>OX424523.1:21741625-22366625 GCA_949152445.1 Cerastis rubricosa
TCTTCTCAAATACTATACATTATCATCAAAGGAAGTCATCCTACTTTCATAATAAAAAAAGTAAACGGCAAATGAAACCCTGACCTGACTGAATTTAGATTCACTGTTTAACTTTGAAACCAAACGTTGAACTTTGTGCAGCCCTCGCTTTGATTGATACGTCATAAACTATTTAGGGTAACTTCACCCTTTACCGTAACACGTGTTTAAACTGTTTCTCGGAAACTTGATTAAATATGAACATCTTATCAGTTTCATGCGACCAGATTTCGTTTGTATTATTAATTGTTTTCATCGGTTGCACGGTAGAGGTTTAGTAATTTATTTATGGCAGTAACCCACTTTTGGACTTTCGAATCGTCTGAACTTAAAACTTTAACTTTTGGTTCTATTAATACACCAGGCGATATTTTGTCTTGTTCTACAGTGTAAAGTGTTTCTGATTGCGGCACTATTAACCATCATCATCTGCCTAGGTCTTTCCAACTATGTTGGGGTCGGCTGCCAGTCCAAACCCAGTTGGTACTGGGTAATATGATACCCCTTGGTAAGACTGGTTGTCCGACTTTCGGGCCACTGACTACCTGTAACCACTGTAAAGCTCTACAAAAGCGGTACTACAAATCTAAAAAAAAAAAATTAAAGCAACAATTCTTGGTTGAAATCATCTGCAAGAAATGGTAACTGGGAAATACAATAAATACCATTAAACACTGAAAATAAATATCAAACAAAAACCAAAGCACTCCGTTTAAGCGTACTCATTAAAGCAAATGAAGATAATGAGGTAAAGCGAAAGAGACAATGAAATCACGGATCCTTGCCGAATGGCATAAACCCATCGTTTTAATCCGGCTCTACGCTCGTTCCGCAAACTCGGCTTACAAACGTATTTCGTTTATCACAGTTATCTCATCCTAGAGGAAATTAATTAAATTAGATTTCTCGTAATTGCGTATAATACAGGAATGAGCTTTTTGGTAGAAGAGTAGATGTCTCCGAATCATGACTTTAAGTTAAAAGCAGTGTTGGGGAAATTAGTGAACTAAAAGGATAACGTCAGAACTAGTGACCTGGATTAAATATTCACTTTACTGGTTGCTCGATAAGTCACAATAGAAGTTTTATTGTTTATAATTATGGTTATAGCCCGATGTAGCGATAATGTGTCTGGGAAGGCTTTAAAACCTGAACAAATATAGATTATTGTTGTGTGCTATATGTACCTACTGATAAACTAGTCAAACTACTTTGATGTATTAATAAATACAAGTAACATTTCACTTTCGCATTTATTTCATATTCCTCAAATAATAAACATAATATCTACATTGCTAATCCGTTGTCCCACTAGTGCCCAGTTAAACCCACATGATATAATCTATCACCAAATCTACCACCCTACGTTTCGATTTCCAAACCTCCAATAAATCTAACCCTATAGAATAAAAAACATCCAGCCGAAAAGCTCAAGTAGGTATCGAAATACCCGTACTTGTTCCTTTTTGTGAGGTCAAACAATCGGATACCGTCCGATCTGTGACAAGGCTCGGGGGTATTGAAAAATAATAAAACAAAATGAAGGTTTAAGGCGTGCCAGCCCGGATTTACGTCGTTTTGTTTTTTGTTTTATTCGTAGATGGAACGGATTAAAATTCTGAAAAAAAATATACTACATATTTCACACTTCGCTCTACATATTTCAGCCGTCCGATACACGATTATTTGCGTTTTACTGCATCCAATGAAATCGCAAAGATAAGTCTAAATTCTGACTAATTGTCATATGAGTTTAATAAGGCTACAATAAAATGTATAACATATTAAAGGTCGTAAAAAATTTAATAAAATACGGCCACCATAATGTGAAATAAAAAAAATAAAAATACCCATACCACTAATTCCAAAATCAAGTGTTTTCTGATTTTCACGCGCCCGCACCGTCTTCTTTAGTCCCGAGCGGAACGCGTTGGAGAACGGATGTGTGCCAATTTTTTCGCTGGCCGGCTGGGCCAAACATTAAGCTACCTATTCTGCGCATCCCTCGCGCACAGTCGAAACGATTCAGTTAGGGTGAACCACACTATTGCAGAAAGGACGACAAGTATTAAAACGAATAAACACAATGTAAATTTTCCTTTACACTTAAATATTTGTTGATTATTTAAATATTATAAATAAAATATAAAAAATGAACATTACTATTCATATTATTATTTTTTTGCTTCTCAACAAATTAACATTAATTTGTGTTCTAAATTTAAAAAATATGTTTTTTTGTTTTATTTTTATATCAGGCTGATTTGTGGCTACATACCTTTGCATCTCTTGTAATCTGCGAAGGTTAAGCAAAATTAATAATTTGTGTTCTTTGCGAAAAAATATCGAATTAAGGTTTGAAGAGAATTCTTTACATGCTAGACGCCACCAGATATTGTGATTGAGGCACAAAATGCTTGAGATAGCATGTTGCCATCTAAATCTAAGTTAAAATATACGGCAAATTTTCTTCAATGGAAATCAATGAACTGGCCATTCAATATGAGCCTAACACGCTATGTTTTTTTTTTTTGCAAAAACTTGGTTTTTATTAAAAAAAAAACAAGTTTTTGCAAAAAAAAACAAGTTTTTGCAAAAAAAAAAAAACATAGTTGAAAGACGCTCTGGAGAGGTGAAAATCAGTATTTGGCAACAAAGGTCAGTAATTGAACTAGTATATTATGCCTAGCGTACGTCCGTACGCTAAACGATACCTGTCTGAACAGTGTGTTATCTCTTTCCAGGTTGTTTGTGTTTTTTGTTGTGTTAATATTCGGGATAATGCAGGATGTAGATGTCAGGAAATTACTAATATAACAACAAATTGTCGAAAATCATGGCAAATTACTTCTAGTCAAAATCAACCACACTAAAAAGAATATTCCACGATCATTTACACTACCATTTTATGTCATAGTAAAGAAACTATACAATCCACAAAATATATAAATGAACGGTTTTTATAAAATTACCAAAAGTGTAAATGTAACCTATTGGTGTAAACGGTGCTATGCCAAAGGAAATCGCAAATTTTTTGGATTACCAGATGCTGATTCTTACACCGGACATATTTTTAGAAGAACTTCAGCTTCATTGCATGCTGATGCTGGAGCTGACATATGATTGACTTTAAAGTGTCATAGCGGATGGCGGTCTAACACAGTTGGAGGATTGACTCGATACACAACAAGACAAACATTTGTGCCAAGACAAGCAATACATTTGGAGCCAGGCACTAAGAAGTTTTGCCTTGAACTGCAGCCTTCTACTTCATATGCCAATAACGATTTGACCCCATAACCACTGAATATCAAATAGAACACCCTTCCACCTCCATTCCGTCATCTCCAACATTCACTAACACACAAAACGGTGTAATCAATTAAATTATTATTGACAATAATATTTCGCAAACCGTGAAAATGCCAACATAATCTGCTGTACATAATTTTAGTAATTGCGCCTTTAATAATTCGGTATTGCTTCAATAAATAAATATTTTAATGTCAAAAATGCTATTCTTTCTATTATTTTATTTCTTAAGTGTGTTGAAAAACGTAGTTGCTACAGTTTCACACAGAAGCTTCGGTATTTTTCGAGATATAAGCCATCAAAGTTACAATCTTCGCCATCAGCACAACTTTGATAGTTTTTTCGGAAACGAAACGCTTTAAAAGATTATCCCTCATACAAAACTTGTTTGTATGGATGCCAGCTATTGATTAATACGGGTTTCGTGCGTGGCTTATAAAATCAAAGTTGTATTGTTTACTAAATAAATTCTCGAAATCTTGCACAAATAAAGTATTTGATTAATTTATCTATACGAATATCTCTCTCGATAATAGATACGTTCACCTTCTAAAATTTCGATAAAGATATAAGATTTCGATTTTGAACCTGTCAAGAGTGACAAGTTGTGTATCGGGGTCCTAGCGAGGGTGGGGGGGGAGGGCGGTCCGATTTGTGACTAGTTAAAAAGCTTGAAGTTTCAAAGGAAAGGTTTTCACGATGAAAACAGTGGGTTTAAAAAAACAGCAAAGAATATGCTTCCTGCTTACACATAGATCGACTATCCTGTAAAGAATCATGAACTAATTTAAAGTTTTCTTTGAATATTATCCATTTATAAATAATTTTAGAGGTATTTCTTCATCAAGATTTTTTTTATGAAATCGTGTTTCAAAACCGTTATCACTTACAAGTACTCCTCAACTTTGCTATATATTAATCACATACTGAATGTTGCAGTAATATGAAAACCAGAGCCATTAAACTTTCACAATTTGGGGTTATTCTGGCCCTGAAATTACATATCGTGATTTGTTTCGTGTCGCCTCGCCTTGCGGGGGATGGGAGGGGTAAGCGATGAATGCATACGGCGCTGGGGTTATCACGGCCTTAACGAAATATTCTGGGCTCATTCCTGTCCGGAAAAATCTAGATCCGTGGAAACCCTCGGTCAATTTACAATTTTATTTTTGCTTTAAAATAGCTGACGGATTTGATTTGATTCGTTATGGTTAAAACACCTTTCGATATACATGCAAACAGTTTTTTTGAGAGGTAACTTTATCCGTCCTAGTGAATGCGCTTATTTATTACGAAAAATATTTTTTGCATCGGGCTGAGCGGCGCGCATGTTGATGGGGTATTTTGTTAGATTTAAATGAAAACTGATTGATTTTATTAAACTGATTGATTAGATTGGTTTTGTAGGGACACATCTAAGTATAAGACAGAGAGCAAGGTAGCCAAAATCAATGTTAGCGAGACGTTCATACAGACCTACCTATGTACCGCCGACCAGTTACTGCGCACTGGTCAGAGCGAACGGTTCTCTTTGGGAATGATCAAACTTGAGAATCCCAAAAGTCGAGCCCCAACCAGACAAGGCAGTATTCAATCTAGGGGTTATCACACACACCGTTCTGCCATAACAGTGCAATAAGTCTCTATTGTTTATAGCGGCTTCCATTTCGATGGCTTTTTTAATCTCTAGGAAAGGATAAATCGAGAAAAGTAAAATTAAACTTCGGTTTATATTAGAGAATTTACTAAAGAGACTAAAAATACTACAAAAAATGTCGTTGGAAAATTTTTATGTTTACATTTTGATTTGACACATGAAACGCCATCGTTATTTATTTTGATTTTAGCTTCAAAGATCCCACAAAAAGCAAACGAGAAACCACAAAAGGGCATGAAAAATATTTGCTCTTGGTTTTCTTCAATTCGCGCCTTTTTCGCCAAGTTTAAAGCTTTCTTTTTCAATATAAAATGGGATCTAGAGAGAAAATAAATTTGTTCTTTCTCTTTCTCTGCTTGTGACCGAAGCTTATAACGTAGGGATCTTTACAGAGATTAGTGATCCACCAAACCTATTAAGTAGCTCTATCGCCTCTGCGAAATGAATTGACTAACTTTAATGAGTTTGAAAGTTTAATTAACATAATCATCTAATCTTGGATGTTGATGTTTGCCGCGGTTTTCTCAAACTCGGGAATAAAATCTTAAACCCATGATAACACGATGATTATACAAAGGATTTATTTGAACTTTCGGTTATAATTTTATGTGAAGGAATGACGGACATGTCATGTGGGAAGTTTTGAGTGATAGGTATGTATGTGGATTTCTATAGCACTTATGTATAGATGGTTTGAAAGAGGATAGGTATAGATCGTAAGGGGTGGAAACTGAGACGACGCTAATGGTATCAAGGAAAGATGTAGTCCGCACTCCAAATACGTTTCAGGTACATTTATAACATAGAAAACAAGCTCGTTTATACATCGCGATATATTGCAATCAACGTCTTCTTAATTCGTATACGCCGCGTCCACATCATTCTTGTCTAGGTAGGGCTGCTCCATCATCAAAGCCGAATAACTTGGGCTATTGGTTTAAATTTATGTCGTGCCACGAATGCACATGCTAGTGGCACGTTTCAGGTACTCTAGCAAATAAACATAATAATAGCTTTCAAATAAGATGGAGAATAATGATGAAGATATAGATACTTTCATGTGCAATTTACTAAATTACATATGTAGGTACATTATTCTACAAATAGATATAAAATAACAAAATATGTACAAGTATCGAAATTACAGTGCATCAAAAAATTCGTCCACATGGATACTTCATTAAGTTACGAAATGATTTGTTTACCTAATGAAGTAAAAGCAAATGCAAATACGAAACGTTTTGTGCTATACACTAAAAGCGCTGTGAACTTATTTATTTGGCAGAACAAACCAGACATAGTTTGATTACAACAACGTTACTTATACAATTAATTGCTTAGCTGAATGTGTGTTTTAGGTTCAAATTCAAAGCCACCCATATGGTGGCTCCAGGCTCTGATTGAATTTAGTATTCATTTTATATTCAAGCGCATTGTTACAAGGTTTTATTTAACTTGCACTGTTCGTGTCGTATCGTCCGCTTCAAAATTTAAAAACCATATTATACATTTTTATGATATTCGTTAGTTCATCCTGCAGTCAAGATCGCCTCCTCACGAGAGAACTCCTCAACGCTTAGTATAGGCACGAAACTTTGTCTAAGTGTTTTATCTTGATAGAAAAACCCAATTTTCCCTTTTTTTCATTATAATAAAAGCTTGTTTTTTATCATTATTATTTAGTCTCCTTTGGTTCACCTCGAGGAGCTCGTGGCTAAATAATATGAGCAGCACGAGTCGATCTTTAAGGTTAAGCCGTGCTTGCCGAGGTTCGCCCGTGGATGGGTGACCATAATTACATACCGAGTTTCCTCCGTGCCTTGAAAAGCACGTTAAGCCGTTGGTCCCGGCTGTCATTTGTAGATCTTTGACAGTCGTTACGATTGTCAGAAGCCAAACGTCTAAAATCCAGCCTTACTAAGGGGTATCGTATTACCCAGTTACTGGGTTGTAGAGGTCAGATAGGCAGTCGCTTCATGTAAAATACTGGTACACAGCTGCATCCGGTTAGACTGGAAGCCGAACCGAAGATAGTTTAGGAAAAGGCTAGGCAGATGATGAGTCTGCTTTGGTTCATCGCATAATCAGTCTTAAACATTTTCATTTCTGGGTCACAACTTCCTCTATATGAGAGAGAATGAGCTATAATTGATATTGAGACGTAGTGTATTATGGCCTACTTCAAGCGGGCTAAGTGCAGGTGGTCGGTTAATCAAGTCAAAATGCACACCAAATTTCCCCCTTTCGTAACAAAATATAATAACTGAAACGTGTATTTGTGCGCAATATCGCGATAACAAGAAATGCGTTCTTATCGATTCTTACACTCGAAGATACGAAAATTAACAATATGAGAATTATAAATACCTCGCTTATATATTTTTTTGTATCATATTAAATTCATGTGCGAGTAAACGCATACTACGAAAACGCGTCAGTCTCGAGTGTGCTGCTCAAGGTCAAACCTTAAAATGAAAAGGGGAAGTTTATAATCTAGATTTTCCTTAACACTATTTTATCAGATGTATAGTTTAGAACTAGACTAAGATTATTAATAACGCTCAGTACAATAATACGGCAAGCCAGCGTCCATTCCAAAATTCGCCTAATTTGGTCGAAACCTAAAAACCTAAATTGTATGAGCCCGACTCGCACTTGGCTGATTTTTTTTAAATAAGAAAGGATTTTTGACGACTGATAACATGAAAGTATTTTAAACTTCACGCAGTTGGTTTTACCTTATTTAATAGAAATGATATTTGAAAAGCAGACCCAGCTACTTAGGTAATTGGGGTCGACGTATAGCCACTTCGGGTTGCGCTTAGTCACGGACATCACTCATGAAGTGGCTAATGGCGTAGAATTTGCTCCCATTACACGACGGCCCTTATTCCGTCACTTACTTTGCACCAGAATTATTATAGCGTTTATTTCAAAGCGTATAATAATAAACATAGAAGGATTGGGTGGGTGTTTATTAGTCATCTTCATCATCATCATTTCAGCCGAAAGACGTCCACTGCTGGACATAGGCCTCCCCCAAGAAGGGGGGGTTTTGCCATAATCGCCACGCTTGGCAGGCGGGTTGGCGATCGCAGTACGGTTGTTACAAAAGCACAGAGAACGCTGCTGCCCATTCTCTGCTAAGTCCCTTTGTCGCCTCTTACGACACCCACGGGAAGACATGGGATGGTGCTATTCTTTACGTCCGACACCATACAGAACAGTTTGTTAGTAATTCACGGCAATCGGTTGAATGGATTTTTAATGGAAGTCGGTGTACAAGCATAAAATTGCCTTTCGAAACATGCATAAACTTTAACTTTTATTCGTGAACGAATAAAGTCATTATTAGAAACAGTGTTTTTTTTGCAAATGCATATTTGCTTTTGGAACAGGGCCAGGTTTTCAAGAAATTCGTTCTCTCGCGGTGAATGGATTGTCTACTCCTAATTTATTATCATACGTTTCAGATTTATTGTTACATATTTTGAAATACAGATGCCTTTTGCACAACATCGTTTGAACGGGTAGTTATGATTTTTCGATCGTGTGTTTGTATAAACACGAATGATGAATATGAAAAAAAACCTGAATAAGTAGATAGGTAGGAAAAATTGCATTGCAACGCTAGTACAGCTAGTACAGAAATATGAGTTAAAGAAACAGAAATAGGTATCAGTGGCTGAGAAATTTAAAATTAGATGTTAAAAAAACAGAAACTTACCTCGAAGCAGTTACAAGTATTAAAATATTTTTTTGTTTGATGTAACATCACGTCCTCTCAGCCCATAAACGCTTTAAATCTTGGAAAAGTATAAACTTATGTTTTGAACTACGTCGAGTTTCCTGCCAGCGAACTTGAAAAGACGTTTGCTCACAGCAAAACGGCGGCAAACGCAGAAGGAAAATACATCGCCTTTCTTAGAATAGAACCGGGGTAAAACAAAAGATCTCACAAAAAATTGGAAAGTGTGCCTACGAACAATCGTGGGGACGGTAATGTATCTCTGCTAGGTCAGATAGGAGCGATGTAGGCCACACGAACACACCCCAATATACACCCTCATACATAAAATACACCCCCCACATTGGAACAGTAGCACAGACAAATGGAGGTGACAGTGTTCGATGAAGATGGTTTTCCGCTAAACATAATTCATAACCGACAACATCTCATGGTGTTATTCAGTTGTCTAAAAGCAGTTGTGCATTGTACACACGGCGACACATCAGGTTATACATTTCCAGTATAATATGGCCTCATTTTAGATACATTTCCCGTACAATGAGAGTTCGGATCTGGATAAACTGGCTTTGCATAGCTTGATTGGTTGCCATGCGTCCAACCCAAATCCCGTTTTAAAATAATCATTTATTTGGATTAAAAAGATTGTGTTTCAACAGTTTGTTTAAGGATCATGCCGTTTAATAAACTTAATAAACTTATACCGGTTGGATGTTGGATTCACTAGTTTTATACCCCATGTTAATTTACAAGCAGACAACAAAACAGTTTTTTTTTGTATTTAAATATTGCATAGTTCTTCTCTCTTCTTCTTTAAATAAGTTAAATGTATTTACACATGCCATATATAAATGGAATCTAAGGTGATGTCGAGCTACAGTTTGTCGCACAAGCGTGCATTCGACTTATAGTGAGTCGCATTACAGTTTTGTCGCACAAGCGTTAATCGCGCTTCCGTGTGTCGACCTCGCGTTATACACTCATATTTTATACCCTCGTTCAGCTGACACAACGTAATATATTTCGGATTCAGCAATTAAAAAAACCGCAGGCGGCGTTTATTCAGTGAAACGCAGCTGAGGTTTTATCTTATTTTTCAACTATTTCTGGGTATTCAGCCAGACAACACATTAGTTTTTTATAAATTGCCATATTCCGCACCTATTGTAGTATCAGAAAAATCTACGGGCATTTTAGACGTCCTTTTAACCTGGGAACATAGAGGTACCCAAACAGCTGTGTCAGCTTTGCCGCGGAACACGGGAATGAACTCTCGATAGTCCGCACCCGATATTACGTTCCAGCAAATTCATCCGGCAATTTGGAATTTTCTATTTAATTTTGTTAGTGCCTCCTGTGTTTTTAACGACCGCTGTACTAGTTGTACGCGACTAAAAACTTAAAATATAGACTTACCGCCGATAAAAAAAACATTGAGTTTGTGATGAAATACATTATAAAAGTTCCTATCTAAAATGTTGTGTGCAAAAAAGTTTTTCAAAAGAAGTTTTGTAGTTCCATTGTGATCTAAAGAGCCATATCACCGTGTTCGCAAATTCTTTGAAACAGTTGTGAATCGTGAACTTTTGTTTTTCGATGACGAGTAGGAACAGTTACGAGTCGGGCATACCTCTTCGCCTCGACGACCGCAACGGACAGGTCAAAACAATGTCTCGAGATGACAATGCAGTCACTAGAGCCGAAGTGTACTAACGTTACCCAACAAGGGCATGCAAAGGTACACCAAACCAATTACTCTATTGTTTTGAACCGTACTAACCAGACGCTAACGCAAAGTGCATTTCATTTTGTTTTTTTCAAAATTCATTTCCCTCTAAGTTCAATTAATCCCATTTCATGAAAAATACATTCAATGGAGTTAAATTAACTTAGAGGGTTGTATAGTTAATATTAATAATTATAACTATGTACAGCCATATTTGTTACGGGCGCGAATCATATCTTAATCAACATACAACCCGTCACTAACCTACAAATGGTTTCACGTTAATATCTTGAATGCAAGCAGTAATATTATCTACCCAATTATGACTGAATTTAATATAGTTTGTGTTTAGTTGTACGTATAATTAGTACCTGCCACCTATACCTAGGTACCTAATGGTGTTCTGATATTCATTTCGACTTACTCATTTTTATTTTGACTGTATTGTTTATACCGAACGAGATAGAAAATAGTCATCGACTTTTATGACAAAAAGGCTTAAATATTCGGCAAAAATATATTAATGATTGCATTTTTTATTCAAGACCAGGCAGACAACAATTCATTGCTTTCACAGCGAACGCTGGAGACTACAGATTCATCTCACAAAGACTGACTTTGCCAAAAATCAATTGGTTACGCAGTTCACATCCCCAACGTCAACAAGTACCCTATGGAACCCCTCGCGGGGTAGTGGGGCCGGGGGTCGGGTTAGCCCCCTTTGGGAGGGGTGAGATTCAACTGGTGCAATGCGGTGTACCCGACCTCCCTTGCGTTGTTTTTGTCATTGTCCGCGAAGCATTTGGCGCGCCTTGCGTTTATTTCGTTATGTTTGTTTTCCTACATCGCATCGGCTGGAATTACTTTCTGTAACAATTGTACTAACTTGCTTAGTTCTTGTGGCGCTGGACCGTTGTTAAAGTTAGCAGGTACGTGCACTAACAATTTATTTTTCACTGCGTATTCAGAATTTGAATTGACACAGTCATTCGTAGGTCATTGACTTGTTAAGTATGGCTCCAGCAGATCGATAACGTCAAACTTTATCTCAATCCTTGTGAAAAATCGGAAAGCATAAATATATTGGATAAAGTTTTCCCCCCAGTGTTCGAAAAATTCATGGGCTAGAAAAAATGATTCGTTCGACTGGTTTAATTGCCGTTAAGCTACCACAAAATGTCAGGGTCAAACGTTAGTAGCCCAATGAGATTAGCTCGTTAAGCCTGACGTCAATAAATATTTCACGTTTCCGTTAATGTGGCTGTTTCCCGCCCGTTATATTAATTTTACTAACTAATGGACTTGACGTTTTAATTACAAACTTTATCAACCAACTGAAGTTTGAAACGTGTCGCGAACATTTTAAACTTCAGTCGTTTCGCAGATTTCTCGGTGCCAGGTTTTAATGAAAAGCGTTTTCGATAAAAATCAACTGGTTGTGTGGTAAAGTAATTCAAACCGAGTTTACACGACGTGACTTTTTGAAACTACAACAAGCACACTTTTAAGTAGAACGCTTTTAGAAGCTTCACCTACTATACAAACAAATCTTAGAAGTTAATAAAATTGAGCCACTTCCCCGTTTCCGATTGAGCTGAAAATTTGCATATATGTTTAATTTGGATGGCAATGTATGATTTTAAGTGACATCGTTGTAAATTCAATATGTCGGACTCCCAAAGCTGGCGCACTTACTTATTTTTTATGCATTCCCATGATACAATGAGAAGCTGAGCTAAGCTGAGAAGAATACGAGAAATAAAATTTATGTAGGGAGTCTTTCGCTAACACCGAGCAGCAATGTTACTCGGTTCAAAATTGGTGAGCTCGCGTGGCAGAGTCAGAGATAGGTCTATTATTCTTTCATCAACTACATATTAACTACAATATTAAGTTTCATGGTCTTTCTTGTATTTAAGAAGCAATATTATTCAAGAAATAATCGACCCTATGACTTACCACCGTTATCACAAAATACACAGTTTTTCACATTTGGGCGGTTCGATTCCGGTTGAAGCAGGTGATTATTTAAAAATCTTTGAACACAGTTCAAAGACAATCTTTTAAAAGCGTTCCAAATTTTTTTATTAATCACAGTGCATGCGGTGGGAGTTCTCTATGAATAGTAAATTCATATTTTGCCAGTCTTATTTGTGTATCATTTCATAGTCATGTATAGACTATCTCACAAATTTGACTAACCAAACTCGCTCTAGCTATCGAAGACCCGAGTTTACTAATACAACAAACAGTTTACTAATACCAGCGTCGCTTATAAGCCTGCGTCAACAGACTGCAGCGTCTGCCGCAGATCCGATAGAACGATAGAATTTTGGTGAAAATTGTGTACCAATTCAGCGCGAACCGCCTGTGAGCCTAACGAACCTAATTAAGTTTAAACAGGAGTCTCATTGTCCGTCACCAGCGTCGGTCAATCCCGCCGATGGACACAATGAAGGATAAATTGAGTTTCGGTGAGGTAGCGTTTGTATACTGCAGTTTATATCGGTGCATTTTCGGCGCTATTCAATCGAGCTTCATGCACATCGTTTTCGTTTTAATTGCAATCATACCTTCGTTTATCAGTCTGACTTTAAAGTCTGTCTGTCTGTAATTACTTTTCATATACGGCCTTAAAATCAATTTTCTACATTTATATAAGGTATTTACAACTTAATACAAATTGTCCGCTCTCAGTTTTCAGCTAGTGCTGTTCTGTAGCATTTCTCTTCTGTAGTGTTTCTTGTTTATATCTTTCTACTTTCTGAAGTACTCCAAAAATATTTCTGTTCAAAATATCAAGGAGTAACTACCTAACTTTTGCATTGTTTACCAGTCTGGTAATTAGCAATAGAACGAAATTTATTACCGAGCAACTTGTTCGGCTCGGGCTTCGCTGAGCTACTCTTAGTTTTACCCGAACCCCCGTTGCGCAGTTCCTTAATTTATACCAGCACAAAAGATAGGGGAAAAGAAGGTTGAATGCGCAATAACTAACTCAGAACCACGAGTAGTGTTCAATTCGGAAAAATATAAATAATTAGCAAATAGAAGTACCTTAGTAAAGTCGAACAACCTATGTATCCAGGTCAACATCCATTTTTAGGCCAACATCAATTTTTCATACCCCTTAATCCCATCAAAAATTCCACGCGAATGAAGTCGCGGGCGGCAGCTAGTATTTTTATAAAAGCTTTCGACACCATCGAGTAATAGAGAAGTATGGAAGAAGAAGACATGCTGCGCCGACCCTAAATTAATTAGAATAAGGGCTGCAGAACGATGATGATCTTTCGACAACATTGCCAACATTCATTCTTATTGACTGCTTTTATTTATATCTAAACTAATATAATATTATAAAGAGGAAAGATTTGATTGTTTGTTTACATTGAATAGGCTCCAAAACTACTGGTCCGATTTGAAAAATTCTTTCAGTGTTAGATAGCCCATTTATCGAGGAAGGCTATAGGCAATATATCATCACGCTACGACCAATAGGAGTAGAGCAGCAATGAAAAATGTTGCGAAAACGGGGAAAATGTGACGCAAACGAAGTTGCGCCGGACAGCTAGTTTTTTTTACAAAGAGAGTTTAAAAAAACACTAGCACGTTCACAACATCATTTAAAGTAGACCTGTCTTTATACCAAATGCCTTGTTCGACTATACCCAGTTCAGTTCAGTCAAGCTAAGTCAAAGTACGACTTAGAATTTGTAAAGGGACTTCTGGAACAGATTTCTTGGGCAGTCTCATTTTGTTGAGTGCGAAAGCGCTGTGGAGCCGCTCAAGAGAAAATCTCTCACACGCTCATCTATTATTTCTAGGAGATTAATACTAGAAGATTTTAGTTGTGTGTTTTGCATTTTCTCTTTTCATGGTAGCTGAACGATACTATAGAAACTTATATCGTGCCAGTGATATATAGCGGGACAATTATCCAGGGTATAACGTACCTAGTAATACTCCTTTTTGGTACATTGTGTATTAAGGGCGGTAAGTAAGGAATTACGATCGAGGCTCTAGTAGAAGTCTTTCTGAGTCGAGGTTCGTAATTCCCGTACCGCCCGAAAAACATACAATGTTCTTCATCACATTTGCGAGTAAATAGTTATGAAAGTCAGCACAACTATTATTACGATTTACGAAATACGTGAACTTTTTTTTAAGCGGTTCACGGGCTTCATGCCCACACCACAGATTATACAAATGTTGTGTTCAGAAACGTTAAGGGCAAATACTTACGTAGGTATACAGCCATAAAGGAGTGTAAAAAAATAAAATTATTTCAACGTTTTGAAACAAAACACTATCGATTATTAAGAACATTAGTTGAATATATAGGTAAGTAACATGTAGCGAGATGCAATGAAATTCCTGTTTAGATAACATTGTAGGACAATTTTTCAATTGCGTGTAAACTCCTTGCTTGAACTTGCATGAACTGTGTGCTGTGCTATAAATTTAAAAAAAAATACTTATCGACCTTGGGTTTTATATGGGGCATTACGGCCAAGTTAACCTGTTTGTTTAGATACTGTTTACGTGCGAGTGTGATGAAAAATGTGTTATTGTATAAACAGTGATAGCCCAGTGGCGTGACCATCGTACTGCCAATAAGTCATAGCTCTCAAGTTCGAACACAAGACACGCACCGTTGATTTTTCGGATTCATGTGCGTATTGTAATCACTTGCTTCGATGATGGAAAACATCGTGACGAAACCAGCATGCCTAAGGGATATTTTTCAACGGCATGTAAAACCAAGTCAGAGGTCCGTGGGTGGTATAAAAAACTCTGACACCGGGTTAGGCATCTATCCACACGAAACAAGAAAGAGTGTTTTTTTAGTTCCAAGCCCGTTGTCTTTGTGACAATGTTTCTTTCTACTTTTACATTAAAAATACCCAGAGGAGCTCTTGGAGGAGGAGTTTTGGCTAAATAATAACAGCCGGACGGGTCGATCTTTAAGGTTAAGCTGTGCTTGCCGAGGTTGGTTCGTGGATGGGTGACCATAATTACATACCGAGTTTCCTCCGTGCCTTGAAAAGCACGTTAAGACGTTGGTCCCGGCTGTCATTTGTAGATTTTTGACAGTCGTTACGAATAGTCCGAAGCAAAAAGCCTGACAGCCAGTCTTACCAAGGGGTATAGTATTACCTGGTTACTGGGTTGTGGAGGTCAGATAGGCAGTAGCTTTTTGTTAAATTCCGTTACTCAGCAGCATCCTGTTAGACTGGAAGCCGACCCCAAGATAGTTTCGGAAAAGGCTAGGCAGATGATGACTTTTCCAACTTCTATGCTATCTTAAATCGGCCTAATTGTAACATTGCCAAAGGCTCCGTAAAATAGGGCGCAAACCAATTCCCATTTACCGGACCCTCGGACCCTGTATAACTAAGTTTTCGCTAACGGATGATTTTATTGGCTCGATCGAAATTTCGCTTCATTTCCGGATTACGAGAATGCGTCGCTGTAGAAACAGGAAAAGAGATTATTGGGACTTTAAAAAAAGAGATTATTGGAACTTTAAAAAAAGAGATTATTAGGACTTTAAAAAAAAATAGATCTAGGTCATCATTCTCTTGCCCTTATCGCAATCGGTTGGTGTTGTGGTTGAGCAATTGACTGCTGCGCTGCGTGTCGCGGGTTCTATCCCCACACGGAACAAATATGTGTAGGCCTACAGATAGTTGTTCCGGGTCTGGCTGTTTGTGTATGTGAGTTTAAATGTTTGTTATCGCACCCACGATACAGGAGAAATTCCTAGTGTGGGACAACGCTTTTTTAAAAGAAAACCAAAAAACTTGGGTCGGCGCAGCATGTCTTCTTCTTCCATACTTCTCTATTATACGTCATCTCATGAGTGACAGCCATTCTAACCATATCATCTTTTACAGTCCATCGATCAGTTTTTTGTTCTTCCTCGACTTTAAATAGATCGAGTTGTATGAAACTTTTGGGGGAGGCCCACTAGGTGGACCGATGATCTGGTGAAGGTTGCGGGGATCCGCTGGATGCGAGGCGCACGGGACCGGTCAATGTGGCTTCATTTGGGGGAGGCCTATGTCCAGCAGTGGACGTCTTTCGGCTGAAATGATGATGATGATGTATGGAACTTACATTATTGGTAGGTCGCTGTGACGTCATACACGTAGGTACACAGGATGGAAGGGACACCGACGCGAAAACGGTTAACACGTACTGAGTACATCATTCTGAACACTTCCACATAAAAATAAAATCCATAGGAAAAATAAACTTGGTTGTCTGTAAAGTCGGTTTACGGACGATAGTTTAACGTGACAACGTCATAACAAAACATTGATGAAATGATTGCATACTTTTATGAATAGCAAGCCAAACGCTGAAGCCGAGTGTGCCTTTCGCTCGCTCGTGCAGCGCTCTCGCTCCGATACAATGAGCGTAACGTTACAATGAGTACACCTTTTTCGTGCGTGAAGCCGGCTTTCATCGATTAATAAGACGTTGTCACGACAAAAATTAGCTGCTCCATATATTTTCACCGTGTATTGCACTTTTGTAGGAACACCAGGTTTTTTTAACTCACTCACTCACTCACTTATACCCCGTATATATGAAGGGTTGAGCATACGATCGATAGTACGACAGCCGGTTTTGTTGATCGTCGGGTCGTCCGCTTTCCGGCACTAACCCTGTCATGGTTGACAAAACTGTTTTCATCTATCTGCTACTACAAGGTACAATATTTTGTTACAACGAACAACATTCCTTTTAAATGGTTTATTTTTTTGATCTCACGTACACGGTCAATGCAGAGAGTCGAAATTCAAACATTTTATTTATGCATTCATTTAGGAGTGTCTTAGCGGTGAACACGAGCTTTTATCAAAGTATTGCTTTGAGAGTTGCAACTTGAAAGACATTGTATAAATGAGTCGCTTGAAATTTAAACTTTTACTAAAGGATACAGCTTTAATATTATCAACAAAATAAGTTCGTTAGTTAGTTAGTAAGTAATTACAAGCGACGTCCGCGTCCCTTTTGTTTTTACAGACGCCAGTAGGTAAAGCTACCCGAAACTGACAAATATTCCCAATCAACCTTGAACCGTAATCTTTAACGATAAGGTTGAAAATCTATTAAAGAAGTTAGTTACATTGTTGTAACTTGATGTGGTGGCGTCTGTTCGTAGCTGTTATCATTTTAGCCTCTACCTACGTAACAAACACGCGCACAACGCTTATAAAAACAAGAACTTAGACAAACTGGTGTTCTCTCAGCGCTTACAATTTTTTTTTTATTTTAGTTTGCTGCCAAAAAGTTATGTCAGTAGTATTGATAAAAAAGTCGTCGTGTTATTTCAAAATGATTTTTGGAATCGATTGCCGATTCTATAGCATCTCGTGTAAAGTTATTATATCGTGTTTATTTAAAGAACACGTGTTTTACAAATATGGAAAGATAAAGACAGCTTTTTTTCTGCTTCTTTCCCAAAATAGAGAAGTAGGTCTATTCGTTTTTATATCATGTAACAATGCATAACCGCTTCGCGAAATCGAAATCGTTATAAAGACTGTAACAGAATAAACGCAAGACCTCTCCTCGTGTCATGACTGACCGAGACCAACTGAGAACTGGAGACCATGAAACTAAACCACTTTTGTTTATGACTTTTAGAAATTCATTTTTTTTTTGCCCTCCCGTACATGTTGATTAGCTGATCGCGTTTATTCCTATAGCAACTCCAAATATATTATTTGTGGATTTCAAGAATTGTTTCATTTCGTGGTCCGATACACGACGCGAGGAGGTTTATTGCATAATATCTTGCGTTTATTATCATGTTTACTCCTTGTACACTCCTATCGCTTCGTCCACGAAATGTTATTTTTGTTGATAACTGGGAAGTAGATGTAAAGTACTCGATAAAGTTTTTCCTGGGGCTTCTTTTAACGTTTCCGATTTCATTTACGGTCAGGTTAACCCGACTGAGGAGGGAAATGTGTTTATCAGTCTATAGTTGAGTAGACAGCGATGCGCGCTCGGAAACGGACGCGTTTGCACTACACAGCACGAAAATTTTATTCATGATTTGCGCAGCGGTAAACGCTGCCCGATTTTGTACGCAATGGCAACGAAGCAGCTCATTGCCACAACGAGCATTTGCATTCTTAAAGCATGGAATCGATTACATGGACGAGGTCAGCATAAAGCAGATCTGCAAGTCTTTAAAGAGGAAGACGCATGCAGTGCCAAGTTGCTGTTATTTCAGTCACTCGATCAAGTAGGACAGATGCAATCTCGCCTGAGATGGTGGCGAGAAGGCAGTTAGGAGTCTGCAGGACATCATCGACCTGCTAAAGAGGACCGATCCGAATGACGTCACCACGTGAATTGCGAGCTGAAGCAGCGTTGTTGCGCAATGCTATTCTCACAAGTGGATCATCGGAAGGCTCCAACGTAAACGCACGTCGCGGGGAACAAAATGCTTCTGTCTGCACTTTTAAATCGGCGAGTGAATCTACGTCAAGAATGCAAGCGTTGCCTTGTGTTCCGCTGACCGCGTCGTACCCGGGGAAGCGACGCATGTAATAGGTACATCGACCCCAATCGTATTTATTCTGCAAGTATCGCCAGGACAAAACATGCTGTGTCACAAAAAAACGACAAGCAAAAAACCAAGAGGGAGAAAGCAGAGCCGCTCAGCTACGAGCGCGAGAAAATGCGCTGTGCTAGACCGAGAACAGCAGGTTTCACAGAAGAACACATGCGATGGGGAGGGTTTCATCAAGATGGAGAGAAAGATTAGGAAGCCTACGTATCGCAACCATGGGACGGCGCTGGCAGGATCTAACATGCTGCTACCTCCTACAGTATCGACGACGCAGCTGTACGTGTCCCGTTTTATAGCACTCTACGAAGTCGGAGGACATCATAGAGTACATATGGAAGACCAACTAGACCTTGAGGGTGGAAAAGCTGGAGGCGCGCCATAACACCAATTTCAAGTCGTTTGTGGCGCGCGTTCCGACTTACCATTTGGTGACCTTCCTCAAGGAAGAGTTTTGGCCGAAAGGTGTGCTGCTTCGGCGTTTCCGCGGCGTGACACCTCACAGCGTAACACGACGCCGTCACTTCGTATTTGAAAACTATCTTTATGTTTCTCATATCATTTTTCATTTCGAATGCAACGTGCATTCGAAATAAAAATTAGTTATAACGATTTAAAGTTGGTTATTCCAAATGATAATCAAATAAAACTGAAAAGAACAAGAAGTTAAATCGTCTGTGAAATCTGTAATTTAATCAAACTGAGAAGCTGGCGAGACCTATTCTATGTTTTAATAATTTTATATTTCAATGGGTCTCGCCTTCCAAATGTGCTTGTTTTCTTGCCATTCAGTCTACTTTTTTATGGCTAGGTAAGGCGGATCTTTCCCGTTTATAAATGCCATTCAAAGCAATAGACTCCGGGTCTCCGTTCGCCTGTAGTTATTGTTTAATTTTAAGGGGGTATTTTTCCCAAGAGGTTTTCTTTTATTATTTGCTGCGAATATCTTAACGTTTAATTTAGCTGTATTTATGGTAGAAAGATTTCAACTGACCAAAGGCTAATACTGGTATCCTTAGTCAAGTTAAAGTAATTACTTAAGCTTAAGTACTTACGCAATTTTTTTATGCAATAGACATGAATTTAAGATTTAGTAAGATGTTGCTTATTTTCTCAAAAACCAAAAGTATGGGATTAAGTAGAGTAAGTAAAAGAATTCTAAAGATAATTACTAAACTACATATTGACAATTGTATCGTAAATGATGACATTTACTCAAGTAAACCCTTTAACTTGTTTATAGACACGGGTATATGTAAATCTAAAACGTTTACTTAACTTTGCTTCTCAAGGGTCTACAACCTTTGGCATAACTAATAGAGGAACTAGGACTCACCTCCACACTCATTTCCCCGATTCATACTTCAAGAAGCACTGCTTCGCTGCCTTTGCTGACGTTGCCTTCAACGTCACTGCCACATTAACTGCAACGATGACTGCAACAACACTGCCGTGTCGACTACCGCCACCACCGTCGCCATCTTGTGATTACCGCCACGAAAATCTAAAACAAAAGAAAGAGGGATATCATTCATCAGTCACCACATTAGTGAGTCTTTTATCAAAATGTTCGCGTTAACAAATTGGTATTTAACGTGTAAGTACATGACCGAATTGGTGTCACATCAAGCGCAATAGCCAATCGCTCCAACACTGCGCCAATCGAACCGGTTATGCAAATACAAATAAACGTATTCACATACATCTAAACGAGGTCATAGCTCCGTCGATCCAGAATAACGCCGCTGCATGAACGCTTACATAAATCAGTTTATTTGACAGCCTCCACCGATGCGATGGCGGCGCTCTTATCTCTCCGAAATATTTGCGAGTGGCGCATCAACAATTTACATTTATTTAAAACAAACCCCACCGTGGTGGTATTTGAACTCGTTAATTCGGTGATCGAATGTTTATCGTGTTAACAATGAAGTAAATAATAAAATCTGTGGCTCGAGTGTCAAAGTGACATGACATTTTTTTTCACACCTTTACATAATTAATTGAAAATAAAGCAAGAAAATTGATAGAACCGACCAAAATAGCAAGAGAATGAAAAAGAAAAACAAAATAACAGTTACCTATATATCCAAGACCGGTATGAATTAATAAAAATGAAATATGCATACGAAAAAAGCACCATGAAATGTCATATATGTCATCGATGCTGACCCGAAGCAGATCCAGACAAGAGGCACACCAACCATCTCCGGGCTCGTCGCTGAGCTCCGCCTCGCAGCCGCCGGGATGCGCCACATCCGTGTGCGCTGCGTCTTCGGTCGCTGCAGTTGCGTCGAGCTCCAGCGACGAGTTTTTCTCCCCGCCGTCGACGCCATCACCACCACGACGACGAGGAAGAGGACGGCCACCAGCGGGCCTGGGACCTCGAGGCCAACAGGCCCCGAACAGGGTCCCCGCTGCCGGTGGAAATGTGTCGCGCATGCGATGGACTCAGTCCATTAATGAGAACGTCATGCGCGCATATTATGGGGCTACTGAGGGGGGAAGCAACTTGACTGCGTACCGTGGTCGGATGCTCTCTCTGTTTCAGGTGCTTGAACCAGCTATCAGCGTGTCGGCTCAGCGACTATCGGATCAGGTGCGGGTCATCCAGCGTAACCATATGTTGGATGACACTGTACTTGATCGACTACGCCTCGACTCACGGAGTAACCCAGTTACGCCTGCTTCGCCAATGATCGCGGCGCAGATGCAGAATGTATCCAGTGCTTCGCCGCGATCCGATCGCGGTGGTGAAGAGGATGTTGACGAAGTTATAACCGTGAGTACCCAGTGCAACGAACAATTGAGGAGCGCTTTGGAGGATGCGTTCCGAGAGTATCGCTCCACACCGCCTGAACTTAGACCACGTTTACCTCGTTTGCCTATGCACAAGAAAAACAAGGCGCTGGTGTGTACTCTAGATTCGCAGCTGTCAAACTGCTTTGACAACAGCGAAGACCTTGCTGATACCCACTCAATATTGTACTGCGCAGCCGTAGCGGCATGTCGTGTAGCTCACGTCAAATTTCCTGACAGTGACCGAGCTACACGACCAAAATTAGCTATTCCAGCTTGGCAGTGCAGGATTGAGCGGCGTATCGGTGAGGCTAGAGTACTCATCGGCAAGTTAATCTGCTTCAGGGAGGGCAATACTCGCCCTAGAGTGATGCGCTTTGTGAGGCGGGCGTTCTCGGGAACTGACATTAGTTTTCGTGATTATTTAGCCTGTGTCACAGAGCGTATCGACTTCCTGAAGCAGAAGATCTGTGCATGGGCAAGCCGTATTCGTCGGTACAAGCGGCGAGTGGAGCGATACACTCAGAATCGCACATTCCAAAGCGATGAACGGTGGGTATATAGGGCTTGGGAACGACCAGACCAAGGGGTGACTGACACGCGTCTGCCGGATGATGACGCCATGTGTTCGTTCTGGCGCAGCATCTGGTCGGTGCCTGTCAGTCACACTGAAGGCGGTTGGACCCGGGAGGTTGAACAAGCGTGTGATCCAATACCAGAAATGAGGGCAATTATCATCAGCCCCCAAGACGTAGCTCGTGCAGTCCGTCCGTTACCAAACTGGAAATCTCCAGGGCCGGATGGACTGCACAACTTCTGGATCAAATGGTTCCAAAGATCGCACGCTCGCTTGGCGTCCCAGTTTCAATCAGCCTTAGAGTCAGGGTCGCTGCCCCAGTTCCTGACGACAGGCATTACCCACCTGCTCCATAAATCAGGTAGTACTGCGGAGCCCAAAAATTATAGACCTATCACTTGCTTACCAACGGTCTATAAAGTTCTTACATCCATTTTGAGAGCTAAAATCAACCAACATATTGAGAGTAATTCCATCATGTCTCCCTCTCAGAATGGATGTAGGAACGGGTCCCGTGGTACTAAGGAGCTGCTCCTCATTGATATGGCCATTAGCCAACAGGTTCGCAGGTCCCGAAGGCATCTGTCTACATGTTGGATAGATTATAAGAAGGCCTACGACTCGGTTCCGCATACATGGCTCATGAGGGTGCTGGAGTTGTACAAGATTGATGCAACTCTACGCGCCTTCCTTGAGTCGTGTATGGGGCAATGGAGGACGGTCCTTCGCTATCCAGGATGTCGACAGATGCAGGGGAACAGCGAACCGATAAGGATCGAGCGTGGTATATTTCAGGGCGATAGTTTGAGTCCATTGTGGTTTTGTCTAGCCTTGAACCCTCTTAGCACTCTACTGGAAGGTTCAAGACTAGGCTATCGGTTGAGGAGAGGTGGTCAGGTCATATCTCACCTTCTTTACATGGATGATCTGAAAATCTTTGCCCCCAACAATTTGCAACTGATGAAGCTACTGAAGGTAACTGAAACTTTCAGTAGCGCCATCAGGATGGAATTTGGTGTGGACAAATGTGCAGTCATGCATGTGAAGCGAGGGGAGATTACGGAATCTGTGGGAACTCAACTCTCGGATTCCGTACACCTTAGATCCCTCTCTTCAACAGAAACCTACAAGTATTTGGGTATGTCGGAAGCATTAGGCATCAATACTGCTGACATGAAACAATCGTTGAAGGAACGTTTCTTTGGCCGCCTGAATAAGGTGCTAAGCAGCCTTTTATCAGGTGGAAACAAGGTGCGCGCCTTCAACGGTTGGGTCATGCCGGTTTTGATGTATTCTTTCGGCATACTCAAATGGACGCAGACGGAACTTGATGCCCTGGATAGGAGGGTCCGCGTACTGCTGACCGCAAATCGGATGCATCACCCACGGTCGTCGGTGATGAGACTGTATATCCCGCGGAAGTGTGGGGGTCGTGGCTTCTTAAATGCTAAGACCCTGCACAACCGTGAGGTATGCAGTCTCAGGGAATACTTCCTAGAAGCCGACGTGGGGATGCACCGAGATGTGGTCTCAGTAGACAAGGGCCTTACCCCGCTCTTCTTGGCTAACGAGAACTGGCGCAAGCCTGTAGTATTAGACACTAATGATCGCAAGGAGGTATGGCAGGGCAAGGAGCTTCACGGGCGCTTCTACCGGGCTCTTCATGGCCCCGATGTAGATTTTCTAGCGTCCGTGTCCTGGCTACGATTCAGCAACCTCTTTGGGGAAACTGAAAGTTTTGTCTGTGCGATTATGGACGAAGTTATGTTGACGAACAACTACCGGAAACATATTATGAAGGACGGGACGGTTGACGTGTGTCGGGCATGCCACCGTCCGGGAGAATCGATCCGACACATTATTTCTGGGTGTTCTCGTTTGGCTAACGGAGAGTACTTGCATAGACACAACCTCGTTGCCAGGATTATCCACCAGCAACTTGCTTTGAAATACAACCTTGTGGAATCAGAAGTGCCATACTATAAGTATGCGCCCGACCCAGTTCTCGATAATGGTAATATCACGTTGTATTGGGATCGACCTATCGTCACTGACAGGACTATTGTTGCCAATAAGCCTGACATTGTGGTGATAGATCGATTGGAGCGTCGCGCAATGATTGTTGATATAACGATCCCACATGACGAGAACCTCGTGAAAGCAGAGAAAGATAAGCAATTCAAATATCTAGATCTGGCTCGCGAGGTTGTCGACATGTGGGATGTGAATACAGCAGTCATTGTGCCGATAGTCGTGTCGGCCAATGGCTTAATTGCCAAAAGCCTCGACCAACATCTTAGTAGGCTTTCGCTTGGCAGCTGGATCAAGGGCTTGATTCAGAAAGCAGTACTTCTGGACACGGCGCGTATTGTTAGGAGGTTCCTCTCTCAAGAGCCCTGACCACCGGTAGCTCGGACCCTGTTCCCAATGCCGGTTGGATCCTATTTTTTATATTTTTAAATGTTTTTTTTTATTTATGTAATTTTTTAAAAATATTTAAAAATGTAAATTATATGTTGTAAAATGAATAAAGGAAGTAAATAAACATTGCTTTGTCATATTAAATTGGGCTGAAATTAAATTCCGTGTTCATACTCGTCTAAAATTAAACAAGCAATTTTACTGCAGTGTTGGTTTTAGACATGTGAGGACAAGCAGACAATTAATTGGGAACAATGTGTTATATGGAGTGATCATAATTTATTATGCATTTATGAGACTCAGTTTCGACGCGTTTTTACGCGATGTCTACGCGGTGTCTACGTGCAGTCTATGTGGCGTCAACGTCGCACCTGCACTGCACACCGCGAAGTGCGCAATCACTTTAAGCTTATCGTCATGAGGTAATGTGGCTTCATCTTGTAAATTCAGCTTAGCAATTACGTCATACTTGTGGCACTTTTCATTTCTAATAAATATCCGTAAGTACGGTACAATTACTATAGAGGTCCGTACCTACTAACAGTATTCTCAAATCCGATGATTGTCGGTTTTTGTGGCATGGATCAAAGGGTTTCGGCGCGAACGTCCGGTGTCTGTCCACACGTCTGACGACGCATGAGTTTGATCGGAGTTGCGATTGAGAGTACACGCGTGTTTCTTGCGGTTAATTTCTTATACCTACTTTGTGCAGCATTGGTAAAAATGCTTGAAATGGCTAAAAATTATGAGCACCGAGGAAACGTTTAAGTTTCTTGAGCTATATCAAGCTGAAAACTGTTTGTGGAACCTTAAAAAATAAATAGCAAAAACATAAATGTAAGTGTACCATATATGATATAATTTAATTATTTTCCTATTTCAATTCATTGATTCTATTGAGGCTACTGTTAATTTATACTTAAAAAGTATATATACTTCGATGCACACTCAAGTAGATAGTAGTAAAAAGTACTAAATGAATAAAAAGCTGCGGTAGCTAGTCTCAATATCAATTTTTAAACGATACGTGCGAGTTGCGTCCGTCGACTATGAACATAGAACGATCGACCTACAGACGTGTGGCTCGTGGTGATCCATCTGCTGATGCATCTGTCAGCGTATCTGTAGAGGAGGCTTTACTATTAACAACACGGAAACTTGGATTATAAAGTAGTAGGAAGACCGCAGACAACTCGCACACTGACCATTCATTATCCACCGGTTCTTCGCGACAACTACCCTCGCAGGCTAAGGTTAAGTAATATCAGGAATGCAAGTCGTGCCACAGGTTGCCCGCCACAGGTTGCCTTTTGCCAGTTATTAACGAACCCAAAATAACTCTTAGCAACCCCCATTCTCCCTCAAACAGGGGTGATATACGACCTCCGGCGTATTACGGGGGAGCTTTGAATTACTGGTTTTCGGGTAGTAGGTACAAAATGCGGCCCTCGTTCGAGCAGTATGTAGGTATTGGTGAAAGCGCTTTTTTGTTAGCGGATTTGGTAACATGCCTAGGTAAGGGTGTCCGTTATTGCGTGTAAGTGTTTTTTCTTCTTTAATCAAAGGGCCTTTTATCTCTCAGAGTTAAAATAATTCTAGTTTCTGTATTACTTAGATCTGTAGATGACCTTATGGTTCTGGGTTATCCATTTCTAATACAACAAGATATTTAATTAACTACGGTCTAACTTTTCTAGATTTTGAGTTAGGAATAAATAATAAAAACAGGGCCTACGACCTACAGGTTTATACCATAATCTTCTTCTAATATATAAAATTCTCGGGTCACGGTGTTTGTTACCAAACTCCTCCGAAACGGCTGAACCGATTTGTATGAAATTTTGTATGCATATCGGGTAGGTCTGAGAATCGGCCGACATCAATTTTCCACATAACTAAAAAAATAAACCACTCTTGGAACCAGGAAGTCGCAGGCAGCAGCTAATATTTATATAAAAATAACATTTCTCGGAAATAAGCTTGGAGTACGAAAGCGTGCAATGTTAATACGAAGTTACCGTGCCATTAAAACTCGTCTGGTACTATAAAAAAGTAAAGACTTTTTTATCCAATGTTATGAAATTATGGCCCCACAAGGGATAGAACCATGCTTGCATGACTTTTGCATGCTCATGCCAGCGTGGTTCATGGTACCAACATGAGACAAACTGTGACTATCCAAAATTTATGAAAGCAGAACCATATAAATTTATTTCATTACTGAAGACAAATACTAAAATCATCATTTATAACATAAATAGCTATGAAGTTTGAGACCACGCTCTTCAATTACAGGAGAAATATTACAACTGTTATTGATTAAAATGAGAAGAAAAAACCATTGGATTAAAGTTTAGCATAAACTAAAAATGCCATTTGTAACAATATAGTCTCAGTCTATCGAGAGCTTTTAAAGGAGTTAAATAAAAATATCGTTATTCAATTTTATTTTACAGAAGCAATAAAATGCTATCTACTTAATTCCCCTTTTTGGCGAGCGGACGATACTCGATGGAGAGCTGTAAAGAATTCTTGGCAAAGGAAATGCCCGCATCGTGCCATTTACTTCAGACTTCGACGTCACAGCTATCTATACACTCTTCTATGCGTTCTTGTGATCTCTTTACACAAATTCTCCCTCCGCAGACCATAAAGTGATGTCTGACCATTTTGCTCCACGATGATGATACTTTTACTGCAGATATTTTTGGATGGATTTAAATTAATTTATCACAAATTTTACATCAAATTTTGGCGATTGAAACACACTGTAAGGTTATTTAATTTTAGCGAAGTGTATAAACACAGACAATGATGTTGGTACGTTAGATGCACCCGAATTCAAATTATTTTGCATATAGGTTTCCGGAGATGGAGCTTCGGTTCATAAACCGAACCATACATTAAATCAGCCCCATAAATATATCAGTCGCGAAAGATGTATCGTTAAGGAAACGGTCTGAACGTGTGTGTTTGTTCTTCCGCAGGTTACACCGAGGAGCAGCCTTCCACGCAGTTTACCGCCCAGCTGCCGAGCGAGGTGAGCCCGGCCCCCGCCGGCCCCGCCCCCGCTCCTCAGCCGGCGCTTCAGCCTCTATCCTATGCCCTTCTGCAACTCTCCGCCTCAGACTCGTCAGACCCGCCCTTTCTCCAGGTTCAGCTCCAGTCTTCGCCTGTCTCCCCCCTCCCTCCCCCGCCACCGGCGAGCGGCAAGTCCATCTCCATGTGCTACACCAGCACCGGCGACATCCTCTCTCTGCCACCCAAGAAGAAAGACATCTACCGCCCGTACTGCCTCGTGGACCGCGCGGCTCACCTCAACCGACCCGAAGAGGACCTCAACGCGGCGCATGCCATCCTCGACCTCAGTCAGCATGTGTTCCTCTCGCCGCGCGTGGAGCCCCCGCCGCCCCCGCCGCCCGAGGCCCAGCCAGCCCCCCCGTCCCCTGCGCCATCACCGTCGCCACCGCCACCGCCTGCGCCTGCACCTGAACATCCGCAGCCGGGTCCACAAGAGCCCGTCACCGAACGACCGCGGGAGACTATTGCATACACATATGACGCGTTCTTCGTAAGCGATGGCCGATCTAAACGTAAAAACTATGCAAATGCGCCGGTCGAGACGGTTCCACCACCAGAACCCAAATCGAAGTATACGTGCAGCGAATGTGGCAAGCGGTACGCGACGTCGTCGAACCTGTCGCGTCACAAGCAGACGCATCGCAGCTTGGACTCTCAGGCCGCCAAGCGCTGCGGCGAGTGCGGCAAGGCGTACGTGTCCATGCCGGCGCTGGCCATGCACGTGCTCACACATCAACTATCGCACGTGTGCGGCGTGTGCGGGAAGCTGTTTTCGCGACCATGGCTGCTGCAAGGTCATCTGCGTTCTCACACGGGCGAGAAGCCTTACGGTTGCGCGCACTGCGGCAAAGCTTTCGCAGATCGATCGAACCTGCGCGCACACATGCAGACGCACTCATCGGACAAAAACTTCGAGTGCACGCGATGCCACAAGACGTTTGCGCTCAAGAGCTACCTCAACAAGCACCAAGAGTCGGCGTGCGTGCGCGACGACGAGGATGGATCGGAGTCACCGGAGCCGAGCGCGCCCGTCTGCGCGTCCGGCTAGGGCGACACAGCCGACGCAACTAGGGACCGTAACCACCGCCGAATGGTTTACACGTAAACGTAAAGTATTAATATGAATTTAGCTTGTTAACTTAATGATATTAAATTTACAATATGAAACAGGAGCGAGCGCGTCGGGCGGGCGCCTGCGCACGCGCCGGACGCGCCGCGACACAATCGAGCAACGTTTCGCATACAACGAATCACGTACGACCCCGTAGAGCCGCGGCCAACACGGCCGCAGGCCGTAGAGTCACACGTCCCGATAGCGGTTAAATTAATATTAAATATGTATATAGTCGTCGATAAAATATACCCTTATATACATAGATGTATTGAAATATGAATGAAAACTAATATCTTTTGTAGGTGATTTTTACAACCGCAAAGTAGGTTAGAGAGTATTAGGAAGTAAGTTTAGCGTCGAGATGCGAGAGCCGAGCGCCGAGGTCGTGGAGGGCAGCCTCCTCCGTCTCGGTGAGGAACTTGCCAAAACTTTCCGTCCGAAGCTCCGCACACGCGCCGCAGCGCGACGCCGCGCGCCGGCCGCGACAGTGCCTTACCTCTCGCCCCGCCGCACCACCACACCACCACACCCACGCACACCCCCGCACGCACGCACACAACTCTCCCCTTACTTATACATTTATAAAAAATCAACCTAAGTAAATCTGCAGAAAGTCATATAACCGAAACGTTAGCGAGCTTCATATTTATTCTATGCATAAAAGTAAACATAACAATTTTAGTACAACATATTGTCCAGTCGACTTTAGTACCTGTGAATCATGAATAATTTTTTTTATACAGTGATATTAAAACCGATTAAAACGATGAAACCGTAAGACGTGTGCGTGTGAGGAGTGCGTGAAGCGCGCGGGCGGGGGGCGGTCGCCCTGTGGCGGCGACAGGGCAGGGCCGCGCGCCACAGCCTGCAAGCCTTTAGTCGAGCGTGTGTCTTTAGGTGACAAGTCAAACGTAACTGGCAATAAACTAACTTAGTTTAAGGTAGCATTAACGTAGGTTAACGAGGCGAGCACGAGGTGCTCGGTCAGAAATGGGTATTCGAAAAGCAATAATAATGTAGGCATAAAGTCGCGCACCGCTGTCAAATAGACGCAGCAGACTCTTGTATTAACCCTATAGCGCTCTGTAGTCGTTAGCTGTCCCCTACATCGGCCCCTCGGTCGCGGCTTCGACGTGCGCACGAAAGCGTTAAAACGCCATAAAACGCAAGTTGTAGGAAATGTAGCAGCTAGTGTGTAGTGACTTCATTCGGCAGTGCAAGCAGCGCCCGCGGGCCCGATGGTGTCCCTAGTCTATTAGTTAGTGCCTCGAGTCAATTCGTCGTTGGTGTTTATTTGAACCCAGTCAATTAAAATATATTTCCAAAGAGTTCCTCTATTATAACAAAACCATTTTGGGAATTCCATTAGAATAATTTTTGTTGTGTGTAAAACCGTTACGGTTATAACACTTTTGTGACGAAATGATACATCTGAAACGCACTGGTTGCGTTAAACGACATACTTGTACTAAACAAATTAATTTTAGAAAAGCGTATATAGTATTTTGACAGAATACTCAAAATTATTTAAATAAAAATGGTGGCGTTTGGAAAGTTTTTTCAGTACTGTACATTTATGTTATAATATAAGGGTTGTAAAAAGACGCTTAACGAAGCCGAAAGACACTTGTTTCCCTGTCATTTCGATAATGTATTTGTTCTACTTTAGAACACATTCAATTCTTTATTGCGTATCACATGTGTTTCACACGATCTTAAATAAAATTATAGTTTACACGGATCCTGTCGGGCACAACAATTTAAAACCAAATCTCAAAGTCAAAGACGTCGAAGTTCCAAGTTTTTCACAAGATTTTTTTTAAACACATGGTTTTAATGTTATAACATTACTTTAAATACCTCCATGACCCCTACTCAATGCCTTCATCAGCACAATATTTTGAGTGCGTAACATTGAGTCCGAAAACCAGCAATAACTATTGCGCTGCTACTTAATTTGACGTACAGAAACCTTGATTGACGCTTCGTGAAGAGTCTGATTACACCTCGTATTAGTCAGTGCTGGCAGCTTGATTGAGACTGTACGAATATTTTTATGAACAAATCATTTACACGACAGAACCGCCTGTAGAGGCACTTAACTGGACACTAGTCATTATATTCCTTCTCCAAGTACATATTCCTACTAGTAGCAGTAGTGCCACATTATATCTACTTTCTTAGATTCTATAGTAATCCCTTCGTAATATATTAACCCTTTGATCGCCGACTGATTAGTTTCTGTAAGACATTTAATCATTAAAATATTGAAGGATAATACTGATACCTATTGATAATAGATTAATTTTAGTATAGACGGTGTACATTCGGGTACATTGTACCAAAGCGGCGATCATGCGGTTACAAATTATATAGTTTTATAAAAAATAGGGTATGACAGACAAAGGTGACGCGTAAAAAAGCAATATTAATGTAAATCAATAAGCAATATTACTGTAGAAATTATTGGTTATTAATAAAAATATTAGATTATTAGATATTTTGGTGCTTTGGAGTTATATTGAACTAAATTGAAACGAAATTAACATCGAAAATTGTGTAATTTATAAGTGCAATCATTCTTCAGTTCAAAAACTATTGAACAAATTCAAAAATCTCTGTTTTCTATGAACCTACTGATTTCCTTATCTTTCAAAGTCTTTCTAGTATTCTAGCCTTACACTTAGTCTAGTCTATCTATGTATTCCCTCTAATACTCCCTTCTTCGAGGAATTCTTTCATATTATTCTTCCTAGCTCTCCCTACTGGTCTTAAGTAGAAGAAATTGCAAATTAATTGCTTTTGATGATAAAAATTAAAAACGAAGATATTTTATTCAAATATTTATACTAACGTTATTGTAATTGTAGCGGTTATACAGATAGGTAACTAACGATTAATATTAACGAAACCAACTTATACTATACAAAAATATATAATATACATTGTAATGTAAATATGTCCCTGTGTACCAAATTTCCCTTCTTTACAATTTTTGTAGATGTAGTATTAATAAATTAACTTTATAATAAGGTATTATACATATAGTATAGAGACGGGGCAATCTCGTAAGCGTAGTTAGTAAGTCCACCTTTAGACTTGATAGTTTACACTCGGATGGTATCTACCTGTTAAATTGCGCACCTACAAAATGTATCATTTCGTTGATAAAAACAAATCGTGTTCTACTCAAAAGCTCCATTTTATTTTGTCGGGAAATCAGAATATTATACAAATAAAATAATATTGTAAAAACTATTTTAACTAATGCAAGGTACACACGAATGTCTCCGTTATAAATTCAAAGAATATAAGTCGACAACTTCGTATTGATCAGTAAGTTCTATAGCTAATTAAATACAGTGATAAAACCAAAAAAAAAATGTCCAAATTAGCAATACGATAAGCAATATTAGGTAGGCTAATCTTGAGGCTGTAAACGAAGTTAGGCTTAAAATATAATATAGAGACGAAAACAAATTATTATAAATTACTCAGAGCACGTACGCCATATTTTTAAACAATTTGCAAAAATACGTAGAGGTTTGGTAATTTAAAAAAAAATAAGTACTGGTTTCACCATTTAAAGTTCATTTATGTTTCGCTGGCACAGCAACAGCTTAAATTTTAAAAAATATTTTGCAACGCCAGTAGTGTGGCTGTTTTTGCGCCACGTCTGCTAATCAAATTAATGCATCAATTTGTGCGTTTAAGCGTTAATAGGAATTGTTACCTCGTTAAATTGGCACCGCATTCAAAATAGATAACGAGGTGGTAATTGAAACAATAGCGAACGTACAATATGGCTGCGTGTTGTGGGCTTCGAAATAGGATTTTAGTTCCATTAGTATGTTTGAGCCAATCACATGCTCGCAATGTACTCAATTCTCCGGTTTACGATCTACCGGAGAGCAAATAATGTAGTTTAAGCTTCGGCTTTCCCCTTTATCGCAAAATTCACGATACACAGTGCACTTAAGTCCTAACATCGTTTACAGAAAGTATACCATATTTCTAGAAGAATACTATTATAGTCTATGGCAATAATGTGACTAATAATAAGAAAAGGAATATCATTTTTCTTACATTTAGTTGTGGTATGCGGAAACTAAACTCGGCTAAATAAGTAGACTGGAAACAAAAGTGATATGATGTTTTATAAAATTACATTGTTTCTATTGCTTAGGATAAAAAAAAATACGAAAAATATTTAGTTTTCATTTATAAAAAAAGTTAAGGCAATTACTATTTTTAGAATAACATTGTTTTAAATGAAATCGATTCAAAGGAATATTCAATTATATGTGGACAATGAAACGAGTTTGTACTATCGAGACTCGTATAAAAGATGCTACTCAGCAAAATGTTAGGAGCTACGGACGTGCTACGCCGTAGCCGTGGCCGTAGCAGCCCGCTACGAGTTCTCTATTATTTATTTATATTTTTATGCTGACGTGACAGAACAAAATGCTGCAGTCAGTTTTATGGAAAATGTTTAAATATTTATTAAACGAATAAAAACCTGTTTAGGAACGAACTGAATCTAAAAGTTCATATTTATAGGTATAACAACATTAAAAAAAAAACATGAAGCTATAAATCGGTTTTGTCGATATATTTACGTGAATATAAGTGCAAAAAAGGAATAAGCGACAGTTTTATGAGCCTCGACTGTTGGAAATATACTAGAAAGTATTATTGTACACGGCAAGGCAGTTTTGAAGCAAAATGTAAAAAAAACATATATATTCAGCTCGCAATAATATTTTACGTAATACTTTCGGTTATTTACCATTAAAACAGTGCAGATTTTATTATATTAATTAAGAATGACTTATTGGCAAACTGTTGCTATACATATTGATAGCACACGAAAAATAAAATCAGAACTTTGGATGTGTGAATTAATAAAAAAGTCATTCGGTAAATTTAGGTTGTCGCTTAAGCCCTTTTTGTACTCAAAATACTTTTACACAAGGACTATGACTTATACACTTTAAACTATTCGACTACTAGTACTTAAATAGTCTTATAGAATGAATATAGCGTTTTTAAACATCTTTATATCACCGAAAAGCAATATTATTGTGATTAACGCAAGTGACATACCTTACTACGAAACTAGGCTATGTATGTCAAAGACCTTTTAGTCTTGTGATGTAAGCCTGAATGTAAACTAAACACATTTGAAAAAATAAAACATGAAGCTAGTTATGTTTCGTACTGACAACTCGATATAAATAACCTATAAAAATACTCGGTCAGACTTCGACTTAACATCGTACAAGACATGGCCGCTTAAAAATTTATATGTGATAATAAATACAGACAAATATTTAATGAAATTCCAATCAGTCCGTCGGTTGGTAAATATCGAAATTTATTGTTATGTATTGGAGGAGCACGTAATAAAAATGATGGTTAACGAATGTTGATTCCGTTTCGCACTACGTTTGAAAATATCTCCATACTATAAAGCATTGTACAAAAAAAACTGTACTATATGGAGAAATATATTATGAATGTACGTACGTACTTATCAAGATTAGGAAAAAATTTACACGAGTATTGGATTTAGCTCTTTAAAATATACAGAAACTTATTGAAGACAACGTTTTGGCAATTATGTGGTACAAAATAACTTAAAATATTTGGACACTAAGTATGTTGATATGGTACAGAAAGAAGGTCGTGAATTATGATAAGGTTACTTTCTTCCTACTTACTTTTCTATGTGTTCTAGAATCTAGACTCATTAGGTCACGGTACTTTTATAGCCCCGTGACACCTTCCATCTATCGATCGTGATCAAGTAACGTATAGTTTCAGCTTTAAAATATTTACTTCCAGTATTTTTCACCAAGATGTAGAACTTTTCAATATTAATTATATTAAAAATAAACGGAATTAACAACGATGATTATTGCGTCTGGTGTAGGTCCAAAAATACAATTTAGGCCCTATACATTTGTGAATAAGGTTTAGAAACGAAAAGCAATATAAAATTTAAAGTGATTACTATCAGCAATATTAATATTTAAGAGAGTAACAATTATTGAGACAACGATAAATAATTAATATTCGAAAATCGACAACGAATCGTTTTCATGCGTAATTTATTTGCACAACGAAATTAGAGTCAAAATTATTTACTAGCGCTAGCGATTTAGGATATCTAAATTATTCGAATGTTTTAGATTAAAAAAATATCTAGTCACTTTTGAAGTATTTTTAATCTAATTTGAACTAATTATGAAGGTTGTTTTAAATATGAACGAGCCATTGAACAGTACTTTTTTATAGCAAGAAGAAACCTAATTTAGGACGATTTAGCTTAGTTTTAGTGTAGGTTATAGTAATCTAGTCACATAATGTAAATGATATAATATTTAATAACCTTAGCAGTAGAAAGAAAGGTGATTACATAATGTGATGCATCGTAGCGAGTGGGAGAGTAGATATGTTTAGAGTGAGAAAGTATAGTATCACTGAAGTGATTGATGATTATTACTGAGTTTGCCTTATGAATTTTTGTATAAGTGAGGGAGACGTTCAGAGTAATTGATATATTTTGACAAATTACCACAAATTTTAATAAAAGACGTAAAAATCTGAAAACTGTCAAGTGTAAAAATAAGGATTTTATTTTCAGCCTTTTTCTCAACAAAAGGGAGAGTGTTCCGTTTTTACTGCTGCTGCTAAATTGTAAGGTTAATAAAGTTAACGTATACTAATAGAATTTCAAGTCAGTGATTCAGTCAGTGAACTGTCGTACTATATCGATTCGAATGATGAACAAAGATTGCATGCAGCAGAAATGATAATTTTGATATGGATGTGTGGTTGACTAAAATATATGAAGTTAAAAATGAGCGTACAAGACAATGTTTGAAAGTGGCGCCTGTTACACAAAAGATGAAAGGGAGTTGTCTGTCTTTGTTTGGACATGTGATGAGGAGGGATGGAACACATTTGACTAAAAGAGTGATGAATATAAATGTAGATTGGTGGAGAGGGAGAGGAAGATCAAAGAAAATATAGATGGATTGTGTGAGGAATGGTATGAAAGAAAAAAGAGGAAATGATAGCTTGACGAATGACAGGGGAGGATGGAATATAACAGCGTATTGCGCCGACCCCAAGTTACATGGAACAAGGGCAGGAAGATGATGATATTAATAGCATTTAAACGTTTTATAATTTACATCAAACTCACTTATACAATAATTTGAATAAATAGAAATTAAGATCACGAATATACCAAGTTTGAACGTTTCTAACGTGATGACGTAATCAATTCTTAGGATATTGATTCAAACCATTTCATAATTAATAATAACGACCAAATGAATGTCACTTTTGTATTTCTGCGTAGTTCTCTCACTAAGGTTCACTGTTGACGCCCTATCCAAGTGATGGCGGCCTATTCGTCTGGCCGTGTGTCCTGTGACACAATGCCTAACTTTACTAGAGAGACCGAGTCGAGATGTTCCAGTGAACAGTGATACTTAGACATGACCAATAACTATGCATATTTAAGGCTTAAATTATAATTTCGCTCTAGATTTAAAATGATAAATCAAAAATATACCCATGCCATGTATCTAGTTATTATTTAATGACTTTAAAATTTAATATGTATAATTACATTAAGTGTAGTATGTCAATTTTTTAATTCACGTATTCCTTCCTATTATGCAATTAATATATACCGAAAAGTACCTACAGAGTTAGTTGATAACATTGCATGAAAAATATTATTATTATAATAGCATAGTGTAATGATAAGTACCTAAGCGTATGAACAATTATCCCAAAATATTGTATTTGGTGAGAAACGACGAATTTAATTTATATTTCGATTGTTTGTAATGTTGTAATGTCGGATGCAGTGAAAATGACCCCTTCCAGATACATTCCAATTTTATGGGTTCAAGATTACCGTGAAGCTTCCCCCTGTCCTCACTTATTAACTATGCAATCATTGATACTTTGAGCAATTAAAACACAACTATTGTAAATAAAATAAATATAGTGTATACCTAGACAATTTAACCGTAAATTACTATTTTTAGGAATATCTCCTTTATTAAACCGACATTATGACATTAGCCTAAAATTGTTCCTAATTTTCCAAAATGAGTATTATTATGTGATTATACAGCTTATTCAATTTGAGTTCTATGTATAACGCATTTAATGTAATCAAGTACCTAGGGTCCACTGCGTTACGTCATGATGTAGATGTTGCCTAGTTATTTCGAGGAAAAATGTACTTGTTTAAGAAAAATACACTACAATCAGCATTTATTGAGCCAAAATTCTATCGTCTCTACTCTAATACGTCGTTCTCTTCAATAAACTCCCAAAATAAATAATTGTAAATTAAAATCCAATAGGTAAAGCAAGTTTCATTCCGAAAAGTGTAATTTTACCCTTCACTTTGTTTTTTTTTTTGGAATGGAAATCCGTAAAAGGTCGGTTCAGAGGCCATTGGTTTCCAATAAGAAAGAAAATTCAAAACCTTAACTTGATTATGTTTCAAGTTTTCTTAAAAAAATAAAGTATTGTTTGTTATTTCTTTTTTCTTGGTTAAGTTTTTCTAGCTTAGGTTATTGATGTGTTCAAATTAAATTATTTTTTTAAATAATGTGTAGGTACGTTTGTCGCGAACGCTGCACAAATGTAAAGGTGTAGTTTCACAAGACATGACGAACACAAAAATTGATACTTTATTGTAATTATGTGAACCTGCGTAACATATTTTTTTTTGTGTTGCATCGTGTGTTTTTGTGTACAGATTTATTTTGACTATACATAAAAATTAATTGTATTAATTGAAGTGGTTTTATTTCACCTTGCCTTACCTACTAGATAAGTAAAGTCGGTTATGTAACCGTAGTCTAGAGTCATAGCTCCCGAAGTCAAATTCTCAAAGGCTCTCATCAGTAAGATGATCAGCTTCAGTCATCAGTATGAATACTCACAGCAATGCCTATCTAGCCGATGGATACTCCAAACTAACAGAAAACTTTCCACCACTTTTTTCTGTCATTATGCTGGTACACCAGTAAAAAAAAAGAGCTATCACCCACGCCATTCAAGGTGTAAACGGAACCTTCACGAACATCAAACTATTACATCCATTTGAATGTATAGTACATTCAAATGGGTGTAATAGTTTGATGTACGTGCTCTCTAACGCTCAAACATTTTTCAATCTTATTACTCAGTGCATAGGGTGAAAAGTGGTCGACCGTCAGTGAACTCTGTAGTACCTATGTAGGTAACATTTTGGCAACTCAAAAACATGCTAGGTTACAAGGTCACTTATCAAATGTCCTAACGACCTACATGAAAGTATAGCTTTATCGACGAGGCACGGAACTACGAGCACCGTACAACCTTTTGAACTGCACTGCCGATCAAAATAAAGAAAAAACGTAAGTACTAAGATACTCTAATAATATAAAAGCTCCGACTATCATGTCAATGTTGCATAAAATAATGACTTTGCAGGTAGGTAATGAAGTACTGGTTCTACGATACTGGCTCCTAACATTGTATCTATTCGTGTGAATCGATTTTCAGTATTTAGGTAGGCTGATGTACGATAACTAAATCATGTTTAGTGAAAGGAAAAGTACTTTTATCTACTTCGGTTTCGTTATATTCGAATTACAAAATTGACAGCGGTTTCATTATGATACCCATAACGACACAAGTTGCATTGTGCGAATCATAATGCAACTTGTACACACTTGAACAAACAGCCAGGTACTCGTACCTATAATATTACTTCGAAATCGAGACAATGTAAATGATGTTTTTAAAAATGGAACAAGTTTAGAACAAAAGTATCGTATACTATTTGGCTGTTGCGGCTACAAGATCTTTGCCTTATACTTATTAAAGACTAAATAAACAAAATAAAAAAGTAGACGCGGGAAAAAAATCTGAGTGAAATTTTATTAAAAATGTCTTTAACATCAAGTGATATTGAAAATACTCCACCAGATATAACAAATACTCGTAGAGCAGTTGCGGCTACTAATAATTGACTACCAAAATCAAGACATGTAGGTATATGAGAAATGTTATGAAACCGAAGTACATAAAAGTACTTATTTATCTATATCTGTGTTTTATTCCTTCCTTCGTAGATAAAATCTTGTATGCAAGTGTATGTTATTGGTTTTTTAATAACTCGTACTCTACTCGCACTCGTATTAAAAGACCGTCCATAACGTAACAGTTGCATAAATAGCTATTATATTTAAATCATACAAAAGTTCATTAGAGACTTAGACAAAGATACATAGAGCGAACTTAACTTAACTTGGAGGAGCTCGTGGCTAAATAATAACAGCCGCCCAGGTCGATCTTTAAGGTTAAGCCGTGCTTGCCGAGGTTGGTCTGTGGATGGGTGACCATATTTACATATCGAGTTTCCTCCGCGCCTCGGAAAGCACGTTAAGCCGTTGGTCCCGGCTGTCATTTGTAGATCTTTGACAGTCGTTACGAGTAGTCAGAAGCTAAAAGTCTGACATCCAGTCTTACCAAGGGGTATCGTATTACCCAGTTACTGGGTTGTGGAGGTCAGATAGGCAGTCGCTTCATGTAAAATACTAGTACTCAGCTGCATCCGGTTAGACTGGAAGCCGACCCCAAGATAGTTTGGGAAGAGGCTAGGCAGATGACATAGAGCGAACTTGACATAGCTCAAGCTAACTACAGTAGCTTCATTCAAAAATAAACTTTGTTTGCAGTAAGCGTAATATATGAATTTAAACAGTAACACAGGTATTCTGGTAGTCGTGAACTGAACTGAAGTCGGACGCCAACATTCCGCCCTGTTTGTTTATAAATTGACATATAAACGACTGCTTTCCATCTGGCAAATTTGAAAGTATCAGAAAACTATTAATTAAAAACATCTTTAACATTGATTAAAGAGACTTATTACATCTTTAGCATTGATTGCAACTATGGGTTTGACAAAGATAGATAGCTAGAAGAGGTACCTTATTCGAAGATCCGCCAAGAAATAAATTCTATGGATACGATTTGGTGGATGTTTTCTACTGTTGTCACGGCAACAACGGTCGACTTAGTTCAATAATGGATTTGGGAAGGCTTTAAGAATATGGGTGTCAGTATATACAAATAAAATTCATTCTGAATGAAACGTTACTCAGCTTGAGTTGACTAGAGTCCGCTGGAAACCTAGGTATCTACCAACAGCCCAAGTATTTGTTAAAACCTACTTAAGTAAATGACAATTTAAAATACCATCACATCACGCTGTCGTAAGGACAGTTTTGAGTTTGAATATACATGGGCATACGAGCAGAGAAAGACCAGAAGAACACAAAACACGATGGATGGACTATGTAAAGGCTGATATGGAATGAAAAGAGGTGTCTGATGAGATGACGAGAAGTATGGAAGAGGAAGACATGTTGCGCCGTACCCAAATAAATTGCAATTAGGGCTGGAGAATGATGATGACTACTACGCGCTTTATTATCCCCGAAGGATGAGGCAGAGATGATCCTACCTTAAACTATACCCACATTTCACGAGTTATGTTTAAGGGTACACGAGTCGGTCATTCTTCCACACAAACGTAGTATGGTGATTACTCGTCTGTTTGATGGTCTAGGTTCAAAACTAAAATTTGTATCAACTGTTATTGTCATTATCTAGCCCTGCATGGAAGCAGAATTGGAAAAAAAAATTGGTTTGGAAGTTATGAGCGTCGAAACTTCCATATTTCAACACTAATTTTAACTCATCTTTGGGCGTAAATAAAGAACTTAGGTAGTAAGAAAATGGAAAAAGTGAAACCGTACAGGGAAAAGTAAAATAATTCATTTTGATTAGATAAATCCAGTAGTTTTCCCATAATATCTATACGACCAAAACTCAATTTATGAAATTTTAGGCGATGATTTTCGTTATAAATCGACGTATATTACACTAAATAAATAAGTAAATAAAACTAGATAAATGAATACTAAATAAATTAAACTATAGTATATTTCATTACGAGTGTGGAAAGCCTGTCATTGCAAAGAGTTCCGACAAATGTCTACCCGAGCCGAAGCGTAGCCGAAGGTGAGGGTTGACAGTCGGAACAAGTTGCAATGACGGTTCCGCACGTGTACTGAACAACTATTTTTAATACAGTTGCGAAAAAATTAAGCAATTTAATAAAGAATATTTTTGGAAAATGGCGCCTACCATAAAAGAATATAAGCAGAGATTTTTTTTGTTTTCTTCACCCATTTTGGGTAGGCAAAGCATACAGCCAAGTCTTCAGTATTTTTTTTTATGGATTGAAATGAAAATGAAATTTAATGAGAAGAAATGAAATGAAACCTTACCTAACTCATTGAATCAAATCATTAAATCTAATATTGAAACAAATTAGTAGCTTCTTGTTAGAAATATTTGCATGAATCATAAAAACTTCTATATTTTTTTTTATTAAGAACTTCGTGGTTGGTTTTTTCTTTTTAATAGACATTATTTTGACAGTTGGGAAAGAGAACGCACGAGTTCGGAAAAGGTAAAGAAAAAGCTCGAGTGTGTAATACCCCACATCCCAAACGCTATACGTCCCTGCAATACGCCACTTTTTGAGCAACTGTATTAAAAAATACATTACAAACTTTACAAAATAGCATGCATATTAGCCACGCCCGCCAACGAGTTCGAGCCGTCGACTTGTGCAACCTTAAGTCCTAGAGCCTATTGCCATCAACCGGGCACAAATCCAGACTCCGTGCCAATTTCAGATTCTATAATCATTTACATGTATTATTGTTCATGTTTTTGATACGTTTACAAAAACCCACGTGACGGAGGCCTATGTTTAGCAATGGAACTCATACGATTAACGTAGAGAAATGTTTAAATTGTTCATGTAGAATGAAATAGTAAGTAGTAATAGAAATTCACACGCGTCAGGCGGCACTTTCGATTAGACCCGAGTATTTCCGAATTTTACCGAAAGCTAAAATTCGCAGGCCGTGTTATGGACGACATAAATGCCAAGAATAAACTAATTTATTTATAGTCAATTGGTATCTATTCATGAAGTGCTATTGGGGAAGTGTTTTAATTTAAAAATGAATTAAGGGTCAAAGCTTGAGCTAATTTTCCAACCAATGGTTTAGTCAACTTTATGGAAGATAGCAAAACCTCCCTAAGAGTTTAAAAGCTCCAAGTGTATTTACCACCTTCAGTTTAAGTTAACTCTTGTCGACTGTCGTGTTTGTAAAACCAACTAACTTAAATATTAAAATATTATAGTTACCTAACACTATGTATCGTAGCGATCTACTATTTTACTACCACTAGCGCCACCTAGTGCAAAGCATTTGCAACTCTATTTTCGGACCTGCTCAGTTATATTCAAGCATTTTTAACGTTATATTTAGTTACTGTCTTGGAACTATACTAATTTAGGAGGATAAAACGCCTTCGCAATTCGGAAATAGAACTATGTTTACAGTAATACGGTAAATTAAACTTTAGGTCGGTATTGTTTACACTCATAATATCAGCTGTCACTTAGCGTCCTCGCTAGATCCGAAATGCCTGCAGATGGCAGAGCGGTCGCTTCGCAGCTGACTGGGGGAGCAAACAACGCCGTTGCTAAGGCAACCCTCCCACCCCACCCCATGGCAGTTACCTCCCACTATTTGCGGTAATACCCCTCCTTCGCTTCCTATGCCACGCGGTCTTACCACGTGGTGAAACTTTTCAACGGAACAAGATCATAAGAGAGTGTTTTGTGCTTGTGGTGTTTACCTACCATAATAATTGTTGCGCTGTAATTTAAGTTTAAGAAAGTATTATGTCATCGTATTCATTGTAAACAATTGTTGGTAAATCTTATATCTATGTACCTGGATATATAAAAATTAATCGCTGAAATGTATATATGCGCATAACTTTCGAACGACTGCACCAAATTGGATACTTCTTTTTTTTGTGTTCGTTATTGTCGGGTCAAGGTTTGTATATAAGAAAATTTAGGGTAGGTTGGGTGGGTGGGTAGGTAGGCTATGGTAGGAAGTATGTAGTAAATACCATAGACGAAAATGGGACAATACCAAAGAATTACAGATAGACGTTCGCTCGGCGTTGTAATAGAGTCTAATTTGGACATGGTCAGCGCTTTTGTGCCGTACCTGCTAGTAAAAATGTTTGTTTAGCTTACCAAGATCCAGATCAGCTAGCATTATGAGTTAAAAGTTGTACCAGCATCGGTTGCAGCTGAAGTGAGTCGCAGCGTTCTACTTGCAGCTGACTTGTTACCATCATTATCCACAGTCACACACAGGTACCGCGTCACAGCTTATGGATGCAGCCGAGTCATCTCGTCTAAGCTAGGGACATAGCCTAGCATCAGCTTAGCCTCAGGCGTGCGGCTGTATCCTACCACATCACTATGTGTTGTAATCGATCACATTCACGTTCACTGAGCCGCACTGGCACTATCGAAATGATATTAGTTTTGTAAGTAGGTTATTAAAAACACTTAAGAACACAAGTTTTAAACTGACATGGCCACTATAAATAACATTTGTAACGGGATATTTACCATGTTCACTGTTTGAAGTTGCGGCAAGTCGTTTATTGGTCAGACGAAATGTACGGCAGCTTGTCGAATAGCAGAACACATCAGGGCGGTGAAAAATAATGACACCCAAAAATCGGCCATAGCTCAACATCTGGTGGAATCAGGATCGAACCACAGGATTGAGTTACATAACCCTAAGGTGATCTCGACAGAACGCCACTAAATACCCAGACTGGTAAGAGAAGCAATTGAAATTACAAAATATAAAAACTTCAACCGGGGGGATGGGTTTGAACACTTTCAACTATCAAGAGCCTGGAATCCAGTGGTTCAACTGTGCCGTAAAAAGTTCGTGGACACTGACTTTCGTGTGTCGGGAACAGAATTGAGTTGTAAGTGACAGTGGTAGTGGCACGGAGCGCAAAAACGAACAAGAAAGAGGGTAGACTGATTTTGCTGCTCATAAACACCCACCCGCCATAACTTCAGTTTATCCGTGACCATGGCGTTTGCAACTGCGCCGAGCGTCTTGATTTGACTTTGACTCAACTCTGAAGTCACAGTCTCTTCTAAAGTTAAGACATTGGTAGGAGCTCGGATTTGGCCGTGTTGGCCTAGGTTGGTCTGTGGATGAGTAACCACCCATTACATACTAGGGTCTCCTCCGTGCTCCGTCTTGGAGAGCACGTTAAGCCGGTTCCTGTTTACCCGGCTATCATTGGTAGATCTTTGATAGTCATTACAAGTAGTCAGCGGCCCAAAAGTCTGACAACCACCCTTAGGAAGGTGTATCGTATTACCCAGTACTAGCTGGGTTGAGCAGGTCCGATAGGCAATCGCTCAATGTAAAAAGTGGTATTCAGTTGCATCCAGTTAAGACTGGAAGTCCCCAACATGGTTGGGGAAAGGCTAGGCCGATGACATTGTCCTGGTCAGATCATGGGAGGACCATGGAGGTTCTCGTCTGAAATGGTCTTCGGTCTATCGCCGGCTATGTGTGAAAGAATGGATGTTTTACTATCTGTCTGTTCTGGCGTTACACGACCCTTAATTCCGTTTAGCAATTTTTGATGTTTTATTGCTGTCGAATCAGGATTTAGTACCCGGCGGAACCACCCCCACGGAGGAAACTCGGTGAAAATAGATTGTCACCCATCCACAGACCAACGTAAGCAAGCGCGGCTTAACCTGAAGTTTGGCTGTTATTATTTAGTCACAAGCTCCTCCTCTTACACAGAAGATTGTGTGGTGTTTATTTTATTGTTCATAATGGGTTTTTAAAACGTCATGTAAAACTTCGATTTTTGAAAAATTATATGTATTTTGAATAAAAATATATTCGTAGGAATAAAGTTAACTGGCTTATTCTAGGTCCCATAATAAACACACTAATAAACATGATAAATAACACAAGGAAAATAAAATAGGTAAGTAATTTTCAGCGTCTTTAATTGCAATTAAAACAGAAAAATTATCAGTAATCAATTTAGTATTATTACATGACATTTTACGTTTAATATGACTCAAATATATAAAAAGTGATAATTTTACCTCCCAAATAATACAATGTAAAAATTTATAAATAAATCAAAAATAAATTTCATTTTTTATGATACACATTTCATTAACGCTATTTTGGTTTTAGTACTCTGTCTAAACACACGAGATATTTTTATATCGAATGGTCGTACAATATTGATTTAATAAACCTAAGTTCATATAACATGTTATTGTAATGTGTATGTGATCTGTTTGTACATTTTCTAGCCAATCTACAGATTGTTTAAAACAGTGTTTTGGAGAACCGGTTGTTCTCGTGAACACGTCAGATATTAATTGAAATGAAATCAGTTTTACTATTATTTTAATATTTTTCAGGAAATCCTTGCATCGCAGTTGTTCCCCGAAGGGTGAAAACACAGGCGTGCGCTCATTTCCTTCGACTTGTTTATAAAAAACTGTTTTAATTTCAATTTCCTCGAATAATTTACATACATAAAAGGTTTGCTTTAGAGTGTATAATTTACACTGTAAAGTATAGAATAAAGTTTACACTGTAGAGTGTAGAAACAAAACTAATGTCAAAGTAAGTACAAAATAATAAATATCAACCAATTTACAATATAAATATCAAATACCTAACATTTATTATGCTTTTCAGTCATATTATACGTTAAGTTCCATGCAAACGCGGTAACTCTTGCATCTTCGAACGCTAGAGAGAGACCGCCATAGATCGGGTACGGTCACTAAGAAACCTAATCAGTTGAGTAGACAATGGACTTTTCTAAACACACTGATACTATCAAATCACCAACGTCTAGCTGTCTCAACTAGAGATTAAAGGTAGCGGTCTCTCGTAATATCATAAGCGGTGTGTGATCTGCTCCTGTCTATCGAGTGAGCTCACGATCAATTTCAAGCATAGCGATACCTGGCAATAGCCTAGCAAAACGCTTAGATGAATAATCGCAAAGACAGTATTTCCACTAGCTGCCCGGCAAGTGCTTTGTCTATGCTTTTAATGACATTTTGATTGCTAGTTATTCTAAAAAGAGTTTCTAATCAATTCTTTATAGAAGTCAAAGCTAACCACAGCCGAACATACGGGGCTTGTAAGACTATTATTTAAACCGCCCTTGTCACCGTTTTTTTTGACGTACACACACGCAACAAGATGCCTAGTAGAAAGAGTTCCCGCGCGCGAATTTAGCGGTGAAACAAACACCATGAAAGGTACCTACATAAGTTCCTTCACGAAAACCTTATCACAATAGTACCGATGCAAACATTACCGCGTATTACCGGGACCGACAAGCCGCAAGAGCGTCTACGCGGCAAACAGCAAGTACTGCGTGATTGTTAACCTCAATTACAGCTAAGTTAGCAAAACAATGTAAGCCTATCTAAATTTACATCACTATGTCGATATTTTGACTAGCACTTACAGTCAACGATGGTTCAGGATTCAAAACTGGCCAATAGAAACGAAACACGTACTTCAATGCTTACATAATTCAACATCTACACTTAAAATACTAGGACTGTTTGTCGAGGTTCGTTGCTTTGTTATGTAGTATTTTTTAAAGATCGAATTCTACTACACGAGTGAATTATCGATAAAACTTCTTGATACTTCTGTAAATATTCTATTTATTGCAAATTCAATCCTACGCACACCAGCTACTTCTAGATACTGACTTTGTCTTTAAAAGATTGTCTAATGTTAAAAACCCGGATTATATTATTATTTATGTCTACGTGTATTAGCACAACTGTGTGTATTCTGACTATCGTAGTGTAGGAACGAGTAAGTTAGCTAATACGTTATTAAAAGAAATTGCAATACTTCGAAATAATAGTTATAAATAAACACATAATGTTGTAAAGTAGAATATATTGTGTGTTTATGAGATTAGTATGTATATATGTGCGAAAGCAGTCGTTCACGACTAAACAAGAAGGTCCACACATAGTTATAAACTTTAAACAAACATGAAAGCAAAGGAGGTATACTATATCATGTGTTACAGATTTTGCATTTCAAGAACACGCGTCAATCATACCGAATGGTACCTTATTTGCCACGAAATAAGAGTCACATGACTCGTGCTTCAGAATTGCATTATCAGTACAAGGATCAATAGGGGTCAAAATCTACCAGCAAAATATCATACAGTTACGAATCATAGCCAACATCAAGTTCATAAGGATACCAGGGTACACAAATACTAAAAGCAGTTTTTATCTGGATATTCTACCCTCAACCAGCGTTCGCTGTAATCCTTTTGTTTAATAACTTAATATATTAATTTTATGATTTCATATAGCACTAATTAAAACTCTATCATGATTTTCCAATAAAATATGAGTACATGTCGAGCGAAAAACTTGTGTTAAACTATATACAAAAATAAAGTCACTTTACATGTGGGATTATTAAACGAATAATATAAATAAGGCTTAGGTCAGGTACACGAAACTTGTTTAACTTTAGGGCAGCGGCTGTATTGAATTGAAATATACAATATCGTTACAAGTTTGTAACAAGTTCTAGAGGTTTCTATAAATGAAATGTTCTCTCTCCCTCAGAATGACGTCATAAGCACGCTGCCATTTCGTGTAACGAGTGCTTCAAGTGAATGACTATAAACGCATGTAAATATTGGTGAAGGCTAAATTCACATGTGACATAGTGAATACAATAGATCAATATACCTAATCTATTTATGCACCATTATTAATTTGATAAAAATAACACCAGCGTCTACTAAAATAGTAAAAAATAATTTCATAACATACTTTAAAATGATTCAGTCAAAATAAAACTTTCCTACTTACCTCGCGTGCGGTAGTCTTGCGTAGAATTTCATTATTACTTTTTTTAACCAACAAGTTGTTGCTGTGCAACAACAATTATATTTACGCCAACATAATTAATCAATTTATAAATCAATCGGACGCAAGCTTACCGCAACGCGTCTAAAATAATAATTTCAACTCATGTTATAAAAGCTAATAATAAATTAAAGTTATAAAATTGTGATGCAGATGACAACCACAGCCCAAATGGTCACGTTCCTTGAGAAGATTTATAATAACTATTGTGTATCTATAATTATAAAAATGTTCAATATAATATTCTTTTAATCTAACTAACACTACTAAAACGTATTATTTGGTGGTTACATCTTGTACATAATTTTAATGAGATTAAGCTTGGACCGAGGTGGACATTACTCAAAGAAAACGCGTCTCCCCCGGCCAAACGATTCTTGACATGAGCAATATTAACGACTATAGCGCCAAGAAACAATATAGCCAAATATGAAGCACACATAGTTACTATATGATGAATGATACAATGTATATAACAAAGTTATATATTGCCATGTGAGACATCGATTGAGACGTGTGATGACGTGTGTAAACATGATCAACACATAAAGTTACACATTTCCCATCAATTTAGGATATGTATCAAGTGGATGCATACAGGGTGTGTCATTTATCACTATCTACGTGATTTAAGACAGGACTCGATAACATTAAGGTTTTAAATTTAATGATATATCAATTCATTGGACTGTTTCAGGAAAGAGACATTTCATAAGATCAATCCCTGCAGTTTATACACGCATATCCTATATTGATAAGTAATGCTAATAGGATAAACATGGATACGAAGGACCAACACATAAATCAATTCCTAATTGCGGTTGCAACCAAACTCGTAAGATTTAAAACGTTACCGAAAATACTGATCGACCAACACTTCGCTTATCCGTTTGATTCGACGGTTTGGAGATGTGATACAGAATATAATATTGAATACAGTGGAAATAAGGTACAAAATAGATTGACATTAAGCTATTACATATAAACATTCAAGTTCCAAAATCATTATACAGTAACAATTGTGTGACCTCTCAAATCTTCGTATATATAATAGCTTGATGTCATAATAACTTACTAGATTATAAGGAAAAAATCACAAACGTCCACTTAAATAATAAAGGTAACTGACCGAACTAAACACAGAATCTAAGTATACACCAACTCTACTGTACAATAGAGAACTTCATGCATATAACGGTTTTGCTCGACTGACAAATAAGAAAAGTCTAGTCCATGCATCTCCATAACCGTCGTCCTATTCACATCCTCGTGGTAACTTACGCGTTGATGAGCGCCGCTGGTTTAGCGGACGTACACACGTGCACATAGTCTGAATCGGAGTCAAGTCGCACACGGCTGGCCCTGCGTTAGGCGGTCGCGACTTGCCACACTATCAAATGGCTCTTGGAAGCACGGTCAGCCAAGGAACTGTGTCCGCTTGACGATCCGTCCTCCGCAACGACTACACTGTCTTCCATTTCTGAGTCGGCTGCAAATGAAACATAACATTGATTATTTTTAATTGTATAGACTATGTACGACTTGATCCTCCACTAATTCCCATTGTGATGTTTGTCAGTACCTGCAAAATTTACCTTCAATGACAACAAAATAATAGTTATCAATTTTTTGGCTCAAAAATTTACGTGACTAGAAAAGAAGTGGAAAGACAACATAGAAAAACCAAATAATAAACAACGATGGAGCATGAGTTAAAATAATGACGTAATCTATGAGGTGCTGATGCTCTGATAACAAAAAGAAATGTTTACAATAAAAGACTTTACAGGAATTTCTTCAGTGGCTGATAGAACACGTATAGCACGGCGTGCTTCATTCACACTCAAAACACGTGAAGAAGCCATCTAATAAAACAGCACTTCAAAATAATGAACTAACGGTATACTTCTGAAAAGAGCTGCTTCCCTGCGGCGTTTCTCCAAAACTTTAGCTAAAACATGGAAAAATATAACGATCATAGTGCATATATCCCAATGCACAAAAAGTTTCCTTTGTTTTAGCGACGTAAAAGCGAAGAGATTATAACACATTCAGAAAAGTTATTTAGTATCTTACAGCTGCACTGTTGTACATTGAACAGAGAGACTGTCTGTTAATATTTACATGTCTTTATACTGGTATTAGCAATATACACGTTAGCAATGTATTAGGAACATAATTAGTCAAATTATGTAACATCGTGCTCACCTGCCGACGGATTTGTTACACCGAAAACCAATGTGTTAGTAATGAGTTTAGTGGTTTGTTAGGATGAGTCTAATATGCGTGAACTGATCATGATATGAATGTGAGGTTTTGACAGGGAATTTTCAGACATAGAGATTGTAGATTGTTAATAGTTAGGTACAGTGGAACTAGTATTTATGAATTAAAGAACTGATTACCTAATGATTAAACGCTTTATTGATAAATCAAAAAGATTTAGCGAAGTGTATTTCAGCATCACATTTACTCCCCGCCGGGAGAAGCTATAAATTTTGTAATCTCCGAACATAAAACAAACAAATTGAAACGCATTCGAAACTCGAATGGCGGCCCAAAGGTTTACTTTCCAGTAAGTCAAGCGCGTTCCAGTACCACAAAATATTAGAAGATAGAGCTTTATCATCTGCCTAGCCTTTTCCCAAACTATCGGGGTCGGCTTCCAGTCTAGCCGGTGATGGGATGAAGCCGAGTACCAGTATTTCACATGAAGCGACTGCTTATCTGACCTCCCCAACCCAGTAACTGGGTAATACGATACCCCTTGGTAAGACTGGATGTCAAACTTTTGGGTTCTGACAACTTGTAACGACTGTCAAAGATCTACAAATGACAGCCGGGACCAACGGCTTAACGTGCTTTCCGAGGCTTGGAGGAAACTCGGTATATAATTATGGTTACCCATCCACAGACCAACCTCGGCAAGCACGGCTTAACCTTAAAGATCGACCCGAGCGGCTATTATTATTTGGCCACGAGCTCCGAAGACAAGAGCATTATCACAAAAATATGTGCCCAACCAAGTGAAATAGCTCGTTAGTTTCGTACTACACGTACTTAGTACAAATTCTTTGTCTACAAAATTTATAGCTTCTCCTGGCGGGGAGTATAGATAGATATATTAATGAAGCTGTCAAAACCTCATGAAAGACCCACTGTTTATCGACAATTAACCGTGAACTACATGCTCATGTTAGCTCGTGTTATGTGTCAGCAAGCGCACATGCTGGTTTTATTCTAAAATTCAACGTACCAGTAATAAATATAAATTAATTATGCTACGTTCAGGTACGTTCAGGACTCTCTTAAGACCTGCCATACAATGACGTGGGACGCTGTGTCACGTATGTCATCAGCATGCTCTTCTATATCGGCAAAAGAAAAAAACCGGAGAAATTAAAATCATTAACTGCATTATGCCTATTCATTGTGTATTTTCCACTAAAATTGTGAGTTGTTTACGGAATTCGTTCATATATCTTGAAATGGAGCTGTATCAAAACTGCAAGGCTAATCAAAACTTTATAAAGATGCATCGTGTATAATATTACCTATATTACGTGGTCTTCAGAGTTTTACTTCAAGAGAAATACGATTTTTACAAAATATATTTTGTTTAATTGTTAAAAAACAGTGAACGAAACCTCCACTCCAAGTGTTAGAAAAAATTATGATACAACAAGAAATCAACACATTTTAGTAGAAAACACCTGAAATTCAAATCAAACAATAGGCACAAATCCTTATCATAATGTTCTCCTACTTTAAAATAAAACGTAATCTTAATTCTATGCGTTGAAGCGTATAAGCGTCATACTAGAGTCTACAATTATTAAGCAAGCTTACTAAACGCAATGGGGATGAGTTTTAGACTACACTAACGTGCATATTGCTTGTTTTGAGTTCTTCATTTATTTTATAGTAGCTGGTATGATTCAGTTTCATGAATGTAATGTGCACGTTTCAGGTATTACGGAATTTAGAGCTTAAAATTGTGACCAGCTTAAAATTGTGACCAGTTTAAAAATGTGATGTACGTAATACTTTATTAATTCTTTATAAAGGTTAGAAGAAAACTCTGAGGGGGAGCCACCAAGGTAGCCCCCGAAATTCAAATTTTCTGTGGATTTTTACAACTTGCAGGATTGTGTTAGGCTGTGTGTTAAATAAAATATTATTTGCGACCGTAACACGATGTAGTTTCAGAATTATTATCATTGAAATCATCAATTCATCGCTCTAAGTTAGTTTAATGTCAATAATAATAGTGGGTGATTTCATGAAAAGCAATTCTATGACATTAAATGAAATTAACGGGCTATATTGATGATTTTAATGATAATCTCTGTAAAGGTCATATTTGTTACGGTCGCAAATCGTATTTTGTTTACATACAACCCGACACTGACCTGTCCTGCAAATGGCAAAAAACCTTAGAAACTTTGAATTTCATGGACTACCCTGGCGTATCCCCCTTAATTAATTCTTTAAAACCTTAAAACAGATTCTTAAATCTGTTTTCATAAAGGTGGAATGTAGTTCTACTGATAAACCGAAGGCGTGTAGCGTCACTTTTGCATTAACAACTTTGAGTCGTGTATTAATAATCTTAAACACCAAATAGTATAACTAAACAGGCCACAATTTCATAGTGTTTATTTGAACAAGACTACTTTTCTGTTGGCACAGGTGTATTGCCGTAGAATCAATAGATAATCAATAAAAATAAATCTATCACGCGACGGTATCCATGCAACTATGGACTCTAGAATCTGAGTTATTATGGTATTTGTATGTATGGCTGGTGGACTTTTGTTTAGTGTTATCATAATCAAGACAACCTATTTAAGATAAGTAATGGTAGGAGGATGAAAATCTTAATACAATGCATTCACACTTCTACAATTTTCTGACGAAGAATCTTTTGCATACTACTTCTATCACAAAATAAATTTGGTAAGCAATATCCTAAAACATCGAATACTTTTCTAGCAATACATGATATATTCATAATATTTGCTTACTTTTCGTAAATTAAATAAAGTTTTATTTTCTTGTTTTCTAGTACATTTGAGGCAGTTAATAGTAATTACTGCTAACACCTGTAAATGTAACTTCTGATAAAGAAGCTATGGGCCGAAATCATGTGCTCATCAAGATGAAACATTCTGATTGAACTGTGTTGGTAATTGAATGATAAGTTAGTTTGATTAAATATATTGTAATAATTTGATGATGACATGAAAATTATCATATGAACGAAAATTAGTGACACAATTCAGTTAGTCAATAATTTGTACAAATGCATAATTTTGTCCAAGAAAATTGTTTTATTTTGACGAGTACGAGAATTCAGCGACGACTCAATCCGTAGCTCAAATCTCTCAATGCGTAATCCTAATTGCTTAATAAAAATCTATCGGACGAAAAGTCCTAATATGTGATAGTTATGGCGGAACGACTAGCCTATAATTATTGTTCTAATCCTAGCGACTGACACAGCTTCATATATGTAGCTACCCAGTGCTGCTTGGTTGTTTTGGCGCGTGGCATGGTCAGAACTATTTACGACATTTAGTTTATTTTAATACAATGTTCACAAATGTTTACCTGCAGCGTCCTACCGCTAATTAAATTATTCAAGCTCCTAGAGAACTATGCTGCACTGTACAAGTTGTATTTGAGTACGACTTCAAAGTTGAACACACATTCAGTCTAACAATATTTGAAACTATGTCTGTCACCAGTTCAAAAATTAAACTTCGACTACGACTTCTAACAATAAATGTAGAAATTCAAGCATTTCACATACCTATTCTGAAGTCAATATATCCCTCGCCCCCAGAAATGACCAGCATAGGTGGCATGGTCGGCGAGTGTCGTCGGGGTGATTCGGGCGTGCGCGCGGGTGACCCAGCAACCCCTGGTACGGCCACGAAGAATGTAACGGCGTCACGATGGCCGTGGAAGCTTAGCTGGGCATGGGCCATCGAGCACCAAGGGATGTTGCCGGTGGAACAAGCGGCTATGGCAGCTGCAAAGAGGTTGATGTGCTATGTGAGTACTATAAGGAATTAAGTTGGCAAATTGTTGTCTTAGTATGATGTTTAATGCGATGATGGTATAGACTATTATATTGGGCCTTCATATTTATGACTGATGAAGTTGAATTTATTGATTAAAGTTAGGAAATCCATCTTGTTCTTGCTACACAAAACGACAGAATAAAGCGAAATGCCATATTCTCTTAATATAGCAGCACGATTTCTGTCTAACATCGATCTAAGTGATAATCTCTGGCTTGCAAAAATATGTTATTTAATAGCATAGTTTACTCACATTGAGCAGACGACCGTGAAGTCGACGGCTGAGCTCCGACAGAATCTCGGCTGGACCCTTCCGAGAGCGGTACTGATATCACAACTCCATTACTCGTCCCGATCCACAGGCGCCCCGAACTGATCAATAGAGCTGTGATCCTGACCAGTGAAAAGCCAAGCTTGCCAGTACCCAGCATTTTGCTGACATAAGGTTCTATGTCGACATCCTTCAAGTGTTGATAAGTATGCGCGTGGTACAAGCGGAGAGTTGAGTCCATTTTGATTGAAACCTGATGTTGAAAAAAAGGTTGTATATTACTAGTGAATTTTGTGTGGTAATATTTTACTTCAATAATGGAGGCAAAATAAAGTAAATGATAGAAAGAAAATGTAAGCGCGGAACTATTTACTCTGTAGATCGAATACTTATCTACTCTGGATCCTATGTGATATCATCAAGAACCACTTCAACGACCGTACCGTTGACGTGGTTCCTGAGGAACCGATGATAACAAGTGCCTAGTCACCCACATTTTTGTTTCGAATGACAGCAGGTTAGGGATAACCTGCTGTCAGAGAATTTATGTCGCCCGGCCATGGACTTTTTTTTTTAGGATTGGAAATCATCAAATGACTTCTCCCGCTCTAGGCGGAGAGGAAGGGAGTGTCAGACTTGACTGACTAAAACCCATCCATGTTCCTTCTTAGCCCTTTGTGTTCCAGGGCCACGGTATCTCTTTCGAACAACCCGCAGCCCTGGCAGGCATCGGCCCTCTCGGACCCAGGCCATGGACTTGGCACATGTCTGACTTGGCTTTACATGCCGTGAGCAATATCTCTCAGGCATGCTAGTTTGTTTTCTCTAGATGTTTTCTTTCGCCAAAACAAGTGGCAGTTATACAAAAGGCACATTCATCCGAAAAATAAGTCCGACGGTTACACCACTAGGCTATCACTGCTGCTGATCCACTGCCGATATAAGGAGATTTATTGAGAAATGTTAAAATTAATGTAAAGTTTGAGGCCGTTAATGTTACTAAAAACGAATGAAAATGCGATTGGACATCACTTAATCCGATCATGTTAGCTTTAACTAAACCGTACGGTGAAATGCACTAAGTACATAAAATAAATCGAATCAACGACTTAGATTGTAGAAGAAGACATGCTGCGCCGACCCCAAATGAATTGGGATAAGGGCAAGAGAATGATGATGAATTAGATTACAGATGGCAAGCTAAATCGTAAGCTATGTAGGAGCAAGCAATGTCTTTGGGTGAAGACCGTGGAGTTGTAATCGTAGTGTTGGTCTTAAGTCTTAAGCGGGTACATTCTGAAATTTGGCAACGTCGAACATAGCTGCCTTACATTTTGCTGTTTCGATGAATAAATAAATATGGCGATTTATTTATCCAAACATCGAAATTTTTGACAGCTATGTTTGACGTTACTAACTTTCAGGTGTACCTAATAAGACCGACAACCAGAAATGGGCGTTAGGACGAACTGAATCAAGGACGCAGAGAACTTGATATTGTGGGGTCGTTGTCTGTACAAAGACCCCACAATACCAAGTTCTCTGATGGCGAAGTAGGCTGAGCTTTGATTGACTGAATGATACAAAACATCGATGAGGTCTCCTCAGCCGCTTTAAAGCTCTTTCCGAGCGCGGGCGTCAAGATACTTTAAGAATACTGTTATGCTCTATTTAAAACGCTGTTTTACTTTTGCCTGCAAAGTTACACAGCCGCCAAAAGTAACAGTGTAATGAATGAGTCCAGTCTTGACAATGGGTGAAATAAATCCGTGTTTACCCAAACGCCGTCGCCGTCGCAGGCCATCTGTCGTACTTGACTCTCCTGCCGCGGGTGTGCTTCGAGCGAGTGCAGTAGCAATCGTGAACGAGGCTCTATCACGTGCACTTTGTTCCGATAGCCGCACCACACCGTACAACCCACGGCGCTTAGACAACGTACTGGAATAAAAATACAAATTAAGTAATATAAAAAATACAACTATATAATAGTATACTAAGTAGATTAAAAACTGGCCAAGTACTCGCACACAGGGTTCCATAGCCCCAAACAATATAATAACAATATTTTGAACTGTCATTCATTAGTTAGTAGTATTAGTTAGTATATAGTGCTCTGTATGGTGTCGGACGTAAAGAATAGCACCATCCCTTATCTTCCCGTGGGTGTCGTAAGAAGCGACTAAGGGATTTGCCAGAGAATGGGCAGCAGCGTCCTCTGTGCTATTGTAACAACCGTACTGCGATCGCCAACCCGCCTGCCAAGCGTGACGATCATGGCAAAACCCCCCAAAATGTCAATGTGGCGACGCTTGGGGGAGGCCTATGTCCAGCAGTGGACGTCTTTTGGGCTGAAATGATGATGATGATGATTAGTTAGTAAACTTCCACTCAACCGCAAAACTAAATTTGTTTTTCATAGTATGTTAATGAAAATCTTAATGCGGTTCACAGAATACACCTACCTACCAAGATTCAAACGTATAGTTCTTATAGTTTCGGAAAAAACTGGCTGTGACATACGGACGGACAGACAGACAGACAGACAGACATGACGAATCTATAAGGGTTCCGTTTTTTGCCATTCGGCTACGGAACCCTAAAAACAGAGAGTGATGTCTGCACTAGGAATTTCTGTATTGCAGATCATCATAATGATGCGAATTTTAATAGCATTCTAGTAAGTAATCATAATTTTTTACACCTTTTTACACTTTTACCTAGATTAAAATGATATGTGAATATTTAATCAATCAATGTTATCTCCAATCGCCTGAAACATAGGATTACCAGTTCAGGCACAAATCATGAGCGAACTTCACATGGATTTATCGTCACGTAACCCTAAAGCTCACGCTGCGTTTATTAGAATACCACATCTCTTCAAGAGAACTTGTATGTACTTACATTGTTTGTTTTTGTTTTTTGTAACATACCTTGGTGATTTAAAAGTTACTGAATCACTTTACACGTAGATTATTTCTGTGTAGGCGTTGAAGTTTATTGAGTCCTAGTCAACGCTTCATCAATGCATAAGGTGCGCTCGCGTCAAGCTAGCTGAATCACTAAAAGCGTATCGTAAGTATGGTATGGTTTGATGTACAACAGTGCTTCGTAAGGCACACTCATAGTCAACTTCTAACACACCAGTCTTGTACAGGGTGAAAGGGACACCGATGCGAAAACGGTTACCGCGTGTTCAGCATATCAGTTGCATTCACTTGCGTTGACAGTGCCTAAAGAACGTTAATATTTAAAAGTGTAGTTAAATGATTCTCACAGAAATTTTACGTCTGTTATAAAAAAAAAAAAACAGCAAAGTGCAGCACCTACACAGCCAAAATGTATGGAACAGCAGTTTTTTTTTCTTAAATTACCAATGCAAATTTTCTATGTGATAACCGTTTTCGTATCGGTGTCATTTCATCCTGTTTATGACACGTATTTTTTCTATGTAAAGTTACAGCAGCGTCTTTCTGCAGATTCCCGCGGGCTCTGCATCTGCACTCCATGCTTAGCACAGTGTTTTATGTCCGTTACTTTAAGTTCTACCGCAAAAAGAGATATGTCACCCAAAAAAAGCTTCTTTCCAAGAAATGTTTTTTGCGGAAAGTTACTTAGTACAGACTGCTTGTGTCACGAATTTTTGAAGAGTCCGTTAACAGGTTTTTTTTTAGTAATTTTATCTTTACAAAGTTACCTGAACACTTAGGATCGCCAAGAGTCAGCAACCAGTACTGTCCGAAGTCCCACTGTCCGTCGGCATGCCTCGAGAATATCGCCACAGTACCGTCAGCCAACGCTACGATGCTACGGGAAGCGCATGCGACTATCGACAGTATGGCGTCGTTTAGCTTCACTCTGAAAAGAAGACAACGGTTTAGTTTAACATTATGTTTTGTCTTTTTTATGTTTAAGGATGCGGAAATAATTCAAGGTCTTCCTCATAGTGGTCACTGCCTCATAAGAACCTGTGATGTAACCCACCACTGTACATACATTTCCTACTTGAGACAGAAATAGGTATCAAAATTTGGAGTTTCACATACCAAGTGCGGTACGGTCATGAAAATACATAAAAAGATAACCATCGCGGTTGGAGCGTGGAGCTTGAAACCTTCATACAGCATGTCATTGCTCGACATAAGCCTCTCCATTGGCACATCATTCAACTTGCCCAGCATCCATGCAAATATCGGCGATTTTCATCATCATACTTCATTATCTGCCTAGCCCTTTCCGAACTATTGGGGTTGGCTTTCAGTCCATCCGGATGCAGCTCAATACTAATATTTTGCTTGGAGGGACTGCCTATCTGGCCTTCAAAACCCAGTTAGTACTGGGTAATACGATACCCCTTGGTAAGACTAGTTGTCAGACTTTCGGGCCAATGACTACCTGTAACGACAGTCCAAGATCTTCAAATGATAGCTGGGACCAAAGCCTTACATGCTTTCCAATATAATGGATGGTCACCCAACCACGGTCCGAACTTGGCAAACGCTGGTTTAACTTGAATATCGAACCGTGCGACTGTTATTTAGCCACAAGCTGCTCCGTCGCATTATTGTTTTTTTATCTTTAAGAACTCACCTAGCTAAGCACTTCTTATAGTTGCCAACAGCGGAGTGTATGTAAAGGTTCCCGCTCTTGGTGCCGAGCCACATGGTCGCCATGACAGTCGACATCTTTCGCTCCTGAGTTGCAGTCGTGTCGGGGCGAGGCTCCGCTTTCTGTTGCTGTGCGAACGCTTCGACGCCGGGCTCTGGAGAGTTCAAATGTCCACCTGAGAACAATTATGCAGCTAAAGTCAAGGGCTTTGGAAAAAGGAGGAGGGAAGTATATTTTCCAGATGAAGAGAAATAAACGACATAACTAGACGGACGAAGCCTGCTCATTTAACATAAATAAAAATAAATGACTTGCACCTTCATGTAAAAAACATGGTTAACAATAAAAATGGGCGAAAGGGTTAGTAAAGTTGTGTTTTAGAGTAGTAGCCAATACCTAAGCTAACTTAATATCTAGTACTTAAATGTATCAGCGGCCACCCTTATGATTATAGCCAATGTTATTGTCCCTAGTTTTTAGAAAGAATTAGGACGAATGAGATACATCTTGTAGTAACCTGTAAGGCTTCAGTACTAACGGTCCTATACGCTTTGCATAAAAATATCATAGCAAATAGTGGCTTTGAAGCAATTTATGTCGTGCTGCTCCTATGGTGGCCCTATAGGTCCAAACAGGTGTCCGCCCCGCAACACATACAACCCAAGTAACTAGCCCTATAAATAGTTTTTAAACCAGATTATATGAATGTTGCTATAGAAACCACGAGTTTTTTTTTTTAATATAAAAGCCCCATACATAAGAAAGACTCCAACCACGTATTTGTGTTCGGATTAAGCGTCTACGGAAAATTTACTTATAGTGAACCTGAATTGATTTGATTTTGAAATTTTGATCCGTTCAAACATGGAATGATAAAGCGGTCCAGGAGTTTTCCTAAAGATGGTAGTAGTGTTATGGACCAGTACGACTTAAGGTCGTCCGGGAGCTTATCGCTACTCTTCGAAATAAAATTATTCGTAGAAAGCCACGGCGCCATGTACAAGGAAAAGTGCTCTCCGTTAAGCATCGGTTTGAAACAGTTAAAATAGGGTCTTGCGCTCATATGGCTTGTTAAAGTTTTGTCTGGACTTTAATAGAGACTGTAACCTCTGAGATTTGGTGTTTCTATTTAGAGTAGTCGGATAGGAAATACTGCACCCATCTAGGTTTAAAACATAAGTTCTTTTCGACGTGAAAAAGTGTTCTTTACAACCAATTTACAAAAATAAGTAAAAATTATCGTTAGATGTACAAGTTCTATGTCAGAGACATAGACCTTGTAATAATAACATGTGGATCTGGCTCGCGAGGTTGTCGACATGCGGGACGTGAGTAGAATACAGCAGTCATTGTGCCGATAGTCGTGTCCGTCAATATTTTAATTCAATAGCCTCGAGATCGAGGCTATTGAATCCTCAAAAATCAAAAACCCAAAAATCAAATCGAACGACTCCTCAGATGTAGATACATCTGAGGAGTCTTTCGCTTGGCAGCTGGATCAAGGGCTTGATTCAGAACGCAGTAGTTCCGGACGCGGTGCTTTGTGTTAGGAGGTTCCTCTTACAAGTGCCCTGACCACCGGTAGCTCGGAACCTGTTCCCGATATCCGTGGGCTACTTTTTAAATTATATTTTTTCTAATGATTTTTAATGGAGCATTTGAAAATGTATTAATATATTGTAGCTTGCACATATTGTCCCACTACTGGGCAAAGGTCTCCCTCCATTCCTTCCAACGAAAATGTAATAATTAATAAATCTTCATGAATAAACAAAACAAATATGTGGATCATTTTTACCGTTAATTGGCGTGGAGCTGAGCGGTGGGCTGTCAGGATGCACGGGGTCGGCTTCCTCCACATTCTCCACACTCTTCACCACCGGCTCTTCACTCTGAGGCTCCGGTGCCGTCTCAGGCTCGTTCACCGGAGTGCTTGGCGGCGTCAGGATTGCTGCTTTTACCTGAGCGGTGCAACAATAAGGATGTTAGTACTATAGTAGTCGATGCATGAAAGACAGTCGTAGTTTCAAGTTACTAAGCTCGCCTTTTGGTTGTTTAAATTATGTGTGTCTAATTTTACACGGTAACCAAATTAGTATGATAGTTGTGCGGGCAACACTTGAGAAACTATAACACTTCAGCTACGAAAACTACGCTTCGCGCTATCTGTGTGCTGCAATGTCTATCGAATGATTTTACAGTAGCTATCGTAACTCTGCTTCACAGTGCTATGAAATAACCTCAAATTCCGCATAATTTTCAAAATCACAGCAATCTGTATTCTGGTTAAAATACAATAAGAATGCTGTGAAGTTGTAACTGTCAGAGGTAAACCATCTATGATAGAACTATATTAATAAAATGATTACTTTGAATTTTACAGTAGCTATCGTAACTCTGTTTCACAGTGCATTGATATAACCGCAAATTCCACTTAATTTTCAAAATCACAGCAATCTGTATTCTGGTTAAAATACAATAAGAATGCTGTGAAGTTGTAACTGTCAGAGGTAAACCATCTATGATAGAACTATATTAATAAAATGATTACTTTGAATTTGATAAACACCGTTACAACACACTTACCAAGCGCGTAGTGCCAACAATGATGGCGTCTTTATCGCCGTTCTCTTCACTGACGGTATTCTTCGTTGTAACGTCGACGGAGTCTATTCGTCCCGCACAGAACAGTGACTGCAACAAATTGGCATTATTATTTGACGACCACAAGTAAAGTAACGTTATTTTAACATAGTTTTAATTTGATTGCATACGAATGATGGTCGGCACTTCAGGGAGCGATGCGTCAGGTTAGATATGAATCAAAATGTGTCTAATACGCAATCTGAACAAGAATTTGATTGGTTTTTTTTTTATTACGGCTATGGAAATAAGACTTAGTGAGCATCTCGCATTACACTTGCAGTTATATTACTATCTGGACTGAAGAAGAATAGAATAGAAGTGCATTGTCGTATCACTCTGGAGAGGTCTTTGTAAAGCAGTGCGCCGAGCTTTGATTTAATGAATAACGAATGATGCATTACGAGGTGATCTGACAGAGATCCAGAGTTGTCGACATAGCTCACAGGATAAGTAAAGCGCATCATACACAGGGAGCGGGCGCGGGTGTCAGAAATCAATATTTCATGTACTTATATGGACGACATTATACAGAGAGCGTGCGCGGGTCGGGGTCGAGTCGGGTGAAGCGCTGGTGTCGCGCGGGTCCCACTCCACTGTTTTTGGTGGCAGGCGAGAGGCGCGCATCTCCCGCGCATCGCCCGACCCGCGCTCGACCCGCCCCCGCTTTCTGTGTGTGATTCGCTTAAGCTGAAGTGGCAATAGGCTGGCCATATTAGCCGTAGAACCAATGACAGTTGGGGTAGACGTGTTCTTGAGTGGAGACTGCGAATTAGCAAACGTAAGATGTGACGTCCTCAGGCTCGGTGGAGCAACGATCTTCGCAGGGTGTCTGGTAGCAACTGGATGAGAGTTGCCGAGAATCGAGCTAAGTGGCGTGCAATTGGTGAGGTCTGTGTCCAGCATTGGACTGCTGTAGGCTGATGATGATACATTACGAGGATGTAGTTAAAACGGTCACATACAATGTCTTGCCATACGCCGTGTCAAAATACATGAGGAATATAGCTTCTTTTATCAAAACATGCCTTATTTTCCTGGACTGTCTTATTAGAAGCAAACAAAAGGTATTTAAATATACTTACAGAGAGTCTCTTGTCGGTCATTCCGGCGACTCGTTCTTGGTAATCCCGGTAGTCTTCAGCGACGGCGCCGGGTACGGACGCGACGCATAGAATGTGCTTGTCCGTCACGGGGAACGATTCTATGACCTCCGCCGGATTGTTCGCGTCGATAATCTGGTATTTTAATGTTTGGTATAAATATTAAATACACTCAGCAATTTAAGTAATGACGTTAACCCTAAGGTACATGTAGCGTAAGAATGATCCGGGTATAATGTTCTCACTAGTTTGGTTATGGTGACGTGCTAGATTATGATTACAGCTCGCTAGTAATTAACTTATACTAGCGTACCGGATTACTGCAGGTTTGGCATTCTATTCAATATTTGTATCTCGTAAAGATGAAAACGACGATGAAAGTCTATTGTCAGTGGAACAAGCTTCAATTTTGTTTAACGTTTTGGGTTAATGAAAAAAACCGGCCAAGTGCGAGTCTTACTCGCACACAGGGTTCCATAGCTCCAAACAATATAATAACAATATTTTGAACTGTCATTCATTAGTTAGTAGTATTAGTTAGTAAACTTCCACACAACTGCAAAACTAAATTTGTTTTTCATAGTATGTTTATGAAAAACAAAGTTACTGCTGCAGTTTGATGAAAAAGTCCCATATCTCAAAAACTAAACATCATATCTTATTGAAACCAATTTTCGTTGATAGTTTTTTTTACGTTCTACAATCCTAAATATTTTCAGAATTTTCCTCCTCTTACTTTAGAAATTAGAGGGGGGGGGACACTTATTTACCACTTTGGAAGTGGCTCTAGCGCAAACTATTCAGTTTAGAAAAAAATGATATTAGAAACATCAATATCATTTTTGAAGACCTATCCATAGATACTCCACACGTATGGGTTTGATGAAAAATTTTTTTTTGGTTTTCAGTTCTAAGTATGGGGACCCCCTTAATTTATTGTTTTTTTTCTATTTTTGTGTGAAAATCCTAATGCGGTTTACAGAATACATCTACTTACCAAGTTTCAACAATATAGTTCTTATAGTTTCGGAAATAAGTGGCTGTGACATACAGACGGACAGACAGACAGACAGACAGACATGACGAATCTATAAGGGTTCCGTTTTTTGCCATTCGGCTACGGAACCCTAAAAAAGAGCGACAATCAAGATGGCAATAGGCACGCGGCCAAATATATGGGACATACTCGTAAACATGAATGGCAAAATGTGGGTGTACTACATTTATCTCTACACCTCTGCCTAACTCCTTCAGAGATACAGTGGCGTAAGGATACATAACATCACGCCTGTAATCCCCGAAGGGTTAGGCAGAGATGCACCTTATAGTGCACCCACATTTCACCAGTAATAGTAAAGGTAGGCGCGCCTTTTTCCATCTACCGAACACAAATCCAAACTCCATGACTGCTACTGAGAAATTCCTGATGGAAAAACCCAATAACACTTTGCCCAACCCGGGAATCGAACCCAGGACCTCATTTTCAGCAGTCGTACATCTCGACAGCTCGAACAACGAGGCCAGACATGATCTATAATAATGTCTGCCTCGTTGCTAGGCGAAAAATAATCGATAGAGATTTTGTACGCTAAAGACGGTTGTGTATTTGAATAAATGTCTATAACCATGGAAAGAGTAAAACGTAATTAGTGTGGATCGTCGTGTGACAGTCTTTGACAGTCGTTACGAGTAGTCAGAGGCCAAAAGACTGACATCCAGTTTTCCCAAGGGGTATCGTATTACCCAGTTACCAGTTACTGGGTTGTGGAGGTCAGATAGGCAGTCGCTTCATGTAAAATACTGGTACTCAGGTGTATCCGGTTAGACTGCAAGCCGACCCCAAGATAGTTTGGGAAAAGGCTAGACAGATATTGATCGTGTGAATAGTGTCAAGTGAAGTTCCGTAGGTATTGGCATTATATTATTTGGTACAGATGTAAGTTAACCAACTTACATCTCGTGACTTGAACAACTTGGCAGTAATGATGGCGTAATGATGTCATGCTTAAAACCAACTTACCATAACGATTCCCTTATTCTGGTTGCTGGAACATATCCAGACGAGCGACGATAAGTTTTTTTCAGTGTATTCGACGCTTTGAGTGGACTGTAGCTGTTCGTTTATTTGTTCCACTTCGGGAGAATGAACTGACTGGGCCTTGCTCATCTCGTATGCTGTGAAGAAACATCTATATTAGTGTGGAACCGATTATCTATATAATTAAATACATTGAAGTGTCTAATTGTAATTTAAAAATAACTGCTTTTTACTGAATGCATATAAAATTGAGTTTTCAAAAATCTTATGAGTTTAAGCTTTAATCAAAATCCGGCTGTAGACTCTTTCGAGTATTTTTCGCTATTGCTAATAGTTTCAGATATGGCAACTCACGCTCAATTGAAAAATTAACGCTGTAACCCTGTATACGCTACTTAGAACAAAAAAAAACTTGTTATTATCTTTCTGTATGTCTGTTTGTTCCTGTTAATCTTCAAAAAGGGTAGACAGATTCTGACAGGACTTTTAGTGGCAGATAGCTGATGTTATAAGAAGTAACTTCGGTTTCTTTTAACTTAGAAAAACGATTAGGATTCCATGCAAAAAGACCCTTTGTTAACCAAATCCAATTACAATAGTGATCAAGTTGTTTATTAAGTAGGCAGTTGCGGCCTGTCAAGATTGTGCGATGGTAGATAGACGATCTTATGAAACTGACCGGCAGAAACTAGATAGACATGGCAGAAAACCGCCTAAAATGGAGAGATTTGGAAGAGATCTACACTCAGCATTGGGTGGCCAAATATGTTTTTTGTCTACATCATCATTATCAACCTATAGTGTTCCCACTGCTGGGACACTGGCCTCCTCTCTATGAGAGGGATTGTCTACATACTTGGTTAAAATTATGAATGCTAGAGAAACTCTTATGTATCTCTCTGTACTTGTTCTGGGCTGAACGTTAGGATGTATTTGGGGACACGTGACAATCACTGTCAGCTGTTGTTGTGATAGCTGCGCCGGCGTAATGCTTTGTGATGAAAGCAAAACAATCACTAAACTGAATTTGTTAAGTTCAGTTGTCATGATGTTTATTGTTTTTCAGCTAGACTATGAGAGGCCAAGAATCACCGGGTGCCGACCTACCTTCGTCGTGTGGTCGGGGACTACTTGACGGATAGGGCCGTCATCTACCCCGGTCGCACCGGAGAATGGAACCGGCGAGAGGTGTCGTGCGGTGTTCCGCAGGGATCGGTTCTGGGGCCGCCCTTGTGGAACATCGGCTACGACTGGGTGCTGCGCGCCGACCTCCCTAGCGGTGTCAGCGTAGTTTGCTACGCTGACGACACGCTGGTGCTGGCACAAGGGAGGTCGCACGAGGCGGCGGCCGAACTTATGACACGCGGGGTTGCGATAGTCGTGGAGAGAATCCGGCAACTGGGTCTCGAGGTGGCATTGCACAAGTCCGAGGCCATGTGCTTTCATGGGCCTCGGAATGCGCCACCGTCGGGATCCATACTGACGGTAGGAGGGGTTCCCATCGGCGTCGAGTCGACGTTGAGGTACCTAGGGCTTGTCCTCGACAGCCGGTGGAACTTCGTGGAGCATTTCCGACGTTTGGCCCCCAAACTGGAACGGGCAGGGGCTGCGTTCAAGCGGCTCTTGCCCAACCTGGGGGGTCCAAACGCCTCCTGCCGCAGGCTCTACGCGGGGGTCGTGCGGTCCATGGCCCTTTACGGGGCCCCGGTGTGGGCGCGTTCTCTGAGGCGGCGAGCCGCCCATTACCTGAACGCGCCCCAGAAGGTGGTAGCCGTAAGGCTGATCCGGGGGTACCGCACGATCTCCGGCGAGGCGGCGAGCCTCTTGGCCGGATTGCCGCCATGGGATCTGGAGGCGATAGTCCTCGCGTGCCTGCACGAATGGCGCGCGGAGGCACTACGCCGGGGGGAAACTCCGCTGCCGCGGCAAATTGTCGCTCAGCGGACAGACCTCCGGCGCGATCTCATGGCGACATGGAGAGAGCGACTGTCACAACCCCGTGCAGGGCACGCCACAATAGTGGCAATAAGTCCCCTCTTTGAGGAGTGGCTAGAGAGGCGGCACGGCGCCCTCACCTTCCGCCTGACGCAGGTCCTCACCGGACACGGTTGTTTCGGGAGGTTCCTGCACCGAATCGGGCGGGAGGAAACGCCCGGGTGTCACCACTGCGAGGATCGGCCGGAGGACACGGTGGAGCACACTGTGGAGCTATGCCCCGCTTGGGCTGAGCACCGCCGTGTCCTCGTAGCGGCGATTGGCGGCGGCGACCTCTCGCGTCCGGCCCTGGTTCAATCCATGGTCCGGAGCGAGAGGGAATGGGAAGCCGTCGCCTCCTTCTGCGAAGCAGTCATGCTAGCGAAGGAGGTGGCGGAACGTGAGAGGGAGAGAACCTCACGTCCCAGCCGCCGCGGGAGACGCCCCGGGCGTCGGGGGGCAACCAGTGGCCCCCGGCCACCGTAGGCGCGGGCCTGTGGACGGTGAGTAATGGGCTAGCTCACCGTCCGTCCGTCTTATGACGACAGACCGTGCCGACGGCGCGTTCGTGTTCCACGCGCGCCTCAAGGAGATGTCAGCAAATCGGAAGGGGTCCGAGAGGGCCGATGCCTGCCAGGGCTGCGGGTTGTTCGAAAGAGATACCGTGCCCCTGGAACGCAAAGGGCTAAGAAGGAACATGGATGGGTTTTAGTCAGTCAAGTCTGACACTCCCTTCCGCTCCGCCCAGAGCGTAAGAAGTAAAAAGGCCAAGAATAGACTACCTCCTAGATTAAGTTAATTTCTTATCCCTGCGTTACCACGGGATAATTTCCAAACTCCTCGCAGGCGAAACTACAGACAAAAGCTAGCAATGTTATAAGGTAAACCAGCTTAAGCACTTCTCAGTACATACGTCGGCACATTACATTCTGGATTTATACATCGTATTGGTATTTGATTTCTGAAAGGGGAACTCGCGTCACGCCCTTACAGATCAGTTGACATTATTATAGTTGGGTTTTACAGTCTGTAGAGGAACGCTTCCGCACACATCGTGTATTCGATTGGTGTTGCAAGCGCGGCGAACCTAAGTTGTCCGGTATATACCCCTCAATAACGACGCGCGCTTTTCTATCATTATAAAGTACTTTTATTGTAGTATGCACCGTTAGTAAATAAAATGTGATATCAGAACATTCAACCAACGAATTCCTAAGAATATTATACGCACACAAACAACTAATGAGCCACTTTCATAAACGCTAAAAAAAAATTGTATGAGAAATAAAAGATGGCCGTCACGGGACGCCCAGCATTTGTGAAACATCTATGTTCCAAATATAATTATTCATTTATAAAAACCTAACAAGAACCAAGCAGGAAAAAAAATGAACCAGGAACTTTCAAAAACAAACAAAATCTACAGTCAATCTAAAACAAATTTTATTTGAATGGGAAAAGGTTAATTTTACGTGGCATACAAACACCGTATCCTGTCACGGCAGACGAGTGCAGATTTTACTGCCTAATCGCGCATATAAGTTTTACATCAAAAACTTATATTCGTCACTTATAAATATGTCAGCCCTTTTACTGATGGATCAATTACATACGATATTTACCCAAAGACATGGTGTTCTCAGCCTTGTCCTCCGGATTCGCATAGAACACGCTTTCTCCAACCATGCAGCCGCCATCTGGAGTGCGGCCTCCGTTGAGGTTGACCGCGGCCGCGCATAAAAGTGTCATTCGAGGCTCGTTTTCTGCTATGGGTCTGAAAATTTTAAGTTTTATTACCAGCCAGTAAATACATAGTAATTCAATGAAGGTTAGCATAGTTTGAAAACCGAAATTGGAAAATATGTGACATCCAAACCAATCAACCAGCTCTGGTTTCCTGGTTCCTGGTGGATTATTGCCCATTCCCTCTCACAAAGAATGCTGTGTGCCAGCAGCAGAATCATTATAATAACCTATTAGCAAAACTCACGGAAAGAGTATACCTATTTAAAGTGTAACCTAAGCATAAACGCATGCAGCAGTCGTTTGCACAAAGTCGAATATATTTGAAAATTAAATTTATACCTACCGTTCAAGTTATCAAATTTACTGCTATGAATTATTGCATTTTAGAAGAGTACACATTAAAGAACAATTATACTTTAATCAACCTTGATCCCTGCAAATCATCACACAGCTCTTCAACTGTGAAATGTTATACAGAAAGTCGTCGGTATTGTAGCTTATTTTCCGACTATTATTATGATGTCTCAATAGCACCACGTTTTAGGGTAACTGATGCATGGAAGCTAGATCACCATCATCTGCCTAGCCTTTTCCGAACCACCACGTTGTGGTCGGCTTCCTATCTACCCAGCTGCAGCTGAATACCGTATGGAGTATACATGGAGCGACTGCCTAGTGACCTCACCCAAAGACTAGTTATCATAATTTTGGGCTTCTGACTATTTGTTACGACTGTCAAACATTTACAAATGACAGTCATGACCAAAACCTCAACAGCATAGCGTCCAAATAACACACGGAAAATACAAATCAAAAGCACCAACCTGCAGAACACCGGTACGGGAACCGGGACTCCTCCCGAAGACAGCGAAGTGCACGAGCTGGGGCCCTTCGGGCCCTGGCCGGTCTTACTGGGCAGGCTCCACCCGTAGGCCTGTGTGCGCCCATCCTCCTTGCGAACATGCGCCCGCACCTACACGCACACACGCACATGTGTACGATATCAACCCAACGACATCACCCAAACATATTCCAAGGTAAAGCAGGTAAAACAAACACAAACATAAACGTACATATTTAATTAGCGATTTAAATCATAAAAATGTAACTAAAAATACGTAAAAACACTATACACATGCCTATAATCTAATATCACTTAAAGTCACTAGCACTGTTCAATAACTTGAAATACGTGCCGTCATTGATTCAGCTGAAAACAAAATAAAGGAGAGGAAATTAGGTACAGGGAGAGGAAGAAATGAAAATAAAACACAAACAGAAAACTGGGTACACAGATGGCACACACACAACAATACAGTACACATGGTTATATGTAGAGATGTACAGTTGTAGACGGGTGAGTTGAGAAGCATCCCGAAGGGTTGCAGAAGCTTTGGTGTTAAGCTGCAGCCTATGCGAGTGAATCTGAGTTCTACTGCAGTGGAGGTAAGGTGTCAATTTCATTAGCGGATTTACGGCGCAATAATATTTTATGAGCAACATTATCTCTGATTGTGATTTTGCTGTTGATTATCTGTTGTCAGTCGATTAGGAATAACTGCGATTTTATTTAATATTTCTTTTAAACTTCGCTCTTTGGATATCGATTTTACGTGACGGTGGTGAAAAAGCGAAGATTATGAGCTGCCTTACCAAAAGAAAATAGATAGATATGAGGGGCAAAACTATCCAAAACCAGCTCGCGCTGAGTAGTGGTGTAAAAATGTGATGCATTGTGTAGTTTGAAGTGATGAATTGAAAACATGAGAGTATTTTCTCTTCAAAGAGTTCAGTACGTAAAGCACAACACAAAGATTCTTCAATATCATCTCATAGAACCACGAAAAATATTAATTGGGTTTCTATAAATAAATAACGAGTAGGTTTCCTTAAGAATGGACGTAACGTGGTGGCGGCATATGTATAGCGAATACGTATCTAGTTATATTTATAGTGCAAATAAATCATTTATAAAATATTTAATTAATATAACAAAAATGAGAAGCGAAGGATATGTTTTGATAGGTATAGGTTTATGCCCAGTTTCTGATTTGAGTATTTGACTATAGAACTAATTAAATTCTAATTAAAGGGTTTCCTTCAAGGTTAATAGCACCCGAAGATCAACCTTTTAAACTTGAATAAGTCAAACTAGTTGAGCAAATATTTTTATAAATATTTTTTTTTTTATATTAATTTTTTTTATTTTAAATAGTAGTTAATTGGCACATGTGGCACAAAATCGAGAAAAGTGGAAGGATGGGGGCAGGCCTTTGCCCAGGAGTGGGAAACTTCAGGCTAACAAAAAAAAAAGTCTTAGACTTCAAATTCTCAATTCAGAAACCGGCAAATAATGAGAGAAATATACAAGGAACGACTTTAAAGCTTACCAAAAGTACATTGTCAGCGCAATTGGAAGGTAGGAAACCGGCGCAAGATCAACAGTGACAGGTCAAAAGAAGGCTCCATACATTAAGTCTGTATAATAAGCCCCAAGCATGGGTACTATCCACGTGTTATAGATACGCAACAACTTAACTTACTTATCTTTTAAGAAAATCTTTATTGAAACAAATTAATGTTATTGGAGTCACTTTCATGATTTACTTCAAAATATTGGTGCGTTTTTATACAGGCCAATGCAGGTTGCAGGCATTACACACTAGGCAATCAAGGACGGCCAATTAACCTATTCCCATTCCACACATGCTCTTCCGAATGGGACCGTAACCTCAGCAGTATAGCTGTCCCAATTTTTAAATAGACCGCAGTGAAACGGCGGCTTTCCATGTAACTCTATGAAATCGGTTTCGTACAACGTCCCACAAGCGGAGCCGTCCGTACCGTAGAACAGAAATGTCGCAGCTGTTGAAGTTGTGACGCCGCGTTCGGAATTAAAATCGCATCGCCGTTGTCACTTGCGGTGATTGACAACGGCACAGTTTGCAGTCTGCTGTCGCATTCGGAAGTTAAGGACCTTAAGGTCGGTATCAGATTAGCGTATTTTTGGCCCGTATTTGCGCGTTTTTTGAAGCACTTGTAGGCGTACACACGGCTTTCGCCAAACAGGCTACTCGTTCTAAGGTTGACGCGCTTGTAACTCGGCGATTGCTACACGCGTACACGCCGCAATGAACGTGTACGCGCGTAAGCCGATACGAGCTTATACGCGCCGAAAATATCCCAGTCTAAAACCGGTCTACCGCGCCATTAAATATCGATCGATATCTCAATAGCCAGATATAACTGCATCCAAAAATGACTGTCACGGAGATCCAAGCCATCTTCAAACTACGCTCCGTAATAGTCACTGGTAGGTTTTAAGTATCCGGCCTTAGGCACCTGCCCCATCGCCAACGACTAGTGAAATGCGAGTAGCGTTAGCGACAGGACCTTTTCTAGAGCAACTAGAAATAAGTTGCCAGTTCTCGCCGAGTAAACAGTAAGCGATCAAATATTAATATTATTTATTTTGGTGATATGGGACCTAGAATCTATTTTTCGATAGAATCATAAAGTCAGGTATTATTGCAAAGGTGGCCACAAATTGACTGTATGTTTATTTTTCGAGAATAGTTGGTAGGTATATTCGCTTGATCGTCAGTGGTGGGACAGGTGCCTTAGTGTGAGGACTCACGAAAAAGTTTTAACATACCTGGCGGAACTGCTCGCTCCTCTCATGTCGCCTGTTATGGTGATGGTCGGTCAGTTGGGTCTCGAAGAAGTCTGCCTGGGTCCTCGAGTGACGCAGCGCCGGCTGCGGAGCGGCAACGGCACGTAGGTGCGGTGTCGATAGCGGTCGTTGTGGACGCTCGCCGGTACTGCAATGATATTAAAGGCGGCTTTGTAAAGTATACCATATTGCTGATGATGTAGTGTTTCATTGCTTAAAATACAGGGATCTAAGGGGCTAGTTCTTGTTACCGTAACGCGGTCACCTTCAAATAAGGCGGAGAAAACACAACAGCGTCCATCAATGTAATATGTACGAGTATGTAATATAATAGCTACATACCAACGAAATAAAAAAAACATAAGCGCGTACAAAAAATATTGTTTACGTATTTGCTAATATGTGTTGCTCAGACGTAGATATTTCCATACTTAACCCTTTATAGGACAACTCGTACAAAGTGGCCAGTAAAGTGGCCAGTCACTTCAAGGGCGTTATCTCATAGTTTTTTATTTGAATATTGAATCTACTAAATAATAGGAATACCAAAAAGTTAGGTTAGCGTGCTTTAAAGGGTTGATTTATTAATTCGCCAAAATTTTTGTTCTAGTCGCAGGATCGCAGGAATAGATTTTGTTGCTTTGGCAGCACGCTATAATAATTCAGTTTCAAATAAAACGCAGTAGCTAGTCATTTGTGACCAGAAAAATAATTTATCTTCAGACGTGAAGATTCACTTCTAAACATAAACGTCATAATAAATTAGGGTTCTTAAAAAATCTCTCTTTTTATTGCCAGTGCCATTGCTGGATAGGTCGGCTTCAGCAAGTACTTGACAAATTTTAAACTGAATCCCTTTGTCGCATTTTACGAGTCCCATGTTAGGAAGCTTCGTATCTATTATCAAGAGAACTTACACGACTGTTAAAGGTTTCGCAATAGAAGCTTTTTTTTTCGTTTTAAAGGGCAACTACAGTCCACAGTTATTATGCCTGTGGCTGGACTGTAGGTAGCTTATTTTTGACTATTCAAAAGGACCTGACAGGTCTATTTAAAATTAATGCTATGAGTTTGAGAATGAGTTAGCAAGCACAAATATAATCAAATCGCTGTCTTAGCATTATTTAAATGTCATGGCAAACCTAGATTTTCCTTTGATTCAACAAGATACGACTGAGCAACTTCACGAGTTTGAACAAACATACAAAACGCAAGCACATAATTATACTGCTCAAATATAATCTGTATAGTATTATACAGTATCTAATATATAAAATTCTCGTGTCGCGGGTGTTTGTTATCAAACTCCTCCGAAACGGCTGAACCGATTTGTATGAAATTTTGTGTGCATATCGGTTAGGTTTGAGAATCGGCCAACATCTATTTTTCATACCCCTAAAACCCATTTCAAAGCAAACGAAGTCGCGGGCAGCAGCTAGTATACTTATATTTGTACAATATAATCAATACAATAATAATACGGCAATTGCGGGTAATGCAAACAAAATATAAAATAAATAAAATGGGCAAGCATAATTCGCAAGGCGGTGTTTAAAACATAATTCTGATTCTCAATTTTCTGCCAAAGGCTGATTTAAAGACGTTCAGATTTCATATCTGAAAATTCTGATATAAACTCTTTGTAATGAAACAAGAGTAAAACTAATTTATACCAAATTGTACAAAATATTTATCGACAATTAATAGAATAATAAGGTATTTTCTTTTGGGGAATCGAACCCAGCAGATATTTTGTCGTGAAAATATAAATTTCTTAAAAAGTTAACTAATCGCATCTCTTTCGCCAATATGTGCTATGCATATTATTGTTAAGCTTGCGTTGGCGGAGGCAACAAAATAAAATAAGCACAGGAAAGTGTATGTAAATAAAACAAAATAAAGGAGCACTCAGCCAAAAACAACAAACAAAGACAAAAACACAAAAAAAGCGCCTAGCTATGTTTAACTAAATGGAAAAACATGCTTATCATTGTTTTATTTGTGATATAAAAATAAGGGACTAACACTACTGATTTTAAACTAGAAAGTGGAAAATAACTGTATTTTCGGAAGTCATTGATTTTCTTTGTTTCAGTGACCTGTTTAAGTTTTTTAGTTATTTTGGCACAATTTTTAGTTGTGGTATCTCATAAAATTCTTGTCAAGTATAAATTTCAAATTGTAACCAGAAAATATTAGCATACCATCGACATAGGCGAAGAAGTAAAAATGCATATTTTTGAGCTAGCACATCAACGTACAACAATCTGTCAAATTTCTTTAATAGATTTTCAACTTTATCGTTATAATAATTAGTTTCAAGACTGATTGGGAAAAAATTAACAGTTTCGAGTAGCTTGACCTGCTGGCGAGCGCGAGCATCCTTTACAAAACAAAAAAAAATGACATAGACCAGCAATCACAGAGAAATCGGTGAACATACGAGAAAAAAACATCCTGGCGGAATTTATAACCTTTTTTAAAAGTCGGTTAAAAATAAGTTCAAGAACCTGCCTCGTTGGTCCAGGGTTTGTAAGCTTGAATCCTGAGAATCCTGGGTTTTGATTCCCAGGTCAAGCGATTTTATTGTTTTTTTTTTTTCATTAGGATTTTTCCAGTAGCAGCCACGGAGTTTGGATTTGTGCCCGGTTGTTGGTAATTAACTAGCCCCTTATTACACCTCTACCCAACCCTCGGGGATTAAAGGCGTGACGATATGTTATGTTCAAGAACATGTATGAGCAGCACCTAAATAATCTCAGTTTCCGAAAGTAACTCATCATCCTTGCCTTTTCCCAACTATGTTGGGGTCGGCTTCCAGTCAAACCGGATGCAGCTAAATACCAGTGTTTTACATGGAGCGACTACCTATCTCAATCTGATCTCTGAGCCTAGCACCGTCAAGTTAACGACCCCCGCAAAGGTATAAACTCTAGACACACGTTGCCAACTCGCTACTTTAAAAATGTTGCTTTTTTTATTTACTATAGGCTCGCGCTTGACCACTATCTCACTTGATGGTATGCTATGATGTGGTCGACGGTGAAGCACGCTTGCCTAGAAGAAACCTATTCACTCTTGACTTAAATTATAATATTATTTCCAGACGCGAATAAATTATACGTAAGATTAGTAAACCAATATTTACAAATGGTATTGTATTTCGGTAAAAGTTTTATTATATTTAGTTTGTTTTAAATATATATTTTTTTAATTTCGATCTTAGGATTTATTAAGTAGTAGTTCAAAAATATTCCTATGAATAAGTATTGCAAGTATTTATTATAGTATTTAGTATTTATTTTTGTATTGTGGGCGCACAATACAAAAATAAATGAAAATACTTGCAATACTAAATCATAAGAATATTTTTGAACTACTAATAAATCCATATAGTAAGTCGTGACTCAAGGAAGACATCAATGCACTACGTACCTACTTTTGTTACACAAACACGAACTATTCCGTCAATCACTCTATTTAAAAAAAAATCCTCTGTTTAATCCTTAAAAGATTACAGCCATGAGGTTTGTTGTGTTAAACATAGCTGATTCGTCTAAATCGAATATCTCAAGCATTATTTCTTGCAATTTAGTGTATTCTTTGTGCTTATAACAATGACTAATCTACCGCACGTAGAACACTGATGCCGTTAAGTCGCACATTATTATTTACCTGAAGAGGTTACTAAAAAACTTCCATATGCTCTGTTTGTTCTTCTTATCCATGGTGGAGTCGACGCGGCTTGCGCGGACCATCTCCGTCCAGCGTACTGCGTCTTGGAGCTCCATGAAACGTTCCTGGAAAATAATAAAGAATAAAGTTAGATTGGAATTACAGCTGGTTGAAATGTGCAGACAGACGTGTGGCTGGAGAGTTTATGGTATTCCGTCACTTCTTCTCAGCTCAAACACAGAGGCAGTGGTGAACCGCAGGCCTTATGGTGGACTGTCGTATGTAATTTGATAATGCCGATTCTAGTCTATAGTTTGATTAAATGAGTTATGGCTTTGTATGGATGAAAAATGTGAAGGGCATTAAAACATGTTACATACTGAAATAACACGAGGCGGATCTCTACTAGCAAACATTATTTCTTAGTGTTTGGTGAATTTTATCACAATGGCTCTCAATCAACAGAACATGCAGCAGTCTATTGCCGGACGTAGCATGGTGCGGGTGACAGATGTCAGTCCCGCATAACTAGTTCACGGACATTATGCCTTTTACCTATATCTATATCGATTCTCACAGCAAAAATTTCGATCCCTATATTGTGATATTAAGAAGTAAGGTCCCTTAAACCTTGGATACAAGGTGGAAGACCACCGACGCAAAAAAAAATTCATCATCATCATTACAGCCGAAAGACGTCCACTGCTGGACATAGGCCTACCCCAACGCCACATTGACCTAAGGGGGGGGGGGTTGCCATAATCGCCACGCTTGGCAGGCGGGTTGGCGATCGTAGTACGATTGTTACAAAAGCACAGAGAACGCTGCTGCCCATTCTATGGCAAGTCCCTTAGTCGCCTCTTACGACACCCACGGTGAGATATGGGATGGTGCTATTCTTTACGTCCGACACCATACAGAATGATATAAAAATAATTGCTTCCTATAAAACTGCAATATCTTCTTGGTAAAAACGTATAAAAATGCTGTCTTTTTTTTAAATTTCCGTTTAAAGTATTCCATATGGGGTGTTCAGAATGATTTAGTAAGTTCGTGGTAACAGTTTTCGCCTCGGTGTCGCGTTCACCCTGTTTTATTTTTAAGTAAAAGATGTATTGATGACATTAAAAAAACACCCACCTTATACTGGTTACGTTCCATCAGCACTCTCGCCATCTCAACGCGCGTGAAGCGGCGACGCTGTGCCATCGGCACGTCGGCCTCATCCTCGTTGTTCTCACCGCCCGCGTTCGTGCTCACCGTCTCCTGTCACATGGCCACGCAAAAACTAAGCATCACACTTATTGAGCAAATTATAAAGGATGTAAATAAACCCTTAACGAAGTCGAAAGGTAAATTGTTGTCCCCATCATTGCGATAATTTTGTTTGTTCTGGACCACAACTGAGATCCTTCTAGTTTCAGAAATATTGGAAGTCAAACTTTCAACTTTTCCACAAGTTTTTGTTAAATATTAGTTTTTAACGTTATAGCTTTACTATATACTTTGTATTGCTTGAACAGTCCGTGCGTACAATACAACCAATTTAAATCCAGCCTACCTTCAAATGCCTGACTTCATCCTCCAGCTCGGTGACCCTATCACGTAGCTTCTCTCGTGCAGAGCTGAGGTTCGACACCTCCTCCCTCAGGATCTCGAGCTCGCCGGTCATCTCATCCACCTTCACGATCAGGTCATCCTTCACCACGTTTAACGCGTTCTTCGTTGCTAACAGCTCGTTGTTCTCCAGAATAAGATTCTCCACCTCTTTGCCCATTCCTGTTGAATGAAGTGGAGGGTTATATGTTTTGTTCGTTGGCGTGCGTTGAAAACGAGTGGTTTATAAATTATTTTATCATTAATTTGTTTATTATATAGAGAACTCGCTCTTAATACCAAATCCCGTAAAAAAATACGGATAGCGAGTAAATTGAAAAATCAATTTTTTTCTGATCCAAGTTGAAGTAAAGTAGACAGTTATATGTATGAATCTTGTACTTACTTGCATCTTGCGCTTTGGAAAACGCAACCGTTTGTTAGGCCCGTCACACACTTCGCCGCATGCGTTAGCAACAACAATTTGATCGCGTCAACAAAAATGTAAGACTATGTACTAACAATAATCATACGACTATAGTTGGCATTACATAATTGCAACGTAATGCGACGTAGTGTGTGAGATGGTCTTAATTAAATAGTTATAATAATGTTAGTGATAATTCAATCAATATTTTACAAATTACTTACCGAAATAATTGTCGTTAACTGCAATCATGCGTTGATGCAACATTTTGTTAGAACGCATGGAAAGAACGTACAGTTATTAGTATTTTATGTAAATTTATTAATGTAGAATACTAGTTAAATGCTCACACACGACGCCACTTTAAGTAGACATAAAAAAATGGCAAAAATTAATTGCATATTTTAATCTACATTTTTTAAATGGCTTTATATTCATATCAGCTCATGTTTTTCAAGCATAACTATCATAGAATAACATTTTTGCATAGATTTAATTCGTTTATACAAGCATCATACTGGTGTGAATTTTGCTCTTATAATTTAAATTATAATAGTTCAACTATAGTGAAACTTGCATAAACTTCTTTTGAGTTTAATATTCTGTTAATCCTCAGTTTCTGAATTTCGATCAAATCAAATAAGATTATAAACACATCGCGTGTCAGCTTTAAGCTCCTGCAAGAGTAATGCAAATCTCGCTTGAGATGCAATAGCCCGCACCAATTGTGCCAACTAGATAGCTACGGCATAACTGAGACGGTGCCTGATACAGCTGCGCGGTGTCGGAGGGCATGCGCTTGATCACTAGACGCTCAACTTAAGTCACCCAAAACGATGGTATCGAGGTTCTCAAATTGGCGCGAATAGTCCAGTGACTTCCTAATCAAAGTATGATTCGCCTCAGTGTGGGCAAAATTTTAAACAATCTATTTAAGTTCTCTAGAAACTAAGGATTATTAGATTATGTTTAACAGTAAAAGCAGTACTGCAGTAGTATTGCAACATAAGAACTATCTATTTAACTTGCTTAGAACAACGCAAGAACATAAATAATTTGTAAAAGTACCTACTTGCATTAAAGGCACGATATTTCATAAAAAAAGGAAATACAGTGACGTGGTGTGTAAGTGAACATAAAAAGAGATCTATGATTTTTATAAGCGAAGTTTTATATTTTTACCAGTTTTTTCTTAGATATAAATAATAGTCAACGTGACTGTGATATTTCTCGAACAGAGTATTTTTATTTACGGATATAGGTCAGTACGCTCTATAAGGGATATGAAAATGTTTGGCACAAATCTGCTATATTTTCAACACGGATTTTTGTGACCTCTCTTTAAATGGCCTTGCACATATCAGCATGTTTTGTAACTCCGTTGTGGCTGGTGAATGATTTTAAATTATTAAATTATTAAAACAAAATATTTCTTAGTGGTAAAATTATACTCTTCGCTGTAATCATATGATCAGTATAATACATATAATAATGTTAGAAGTAAAAAATATTAATATAATAGGTTAAGTGAATAATTAAATAAAAAGCTTCAGGATGAACTTATTTACAAGAAAACCAAAACTTTTAAAACCAATTGTTTTAATTCAAGTGTTGAAATACTGATTATATATTTTACATAGAAATAAAATGATAACAAAGAACCCAAATAATTGCCAACTGAATTTAGAAAAAAATCGTATTATTACCAAGTACTAACTACCTTATTTTTTGCCGATTTATTAGGCTCAATTTTCCCTGGCTTTAATATCAGAATGCTATCAGCATTTTTTATGCTATACGGCAGTTATACTTTAAAAGCCCTTTTAAGGTGAATGAAAGCTATTTTTGTTATTGTTAGCTACTGTCCATTATAGACAAACTGTCGTAGGATATTCTAAGAATTATAAAACACCACACCGTATCAGTGACAGCTTCATTGGCCTGCTTTTATTTTTGAGAAGCATTTTTTTTTCTAGGAAAAGTTATTGTGAATTTTGCACACAATGACCTTGAAAAATGACAGCATTAAAAGCTAGCCATTGTTTATAATTTATGCAACAGATCGATACTACGAAGGTTCACTTGGCGCATTTCCAATGTTTATTTTTTATTCAGTTTTTTTTAGAAAACATTTCATTTTTGTTCCACGCAATATTATCATAATGTATTTTGTTACGGAACGTTTTCTGATATTAACGCTATTTTTCACAGGCTTATGTGATGTTACTTGTTTTCACAGACTTAACGATGTCCTGATTAAAAGGCTTTACTAGAACACATACTAATCTCAATAACATTTTATCTTACATCAGCCTTCATTATTTTAGGGTTCCGTAAACAAAGGTCAAACGGGACCCTATTACTGAGACTTCGCTGTCCGTCCGACTGTCACCAGGCTGTATCTCATGAACCGTGATAGTTAGCCAGTTGAAATTTCTACGGATCATGTATTTCTGTTGCCACTATAACAACAAATACTAAAAACAGAATAAAATAAATATTTAAGGGGGCTCCCATACAAAAATGTGATTTTTTTGCTCGTTTTTATAGTGGTACGAAACCCTTCGTCCGCGAGTCCGACTCGCACTTGGCCAGTTTTTTTAATTTATGCTCTCTGCAACAGTTTGTCTAAATGGACGATATTGATTAGTAAACACATAGTATGCTAAGCACTTACCCGAAGACGCATATTCGCCGGGATGGACCCAACTACCTGTTCGGAGAAGCACACTGTTATTTACTTTTAAACACGAACACACAATCACAAACAATGCATGAATACACAAATTTAGAAGCGCTTGCACAAAACAAACCAATAAATGCACAACATTTTTAATCGTTTAAAAATAAAACAGGGGTAAGTATAGTTACGTGTGTTACAAGCAGACATTAACTCCGTTTCCACTGAAGTGGAGACACATGCAGACAGTCTAACCCTATTTTGCAGAAGCGATACTTCAATTTTCATTGGGGCCTAGCGCGCATCGTCTAACTCCATCGTCTCACCGCTTCATTAAAAATACAAAATTAGAACCCGGTTTATGAAAGCCTATCTGTGATTGGTGGATATTATATCGGTAAACCAATCAATATACCAGGAATGCTGAACTGATTTCATCATAAACAGGAAATACAACATGTTATTGGCTACCATGCACCTACTCGATCGAGCTAAAATATTGTTGTCTCCAAGCGACCGCAGTGCACGTTCAGATTTCTATGAAAACGCTTCTCATGAATGGTGGAATTGCCGCCTTTGTATCGAAGAATCCAAGCGCAACTCTGTGTCTCTGCGTGTATCATTGCTACTAGGCTGTTATACCCCTGCGATTTCGGTAGCCAGTGTAATTGCACTTTTAAAATCGCAGCCGGCATTTTCACTTGCGAACGAAGCTTGCGGTCTGCTGTCACTTTAGCGTTAGCGTAGCCTAAGACTTCCAGAAAATCGGAGACTATGTTACATCTAGATGGCAAAATTATATTTTTTACCTGTGATATCTCCATCTTCGCCTTCAGCAATGCCTGGGTCCACGTCTTGGAAAGCGAGCTCTTGGTACAAAGTATTGCCACTTCGTCTTTCGCTCTTTGTTTGCGATTTTCCAGTGTTCGAAGCGTTAGGTGGCGCCACTGGCGATGTTGCCTGAAATCAAGCAGTTATCAAACGTGAACAGAAGGGAAGGAGGTGGTCTTGGTCAATATAATTTTAAATAAATTAGGTAAATTGATTAAGACTGAGATTTGAATTCGACTTGTAATGTTCTTGTAATTTTGAAATATAATTATTGAACCTTTTCACAGTTCTTACTGTAATTAAATTGCAAGATAAAGTGTTAAATCCTTGTACGTTCGGACTGAATTAATTGCTAACGCATGTTTATTGATGCAATAATTGCTAATGCATGCATCGGCAAAGTAATCATTTATGTTCTCAACAAAACTGAAAATACAAGCCAATTTGTGTTTTTACATCGCGTTCCCACTATGTCGTGACGATTAATTTATCGTTGTACGACCGTCGTCTCTAGCTTTTCCCATTATTGACTTGACAATCTGTCGTCACTGCAAAAATAGTCGTGGACAACAGTCAATCGTGTCGTCTTATACGTGAACACTATTTAAATACAACAGCCACGACGCTTTAAACGACACTATAATCTGTCGTCACGACATACATATGAATGCGACCATAGTAATACCAGGCCCCTCAGAAAGTATTGCGAAAAAAAGTTTTTATATATGGGAGACTGGCCAGTTATTATGTTTTTCGAAAATATGATTATTTATAAGTAAAAATAAGTAAGTTCCAATTTCAAAATTTCCCTCCACATTTTTTGCGAGTTAATTCAAAGTATTGTGTCTCACTGAAATATGGATCTGCGCCGGGAACATTTTAGAGCTATGATTTTATACGATTTCAAGTGTCGCCTGAAACCGGATGAATCGTACGATAGACTTCAAATGGCATTCATGGATGAAGGCCCTTCCAAGGCAACCGTGTATCGTTGGTATAACGAATTCAAGCGCGGTCGACCAACTTTGGGGGATGACGAAAGAAGCGGTCGCCCTTTGACGGCTGTTACCGAAGAAAACGTGCTAGCAGTGAAAAATTTAATCCAAGACAATAGGCGAATTACATATCAGGAGATTCAACACATATTGAAGATTGGATCGGGAAGCGTTCACGAGATTCTACACAGCCATCTTCGCGTGAGGAGGATAGTATCACGCTGGGTGCCGCACAACCTCACCGATGCTCAGAAGCAGGCCCGGGTGGAATGGTGCCGTGATATGCTTAACAAATTTGAAGCAGGCTCGTCTCGGCGTGTTTACGACATCGTTACAGGTGATGAGTCCTGGATTTATCAATACGACCCAGAAACCAAGCGCCAGTCGACTGTTTGGGTGTTTCAAAATGAGCCAACGCCTACCAAAGTGAAGCGATCTAGAAGCGGGGGTAAGATTTTGATCGCTAGCTTTTTTAATTTGACTGGCCACTTGGTATCAATTCCCTTACGGGATCAAAGAAGCATTAATGCCGAATGGTATACTTCCAAATGTTTGCCAGAAGTTTTCTCTGTTATAAGCAACAAGCGACCAAACACAGGGCTCCGCGGGCTACTGCTCCACCACGACAATGCACCTGCGCACACCGCACTCAAAACGAGGGACTTCCTGGACAGCACGCCAGTCAAACTCCTGGGTCACCCTCCTTACAGCCCTGATCTAGCACCGTGTGACTTCTTTTTATTCCCAAAAATAAAAAATCAGCTCAAAGGGATACAATTTTCGTCGCCGGAAGATGCGCTGGCTGGGTTCGAGCAGGCTGTAAACGAGGTGTCTGCGGCGGACTGGAAAAAGTGTTTTGAAAACTGGTTTAGGCGCATGAATCTTTGTATAGAGGCTGGTGGAAAGTACTTTGAAAAGATTTAATAAAAATATATGTACGTATAGAACAATTTTTTTTAGTTTCGCAAAACTTTCTGAGTGTCCCACGTATAATAACGCTCTCTCTTTTGCCGCCAAAAGTATTACGAAAAATTTTTTTTTGCAAAAAAAGAAACCGACTTCAAAAAACCCTAAACGCACTAAAAAGTTAAAAATAATACTATAACCTACCTATATTTATAAACCTAACCTAACCGACGATTAACCTATAATAAAATTTAATAATTCTTTGGAGTCGGTGCCAAGCAATATAATTTGAATTAATTAAAGAATTAATATTTAGAAACTGTAAGATGTTTTGTTTTTCTGGCCTTAGTCTGTCTATATAGTCATTCAGGTATCGTATATTGCTTGGCACCGACTCCAAAGAATTATTAAATTTTATTATAGGTTAATCGTCGGTTAGGTTAGGTTTATAAATATAGGTAGGTTATAGTATTATTTTTAACTTTTTAGTGCGTTTAGGGTTTTTTGAAGTCGGTTTCTTTTTTTGCAAAAAAAAATTTTATTTGTTAATTTTTAGTGACATATTTTAAATCTAATAATAAAATATGGGTAGGCCTAGTAAAGATGCTTCTCGTATGAGAAAACGGCGTCGAACTGAAATTGAGAAAAAGGAAAAAGGACAACGATTAAAAGAAATTAGGGAAAGAAATGATCAACGCATTTTGAATAAGAACCCTGATCATCGCGAAAACAGACTGTCAAAGCAGAGGACCTACATATTACGTAGGTTGAATAAGGAAAGTCAAGTCTGTGGTACACCTGGAAAATTCATACCGTTACAATTCCAACAAGCCCAAACACAGCTAATATACATTGTCTTATTATGGAGTTACGGTGCCTGTCTCATGGCTTCATCATCAGATCTGATGGTAGAATGGCTCTTATTGAACACAAATGCTTCACTTGTTGTGGAAAAAACTAAAATCGCTGTACGTTTTCCTATAAAATTTGAAGAGTTCCCTCGATTTCGCCAAGATTCCATCATCAGATCCCAACTTGGTGACTATGGGACCAAATGGAAAGCATAGGCTTCGGAATAAAAAAATAATTTTCCAAATCGGTTCGTACATGACTGAGTTATGCGCGAACAAAAAACTCAATGCAGAGTAAACGAAAAGTTAGAAAAATTAGATTTTTGTTGATTTTTTCAAAACCGCTTGTCTGATTTCGATAAAATTTTCATGGGACCATTTGGGAAGTATACGCTTTCCAACAAAAAAAGAATTTTTCAAATCGGTTGGTAAGCGACAGAGCTATGCCCGAACAAACATAAAAAAAAAAAAAAATACAAACATCCGAATTGAGAACCTCCTCCTTTTTTAGAAGTCGGTTAAAAAGTATGTATACTGAAAGATGACAGCCAAAAAAAAAGCATTGACAACTGACGTATTTCAAATTTCGAAATGATAAATTTCATACTAATTTGTATAAAATGCGATGGTTTTCAACGAATAAAATACTAACAATTATCGTACTCTTGTCCCTAATGTGCGAAGTGGTATGCATAAAATGTTATCAGTGCTCGTCTACGACCAGCCGTGGATGTTTTAAATATAACTTGAACAGAGCGCATTTGAAAGAATGCAAAGACGACAGAGGGGTACCCGTTTGTCGGTCGCTATCCCAGGTAAACTACTTTGTGCCCGGCCAAGACGTGTACATACTGAGAGAATGTGCTTATGTGTACCAAGAGCCACTGCAATGTGTCAATTCAAAATTCAGCAAAATACATTACTCGCAAGTGTGTGAATGTAAAGCAGACGGCTGCAACTCAGCGGTCAACGTGAAAATCAGTTGGGAGATTATCGTGTGTGCTCTGCTACTAGTACTGGTCATAAAGTAGCTCCTGGTGTGCCTTGTAAATATGTATTATATAAGAAGATGTAATAAATATTACGGAATGTGAAAGTGTTTATATTCAATCAAAATCTTTTGTTAGTGTTTTTCAAATTCAAATACATACGAGTACAACTCATTCAAGTCGTTATGAAAAATAACAGTCTTCAATAAAATATTTATCTGTAAGTAGAGCCAATTATTGCTTCTTTTATATCCTTAAGACCCAAGTGATTGCTTAAAATGCAATATTGACAAATTGACATATTTTAATAGCTATTATTATTTTTAATTTTATGGATCTTTATCGGCGTTTTAAGGGCGCATCGTGTAGGTATCTATGCGCTCCGTGTATGTGCGCGTAAGACAGGCGCGCGCGACTCTCCAGGAAGAGTGGCGGCTCTAGTTATAATGGGCGGAACGCGCGCTAATTTAGGTATTTCCTTCATATTATTGAAACCAATACACATTTCGAAAATCTAAAATACGTTATAGAAAACATGTAGTATTGTTATTATTTAAAAGCTGATGACCTTCCGTGAAGGTTTTACGCCGTACTGAGGATTTATTATCTTTTTTAGAGATTACTTTGGCATTATTTTCTATCGAGAAAACTATAAGTAATCGCGTTTCTAAAGTGTATGATTTATAGAGTGAATCCTTGAATTTCTTACAAATTAATTTCATAACTAAAGGTTAAGTAATAACGATGCAGCAAGGGATCAAACGAACGGAATTATTTCGAAATTTCCTCGGTGCGCCCTTAAGCCAAGTCTGAGGCCCATGAGCGGCACAAAAACTCTAGACACCAGATTAGGTAGGTACTAATCACAAGGAAAAAAGAAGAATGGCTATTGATCTTATTGAATAAATTCTATGGACAATACCAAACAAGTGTACCTTCTATATACACAATCAAAATATGTATTTCACTAACACTATCTCGAAAATAATTGTTCTAATAATGGTGTATTACAAATTCATTTTATCACATATAATTTACATTTTTAAATATTTTTACAAAATTGTATAAAAAAAAAACATTTAAAAATATAAAAAATAGTAGCCCACCAGTATCGGGAACAGGGTCCGGGCTACCGGTGGTCAGGGCTCTTGAGAGAGGAACCTCCTGACAATACGTGCCGTGTCCAGAAGTACTGCTTTCTGAATGAAGCCCTTGATCCAGCTGCCAAGCGAAAGCCTACTAAGATGTTGGTCGAGGCTTTTGGCAATTAAGCCATTGGCCGACACGACTATCGGCACAATGACTGCTGTATTCACATCCAACATGTCGACAACCTCGCGAGCCAGATCTAGATATTTGAATTGCTTATCTTTCTCTGCTTTCACGAGGTTCTCGTCATGTGGAACCGTTATATCAACAATCATTGCGCGACGCTCCAATCGATCTATCACCACAATGTCAGGCTTATTGGCAACAATAGTCCTGTCAGTGACGATAGGTCGATCCCAATACAACGTGATATTACCATTATCGAGAACTGGGTCAGGCGCATACTTATAGTACGGCACTTCTGATTCCACAAGGTTGTATTTCAAAGCAAGTTGCTGGTGGATAATCCTGGCAACAAGGTTGTGTCTATGCAAGTACTCTCCGTTAGCCAGACGAGAACAACCAGAAATAATAAATAAAGCAGTTTTTAACGTAGCAAAAATACAACGTTTTTAAAACGTCATAATAAGTATTATTATACTTCTAGAGACTTAATTAATGGAATTCCTGTAAATAATGAACTTATGGTTTTTAATCATGTATTGTACCACGAAATAATCTTACGAGCGAAGTTAAAAATTAATAATGTCGCGAGGTTTTTATGTACAAAGAGCGGTTTACATAGGCTATAAATTGTTTGCCCACCTTCTTCTCGTAATGCTTACTGTTCCGTCCTAATCATAAAAGTACACCTTAAATCACGAGCAAGAACTACAAAAGCATAACATTTCTAAATCACATGAAATTTTGGGAAACCAATTACTATAATACCTAAAACCTATTGTTTACATGTTTCAAAATACTATTATATATCCATAACCATAAATCTAGTTATGTCGACCGGTTTCAGGTCAATCTTTACTTGTTCCGTTCAGCTATTATAAGCTCTTAATCCCAGATAATAACTATCTTAGGTACGCTTCAAAGCTTCCTACTGCTTTGAGGATTATAGAGCGCGGTTGCGGTCGCATTTGTGTCAGGTTCCGCTATTCGCATTTCTTCAGCTTAAACCCCGTTTGAATTGAAATCAAATGTCTCAATTTTCAACTGTCACTGTTGTTATCAAAACTATGATATTTACTTAACACTGTCGGTTCAGGGTTTACCATCCATGAGTCTTTGACAGTCATTACAGTTAGTCAGAAGATCGAAAGTCTGACAGCAAGTCTAGTCTTACCTATTGAAGTTTGGTTTTGAAGTTCAGATATATTGTCTCTCCTTCGTAAAATACTGGTATTCAGCTGCAATTGGACTGGAAATTTTACTAGAATATATAATAGACTAGAAGCTGAGCCCAACATCGTTTGGAAAAGGCTAGTCAGGCATAAGGCGCATGAAATAAGAATTACCCGATAGAGGTTTGTCCTATTGAATAGGATGCCTCCCTTTTAATGACTACAAAAGAACTAATACGGGTAACGAACAAAAACTAATTGAGGCTATCCTACCTGGCTCTGTTGCGTGATGGGGTCAGTCTGATGCGCACACTCCACGGTCCTCACCGCTGCCAGATCGGAGCCGGTTGGCGGCGATGGTGGTGACGAGGACAAGCTGACAGGGCTACCGGGCATGCTCTCCGTTTGCTCCACATTGTGCATCGAGCTCTCCAGCGATGCGAAGCCGAAGGATATGGGACCTGGAGAAAGGGATAAAATATTTTGAACATGTATTACGGAAGTGGTTGTAGAAGTGTTCTGTATGGTGTCGGACGTAAAGAATAGCACCATCCCATATCTTCCCGTGAGTGTCGTAAGAGGCGACTAAGGGACTTGCCAGAGAATGGGCAGCAGCGTTATCTGTGCTTTTGTAACAACCGTACTGCGATCGCCAACCCGCCTGCCAAGCGTGGCAATTATGGCAAAACCCCCCTTATGTACACTTGTGGGAGGCCCATGTCCAGCAGTGGATGTTTTTCGGCTGAAATGATGATGATGATGTAGAAGTGGGGTATTTTACCCACACTTTTATCTTGATACTTAGTATCATGGAGTATGTGAGTTCATTATTCTTCTCCAACTAAACCGCTTTGAATGGTTTTGATTACTTTTTTCGTACTTATGGGTCACTTGGACATTGGCTATCGACATAAAAAAGGGACAAGTCATCTGTCGGTTTGGCTATTAATAAAATCTTTGATTTTTACGTAGATACTGTTATAAATAGGCTTTGCTTAAAGGGACATTGGTTTACGTATCATCCATCCTCGTGCGCCCTAGTGCTTTCAATAACCACAATCGATAAAATGAATGTCGGTATTTAGGTAGGTATGCAATACTTATTATTTAAAACAACTCTACAAATAGATCGTGTACCTACTTCAATGAAAAAAAAAAACTAAAAATAAATACCTGCACAATTTTAATTAACCGTAGTGCAGTTTCAGATAGATAGTTAAAAGTTAAGTCGTGCAGGGAGGTGGTAATTAGATTAAGTCGGAACGATACAGAAATAACATTTTATACTCTCTATTAGAACCAATTGGCCTCTGACTAATTTAGCCAATCAGGGCAATGGATAATATAATGAAGCTTGCGTAGAAAGCTAGAAATGTAGACAGTTCACTTGTGAAGTCGTGAGAGGAGATTGCGATGTTTAGTCGGTAAACGATTTCATATCTGTATCAAGAATGAAATCGACCGACTTTAGCGATGTAAGCCATAGTCAAGTAAGTAGTAAGCTAATAAAAACTATCGATAACTACATACGATGAAATTGGTCAAGTCGTCAAGCATTTAAAAATATTATAAATTCAACTCATTGCTTGGACGATGTTTTAGACTTGATAGAAAAACGTAAATATGCTAAAAATTGGAAAACATTGTAAGATTCATGACAAAATATCTACTTCATAGGTCTTAAGACCCACTAAGTAGTTTTTACATTTTTAGTAGAAATACTGCTATGATTACGACCAGTTTACCAAAATAATCTACATCTATTTACCCTTTTTTTTACGGCTGGGCAATCATCAAATGACCCCTCCTGCTCTGGGCGGAGCGGAAGGGAGTGTCAGACTTGTACTGACTAAAACCCATCCATGTTCCTTCTTAGCCCTTTGTGTTCCCGAGCCATGCTGTCCCTTTCGAACAGTCCCGCAGCCCTGGCAGGTTTCGGCCCTCTCGGACCCCTTTCGATTTGATGATATATCTTGGAGGCGCGCGTTGAACACGAACGCGCCGTCGACACGTCCTGTCGTAAAACTGATGGACGGTGAGCCAGCCCATTACTCACCATCCACATGCCCCCGATATCTACCTACCCTTGAAGGATAACAAGCATGACAGTCATGTTCAATGATCATATGGCTTAGATAACGGAGCTATCAATTGCTGTCAATAAATGGATCGGTACTAGTACCATGTACTTTACCGCGCTCACTGACGGTCGACCCCTTTTCACCCTTATGCCCTGAGTTGTAAACTTGTAACTGAGCGCGGTATTACCAAGTTGAATGGAAACAACATCTATGACTGCAATAGGTATTATGATCCAGATAGCGAACCTAATACAATTAGTTAACAAATCGCAACGCATAATAGAGACATTCGAAATGCTCATCTATAGTATGTATGCAGACCTAGTACTCCCTTTACCACGTACTACGTACATTGTTATCCCTAATTCCCCCCCCCTCTTTCAATATTCACAGTGATTTGCATACTCCATTGATTTTCAATTACTCAATACAGAGTTCTACAAAACAAGGGTAGCATTACGAACGACGAAGAAAATTTAACTACACACATCAAAAGTGTCTAGGGATCAACATATATTTTTGCAATAACTTTTCTCCTGATTGATATTAATTAAAATTTTCTTTAAGGATTCATCAAATAAAGTGTTTTCGTTTGTCACAGTAACGATAAACCAAGTCACCTTTGCATTAATAAAGAAATTTGCCATTTTCTAATAAAGGGATTTTTGACATTTGAACCACTAACATTAAAGTTCGAAAAAAAGACTGAAATAACAGTTTTCTTTAAAATTTTATTGGGTAACTTAAACAATTAATAATCCGTGTTTCTACCGCGAACACTAACAACACAAGAACATCGGTTTGGCATACTCAAAATGAGTTCATCCAAATCACGCTGTGGAATGGCCGCCCATGTTCGTTGCAACAACAAAAAAAGGTCTTCTTGCGACTGGATACCCTCCATATTCGGCAGAGCTCTTCTCTGTAGCATATCCCATGCATGCTCAATCGGGTTCAAGTCTGGCGACTGAGCAGGCCAGGGCAGGACATTGATGTTAGCTGCGGCGAGAGTCTGTCTTACAACTCTTGCGGTGTGCGGTCGTGCATTATCATGCATTAACTGAAATAAGGGACCGATTTGCACTTGTAGAGGAACGATGACGTCTGATACAATCGTCTCAGCATAAATTTGAGCGTTGAGGTTGCCTCTGATCCAAATCAACTCAGTTCTTCCGCCGATCCAAATACCCGCCCATACCATGATGGTTCCACCACTATAAGGATGGACTTCCTGGCAGGATTTTAATCGCTGTTGGCGTCCAGGGGTTCTCCAGTGTCGTATACGTCTTGTATCCGGTCTCATACCAAAACGAGACTCATCAGAAAAGCACACGAAACGCCATTGTTCTTCTGCCCAATTTCTGTGTTCAAGAGCCCATTGATATCGAATCCTACGATTGTGCATTGCTATAGGTGGTACCCGTAGCGGTCTTCGGGAATGAAGGTTCACTTCATGCAAGCGGTTTCTGACTGTTTGGTCGCTAATTAAGTTCCCTGAAGAGTGATGAAGCCTCACGGCTAACATCATGGCGGTTATTGTTGGAGCTCTTCGAGTTAAGATTTGAATGTATCGGTCTTGTCTCCGTGTGGTGCAGCGATACCGTCCTCCATGGCGCTCAGCCACGGTACCAGTGCTTCGGTAACGTGTCCAAAGTCGACTGATAACACTCTGACTTGTATTCAGAGCTAAAGCCACAGTACGTTGCCGGGAACCAGCTTCTATCATTCCCACGGCTCTGAGCATTTCTTCCCTGCTTAAATGACGTCGCCGCTCCATAATAACGTTGGTTTTAATCAGTAGTAGGGAAACAGTAGCACTAATAATGTCTTCAATGCGTTGTATGTTTTTATAGGGAAAATATTGACAGCTGATTTTCATCTTTTACTCGAATTTGATTCACAGTTCCTGATTCAAATTATGAAATGCACCAAAAAGGATCCATATAAATTTATAAAATCATAAATTTATTACAAAGCCACATCTCAATCTCAAGAAATCCGCATAAAAATGCTTGATCCCTAGACACTTTTGATGTGTGTATTTTATTCGACAGAAACTTTTATTCAAGCTTTTTCTGTCTATTGTATTTACTTATTCACCTGAAGCAGGAATAAAGTTTATGCTGTGCTGCAATTTTGGTTCCCACAGTTGTTTGAAAAAAAGCAGGACATCTACATGTTTAATGGCACAAGGATTTCTTACAACTCTGTTATGGAAAAAGAAACAGGTTAACATTCCATATTACAACATGGATAGCCAAGGGCAACTGGTCCACCTAATTATACAAACACCTAAATCAATTGCTCATTAACATTTTCCGAGCCCAAAACATTGCTGGCCTATAAAAAACGAATGCGGCACCCTACTTGTTGTAAGTAAATACAAAGCATAAAACCAAGTCGTTTTTTGTGTGTCTGTATGACTCCTTAGTTCATCTTAGTGACACAACGGATATTAATTCGATTTTTACCTTAATTTAGAGAATTTAACCCGGAAACTTTGTGTCAACAATATTCAATCAGATGTAACCCTATACGAAGATATAGCACCTATATTTCGATATTTTGTCGTCATAAAAACTGGAACCGTCGTCCGTGCTAAGCTCGGGCAGGTCTCTAGTAAAGTACACAGCGATACCTCATTGTTAGCTAACGAACGTCTAGGGCCATAGCATCTAGTAAATAATAAAAGTTATATCGATTTGGTCGATGTCCTCGGTTCTTGTATTGGTTAGAAAAAATGTGGCGCCGCTCACACCAACGGCGAAAGTCTGGGAAATTTATTACCAGGCAATCAACGACTTCCTTTGAAAGAATATATAAGATTATGTTTTTAATCGGTTTTATTCAGGTCCTACCTTTCACTGAATTTTGGCATATTTTCATAGTTCCCACTTTGCTATCTCCTGATGTTCTGATCAAAATACGATTTTTTATTTGGTGCAGCTGATCTGGTGATCACCTCGACCACCGCATGGTAAGAGGCACATTGAACATCAATATTAAAACTCTGTGATCATATTCTCAAGCTTATGAAGGAGCGGCGTGAGATTATCCTGAAGTCTTCAGACGAGGCGTGGCAGTACCGGCAGCTCAATAGACGGATCTCTAGATCCTTGAAAGGTAACCTTCGCCGCCTTACCAACGAGCGTATTAAAGTCGCAATTGGGCAGAATAAAGCCTCCAAGGTATTTGCAAGAGATCTGGCTATTAAGCCGACGAAGGCAGGCTCGTATCCGCCAAACTAGAGCTACTGAAGGAGATCGAGATATCCTATGGGCAGTTGAACACGCACAACAGTAAAGCCGTTGTAAACTTAGCGAACGGCCCAAGCGCTAGACTGACCTGACACTATACCGAAGACATCCCGGACATTAGCCTGTACGAGATTAGGATGGTTCTGAAACAGCTTAAAAACCACAAGGCACCGGGTGATGATGGAATTACGGCCGTGGAAAACCGGTACTTAAGGCCCTTCAGAATCTGTTTGATTCCGTCATACTCGAGGGGAAATCACCACAAGCATGGTGCAGGGGTGTGGTGTTACTCTTCTTCAAAAAGGGCGACAATGCCCGGTTGAAGAATTATAGGCCCAACTCACTTCTAAGTTATGTCTACAATTTGTTTTCAAGAGTCATCACGAATCGTCTCGGGCCCAGGGCATCAAGTCTGCTATTTTTATAAACATCGTCATTCCAACACGATCCCATTGTCATTTTGCTAAAAGTTCGTAATCTGCTAAATTCATAATGGTCGATCATTGGTCTGTCAATGGTCTCGTAATAGAATTGTGTTATAATGACATTAGTGTATTGCCATTATTATTAAACCCGTTAGTAGAAATTATTTTCGAAAAACTACTATTAAATTGTAACATTTATTCATACCAGATTTCATTTATATTAGGTCTTTACCTATGAAATTGCCGTTTTGTTTGAAAAAAGTTAAAGTATTTTTTTTTTCGAACTTATTTATTTCTTTTATTCAAAGTAATCACCCCTGCAATCAATGCATCTTTGCCAACGCTGTGGCAGTTTATGGATGCCCTTCTTGAAAAAATCAGCTGGACGGGAGACAACAAACTCTTCAAAGGCGTTTTGTACTGCCTCTCGGGAATTGAATTTTTTTCCCGCTAAAAAGTTGTCCAAATTTTGGAAAAAGTAATAGTCGGAAGGCGCAAGATCTGGTGAGTATGGCGGATGAGGGAGAGCTTCCAAACCCAACTCATGCAGCTTAGAGACGGTCTGTTGTGCAGTATGGGGCCGCGCGTTGTCGTGAAGTAGCAGTGGAGACGACCGATTGACCAAAGCTGGTTGCAGACGTGCGAGTTTCGCCATCATTGTGGTCAGTTCTTCAATGTACACATCTGCAGTAATGCTCTCGCCGTTTTGTAAAAAGCTATGATGAATCACACCAGCACTAGACCACGAAACTGTGACCATCACCTTTCTAGGGGTTATTTTTCGTTTTGCACATTGCTTTGGTACCGAACCAGGATCTAACCAACTTGCTGAGCGCTTTCGATTGTCAAAAAGAATCCATTTTTCGTCGCACGTAACAATTCGGTTCAAAATTCCTTCATTTCTGTGCCTGTTAAGCAGCGCAAGGCAAGTCTCGACGCGTACGTTGCGCTGGCGATCGTTAAGTTCGTGGGGCACCCATCTATCAAGCTTTTTTATCTTGCCAATCTGTCGCAAATGGACCAATATTGTTTTAATGCTAACATCAAAAGCTGCTGCCAGCTCAGCTGTAGATTGAGTTTCATCAGCTTCAACAATCACCTTTAATTCATCATTGTTGACCAAAGTTTCCGGACGACCACGAGGTTCATTTTTCAAGTCAAAATTCCCAGAACGGAACCGAGCAAACCAATAACGGGTTGTGCGTTCGTTTGTACAGTTCTCTCCGTAAACGTCGTTGATGTTACGGGTCGTTTGTGCCGCGTTGGTGCCACGACGGAACTCATATTCCATAATTACACGAAATTTCAAAGTATCCATTATGAGGAAAAATGTTGAAATGTATTGAAAATACAACGTTAATCAATAAACAAAAGACTGATTTTGTAAATAGAATGTCATATTTTTAAAACAAAATTAATTTGAATTTAGAACTCATAGCCAATCAAAACTTTTTTTTGTTTGAAAAAGTCTGTACTGCAATACGGCAATTTCATAGGTAAAGACCTATTATATATTTTTACATATTATTTATTAGTGTTATAAGCAATCTGAAGTAGTAAGAAGTTTGTAAATAGCAGAAAACATAAATGTGTAATTAGAAAACTCAATATTTTATCTGTTTAGCTGTCAAAGTCAAATTGTCTGTCAAGTCAGACATTCATTTGTGGTTATGACTTATGTTCGAGATTACCATTCTAAGCCATTCTTTCAATGGAGTGTCAGTGGTTAACCATTGGGAAGTAATAATGACGCCATTATATTAGTAGATTACCAAACTTGTCAAAATCAACAATTATGAAATCAATGATAGGCCATTCTGCCACTATTGTAATAGCAGACTTGAGACCCTGGTTTGACGATTTTCAGTCCCGCCTGCTTAAGTTTACTTTTTTTTTGCTTTGTAGTCGGGTTGTTTATATACAACATGGCGACAATCAGACTTGCGCCTGGTTGTCGCCTTATTGAATTTTTATTATTGTCATGTCTATAGTGACACGCGTTAGATTAAGACAAATTGATTGACGTTCATTATAGTCGGCCCACGCGTTTGATCTCTTGAGGGCCACAAAGGAACAAACATACATATGTATGTTTGTCGTATATAGGCTGACAAACACATCTCTTACACTCGTCCAGTCGGGTAAAAACAGCATCAGCTGAAAACGTGACCAGTTAATTTAGCAGGGACATTGATTTTGCATTACACCCACACACGCTCAGTCATCCCTAAGCCAGCGTAACCATGGCAACGCCTTATTGGCGCAGGTATAGCACTAATTAATTGCACCAAGAATAGAGAGATCAAGACCAGATAATCCCGTTTCTATAGACATAAAACTGCTTAGTGCGTGCTCATTGATACTGGGGTCTACGGAAAGTTCAGGAACTTTACAATTGCTGTGTTGACTTCAAGTTTTATGTTGCACATTTGACAAGTCAAATGAAATTTGAACAGAAACCTGCTTTTCGTATCTCTTTTGTCAATTTTAAAAAGCTATAATTACAACCGAAGGCCGAATGGTGATTTGCAATATTTTGAAATTGTTCATAACCATGCGCAGCATAATAGGTGTTAAGGGATTAGATCGCGTCAGAAACACCATCCTGCACTCCATAACTCAGGTTGCAGATGTTGGGGAAAAAACAGGCAAGCTTAAGTGGGAGTGGGCTGGCCACGTAGCACTAATGCACCCGGAGAGGTGGGCACGTCAATCACTGGACACTTGTTGAAGTAAATCGCCGCCGAGGTAGACCGCGGCGAAGGTGGTGTGGCGATCTGATCTTGTTTGCGGGGCGAACATGGTTATGAGCATGGGGATCGCACAAGATAGAGAGGTTTGGAAGGAGAAAGGGGAGGCCTTTCCCCAGCAGTGGCAAACATGACAAACTAGCTAAGAAAAAACGTAGGCTAATTGAAACTCCGTGTCCTTAAGGACAAAGTGTTATATCATCGACTGTTTGTAAATGTAAATCATTCAAAATAATGCAGAAGTCATTCTACAACCCCATTTAGATTACCGGAAACGTTTCTTCGGTTTAAAATTGACATCTCTTACTGGCGATAGCGATCAGGGTTACGTAACCTACCTGTGCATGCGTAATTAGATAATGGCCTAGGCCGTGCACATCTAACTAGCGATGCATGTTACAGGGGGGCGATGCGGATGGTTCGAGGCAATTGGAGATCATTGTTGGGTTAAAGCAATGTCTTAAAAGCAACTATCGAACTGAGACGCTTTCTGCAACTAAAGATAGAAATACGAGTATCGTTTCATCGACTCATGTAGTGATAGCCTAGCGGTATGACCGTCGGACTGCCAAGTCATCATAGGTCTCGAGTTCGAACCCAAGGGACGTACAGTCGGCATCAGAAGTCGGTTAACACTTATCAATATTACACCAAGTTTTGTGCTGATCAGTGTGATCTGATGTAATATAGTTTTGCGAATTTGTGTAACCATTGATGAAAATATTGTTATATCTTTTACTTCAGACTGTTAATATGGATCTTTCTAAAAGTAAGACGTCTTATAATTTTGGAAATGTATAGCGACTTTCGTTGCTGACCGTACCTCTGATTTTTGGGATGCAAAATTCATGTGCGTATTGTATATTTATCTCTAAGTAGTTTCCGTGAAAGATAACATCGTGAGGAAACCAAATGTACCTGAGAAATATTTCTCGACGGCATGTTAAGCCAAATCAGAGGCCCATCGACGGCCTAGATCCGTAGAGTGAAGAGGTTCAAAAGCGTGCTACATTATTTAATCGACATTAAAACCCGGCTGCAAGTATAATTAAATATTTATAATCCTTCGATGAATGGCGGGGATATTTCTTGTGTAGAATGTCAACGTTTTGAGCCTTTTTCATAGAATCAGCAGATTACTAGAGATTAACTTCAACACAAGACTGTTGCTGCGCTTTCGACTCGCCCTCTTTAGTATATTCACTACAGAAAGTACACAGAATTATAAGCTGGTAGTTTGAAATGAATAGACTTAATGGAGCATAGACGTATACATACATCTCTATACTGTACGGATGCAGGTATGTTTAGAATGTATAGTTAGTTTTAGAGCTAGTGTTCAAGGAAGTCGCATATCCGGGAAATCGACAAGACTATAGGTCGTATAATAGAGAACGCCAAGCTTGGCATATATTATAACAAATATGTCAGAAATGCTACACTCTAGTTTGGGTCTCCAGTGTAAAGTGTTGAACAACAAACTCGACCCTAAGTAATTTACACTTTGTATGAACATTCCAACTTGTTTCGACTTAAATAATGCGCGTTTCGAGATTAAGACAGGCAGTTATTAGCCCATATTTATATGATGACTCATGTCAGAGTGTGTTAGTAAAAAAAACTGTAGTTATCTAAAACGGCCTTCATATTGAGAACGCTGCTAATTTTCTATCACGCTATTCAAACTAAGTTTTTTTTGCCTTCTTGTTTTGTTAAATTGGATAATGTTGATAAGTCAGTTTTGTAGTTCTGGAAATAACGATAGTGATATGACCAAAAAAAGTAATCCAAAACTCTATATGGCTTGCTTTAGTTTTCGAACGAAACTTTTTTTCTATTCCGTTTATAGTAATTGAAGGGCAGGTTTACAGAAACTTAAAAAAAAACAGCCTTTATCTTCCCATAAGTTATCTAATTCGATGACAAGATTATTTTTTACTTTATCAATAATGATTTTAATGATTGATTTTTTGGTGATTCACTTTTAATAATGTTGAAGCAAGAGTTTTTTTTCCGCTTGAAACAGATCCATACTAACTCTATAAAAGCGAAAGGGCCATGACTTAGGTTAGGACGTACATAGATAACTTATTACCCCGGTAGAAAGTTCCTGTGGAATTATTACCAACATCCACGTTGACCATGCCGCGGAACACCTTCAATATAAAGAGCATAAAGATACTCACCACTAGATCTCATCGGGTTGAGCCCTAGTCTTCCCCGCACCTCGCCTCGGTCGCTGGCTGTGCTCATCAGCAACTTGGTTCGCTCCATATAGTCCACATGGGTCTTGAACAGCTCATTATATCGTTCATGAAGCTTCGAATACTCCTGCAGACAAAATTGATCGGTTTAAACTGAAATGCATCTAAAGATACTACTATAATAACAAACAAGTTATCGGTCAATCACATTAGTTAAACACATATTTACACACTATCCTACACAACCAACACTAATATACACCGAAAACCTATGTTACAACAATTCAGTAAGTATTTGCCTAGCCTTTTCACAACAATTTTGGGGTCGGCTTCCAGTATTACCGGATGCAGCTGAATACCCGTATAATTACATGGAGCGACTGCCTATCTGACCTCCACGACCCAATCAATTAGTACTGGGTAATACGATACCCGTTGGTAAGACTGATTGTCACTTTTGGGCCACTGACTACCTGTAACGACTGACCAACAGCTTAACGTGCTTTCCGAGGCACGGAAGAAACTCCGTATGTAATGGGTGGTCGCCCGTCCACGGACCAACCTAGGCAAGCGCGGCTTAACCTAAAGATCGACCCCCAGCGGCTGTTATTATTTAGCCACGAGCTCTTCCTACTTAAATTTAAAACTTAAGTAATAATTACACCTATTTTAACATATACATCAAGAAGTACCTAAATCCCATTACGAACAGTTTTATTAAAGTCCCAGACTAACTTTCTAAGACAAAGAAAAGCGAAAAGGGGCTAGGAACGTAAACAGCTTCCAATAAATTCGAAATAACCAAGGTGAAACAGAAAACGTGGATGAACTACATACGGGACTAAGTATGTTTGTACAACAGCAAACGTGGGAAATGTGCTGCTCGCAATATCGGTCGGCAATAGTCAATACGACGTCAATACGATTAATGCAGCAAATACCGATTGAACTGCCGTCTTTGTGAGGCTATGAAATAAATAATGAACTAACGGCGGCAATAGTCAATACGATGTGAAGCATTTGATGCAGTAAATACCATTTGAACTTGAACTGTTGCCGTTGTTAGGCTATGAAATAAATAATAAACCAACGGCAGCGTACAGTTTGAAGTGAAGTCGACCCCAATACAACCTTTCTGTGTAGTGCAATATTATTGCATCGTTTTAATGGAAAAGAATGCAACGAGTATTCTTCTAGTTTCAATCGTTCGGGTTGTCAGAAGTCCGTAAGTCAGGTTATCAATCTTACCAAGGGGTATCTTGGCTGACTCAATTTTAATTATCTTCGACACACTAAGAATAAGACCAGGTTGTGGAGGTCAGATAGGCTGTCGCTCTATGTAAAATACTGGTAGGTATTCAGTTGCAGCCGGTTAGACTGGAAGCCAATCAGACTGTAGTTCGGAAAAGACGGGGTAGATGTTATGTATGTTCTAGTATTGTTTAAAATCCTGCCAAATATTACGAGCTCATTTCAAATATTGAAAACACATTTTACGTTGACTATCCTTGGCCCTGCAGCCTCCAGAATAAGCTCATTAACTGTGTCCGGATTATAATTGAAAGCATTTGTGGGTAATCCGAGCCTCATTAAAATTTGATTGGTAAAATAGGGTAAATTCGAGAGACACTGTGTTACATGTGACCTGGTTTCTCTTTACTACTATACAATATAAAAACAGAGATACTAAACGTAAAACGTTATTGGATTATCACAAGAGGATTAAATTGAGTGTTTGTCAGCATGCTTGTCTTTTTTAATCGATATTTTATAGAATGTATCGAGTTTCTTTCTCAATTTTAAAGAATTTAAATAAAATACATAACATCACGCCTCTAATCCCCGAAGGGTTTAGGCAGAGGTACACCTCTGCCTAAACCTTCGGGGATTATAGCAATCCTACATTTCACCAGTTCTGTTGAAGTCCCATGTAATAGGAGGCGAGCCTATTGCCTTCGACCGGGCACAGATCCAGGATCAGTGGCTGCTACTGAGGAATTATTGATGGAAAAACCCGACAACACTTTGCGCGACCCGGGAATCGAACCCAGGACCTCATGGTCAGCAGTTACCTTTGCGACCACAAAACTAACGACGCATTCTCAAGAATTTAAATATATTAATAATATAGACAAGTAGTTCAAAACGAGTCGGTCAGTTAATTATATAGAAAAAACTCCTGCTCGTGATTCATTATAGATTATCTCTGTTTTTATCTACTACGATTCCAATGATTGCGTGTTAATTAAATAATATAATTTTGGAACAAATCATCATCTGCTATCTTATTCCCTACTATGTTGGGGTCGGCTTTCAGTCTAACCGGATGCAATACCCGTATTTTACATGGAGTGACTGCCTGATCTGACCTCCTCAACCCAGTTAGTACTGCGTAATACGATATTCCTTGGTAAGACTGGTTGTCAGACTTTCGCGCCAATGAACAAATACCAGCGACATTATACAAAGGAACTTGTAAGCCTTCATCATTTTTTTAAGTAGGGCCAAAAGCAAAATAGTGTAGGACGGAAGCCAAGCTCCAGTTTAAGATTTGTGTACTTTACAGACACAGTCTACATAATTACAACAAAGCGAAGTTTCGGTATCATTCTCATCACCGTAACGTGCGCAAGTACATAGTGTTAGCCTTATAATATTTATTCGAGTTTTTCTTATATCGGTGTCGCTTTAATCGATACATGCAGTATCGATATTCAACTGACGTGCCGTTACAGTTGTCACTTTTAAAATGACTACAGTCTATTATTTATTTTGAGTCACTCGATATTCAGCCATAGAACAGTACGGATTAAATCCAAATATTTCTACGCAATCTCTGTTTTAATCAAGTGATCTTGCACTGATCCTTCAATAGGGACACAAAAAACTACGTTTCGTATAACTTAGGTAGTCAAAATTTGCAGCGTCATAGAATATAAGGGTGTTACCACACGAATCGATCGATCTAGAATGTATTGGTCGATAATTGATTAATAGCTTTACGTAGTCGAAACTATCGATCGACATCGACTTATCCATTCTACCATCGATCGATGGCACCGATCGACGATCGATCGATTGGTGTGGAATAAATTAGCTGGTTACACACACTTAGATTTTGAGACTTAGATAGGGTTATCTAAGTCATCATCATCTGCCTAGCCTTTTCCCAATCTATCTTGGGGTCGGCTTCCAGTCTAACCGGATGCAGCTGAGTACCAGTATTTTACGTGAAGCGACTGCCTATCTGACCTCCACAACCCAGTAACTGGGTAATACGATACCCCTTGGTTAGACTGGATGTCAGACTTTTAGCTTCTGACTACTCGTAACGACTGTCAAAGATCTACAAATAACAGCCGGGACCAACGGCTTAACGTGCTTTCCGAGGCACGGAGGAAACTCAATATGTAATTATGATCACCCATCCACAGACCAACCTCGGCAAGCACGGCTTAACCTTAAAGATCGACCTGGGCGGCTGTTATTATTTAGCCACGAGCTCCGCGAGATAGGGTTATCTAAGTCTGGAAAGTTAATACATATAATGGGTCCAGCGGTATACAACCGTCTAACCGATGATATTTTAAGTGCGACGTCTGATAGTGTTTCCAACTTCGATCAATTGATCGAAGGTTTCCAAACGTAAACTAAAAGGTATATATGTAAAGGTATAATGGTTTTAGGTAATTCAGTTAATTATTTTTTATTTTTACTTTTTGTTGACAAACGATTAGACTAAGTATATTGTTATTGTATTTCTCGAGTAATTCTTAATTTGTTATTATTTATTTGTATTCTTATTCTTAATGTTTGATAATTTGTATTTTATGCTCTTTTAATGATTTGCGCTTTTATTTATTTTATTTTTTTGCTAAACTTGACAATTATGATAATTATTAATAAATAAACTAAACTGAAACACCCTTAGACATACTTGCTTCTATGCTATCTAATTAAAGAGAAGCTATATTTAACACCAATTTAATTATTCAAATACGATACGCATCCAAACGTACTATGTGATATGTCTATCATGTTTTCACAAAATACATAATTTGGCAAAGCTTTGGGTTCTGGTCACATACCAATTCTCGAAGTCAACCACAAAGTATATAAGTAAAAGAAAAAAGTGATTTTTGAGAAAGTCGATGTGAACGATTTAATTTCGGCTTCGCTAATTGGTAACCTTGGAGTTCACACGGCGACACATCAAGCTACAATGTCCAGTACAACATGGGCTCGTTTTGAATAGATTTCCAATACAATGAGAGATCCACATCTGGTTTTGTAAAGCTTGATAGGGCGCCGTGCATACAAACAGTACACACGTTTGTTTTTCGCACTAATATGTATACACGCAAAAACTTTTAAAAGTGGTTTTCTCCTACTGAATTGATTAACGATCATCATTTTGGAAGATATTACGAAATAAGTCTTATCTCAAAGTAGAAACCTTTTATTTGAGGAACAAATCGCTTTTAAATTGTGCTAGTAAATACTTATCTGTACTTATAGCTTTAATGAATACATTACAGTGGTCGAGACTGTACATGGCGATGCCTTGCCGCGAGAGAGATAAACGGACAAATTTAATATAGATACCATTATAGGAGACGGCAGAAAACAAAGGAATGTGGCGATATCTCAACAAGGCTCCATGACGAGGCAGATGACAACTGGACACTATTTTATAAAAGAGACAACAATACTCTACATTGAAAAACAATTACTTGAAATACCGATCGATATATCACGAACTTGTATTAACATGGATTGAAGATAGGGAAAGAATAAAGTAGGCTCTAAGGCCCAGTTTCCACTGCAACGGTGCGAGCTCCTTGCGGCCTCCGTTTTATTCGCAACTTCAAACATCATAGAAGGACTTCCACTAACAAAGAGTCTAGTGAAAAGAGCAGAACGAGTAATTACAGTCAAAAACGAAACGAACTTAAGTTGTTTTGTCGTATTAAAGCCAGGTGATAAAATGCTTATAACTTTTATTTAGAGGACGGTAAATCTCATTTTAGATCGTTGAACATCTTTTGAGTTTAGTCTACTTCTCGACCTTTATTACTTTATTACTCTTTTGCGGTGAAAACCAGACTTTAGGCTCGATACCTTGTACAAAATCGTAGCAAACTTACCTTCTTCAATTCATTCTCCCGTTCTTCTAGCCTGCTGGCGTGGTCCAAAGAGTTCTTATGCTTGAGCTCCAACATTCTGACGATGCTGTCTAAGGCCTCCAGTCTGCCAGTCAGCTCCTTCCTCTCGCCTTCGAAGTGGTCCTCAGCTTCGAGCAACTGTTAACAACCATTTTGCGAATAAGTTTATGTGTTATCAGTGTTATTACCAAGTTTCTAAAAAAGACTTGGAAGCAGGCGACGTTTTACAGATCCTTTTGATAAATGGTGTTACAATTACCCTCTGGGCTCTACCTCATAAAGATGTTGCTCAAAACTTTTTATAATAAATATAGGTTTAAACGATAACCAGCCAGTAATCCTATTTATAGGTGATTGTCCTTAGTTGTTATTGAAATTACCTCATATTCAAGCCAAATCAAAAAGTTTGCAGAAACAAAGCATCTGAGCAGGATAGGTTCCAAAAAAATAAACGAGTATTAAAAACTGAAACAGGTGTTGGTTCGTTGCTCCCTTTTGTGTGGGTTAAGTTATAAAAAGATTATTCTTGCAAATAAAATTGATCAATGAAGAGTGGGAAGAGTTAAAGTTTATTTCGGTACTTACAACTTACAATGCTTGAACTTGAAAATTTATGTGTCAAGGCGAGCCAACTTTTGCAACATTTACTAGGTTTCTTTCTTTATTTCGCTCCAGTACCGAAATGCCTCTAAAGTGAATAGAATAGACATTGTTCCAAAAGAGTCGTAATGATTACGATAAATTTCGAAATATTTGAGCTGAAATCATTAACTAACAAAGGTAATTAAGACAGAGTTCCGTATAACACTAAAACGTCTTGTAGCACGCAATAATGTTCAATATTATTTGTTTGTAATATCTAAATCGGGTATCACACAGTTAGCGTTGTTTCGGCAATACAAAATAAATTGTACCTTATCTGAGTTGGTTTAAAGTTCATTTAGTGTAAGTGGAAAAGAATGCACATATTTAGCACGGTTGGCGCCGTGACTGGTCAGTGAATTGCTAAAAAGCTGCTGTGCCTATCGTGCATCGAAATATAGGCTGGTATTCCAGCTGTTTTTACAAGAAAGTTATCTATTTGTGATAAAGCAGTAACAATACAGGTGAAACTATCAGTGAAGAGCAAGCTTTATTTGAACAGAAAATAATTCATAATAATACAGCTCAAGAGCCAAACTTGGTAATCTCTGAACTTTCATTAGACATTTCTAAAACAAATAAGGATGGAGCTCTACACAAACTTACTAATTGGGTATGTAGATGCGGTTCATTATTTTGTTGTTGTATTATTTTGCACACTCTAAGAAAGAGTGTGCAAAATAAAAAAAGGGCAAGCCAGGAATAATGATACACTACTGCAAACATAATTTGCAGCTGCTGTCATGGAATTTGATTTTTAATAAAGAACATAAAATTAAAAAGAATTTAATATACACTTAAAGAGTATTAAAAAATAATTGTAGGTACTTGTTAAAAAGTGAATGTTAACGACTATTTGATTTCAATGTAAAGTTCAGGAAGGAATTAGGTTTTAGATTGGCCCAATAGTTTTAATCTCTACAAGAAATTGGACTAATCATCATCATCTTGCTGCCGTTTCCCAATCAACTTGGGATCAATGCAACATTTTCTTTATTATTCTCCTCTGTCAGATGTAATAAAAAATATGTACAATAACTTTTAATTGCATTAGTACAAGGTAATGAACACTACATTCAAACAATTATTTTTAGATTTATCACACAGGAAAACGAGGCCTCGTGCCTTATATTTAGAATTGAAAATAAATTCTCATCTTTTCCTTTACCATAAAATCATCAGAGGTTTATTGGTCTAACAAGGATATATCAGAATTATGTGAAACATGAAACCAAATTATTAGAAAGGTAAAATAAGGTTAATTTCTATGGGAATATTTTTTTTTTACCTTCATGAACTAGAAATTCAACAAACTTATATTTTGGTGTAATAGTGTGACCTGTGTGCATCCATTAAACAACAATTTGGTGTGTTAAATTGTTCATTGATAATAGCAATTAATGTCAAACTACCAATTCATCACCATAAGTGATGCCATGCACACTCCAGACTGCACTTGTAATAGATAACATATTGCGGGAATGAAACAGGCATCTTTTGAAAAAAACAAATATGTATTTCCACACAAAAATGTTTTGACACTACAGAGTGACTTAGTTAAAAAAAAAATATGTACTGGACAGTTATAGATTATACTACTGGTGAACGTAATAAAACTGATAGAAATGTATTTGTCACTCATCATCTGCCTAGCCTTTTTCCAAAGTATCTTGGGGTCGGCTTCCAGGCTAACCGGATGCAGCTGAGTACCAGTATTTTACATGAAGCGACTGCCTATCTGACCTTCACAACCAGTAACTGGGTAATACGATACCCATTGGTAAAACTGTATAGAGAATTACTTTTATTTACAAATAGTAGTAATTTTTGGTTTCGATTAAAGTGCTTAGTTATTGATGAAATGGGTTATTTTATTCACCGTTTACTGTTCCTTAAAATCTGATAGCACAGCTTATATGAACAACGAGCCAAGGGGTGTAGCCCCTTCTTGAGTAGGTTTAATTTTTTTTTCTTTTCTGTTCTTATCTGCTATCAGTCATCCCTGACTATGATCAGATGTGTGGAAAGAAAAAACCTTGGTAAAACTGGATGTCAGACTTTTGGCTTCTGACTACTCGTAACAACTGTCAAAGATCTTCAAATGACAGCTTAGACCAACGGCTTAACGTGCTTTCCGAGGCACGGAGGAAACTCGGTATGTAATTATGGTCACCCATCCTCGGACCAACCTCGGCAAGCACAGCTTAACCTTAAAGATCGACCCGTATGGATGTTATTATTTAGCAACAAGCTCCTCATTAGTTAATTACAATCAGATCAAAGGAAGAATGGTTCTCATATTAAGTTTACTGTTTTTTAATTGTATCTAATGTGATCTTGTATCATTCAAGGTTACTACTTGGTAGTACTAACATGTTGGATTTAAGTTCATATTAATGTTTCAACTAAACATACATTTGAATTACAGAGAGAGAGCCTACTTTTGCTGCATTGTTATGTTTAGTAATTGAATATTGATTATTGAACATTGTGGGAATATTATAGCAGCACTCATAGATACCATACCATAAACATTACAGTATCATGTTTATTCCATAGGTTACAAATATATAATGACTAATTATGATATGGAATGTAGAGTGAATATTTTTAACCAAATTTCGAAAATGAAATAAATGAACATTCCTAGAATGTGTTACCTGCATGTTGATTACAAAAGTGTTTTAAAAATATTGAAACTGCCAACTCTGAAAGCAAATAAATTTTGCAACTGATATTTTGTAAGCGTTTTGGACTTAAATAGAATATGTATACTTGTCTGAAAACTAAAATGAAATTAGTTTTGAGCCTTAATATTGAATTGGCCTGAATTCAAAAAACAAGTTAATTAAAATGTTAAATTATTCTTAGTAGAAATGATAAACAATACATCTATGCCAGTAAACAATAACATAAATCAACACAGGTCAAGCTGCACACTATTAATTATGATAAATACCAACACAATCCTGAACCTTGATACAATTACCAGATGCCTATTTCCTTTATTATGCAAATGTGATACCAAATAATCTTGTTTACCTTGGGATTCAGATAACAGAATGGATGGCACATTCCACTAAAAATAACCACAAGTCTTGAGCAACTCTGAACCACATTAATAAAAATAAATAACAAAAATATGCGTGCATTAAATACTGAGTTTGGTAAACTACTAAATACATTCTAAGGCAGCCTTGTGATGCAAAACAAAGGAAGACAGTCAAGGCCCCTTCTTTACCAATTGTTTTGTTCAATTACCTTCTGCTCTGCATGCTTCCTCGCCGCCTTCTCGCGCTCATATTGCGTGACCAGCTGCTCATTGTCCTCGCGCAGCAGCTCCAGCTCCACTTCATGCTCCTGGTTGGTCTGGTACGCAGAGTCCAGGCACTCCAGCACGTTTACCAGCAGCGGCATGAGCGTCTTCACTACATCCTCGTCATAGCGCGCTATCATGCGCTCGAACTCCTGATATATACTCCCAGCCAGAGACTGGACCTTCTCCGACATCACAACGTGGGAGTCTTCATGGGTTCCATAGATCGTCTCCGAAGAATCCTCGTACATTTTGGAAACAAATTGTAGTCAAGTTAAAAAATACGAAATCACTTTATCTACCTTTACGCAAGGGCGTCTAATTAATATTTTCTTCAAACATGATTATATAGTGGATAATATTATTTGATGACGCGATCGATGAGTGACTTCAAAAAACTGCTCCATAAGGCAATGCTTTACATTTCAAACGCACGTATTACATTGTACTTCATCTTCTTAAAATAAATAAGGACACTAAAATTCTATACAGTCTTTTGACTGCGTAAATACGTAGGAAAAGAAAATAGATTTACGTTCACACCATGTCTTGTCTGATTGAGGTCTTTTTGCTGACTGTTGAAAAAAAAAAGTTGGCGATGGACGTTGTCGATGACAATATTATTGGTTGGTAGCCCTACATCGTTTCCGGATTTATGACTAGAAGGGAAATGTTCAAAGCAAAAAGTTTTGTGGATTGTAAACTACACGTACTGTATTGTAACATCAGTAAAAGTTAAAACTTAAAGTTATACTGAAGAAATTGATAGATTTAATAAGGACGATTTATTTAGTAAAATAATATAATGATAGCAGGACATCTAAAAAGGTACTTACTTTAGAGATAAACACTTTAGTTATATCAAAAATATCTGATTTTGTGAACCCAAAAATAATAACATCATGTAACTCGCACCCGATAATTATTTACGTGGTTTTTTATTACGTCCTTAGATTGTGCAACTTCTACAACACCGACTCTCGTCAGTAGCAAATTGTTTCGTGAACTGAATTATTACGACTAGTACATTTATGCACCAGTTGCTGAATAATGTTATTTCCTATGTAATAATTGCTTAGGGTCGTTGGCTGATACATTTCAATGACCTGGTTTATTACATTACACATTTCAAAACGCAATGTCTATCCGTCTGTTCATAAGTAATCTCGGTTGCTCGGCTGATTTAATTCAGCTAGGCAAGGTCTCGTATTTCGTACAAAATATTCTACATCAATCAAAGACTACAATATATTTGACATCAATTTTCTTTGATAAAGATCCCTTGGTGAAGAATGGGAGAACGTACCTGGTTGCGGAATGTTATGGGCAGAAGATAAAATAATATTCACCGATAGTTCTGTTGCAAATTTGTAATTGTGAGAAGGGTAAGTACAACGGAAAACTATCTGATCGAAATACCATCCAGGCACTTATCTTATTTGGACATGGTGGCAATGGCAGCTGAGACACTGTTCACCTCCCAAAATCAGAATGTTTTAACTACTTGAACCTCGAAGTCATAAAGCATTTATATGTGTAGCACGCAAGCAACGAAACAGCTAACAATTTTTTCTGCCGCATTTTGCGTGACGTTACTAGTTAAACACATACTGCGCGCAACGTCAAGCTCCACGTTCTGGTGCCAGCCTCATCCAGGATATTCCCACGATTTCAACAATGTCATATGCCCTCTCGCCTCCAGATGACCAAAATTCTGTTTTCAGATTTTGGACGCCACTCTGTCAAAGCTTCAGTCCACCTACCATCACCAGTTCACCACGCCTTGCTAGATTTCTTGCCCAACTGCATTTGAGATCCATAACATGGATCATTTCCAATATCTAGGACCTTCGTATGTCTTCGGATTTCGATGTTTGGAGCTCTGTCTCCTAGTTTTATGCCGAGCATGCAACGCTCCATGGCTCTCGGTTCTACTAGTCTGTACACAGCCTCCTTGTCAGCGTCCACGTCTCAGCACCGTCCATCATGTTGGGTAGAACACACTAATTATAGAGACGGGATTTCAGGCAGTGTGGAGTTTTGAATGATTTCAGAATGTCTTCCAATTTGTTGAATGCAGCCCACCCAATCAGGATTCTTCTCCTTGTTTAACATACGAATAGGAAAATGATAAATTATCATTCTCTCGTGTCCGTTGTTCCAGCCCTATGTCACCTACTTGTTTGCCCATTTACTGCGTTTCAGCTACCGTAAAACGTCGTAAAACGCTTTTTCTATCGTAACGGCGTAGAAGTAACTACATTACACTGAAGGTGGAAGCGCATGGGTGGCCCGCGAAATTATTTTTTTTTGCAATTTCAGGTCAGTGTCATGTTTTAAGTTGATTAAAATATGAATCGGAGTGTTATGTGCATGTGTGTTAAGAATTATTATCAAATCATCAATACAACTTTCTAAGTGCATTTAATCCCATTTTATGACTATTTCTGTCACTTCCCTCTTAAATAAAACCATGTTAATGCATATTTAGTACTTACTACAGAAAGTTCTATGTGAGTGCACTTGATACGAAAAACAATGGTTTTTCAGATTAGAAGTGGAACATCGTTTTTAGGTTTCCATACCCAAAGGGTCAAACGGACCCTATTACTGAGACTTCGCTTTCCGTCCGTCGGTCCGTCCGTCCGTCTGTCACCAGGTTGTATCTCATGAACCGTGATAGTTAGCCAGTAGAAATTTTCACAGATTATGTATTTCCGTTGAAGCTATAACAACAAATACTAAAAACAGAATAAAATAAATAGTTAAGGGGGGCTCCCAAATTTTTATAATTATAAATAATGGTACGGAACCCTTCGTGCGCGAGTCCGACTCGCACTTGGCCGGTTTTTTAACAATAGGACTACACAATTGTAATTTTTTAGAGAGCCTTTGTGACATAACACGATATAAATGGTGTCTGTTGGCGAATAAACTAAAACGTATAAGGTCAAATAGCCAACGCACTTAGAAAGGGTAAGTCCAGCATGCCAACTCTAGAGCTTGTTCCTCTATGCCTGAAGTGGGTCCCCAATACGAAACTACCAGGAGGTTCAAGTTGTGTCAAGTAAACCAAAAATAATTATGAAAATTTGTTGGGCCTAAATGTTTTTACTTTTCTGATCCTAATTTTAAGCAAATTGAATCAAATTGGTACATTAATTTTGTAATGGCAACATTTTCGTTAAATCAATAATTCCACCCCGGTCCCCGCCAAGCCGCGCCTACCCCTCCTTGTGCCCTTTTGTTTGCCTGACTGTCACGTCTGTCACTTTAATTCAATTCGAAGATCCCACGTCATGTTGGAAGTTACGAATCGCGTCGCGTCGAATAATTTTAATGTCCTACAATATTAAATTTACAGTTACGCCGCCACCGTGAGTAAACTGTTAAAAGCGTGAATCATCAAACATCGGAAAGTTCAGTTCGTAATAAAAGTATTTGCGCAAGTAATCGATAGTCGGCTAAATTAAAATATCGACTCGGATGTGCATCCATTGACACAGTTTAGTTTTCCGATAGAACGGTGGAAATATACCCACTATGTCGGATCAAAAGTCTGTAATTTTGGCCTACTTACTGTGGCTAACGGCGGGTATTTTCGGTGCGCATCATTTCTATCTGAAACGGGATCGCCACGCCTTCATCTGGTGGACGACTTTAGGCGGGTTCCTCATCGGGTGGCTAGGGGAGGTATTTCGTATTCCAAGGTACGTGAGAGATGCCAACGATGACCCGAAGCATATGGAGGAGCTTGCGGCGAGAATGCGGAAAACCAATAAGGTATGATAGTAGAACTTAGTGTTGTTTCCGTACATCTGTAGTACTTCTAACTTACCTCTGATTTAGTATAATTATCAAAGAAAATGTTCAGATTTTCATTCTCTGAGTCTTCTATTTCTTTCACTCCTATTATAACTTACTGTAGATCGACTTCAAAGTAGATAAAATACTTACTGTCTTTAATCATTGGGGATTAAAACTAATAATACTATGGAAGTTGTACTACTCACTTTATTATGTAAATATGGTTATTCAATGTTTGAATCATTATAGGACAAAGCTACTAATACCCTTGATTGATGATTGTTGGGCAAAAGAATTTTATTTTACTAACATATTTTTGTCATAGTGAGTGATCCCGAGTGGTGGCAAGGTGCGCCAAAAATATCTTGTACATACATGTTGGTGCTCGCCTGCACTAGGCCAGCTAGGTGAGCTTCAACAAGCAATATTAGTGAGACTAGGGGGTATTAGGTACTTGCTTTTGATCGGTGAGCTATGACCAACATATATTGCTGGCTATATGAAAAAGCTTAATTTGGATATGGATTCTCTTGTAATTAAACTTCCCGGCCAAACTCCTGATCTTACAATAAATTTCTTTCTATATGTAAAGTCTACTTCCAAGTTTCCATTGATTTATAAAGGCTTAAAAAAGGCTAAAGGCCTAAAAAGGCTTTAAATTTAAAAAGAATTTAAAGTCAATGTAAGCGAAGTCTGTATAGTCAGACATGGTGGTAAAATTTTAATGATATAATTTGTGTGGCTTCTGATCTCTTAGGGAATCAAACGGGATATCAATGCACTAGTAAATATTTACTGGTGTACTACATACTGAGCAATTAACCTTTGGTATGCTGGAATGTGGATACCTACAAACCCATCATACTGCCAGAATGCAGACCCATGGCGGCACACATTATGTGTTTCAAATAACTTTAGTTTAGTTCATGGACATTCGCCACATTCCCGATCCCAACGGGTAATTGTTCTTGGGTGGGTAATTTCAGAAGGAAGATTCAACTGTGGGCACAGCGTGTCAGATCTGCCAGCCAGGTCACAAATGGGATATTAATCGCTTCTAAATTTTTTATGCCTTTTATTTAAACAGCTGACCCCAAACATTGTGGGACAAGGCACGCAAAAGATCCTATTATCCTGTCTGGGTACTTTTCACTTCTTCATATATGTGCTATTTAATATACTATCTTAAATCTATCTATCTTGAATAAATAACTGTTCAATTTAAGTATAATATATTATTAATCTTTTGTTTGGGATGGATGTTATATTTTTTTTCTAATTATTTTGGTTATATTCTATTTAAAGACTGACTTGGTGACCTTTGGGGCGACCTACTTGGTTTCATACTGTAAGTATGTGTATGTATGGCTATGGTGATGGGTTTTTGAATTCACACAAAGATGCATATCCAGCTTCGCTTTTGTGCAAGCATTCCCATTAACTAGTTAATCATACTATTTTAAAACTTCCCATAAAATAATAATGAATGTTTCTTTAAAAATAATGAACAATCTCTAATAATATATTTTAATTCCAGTCAGTTATTTTTTTAAATGTTTGTTCTAAAATGTTTTATTTTCTTTACAAATTGAAACCTTTAGACTCTTACAACATTCTAGAACATTTATTATTAAAAGTAGACGAATCATTAACAAATTGTAATGCTTATTGTCATGTGATCGCATTTCTAGTTTTGTAGACACAATTTAGACATAAAATCATAAATTCCTACATTATTCATCTAACCAATAATACTAGAAGTAAAAAGTATGTATGTCACGAATGTAAAACCACTTCAGCATGCATAATTTTAAATTATGAACCATAAACATAACGAATCGGTATGGTTTACTTAAAACTTGCAAGTTGGTTAAATTTATGAAGGTTTCACTCATTTTATTGCACCATTCATTGCACAATAAAATAACTATGTTACATGGTAACAGTTATATATGCACTAATAAACAGTTTTTTGCCGTCTTATTTATTTCACCGTTACTCTTAGAAAATTATAAAAAATTAAGCGCAGTGTGAGTTTGACAAAGCTTAAAATACACTACTTTCTCGCTGCTTTTGGTTGTCAAACATACAAAGGAGGTGTGTAGCTCAATAACTTCCTTTTTGAGAGAAGGCTCATCATGTTAACAGGACCAATTTGATTATGAATAATCTTAGTATATTACACACTCCAATTTTATCATCCTCCTTTCGTGTTTCTCATAACAACAGTAAATGAAGCAAACCTACTAATACCAGTTTACTAATAATAACCAGCTTTTTATAAACAAATAGTTGAATGTCCACTCATACAAATATAGTATGAGTGGACATTCAACTACCACAAATATACATAGCAAGACTTTGTCCATGACACTATCGAAACTACAACTCTTGGGCTTACATAGCTAATACGTAATCATTGTAAATAACAGGATCGAAAACTTACATCTTTTTACTATTTACCAAATTATAGCATACATAACAGCATGTTATCAAAGCTTCTTTGGTCAACTGCAGTCATCAATTTGAAGGCAGTAATCTGCTAGTATTGTATTTGTGATTTCAAACAATGCAGATCTTATTTTTGCACAGAAAAGATGTCGGCTGCATATCCATTGCAATCCTGCAACAAAAATATTTCGAACAGATTGGATAGATTGTAGCTGCTATAAGTAGCTTTTAAGACGAATGTGCTGTGACTTCACAAGTAACCTTTGTTCACAAAAAACACTGCGCACAGCGTGTTATTTGGAGGTTGTTTACCGCTTGTATCGGCGAATCGATGCAATCGCGCACGCGTGCATCTATCTATCTTTCGGCAGCCGGATTAGCCCAGCGCATGTGTGCACGAGCTGTGTTGATCCGTGTTGACACGCGGCCATGATCCCTATGTATCGTCTATGTGGGTTACAGGTTGTTCATTATTTCTAGCCACCATTCTCCATGAACCGGTTTACGGGAATGCTGATGGTCGGGTATTCCTGGGCGCAGATGACGATGTGTGCGATACCCCCGGACTTCTGGGGTATCAACATGAAGTACCTCAACCTTCTCGTTCCGTTGGCAGCCGGCTTAGGTAAGTTGACTGTTGCTGGAGTAATATCATGTTGGGATGGATTGTGTGAGGAATTATTCAGGTAAATTAAAAGGATTGAATGATAGCGTGTCGGTTGACAGGGGGGAATGGAAGAAGAAAATGTGTTGCGCCGACCGCCAACAACCCAAACAATGGCAGTAAGATGATCATATGTTATCGTTTATTCTGTGATTGAAAGAAGCTCCGTGTTTCTCAGATCAAATTGCACACGCTCCACTTATTTAGATGGTCTCTTTCACGTCTTTTAAAATAATATTTACGTTGTTCTAGGCGTTTGGACTGTGGGTAACATAGGACGCGAGCAGGGCAAGCTGAAGTGGGCGCTGATCGGCTCTTACCTTGCCTACCCCATTCGCTACTACGTGTTTGATGATAGCATCTGGTTTACTGTCATGGTGCTTACCTCTGCCTGTATATTTGACTCGTATGGGAAAGAGTGGAGGAGGACGCCAAGGAAGAAGCGCCATGTCGCCAAGTAAGGTTTTGAATTATATAATATGATGGAATGGTTTTTCTGGGTTTTGGCCCTGTGATATCGACCCCGTCTTACAAGAAGTTGTGTAGGTCGTTGGTAAGCAGGCATACAATGCAGGCTTATGTAATTTATTTCACCACAATGGTAAAAGAAAACTTGTGTTCTGGAATTAACAAATGGAATATGTGACATCCACCTACCAACTCTAGCCGAGCATGCTTGTTGGATTAGGGTTTATAAATATATTTATGGTCTCGAGGCTTGTATCATACATAACATTGAGAAAATTCATGTTACTCCACGTTTGGATAGACTCCTGACTAGACAAACATGTCAATCTACTTGATCCTGGTGATAAATATATTAATGATACAACGTTTCTTTTTGTTTCCTAGGCGTGTACTGATATTATCGGTGTGTACACTCCTGTACATCTCGCTGTGGTGCAGCTACTTGTACTACTACGGTACAATCACGGACAGCGAGGGCGATGAGATACCTATTTACGAAGCCTTGCATCATTTCTTTACGAGTCCCTGGTAAGTTAATTATCTGTTGCACAATATACACACAGTTATGTACTATGATTAGGCTATCTGTACTTATAATTCTTGTCCGTGTTAGGGCGCTGTTCTTTATTCAAAAGATGTGGAATTTATCAACTGACACTATCATATGTCTTCTTAACTGACACTATTTCTCATGTTTAACTTGAATCCTTATTTAGAAGTGGAACATTGCCGCGATAAGCTGTAGTTCAAAACCACCATAAATAAAACATTAAATCCTTAAATCTAAAAAATGTTTTCAGTAATACTGATACATTAATTAACGCATTTTTTTTTTTTTATAAATATTAGAGATTAAAATTCAGTAGTTAATACCATAGTATCAATTGTTTTCTGACACCCTAATAGATTGCTTGTACTTACTGAAAACTTTACTATTACGTAACGTTTACGTATACGTATAAGTTACTATTTTACGTTTACGTAATTTGTACCCAAACCAACAATTTAAGAATTGTTTTTTTTTTTTAAATTAATTCTAAAGCCGCCATATGGATTACCCGTACGTAACTCGTAATGTACCGACACGTATTTTCTAAACTAATATTTTAAAGAGGAAAGATTTGATTGTTTGTTTGTTTGTTTGCATTGAATAGGCTCCGAAACTACTGGTCCGATTTGAAAAATTCTTTCAGTGTCAAATAGCCCATTTATCGGGGAAGGCTATAGGGTATATATCATCACGCTACGACCAATAGGAGTGGAGCAGCAATGAAAAATGTTGCGAAAACGGGGAAAATTTGACGCAAACGAAGTTGCGCCGGACAGCTAGTATGTTATATTGACTGCTTTTTGACCTCTATAACATATAAAGTAACATGTAACATAACATATAAAGTTTTGTGGTCAGATAGACAGTTGCGCACTGGCTTTAAGTTTTCTGATTATCCGTAACGACTGTCAAAGATTACGTATAATAGCCAGGACCAAAGGCTTAAATGCAAGTTAGTGCAAATTAATTATAATGTTTTTAACACAGAACGAGGAAAGGTGTAGGTACTTTTATAATATTTAAAGGCAAAATTTTATCTTGATTGTTTTTATTTTGTCGTTGATGCTGGGTGTGTATAATTGTTCAACAAATTAATAATTATCAAGTACAACAACAGATTTTAGACATGCATGAAAACACTGGCTATTTTTTCTTTTGAGAAAGTGGCCAAAAACACCAATTTTATTTAAAAAAATCTTAATTATTTCCAGGTGGTTGGATGTGAAACAATGCATAGCCGAGACATACCAATACGCTCAGCATCACGGGTGGTACGAAGTCTGGAAGCAGATCGTGGACTTATCGGATCCTCATGGGGAACAGAATGCTTATAAAGTAACCTCACCATCCTTGATACTTTTAGAAGACATAAGGTTGCAAGTTGCAACCCAAAAACCAAATACACTAACGACGCTAAAAGAACAACATTCTAATCCACCTGCAATAATCAACTGGTTGGTGTGGGTGAAAATGTAACATGTTAAACTTGGTATATTGTGTCAAATTGCTGTATGGTCTTATTGAGACATGGGAACATATAGTATATTATAAACTCTTTGGTAAAACTAGAATGCGGTCGATTGGCGGCATTTAAACACAATCTGGTAACATTATGGTGAATGAGGTGACAAAAGTAGATGGTCTGCATTTTAACTGCCACCTTTTTTGCAAAATAGCAGAGAGACTGCAGATTATATGCAATTAATATCAAAACTCTCAACAACTACAGTCTGTTTATAGTTCAAATGCAAACCTTGTGCAAATACCTTTAAAACACAAATTACTAAATCTTCATTTCATTCTTCAATCCCTTACCTGTGGTGTTTTACAGATGATAGCGAGTCCTCTAACCGCGAATCTGAGCCTATTGGTAAAATACGAAAATACTATTGCTCTGTAGTTGTGCTACTGTGTTTGGAATAAATGTGCATAGGATGCGTTTTGAATCTTATCATTGTGAAAATATGGTATGTTACCGTCGTGCGTGTGTTTCTTGATGTTACATGAATAAACTGCTTAGGTAGGAAATAGTACAGTTACCTACGCAGTTTATTTAAGTTGGGTACAAAGTCCTTAAACGGTATTCAAGAAATAAGCGGTAAATAAAACGGAATATCAGATTTCGTGCACATTTTTGGTAGACAAAGTAAAGTGACGTAAGCTCACCAGTTTTCAGACCACCTCATACCTCGATAGTAACATTCTGTACTAGTATTTTTTCGTTTAAAATATTATACTTATTAGTTGTCACTGCTTCACACGGCCGAATATTCCTTTCTGACTCGTAGCATACCAAAGTGGTTCACCTAGGTGTTCCACGGTTATCTTTCTGTACCCCTGGTTCAAATTTAAGCTACATCCTCAATATTAATACAAATGCAATTAGTTACTAAGGAACACTTTATAGAGTGCATTATAAAAGCTTAAGCATTTGGAATTAAGTTGATACATTAATAAAGACTTTTTTTCCTTCTTGTCTTGTCCCGAAGAACTTTTATTTCATCAATTTAAACTTTTCGTTTCTGAAAGTACAATATTTAACATAGTTTTCGGAGGTTTCTCAGTTAGGTGAACTTTTAGTACATTATTCTATATAATCTGGTATATTATTTTGTATAAATACCCATGGTTAACTCAATATGTGAACCAAAGGTACAGAAAGCTAACCGTGGAACACTTAGGTGAACCACTTTGGTGCTCCATGGGTCAGAAAGGCGAATATTGAGATTTCTGTGCTTATACTAAGCCAATCACTAATTTAGGCCTTCTGGAATGTCTTGACCCAAATCATGCACTATCTGTTTGCAAAATTTTATCCAATTCAGTTCATCTGCTAGCCGTGAAGACGGTGACAGACAGACAAACCGACTAATTTAAACTTATTTGTGACGCAATCCTCTATGTTGTTGCTTTTTCTTGTTCGAAATCTATAAAATTATGATCTTCAGGCTGCTATATTGATTAATTTAATTTTGCACGTTATTTAATGTCTGTATGGGTAAAACATTACTAGAAACGCAGTTAGTAATCAAAACATATTTAAACTTTTCCTTTATGTGCACCCCGCAATCGAATACCAGAGCTCTATTTACGTACATGATGTAGTCACGTTTCACATAATAATTAAAGTATGTACTAAAACACATTTAATAAAAATTCAAGGTGCTGGGAGTGAATCGCGACGCTAGCCAGCAAGAGATAACAACAGTCTGGCGCAAACTATCCCGCGAGAACCACCCCGACAAAGTGAAGGACGAGATCGCACGCCGGGCCGCCCAGGAACGCTTCATGGAAATCCAGCAGGCCTACGAGATCCTCTCCAACAGCAAGCACCGCCGGCACCGACGCAACAAGAAGGATAACTCGGAACCGGCCGCCGTCAAAATCGATTTGTAGGGTACGGCTGAAGGCGACGATCCTGGCGCCTTCATGAGCGAAATCTGGCACGATGTCTTTGGAGCACTCTTTGCGAAACTGAGGCATCTGCAGATTGTAGCAACATACGCAACAGTCATTCATATCATTCGCGAAAAGATTAATAATGTAATTGATAATATGGATTATGATGACCACCGCATTTATTAAACCGGCAAACCTGGATTGAATTCAAATACCTACATGATCATTTACTATAAACCTTTTAATTCATCTTAATGTTTTAGATAATCGCTTTATCATTGTCACTAGTTATCCTGGAAACATCCAAAGAAAAACAGTGTCTCAGTTTTAATCATAATAATTGAGCGGGCACACTGCACATATAAAACTCTAGAAATTATTGCAATATCTAGAAGAATTTAGTAGAATATAAAGTGACAATGTAAATTAAAAAGAAATAGTTGTAGATGTCAGTCTTGTAGTAACATAGTAGGTATGTTTAATATTATTCACTGATCTACGGAATTAGTATCTGAAATAATAGGAAATTGAATCTAGTAGATTATGCACCGATGTAGTAGCTCTCAGTATATAAAATAAGCTCTTTGTTTCAAATCTCATTCAAAATTCATGTTATGTTTTCTTCCTCCAGCCATATAGGCAATGTATTTATACCCATGCTCTGAATACCACTAGTAAGCATATAGGTATTTAATGCCGCACTAACTGTAACTAGTGCTTAATCTATACTGGGATACATAATATTATATTGTTGTAGTTTAGGTACCATATCTGGCGTAAGAAGCCATGTGTCTTCCTCTACTTTCAGAGATAAATTCTCTGTTTTGTTTAAACAAGTAATTTATTGAATCTTCTTTATCTGAATCTCAGGTATTTTTATTACCAATCAATTTCTTGATGATTGGTTCTTAAGTGTAAGGAAAATTTTAATGTTTACCGTATTGGGTAAGAGTTTATTTAAATTAACCCATTATCTGACTGTGTTTACTGTAGGTGCGTTATTGTACGAAAATGTAGTAAGTTAGTTTATTTTCCGCCCTATACATATAGCTATTAAATTATCTCGAAACGAGATGATTAATTGTAAACCAATATCTTTGACATTGATTTTCAATTTACGATTAGTTTTTTTTTTAATGCATTTATTACACCAAAATTAAAAATAATGTACTAAGCTTAAGAATTATTAAAAAAATTTAGTAAGCGTAAGGCGACGCCGTCCATACCTTTTCGGAACACAGTTTCGTAGTAAATTAAATTAGTTAGGATTCATCAAACAAAAAAAATAAAATAAAAATCATGGAGCGTAACTTCGGGTACTAAAAATATCCCACTTTAGGCCTGTCACTTGTCAGCTTGAATTCATTTCTGCTGCAATAGAACATGGCATATCCTGCATCTTGTGAAGTCTTTTCTTTTTTGTTGTTGTTGTTACCTGAGGTAATTTATTTTGTACAGACCGCACATCAAGCTACAACAATCTGTCAAATTTCTTTAATAGATTTTCAACCTTATTTTTAGAGAATACGGACCAAGGTTGATTGGGAAAATTTGACAGTTTCGGGGTAGCATGACCTGCTACTTGTACTTCATATCCAGCTAATTACATAAGTATTTATTCTATGAAGGTAGACTGTGTCATATCACAGTGAGCTCTTGTAATTTATTTTTGTAAACTTGTGGTTTTGTTAATAAGTAATTTATTATGACATTCCGATTTAATGAATAGTTAATTTTATTAAAACTTAATTTTTTATTATTGAAATACATACTATGACTTTATATTTTTATAACATTGTGTACTTAAAAGCAAAAGTTGTATTATTTCTTTAGATTTTTTTATATTATTTATTTAATTTCATACATTCTTATTAACTACTAATGTATGGTATCTATAATATCATAAAATAAATTCTTTAGATTTTTTTTAAAATTATTTATTTAATTTCATACATTCTTATTAACTACTAATGTATGGTATCTATAATATCATGAAATAAATGTACGTATTACTCGGCAATATTGTATTTTTTATTAATGACCTTTACTCATGCAAAATACTGGTACTCGGCTGCATCTGGAACTGACTGGAAGCCGACCCCAAGATAGTTTGGGAAAAGGCTAGGCAGATGATGATGACGACCTTTACTCATGCAATGTCACATCATCATTAGTGTGCGCTGTTGGACATCTGCGATAGAATTTCAGGACCAGGATTGATCAGATTGTTGATACTCGGTCACTTAAGCCGCTTACCTTTCGGAGCTCAGCGTAGACTGGAGCCCTTACCAAAGGCCTGCCTATTTGCACTTCAACTTGCGTGAAGAAATCGCCGTGCCAGCAGCACCCAGGGACTTATTACCTGCTACAGCGCCATGATGGACTGTCACAATTATCAGCCGTCAGTTTCTACAGGAGTAAAAGTGACGCTCTTGGTTTGCATGGAAAGTAGACTACCATCTCTAGCATCACCCGCCAACGCGACCTCTTCAGAGGGCTACGTCAAATATACGCTTAGGTCCACTGTGTCACTTATGGTAGGTACCTAAATAATGGTTCTGTCGACTATGGTGATCGCTTGCTAAAAGTAAGCTATTTACTTGAGAGGTTAAAGCTGTCGGAAAGCGCAGACTTGTGCAGGAAGAGTGGAAGACGCACTTCCTTGCTAATTAGACGTCCTTTAAAATCGATTGTTTAGTTAGAATCCAAAGCTTTAGAAAAGTCAGGTGCCCCAGCGGCTGACTTTGCGGTGAATCAGCCTACAGTATTTCCTACCTATTAATATTTCTGAAACTTAAACGAACTGCAGTTTGGCTTTACTATAAACGGGGCAGTGGTAAAGATTTTATAACCTGGAAGTTAAGTTGGTTCAATTAGGTAGGTAGCATCACCACCTGGTGACCGCTTGGGTTACCAAGTTCCTTGATTCCCAGTGTTCCAACCAATTATTATTATTGCTGATGTTCTGTATGGTGTCAGACGTAAAGAATAGCACCATCCCATATCTTCCCATAGGTGTCGTAAGAGGCGACTTAGGGACTTGCCAGAGAATGGGCACCAGCGTTCTCTGTGCTTTTGTAACAACCGTACTGCGATCGCCAACCCGCCTGCCAAGCGTGGCGATTATGGTAAAACCCCCCGTATGTCAATGTGACGTGAGGGAGGCCTACGTACAGCAGTGGACGTCTTTCAGCTAAAATGATGTTAGAATCTTTGCCTCAGCAGGCTATGAAGTACTTATCTATGGATAGCTTTGCCACTGGTGTCTGTCTTGTGATAGTCAAGAATCACAACTGAACTAAAATTAGCTTAGTTGTGAATGTTTATATTATCGTGATTTGATCGTGAACCTTTTATTAACCAATCACTAGACCCTTGGTTAGTTTAAGAATGTTTGGTTGAGCTCTGAACCATAATATTTGCGTAGAACAAATGATTGTTCTTTTTAATTGCTCTGTAGTGAGTGATAGAGTGTGTCAGGTTAGTGTAGGAGGAATGTGGAGCAATAAAACACTTGTTAACGTAAAAGGGTTTAATCGAAGTAGGATTTCTAAGGAAGGTTCATATAATAATTCATTCAATTGGGACAAGCTAAGGTTCAGAAGAATGTAGACAAAATCATATAAAACTTTACGTCTCGCACTTCACATGGAGCGACTTAGACGATGCTCCTTTTCAAAGCGCTGGTGCGGGGACGCGTAGTGTGGAACACAGGCGTGATGCGCAGGCCGCACACATCGCAGATGCACCATACCGTACCCGGCGGCAGATCCTGGGGCCTGGGGTGCGCCCTCAGCTCTGCCAGCGAAATCACCTTGGGCGGCGGGTCGCCGGTGGACCCGCGGGCCTGTGCTGGAAGCATGCACATGGTGCCTCAGTTGCTGTAAGCAGAAAATGCACAATGTTAGCAATTCACTCAAACAGCGCCTGATGCACCTTGCAAGAGCACAAGTGCCGAGCTGGATGTTTTCTTTGTTTTCACCTAGAAATTGATTCACGATATCCAAAATTATAAAAATGTACACTGTAAGGCTCTAGCTTTAAATATGGAAACCGAAATTGCGACCCGTGTCGTTAATTTAATGAATCTCGCATTTTTCGGTAGTAAAACTATTAAGATTAAATGCAAATAGTTCCCCTAATCAATTAACACGTTTAGTGTTTCGGTTCACAACTTACTTGATTACTTGAATACTCAGAACTTCAGTATTAGGTTTCCCGTCCACTGATGACCGCTCCTCGATACGTAGTGCCTAGCAGCAGCCTCCGCCCGGGTGAATTGCGATCTATTGATTGATGTCCGCTCTTGTCTGCGCAAGTGCAGTTTATACCTATGTATTACATAGTACTCACCTGTATGCGTATGGAATGGAATATTGCCTCGTGGGAGACGAGATGATTTATAAACTTTAAAGGTCATAATGGGCGGGCGTGTGGCGGCAGTTTTTCATTTTCCTTCTTAGTTAAAAGGGGTTGCACTGTATCAGAAAGATGTGGTCATTTTTAATGGTGTGGTACGGAAGATGGCAATATTGTTGCCATGGAGAAAGTTCAGTTACATCTGTTCGCAAGTGCGAAAAAATAATCAGATAAATAGGTATCTAAAAGTTTCCAGCCTTCTTACATTCGATTAATGAGACATACAAAACTATCATATTAAATTTGAACTTTTCTTAAGTAACCTACTATGAAAAGTGTATTGAAATAAAGGTAGATTAAATATAACAAAAAACAAGTAAGTATCTACATTTTAGCCTTGATTTTATAGTTCAAGCCAGAAACTTTTGGACCTAGCCATGTATCTACATTTAGGTCGAGTAGGTGTTGAATCCTACTCGGCATGGTATTGGACAGCTGAGCTTTTTTGCTTCTTTTGCTCTGTATGGTGTCGGACGTAAAGAATAGCACCATCTCATATCTTCCCGTGGGTGTCGTAAGAGGCGACTAAGGTACTTGCCAGAGAATGGGCAGCAGCGTTCTCTGTGCCTTTGTAACAACCGTACTGCGATCGCCAACCCGCCTGCCAAGCGTAGCGATTATGGCAAAACCCCCCAAAATGTCAACGTGACTTGGGGGAGGCCTATGTCCAGCAGTGGACGTCTTTTGGGCTGAAATGATGAATGATGATGATGATGATGCTTTTTTTGCGTTTACGTCTTTGGGCTCATGGAAAAAGTTGTTCAGTTTGATGGCTTGTACAACACCCTCCGTAAATGATATTATAAGCTGATATACGCTGTTTATATGAATAAGAATTAATAGATTGTTGCATCGAGCGCAAAGTGAGTTATTAATGCACGAGTGTTATGTTGGTGCCCGAGCGCATGCAAGGGCACTAAATTAACACGAGTGCATAATTACTCACTTTAGCAAGGTGCGTAATCTACTTTTCTTTCAACTACCGTGTAACAATATACCTACCCAAGATAAAAACTCAAGTTATTGAAACAAAGTTTAATTCATCTTCCCTTCAAACATTTAAAACTTACAATTATTAAATGTGCAGTTAGTAAAAGTGAAGTTTGCACTTTTACTTGGAACATTTATTCTATTCTGGAGTTGAATTCATATTGTTTTCGCTGTCTATTTTTCCAATTTTTAAAACTTTTTTTGCTTAATGAAATAACAAAGTTTTACAATGGTACAAAATGCGCCGCCATTTGTTTTTTTTTATTTTTACCAAGTCGGTAGTATTCAGCCGATTTTTATTTTCAGCCAGTATCTTTTTATGGGAGACATCAAACCTTTGTGGTTTTTAAATTTAGATCTAAATAAAAAATGAAAAACAGTGCAATAATGAGATTTCAACATTTCTGCACTGTTTTGGTTCTAAGCAAAAAATACATCCTTTGCATGTGATCGGTTTTGTAGTGATTAATTATAATTAATATTTTAAAAAATATTATCTTAAATGATGATTGGGTTAAAAAGCATTAGGTATTATCTAGCTTCTTAGTTATATATATATATTATTACTTAGCTTCGTTCGTGTGGAGGTCCGATATTATTCGGGTCCGGGGCACTGGCGGAATAAATTTCATAGGGGAGTATCTTCAGCTTCAAATAGGGTTTCAGTTTTTCCAAGGAAATCTACAGAAAGAATGTTAAAATTATACGTAAAACAATCGGGTGCGGGAAATTAAGGGTACCTTAGTTGTCGGGTTAAATAATTAATTTAATTAATAACAACCTTTCCTATGGCCTAACTCAGGTCACGGTTGTCCTTGTGCAAATATTAATCCGCTAATCCGTTAGTTAAGGTGTAACTAAAATGTAATAGACGAATAGTTCGCATTTGTATAACTACCTAAATTTTTTTGCTCATGGCGCGTTTGCGTAGAGGGCGTAAATATCCAACAAAATGTCCTACCGAAATAAAACAATGCATCCTTGGAAAGGTAAACTCCAACCGGCTGCAAGCGGCTTCTTTAGAGCAAAAGCGTATTTTCTTCGACTATATTTTGGCGAGCAATATTTTGGCGCTTCAAATAACCATAGATATTGATATGCTAGGCAAAACAAACCTCACTTACAAAAATAATATAATAAATGATCGGTCAAAATTAAAACTAAGTAACCGCTCATTAATTCGAGAGAAAATTCTTTAGGCGGCCAATGAAAAGCTCCCTCAACGATTGCAATAAGTTAGTAACAATGATACCCAACGCTACTGATACACCCATACTACATTAGGTTACGGTTGTTGAGAGGAATCTTAATTTTTTGAAATCAGAAAGTTGGATTTCTATAAGGATTCCACAATCTAATCCCCCTTTAAATGTAAGACCCCGCTTTTGTCCACGCGAATTTCCATAAAGCGCTGTTGAATGTCTCAGTAACTATCATTACTAATTTTCGGTGCAAGTGTGAGATATACTCGTCGTTGATGTTAACGCCACGTCCTTCCCAGTTCAAGGGGTAGTCACCCGAAAAAATTGTTGTAGACTTTTATCTGTAAAACATCAGGAAACCGCCATGCAGAAATCTTTTTGACTTCAAAGAGATAGCAAAAAAAAAATTGTGCGTGGAGTCCCTCCGCGCGGGAGAAGTGAAACTTCGTAATGTGGAAATGAGTGCTTTCATACCCCCTCCATGGTAGCGTTAAAAGTTTAACGCGACCTTGATCCCATCCACATACTGACCTCGACTACCGTCGCTTAACCTTGATCACCCATCCACATACTGACCTCGGCTTTCGTTGCTTAACCTTGATCACCCATCCACATACTGACCTCGGCTTTCGTTGCTTAACCTTGATCACCCATCCACATACTGATCTTGGCTTTCGTTGCTTAACCTTGATCACCCATCCACATACTGCCCTGTGCAACCGTCGCTTATCCTTGATCACCTATCTACATACTGATCTGTGCAACCGTCGCTTAACCTTGATCACCCATCCACATACTGACCTCGGCTACCGTTGCTTAACCTTGATTACCCATCCACATACTGACCTCGGCTACCGTTGCTTTACCTTGTTTTTTCTCTTTTATCTTTTTCTACCTTTTGTACTAAACGACGACTTATTGTCGGGCCTACGCTGTCCTCTCATACTTATGTACTAACGCTGTAACATCCAAATATTGTAGAACCAAATGATTAACTTACTTAATTAAGAGTAAACATGGAGTTTCTTGCCGGTTCTTCTCCATAGGAAACGGCCAACCCGAACCGTGCCTATTTTGTCGACGTTTTATACGTGCCCATATAGGCCTATGTAAAATAAAAATAATTTGAATGATTTGATTTGATCACCCATCCACAATCTGATCTCGGCTTTCGTTGCTTAACCTTGATCACCCATCCACATACTGACCTGTGCAACCGTCGCTTATCCTTGATCACCTATCCACATACTGATCTGTGCAACCGTCGCTTAACCTTGATCACCCATCCACATACTGACCTCGGCTACCGTTGCTTTACCTTGTTTTTTGTTTTTTCTCTATTATCTTTTTGTACCTTTTGTACTAAACGACGACTTATTGTCGGGCCTACGCTGTCCTCTCATACTTAAGTACTAACGCTGTAACATCCAAATATTGTAGAACCAAATGATTAACTTACTTAATTAAGAGTAAACATGGAGTTTCTTGCCGGTTCTTCTCCATAGGAAACGACCAACCCGAACCGTGCCTCTTTTGTCGACGTTTTATACGTGCCTATGTAGGCCTATGTAAAATAAAAATAATTTGATTGATTTGATTTGATCACCCATCCACATACTGACCTCGGCTTTCGTTGCTTAACCTTGATCACCCATCCACATACTGACCTCGGCTTTCGTTGCTTAACCTTGATCACCCATCCACATACTGATCTTGGCTTTCGTTGCTTAACCTTGATCACCCATCCACATACTGCCCTGTGCAACCGTCGCTTATCCTTGATCACCTATCTACATACTGATCTGTGCAACCGTCGCTTAACCTTGATCACCCATCCACATACTGACCTCGGCTACCGTTGCTTAACCTTGATTACCCATCCACATACTGACCTCGGCTACCGTTGCTTTACCTTGTTTTTTCTCTTTTATCTTTTTCTACCTTTTGTACTAAACGACGACTTATTGTCGGGCCTACGCTGTCCTCTCATACTTATGTACTAACGCTGTAACATCCAAATATTGTAGAACCAAATGATTAACTTACTTAATTAAGAGTAAACATGGAGTTTCTTGCCGGTTCTTCTCCATAGGAAACGGCCAACCCGAACCGTGCCTATTTTGTCGACGTTTTATACGTGCCCATATAGGCCTATGTAAAATAAAAATAATTTGAATGATTTGATTTGATCACCCATCCACAATCTGATCTCGGCTTTCGTTGCTTAACCTTGATCACCCATCCACATACTGACCTGTGCAACCGTCGCTTATCCTTGATCACCTATCCACATACTGATCTGTGCAACCGTCGCTTAACCTTGATCACCCATCCACATACTGACCTCGGCTACCGTTGCTTTACCTTGTTTTTTGTTTTTTCTCTATTATCTTTTTGTACCTTTTGTACTAAACGACGACTTATTGTCGGGCCTACGCTGTCCTCTCATACTTAAGTACTAACGCTGTAACATCCAAATATTGTAGAACCAAATGATTAACTTACTTAATTAAGAGTAAACATGGAGTTTCTTGCCGGTTCTTCTCCATAGGAAACGACCAACCCGAACCGTGCCTCTTTTGTCGACGTTTTATACGTGCCCATGTAGGCCTATGTAAAATAAAAATAATTTGATTGATTTGATTTGATCACCCATCCACATACTGAACTGGGCAACCGTCGCTTAACCTTGATCACACATCCACATACTAACCTCGGTTACCGTTGCTTTACGTTGATCACCCATCCACATACTGACCTGGGCTACCGTCGCTAAACCTTGATCACCCATCCACACAAATATAATCTAGGCTTTAACACAAAAAGAACCACGCTCGCGCTGGCCTGTAACAGGTATGTATACTACGCGCAGTCGCGCATGCGTTCGAGTACCACGCATTCACTCTCGCTCTGTCTCTTTTTATTCCCCCTCCATTGTAGCGTTATTAACGCGACCTTGTTGGAAGTCGCATAACTCGGATAAGAAGTTTCACTTCAAAAAAAAAGAAATTCGGTCCCCAAATTTGCCGCCCCAAAAATCTGCCGCCCTAGGCTCCAGCCTACTCAGCCTGCTGGTAAATCCGCCACTGGCTGTAGAGACTTAAGAGCTGACCAGTGTCTGGATGGAGTCAAAAGTCTTCTCATAGTCCACAAATGAAAAACACAAAGGCCGATAACACTCTTCGGACTTCTGTATAATCTGCCGCACAGTGTGGATGTGGTCTATGGTGCGGTATCCATGAATCCCAGCTTGCTCCGGTGGCTGGAAGTCGTCACGTCTTCGCGCTAAACGATTCGTGACGACTCTTGAAAACAACTTATCGCGTTGGCTAGGAGCGAAATGGGTCTGTAGTTCATTAATAGGTTCGTCCTAACCTTTTTTTAAAAAAACGTCCACTTCTTCTGCAAGCTGTGGAGTTCCAGAAGCGCTTTACTAGTCGTAACGTTGATGACTACGATAATAGTTGACGTTATTCATCCAATGAGATTTGAACTTGGAGCATTGTATTGATAATTTTAATTATTATAACTCAGTAAAACCATATTTGTTACGGCCGCAAATCGTATTTTATTCAACATACGCAATCCTGGGGTTTCCACCGCAGTCACAAATAACTATATATTAGTCGGAGAATAAGCTATGGCAGCAAGGAGCGAATCGCCCATAGACTTATTGTTCTGATTGGAACTGAGCTATCACACAGAACACGCCATTTACAATGAGCTTTGAACAATCGGTCAATGGGTCGTCTTAGCCATTTAAAGAGTACTACTTCACCTAAAAGGATACTGGAATTCTTGTATTTTCCTTCGCCTGTATTGTTCCATGGGCATGGATATTCTATGGTCATCTATGGTATGGCATACTCTATCTCAGACTAAAAAAAGGTCTATTTCCTCTATGTTGTCTATGCTCTTTATCGATCCATCTACGATTTGACAGCTTGGTTTTGACTTTGAGACGTTTCTCACTCTCACTTCCTCAATCTCGATCTTGCGTCAGAAAATGTCAACAGTGTTATGTTTGTGATTATTCCGATTATTTTATCTTCAAGTGACTGAAAATAATCGGATAATAACATCCAAACAAAATGTCAGCCCAAAAACGCAAGCGCACAGCAAATTTTAGCACGAATGAAAAGATGAAACTTCTACGCATTTTACAAAAAAAAGGCCAAGTAATAATAAATAAAGTTAATACTACAGATGCACGAACAAATCGTAAAAAAGAAGCAGCTTGGAAAGAGATCACTCACGACCTAAATGCATCCGGCAAAGTCAAAGTCCGCAGGTTTGTACTTATCTCTGGTTTTATTTACTGTTTTCATAAGTCAACAAAAGGACCATGGCCAATTGTTATACATCACGCACCTACCCTTAACAGTTATAATACCTGTGTTATGTAAAAGCTTATGATGTGCTCTCTATATCATTGTATGGCAGCTAAGGTGAATTCTAAAGCAAAAGAAAGATTTTGGTGCATTTAAGTATAATATTTGTGGATCACAACAGTCAACAGCTTCTCATTCTGGATCCTGGTGTTGTTTGCTGGGTACCAATGTCTTCATATTGCATTCCCTTTATGTGACCACATTTAATGTTATATTTTATTTTGTATGGATAGTTTCAAGTAGAATGAACACTGCACCAGAGTTAATAAGCTATGCCAAATGATGCTAAAGCCTGTAACTTATTACTCAAATTACATTACTTTTTAATGTCTTTGTCTTTTCTTTTGCTGTGTGAGGGTGGGAAATCATAAAATATTTCTTTTTTCTTTTTCTTTATCGCAATCTATCAATCTTGCAGATATTCAGCAATATGCAGGATTTTATTTAATTAAAGGGCTTGCACAAAAGCCGTCCAGTGCCTGCTCCGTTTATTCTTGTGCCTCTCAGTAAGAATCTTTTGTGTCTTGAGGAATCTTTCTTTTTAGTCTACGAGCAACTGTTTGGGTGTTCATTAGATTGACTGCCAGCATATTTGGATGATTAGTAATTCGCTTCTTGTAAGCTTTTGTCCTTTCCAAAATTTCTTCTATAACACTTTTGACACAGAGGTTGTGATGGAGTCTAATGTTTGAGACATACCAAGGTGCGTTTGTTATTGTTCTTAATATCTTTGACTGAAATCTCTGTATTATTTCAATGTTAGATTTTGCTGCTGTTCCCCAGAGTTGTAGGCCATATGTCCATATGGGTTTAATTATGCATTTATAAAGCAATAGTTTGTTTTGAAGTGAGAGTCTAGATATTTTATTTAGTAGCCAGTACATAGTGCGCAACTGTTGACCCATAGCTAATTGCTTTGTGAAGATATGCTTCTTCCAGGTTAGGTGTCTATCCAAGTATATTCCAAGATACTTGGCGTGATCTCGTGTGGTAGAGGTATTCCGTTGAGAGTGATGGGTGGACACGTTTCTTTCCTGTTTGTGAAACTAACCTGGACAGATTTGGATTCGTTGGCTTTGATTCGCCAGTCTTTGAGCCATTTGGATATTTGATCAAGGCTGTTTTGAAGCTTTTGTGCTCCAATGTCTGGTGAATTGTCCATTGATAGAATTGCTGTGTCATCAGCAAATGTTCCAGTAACTACTCCATCGGTCATACGGAGATCAGCTGTAAAAAGCAGATACAACGTGGGACCCGTGACGCTGCCTTGCGGAACTCCAGCTTTGATAGCATATAAAGACGTTAACTGTTCTCCTTGTTTTACAAAAAAGTTTCTGTCGCTTAGATATGACTTTATTAGGTTGTAAAAGTTTATAGGTAGGTCTTTTTTTATTTTGAAAAGAAGTCCGTCATGCCACACTCGATCAAATGCCTGAGATAAATCCAGGAACGCTGCAACACTATATTGTTTTGATTCAAGACCTTTGTTTATATGTTCTACTAGTCTGTGTACTAGTTCGATAGTACCATGCTTTCGACGAAAACTAAACTGATGGTCAGTTAGTAGTTTTTTTGCGGCAATAATCGGGGATAATCTAAGCAAAATAACTATCTCCATGATTTTTGAGGGTATGGGTAACAGGCTAATAGGTCTGTATGATTGCGCCTCAACCGGATTTTTTCCAGGCTTAGGAACCATTATAATTTGGGCTATTTTCCATTGGGGCGGGACCATTCCTCTTCGAAGTATAGCGTTATACAGGAAAGTGAGAAATTTAATCCCTTTGGCAGCTCTCTTAGGATGTTTCCTGTTATAAGGTCGTAACCAGGTGCTTTATTTGGATCTAAAGCCCTAATTGCTGTTTTTATTTCTTTTTTAATTGGAGGATCGAGTTGATGGGTTTGGCCCAATAATTCTGTGACTTCTTCGATTTTAGAGGATTTGGTATAAAGCCTGTATCTGGATTTGGCATAAAGACCTGTTTGAGATGTTCAGCAAATGTAGCAGCTTTCCGCATCGCTAGAAGCCCATTCTGAGTTACTTTTACGGATAGGAGGTTGATAACTTGCCGGGCGTTTAAGTTTTTTAGTGACTTTCCACAAAGAGTAATTTGTCTTTGCTGTACCATCGAGGTTTTCTAGAAATATTTGTATGCATTGGTTTTCCTTGACTTTTAGCAGAATTTTTAGTTTTGTTTGATGATATTTTAGATGTTTTTTTATCAGTAGGATAACCTGTTGTTTGCCACTTTTCCCGAGCTTTTCGTTTATCAGCTAATAGTTCTCTCACAGATGTTGGGTAATCTTGTCTATGGGACGGTTCTGTGGCAACAGAGGTAGCAGACCATGCGGATTGTTGAACGCAGCTATTGAAATGTTCTGCCGGTTCTGTTATGTTGTCGTCCGTCTTTAAAGGAATTTTTAAATCTAATTTTTCTGTTAGTTGCTGTCTGAAGAGCTCCCAGTTAGTTTTATTGGAGTGTAGCTTGCAAGGTTTAGGTACTATTGTGATTTTCCTTTTTAATACTGTTTCTACCGGAGAATGATCGGAGGTTCTGTGCTCGTTTTGCTTGTTACAAAGTTGTTAGGGATGCCTTTTGTAATGCAGAAGTCAAGCAAGTCTGGTACTTTATTCAAGTCTGTAGGCCAGTATGTAGGATCTTCGGGGGAAATAATATTTCGTTTTAATTTCTCAATGGCCATTAACAGCTGCCTACCTTTCGTAGTTATAGTACGTGAGCCCTAGTAGTGGTGCTTGGCATTGTAATAACCTCCAGCTATGAATCTGTCGCCCAGTGTAGAAAGGGATCTTGTGTAGTCTTCTAACTTAAGTTTATGTTTAGGTGGACTGTATACAGCCGAGATTGTAAAAGGGCCCAGTCTTCAATGACGACATTTGTTGCTTGTATTTCATCTGTGCTGTAATGTACTGTTTGATGTTATACCTTATTAGAACTGCACTTCCAGCCTGTGCTTTGCCGTCGGGGTACATTGTGTGATAAGTTTTATAGTTCTGGATGTTAAAATGGCTTTTTTTGGTAAAATGTAATAATATCCGTAACTAGGAGGATATCTATCTTTTGTGTCTCTAAGTATGCCTTAACCTCAAGGGTATGTTGTGACAGCCCATTGGCATTCCATAGGGCAATTTTTAAGCAGTCGTAGTTGACAGCTGGGTTGTTAGGGCTAATATTAGGTTTGTCATGGTGGTCAGTTGCTGCATCATTTGTTTCATGAGGTTCATTAATTCAAGCATGTAATTTTGGTTAGTGTGATTTGTCTCTGTTGTTGTATTGTTCAGAAGAGTTTTATTGGTTAGTGCTTCTCTGTATGACTTATGTTGGCTATTAAGAGGTTTTTTATCCTTAGATTTTTGATTTTCGGCTGTAGCTCCCTGTTCCTTGCTCCGAACATAGGTGTTTCTGCGTTCTGATGCCTTTGGAAATTTAAGATTTTGAAGTTCTCTGTATATTTTACAACCTTTATAATTTGCCGGGTGATTTCCGTCACAGAGGACGCATTTTACACTGTCTGATCTGTTTTTCCTTGAACAATCGATCGAGAGATGGTCTCCAGCACATTTAATACATTTAGGGCTCCGGCGACAGTACTTTTTGGTGTGTCCATATTGTTGGCTCCGCTGCCTTTGCCTGACCTGGTAATCGAACCAGGACCTCTTGCACAGCCTTCACGCTTGCAACCACTTGAACAAAGATGCAGTCATAGTCAGTAATGTATATTGTACTTAAATGCTCAAGAACACCATCGTTGTGTTGATTTTATCTTAGCAGTGGTTGAATGAGAGCACCTTTCTTTTTAAACAGGTGCTACTTACAAAGTTGACTTGGTCTTGAAATTGTTACATTGGGTTGCAGGGCTAAAGAAAACCTGTAATATTTATACAAAATATAACAATGGTAGTAGACTACTGTCTACTACCATTGTTATTTTTTAGGAGAGGTAATTGTAGTATTGCAAGGTACTTACCGGATGTAAAAATACTGATATTTTTTTAAAACAAAATTTTTAATTCAATTATTATTTGTTTATTTCACTGTGCTATCTATAAAGTCCCTGCAGTTGTTTATAATTTAGTTAAGGCTAGATTGCCCTTTCCAGGCTAATGCAGTGAAAAAAATACACTGTATTTGTATGTAGTATTCGGAAATGTACAAAAAATGCGCAAAACAGCAGAATAAGAAAGAAATGAACAGCACTTTTATTGAGCGTAGCTCATTAGGTATACCTACTATTCGAATTTTTACTCGACACAAATAACGTGGTACCTACAAATAGGCTACCTCAGCTGCGCTAAAACACCGTTTTTGAACTTGATTTGAAGTTAGCTGCCGCCCTATGAGGTGCAAGACACATCATAAGCTTTCATAAGGGCTTATGTCCTATTACTGCTAGTTTTAAGTGTGGTCCAAAACGCTCATGCACACGCCTTCAAAAGAAATGGTAGGATTCCTGTTATTGCAAACTTGTAGTTTTTCAATACATTTTCTTTCAGAACTATTGATCATCTCAAAAAGTTATGGCAAAAAATGAAAACAGAAGTGAAAAAAAATCAGTTGAATGCCAATAACGACAAAGGCGCAGAGCCTTCAAAAAAATTTGACAACCCTGTCCTTAAATTGGTAGCAGAAATAACTAGTTCTGGCGTTTCGGAAATAGAGTATGTCAATTGTGTAAGTAAATAATCACTTCTCATTATTGTTAGTATAATGGAAGGTTTTATACTCTGTTACCCACAGATACAAACATACTTGCAAGTATCCCTCCCCAGCCTCACCGGCGATCAACAATTTTTTATATCTGTTCTACTGACAACCTACAATCTTTCGAATGCATCCTGAATTTCTGATTGAGAATATAGTTGATAAATAACCGCATCGTTGTCACAGTTGGGTTGGAGTATACGTAACGGGGCACTGAGGAAAAAAGACTTAAAAAAAGGACCATGGGCAAATTTGTATGGGGACTGGACCAAATCCTCAACGTTAATGAAACCTACTCCAGAAGAAAGATTTTTGGGTATTATTTAATTGTTACTACGGGAACCAAGCCGTAATCGAGCGCCAACAAGGTAATTTCGAACATCAAAAAATATATTTATTTGTAGCTTCTAGCGAGGAACTGAACATAATTATTATAAACAAAAATAAAACAAAAACAACAAAATGTTTTTTCGGTGTTTCACCTATGACTAAATAAATAGTAAACATGGTAAATATCCCGTTAATGTTATATGTATATAGTAAAAAATATTTTGTTTACTGTTTCGATATTAAGAATTTTGATGTTTTCTCAGTATGTAAAACGTTCCAAAACACCATGTTCGCTCTCGAATTCAATGAAGCTGCCATAATAAGAAATTAATAATACCCAAAAAGCTTACATATGGGATAGGTTTTATCACTGTTGAGTAACTGGTCTAAAATTACTCATGGTCCTTTCTGCAATTTTTTTTTAGATTCTATCGTATAGAACACCTAAAAATAAGGCGAAAAGCATCTGGGACCCACAGTTGTCTTATTAATTATTTTCAAATGACTTCCAATCATTCAATTACAGGTATATAAGGAAGAAAACGTGGATACTGTAACACCTTCATCAAAAAGTCCCATTAAAAGGCTGTGGCCTACTGAAGTAGAAGTGGTAGCTGTGCCACCTGAATCAGAAAGCGATAGACTTTGGCCTACTGCAGCAGAAGAAATTGTGACACCAGATCCAAAAACTCAGTTACAAAGACTTAGACGTTCTATAGACGCACATGATGAAGCAGTGGCAGCCAACCCACAACCTCAATTCCGAAAACCTGCTAAGGTAGTAATGGCAAGTGTGAAACCAAACAAACAAACACAGTTACAAAATCATTTAAAAAGGCGTTGGCCTACAGAAAACGATACTGGATCTATGAAAGACAAATTGGATGCTAATTTCTGTAATGTACGACTAAAATGCGAAAAAGAAAAAGGCGCACTTATAGAATTGCAAAAGAAACAAATGACCCAAGCACATGCTTTGAAAATAAAGCATGAAGAAATAAAAACAACAATATTGGAAACTGTTTTAAAGAAAATACAGGGTATGATATAATAATCATTTTTATTATGAGAAAAAATTCTGTGTAATTATATTTCTTGCATCATCATATCCATAATTTTGATCATGATGATTGTTATCAATTTGTTCATTTTGAATGTTAGTATCCGCATAACTGATATCCAATTCATTTGGTGGTAGATCCTCTCTTTTATCTATGCAGATATTGTGTAGTATACAACATGCTACAATTAGATCAACTGCTGTATGGAGATTGATTCGCAAGCCTACAGCAAGGGCAGGGAATCGGCGTTTCAACACTTCATGTAGAGTCTGAACTGTATTTCTTGTCATAATTTGGCTATGATTATACTGCTCCTGTGGTACTGTGTTTGGGTATAAGTAAGGTGTCAGCAAATACCTCTGTTAACAAAGAAAATTATTTTGTTACAGGTGAGCAACCAATGAACTCGAACCTAATGAAGATAATGTCAAACATGTGATTTATAACTGATCTGTTTTAAACTCTTTATATAGAAATCTGTAGCTCTAAGTTAATTTATAAAATTAAAATAAGCCTGTAGTGGAGTACAATTAATATTGTAGTCAAAAATATTATAAATCATTATAAGAATAAATAATCTATATCTATTTTATTCACTATTCCAGCAGTAGCTATTGTTTTACTGTACCTTAAGTGGGTATTGACTATCTGCCAACAAACATGAGCCTCCATAGACCCCCATCTCAAAATCCCGATGTAATTGACTGTTAATATAAATAGCTGCATCATGATTGGAGCCCGGACAGTGTGCCACATATCTCACTTTTAATTTTGCATCACACACTGTCTGTAGATTGATAGAAAAGAAGCCTTTTCTGTTTCGAAAAATCTTTCCATTGTGATTTTTACCTGTTAAATTATTCAGCAATTATCTATCATATTGCACAAAAAAATACAAATTAACATAATTAATTCCATGTAACTTCATGGAATTCATTAGAATACAATATTTTCTTATAATTTCTTAACACTCATTTTTATAACAATAAAGTAATAGCTATCATTTTTCAAAATATTAACAATATTAATATTAATTAAATGAAATAAACTTTCCATTAAAAAAAAGCCAAATACTTATTTAAAGAAGTGCGCACCTGGAGATTGAATTTTAATGTGAGTGCAACCTATACAACCAATAACAAATGGAAACTTTGCAATATCAAAAAATTCCCTTTGGCAATGATCTATTTCTTCTGCTGATGATGGCATTTGAATGTATTTTGCTTGGAGTTTTACTATAGCCTTTGAAACTTTTTTTACCACTCGGCTGGCAGTGGGCACACTTACTCCATGATCAACAGCTATGTTTTGAAGATGGGTGCCAGTGCCATAAAACCTGAGGGCTATTAGTAACTGTTCCACTGGAGCCACACTTTCATTTCTGGAAATTGATGAGAGATTAGTTTATTTATAGGTAACTTACTATTGTAACTACAGGTATGGCATTGCCCATATCGTGAATAAAAGCTGTAAATAAATCTTAAACTTACTCTACTTATTTTTATATGCTTTTCAGAGTCAAGTATAGATAAGTAGAAGTTAGTCTGCTAATATTAATACGTTCTTCTTGCAAAAAACATACGCAAATGTAAAATCTATGTCTAACTCGACAAAACCTGACTGACCTGTCACTATCGAATTCAAGCTCTTCATTAATTTGATCTAATATGAATAAAACTGTGTGCTTGGTCATCCTGTATCTTTTAAAAAACTCTTGATCATCATAATTTTTAAAAAATTCAGCTCGTCGTCGAAGTAATTGTGGTTTAATGGTAGTAGGCAAATCCATATCAGTTATGCCGTCTACAAAACTCAAAAAACCAAACAAATCTTCAGTACTCATTATAATGACTAAAATAATGTTTTATCCTTAAAAAAAACAATTGAGACGTAGACAGTATGAGCTGAAATAAATAAATAAATAAGTATATTATTCGATAAGCTGAGAGGTAAAGGTAAATAAGTCTGCTGTTGACATTGTTGTCAACAATTGACAGATGTCAGGTTGACTTTAATCGTGACAGATTATAATAGCGGCACGTTCCGTTTCACGTCCTCATCATCAGCTGCCTAGCCTTTTCCCAACTATGTTGGAGTCGGCTTCCAGTCTAACCGGATGCAGCTGAATACCAGTGTTTTGCATGGAGCGACTGCCTATCTGACCTCCACAACCCGTCCCGATTCAAGTACATAGCTTTAAATATATTAACGAACGTAACAGCATTTTCCATCAGCATTATCCTGCTCATCATAATCCCATTCAGACGCGCGGAAAACTCGAGTATCACAATGTAGGAAGTGGCAGTACAACAGTGAAAGCTTTTATAAACACTGATTGCAGTGTTTGAAAAGATTAAGTCTGATCATATGTATGCCTTTCAAAAAAAAAAACAGTCTTTCTGAAGATTACTTCACATGGTGGAAGCGACAGGGTGGCCCGCGACATTCATGTTTTTTACGTTTTTTTTGCAATTTTCCGGTTAGTGTCAGTTTTTATGATGAATAAAATATTATACGCAGAATATGATATGATATGATTTTCGCGGCCCACGCTGTCGCTTCCACCTTAAGTGAGAAGATTTAGCGGTCAGCACAAAGTAGGCATGTGTCTTGCAGAATTAAAGAATCGTTCGTTTAACTAAAAAGCTATATAGTCTATAGAGCTAGGTACTCTGGCACTTTAGGTTAAACCTACGCAGTACAAAGCAATCAATCAATACTCCCGGTGGCGGCGCTCCGCGTTCCCCCTTAATTTTCCGCTCCAACCTCATTGCCCCATGCTCCTGGTACAACTATAGCGGAATGTAGAATCCGTACTTAGTACTTATAAGCTTTAGTTTAATTCAGTGTGCAAATCAAATCAAATCAAATCAAATTTATTCGTAAATGTAGGTTTCATTACAATAAGATGTTATACAGAAATAGTTAGTTCGCTACATTTTACCCGAGAGCATACAAATCATAATAGAGTTAGGTATGTCAAAACAATAGACACATAATTTTTAAATTAAATAACACAATTACATATTAATAACACACAATTCCTTACGTACTAACACACACAATTATTAAAGTAAAAAAATAAATAAAAAATAATCATAATCAAAATGTCTTGTCCTCCATAAACTCAGCTGTGGAGTAGTAGCTTTTATTAATTAAAAATTGTTTTAATTTCTTTTTAAACATATTACTATTAAGGTTCTTTAAATGTCGTGGAATTTTATTGAAAATAATTGGAGCCATTCTATAAAAGCTTTTACTGAGGAGTGCTGTTTTACTGCGATCTACACAAAGAATGTTCGATTCCCTTTTTCTCAACCGTGGATCGGCTGGGGCTTTAACTTCGAAAAGCTGTGGGTTTGTCTTAACGAACACTGCCACCTCAAAGATGTATAATGACGGCAATGTAAGAAGTTTCAACGATTTAAAATATGGCTTACAACTATCCCCTGACTACTAACCGAATACATGTTCTGCGATTTCGGCGGTCTCTCCAGTCCTGGAGTCATAGCGCTAGATGGCGCGTTTCTTCCTGTCTGCTCCGACTTTCGGTATCTCGGTTCACTCGTGCAAAGCGATGGCGAAATAGATCGTAGTGTTAAGCACAGAATAAACATTGGATGGATGAAATGGCGGCAGGTCACGGGAACTATCTGCGACTCCCGCATCCCCCTTAAACTTAAGGGGAATATTTATAAAACAATGGTTAGACCTGCTGTCTTGTATGGGTCAGAATGTTGGGCCACAAAAGGGATGAATGAAAGGCACTTGCATGTGGCTGAGATGAGAATGCCAAGGTGGATGTGCTGGGTATCCATTTGCGCAGCCTCGTAGCGAGCTGCCTCATCCTGAGCGTGCCGCGGGCTGTGGAAAGTACATGCGTCTCCACTTGAGCACACATAATATCGTATCGAGCGGCAAGCCTCAACCCGAGCCACGATTTTCTCAATTCCTCATTAACCACCATGGTTGACGCACGTAAAGTCGCTGCAGCATTAGTAGTAATTAGTCACTACAAAAGGAAGCAACATAAGAAACGGAAACATCGATGGTGGATTAAGGAAATATATCGTCAGCGAAATGTTCATGTGAAACAATTGTTGTCAGATATGACCTTTGAAGGCGTAGAAGAAACTATTAAAAATTTTACCAGAATGAACTCTGAAACCTTTGAAGATCTATGTATCAAGCTTGAACCAATAATTGGAAAAAAAGATACATCGTTTCGCAAAGCAATCACAACAAAAGAACGACTGGCCATTACCCTGAGATTTTTAGCAAGTGGTGATTCGTTTGTTAGTTTGCAATACCTTTTCAGAGTGTCAAAGCAATCTATTTCAAAAATTGTTCGCGAAACATGTGATGCCTTGGTAAAAGTGCTCAAAGAATATGTTCAGGTATGTTAAAAATGCTTTATTAATCAAAATTTTAGTAAAGTACAAAGTTACAATAATGACAGAGTAGTAAATTGTTCAGTATTTCCAGTAGAATCTTGTGAGTTCACAGAAGTTTGCCCATATTGTTGGGAATTTTGTACGTTCGCAGAAGTTTGGCCGTATTGTTGTTGCGTGTAGTATCCTTGTTGTCGTGTACCTGGTAACATCCCGGTATCAGCTTGAAATAAGATATCCATTATAGCTTTTTTAACGTGTGCTAAAGTAATTGGATCATATTTTCTAAGTTCTGCAGTAATATGTTTACCAAACGTATCATAACTATCATCTGTATAATTTAACACTTCCATAGCTTTATCTAGATCTATATTATCTTCACAAGCATCAGTCATTTTTCTTTTATTTGATCTTGAAGTTTCGGGCTGCGTCTGTTGTTGATCATCGCGGGGCATAGATGATCGCTTGGAAGAAGAAGTTTCACGCATTGATTCATTTTCTTCGAATAATTCTTCATTCTGTAAATTAAAATAAATAAAATCATCAATAATGTTTTAGCAGTACGATAGCCTAATAGTAAAGTATGTGACATAATTTTCAGATACCATCATCAGAAGAAGAATGGTTAAAAGTAGCACAAGATTTTGAAAACCAGTGGCATTTTCCTCATTGTGTGGGGGCCCTCGATGGCAAACATATTATTCTTCAATCACCAATTAATAGGCACGGAGAATACATAAATTATAAAAATTTTCCCAGCATCGTATTGCTTGGCTTGGTGGATGCTAATTATAATTTTATGTACGTAGACGTTGGATGTCAAGGACGCATATCCGATGGTGGAGTCTTTAAAAACAGTGCATTGTACAAATCATTGGAAAATAATGAATTAAAGTTACCAGCACCCTGTATATTACAGACACCATATTTGATTAAAGTGCCCTATGTTATATTAGCTGACAAGGCATTTGCTTTAAACAATTATACTATGAAACCGTTTGAAGGAACCCCAGACAATGGTTCTCCGGAAAGAATATTCAATTACCGTCTATCTAGAGCACGAAGGGTAGTAGAAAATGCTTTTGGCATCATGAGTTCTGTATTTAGAGTGTTAAGAAAACCAATGTTATTGGAACCAGAAATTGCTACGAAAGTGGTACTGGCTACTGTTTATTTGCATAACTTTTTACGAAAAACAAGGGCAAATATTTATATACCACCAGGAAGTTTGGACTCTGAAATCGATGGAAATTTCGTACAAGGGTCGTGGAGGAATGAACCAGATTCGACTTCTTTTGTGCCTTTACGTGCAATTCCTCGAAGGTCTGCAAATGACGCAAAAGCAATTCGGTCACACTTGGCTAAACACTTCGTTACAAATGGACAAATAACATGGCAACATAGATATTAAATATAAAATATAATTAGCACTAATCACTATCCGAATCAGAAGGAATCAGAAGAAAACATTATGTACGTTTAAACACTGCGAGGTTCTGTTCAGAAATGAAAGAAATAACTCCAGAGCCACCATAATTGTTTGATGGTCGATACGTAGGTAAAAATAATTTATTAAATGTAATTACTTTCCGCCTTTAGCCCAAAGCTTACTGACCCCAGATACATACAGAAGGTTCTGAATTTGTTGTGTCTCTGGATGCAGAAGGCGACGATGTGTCGATAGACATTGAGTTTTGAGTCTCACGGGGGGAGAACTTGTCAGCCAAGAAGTAAAAGTGCTCATAAGCGAACCATTTCGATACATACACCTCATTACGACCTAGAATAAAAATCATTTTTAGAGGTACACTACACACGTGAGTAAAGTGAGTATAAAATAAATGACAAGAAATATACAACTAATTTTAAAAAACCAATGAATTTTTACCTGATCCCGTGACGAGACTTTTTTTATGCCGAGATTTTTCCCTCCGAAAAGATCCACAAAGCGAAGTAAAGTTTTTTTTACTTCGGAAATGGGTAGTTTCATTTCCTTGCTTATTATTTTCCAAGAATCTTCTTTCAATTGTTTATTATAATGATTCGGTGAAGTTGGATCCCACAAATGTCGGTGGTTTTCATATAACTTAATTAATTCGATACATTTCTCATTATCTATTTTGCCGCGTGCCGAGCACTCGTACGTCTGTCTCCACTGAACATGAACACACGCCTCACACTGAGGCGTCTTTGAGCATGGTCATTTACCGACACGATTTGGCTCGCTGCGCGGCCGCCTCGTTTGGTTCAAGTCGCGGCAAGCCTCGACTCGCGGCACGGTCTCCACTAGATCTGCCTTGGGTCGAGGAAGCCGCTCGGCCCGAGGCTGCCTCAAATAGATACCCAGCTTACGCGAATGGATAGAATAAGGAATGAGTACATTAGAGGAAGTCTGAAAGTGGCGCCGGTGACTGAAAAGATGCGTGGAAATAGGTTGTCGTGGTATGGGCATGTGATGCGGAGGAATGATGAAAATGTCGTGAGGAAAGTTTTGAGTATGAATGTGGATGGGTATAAGGGTAGAGGAAGACCAAAGAAACGATGGATGGACTGTGTGAAAAATGATATGGCAAGAAAGGAGGTATCTCATGAGATGACAAGTAATAGAGAAGTATGGAAGAAGAAGAGATGCTGCGCTGACCCCAAATAAATTGGGATAAGGGCAAGATAATGATGAGCACAAAGAGAACCACGAACATAAGAAACACTGTATAATGCTTCCTATCTCATTTTCTCCCACGTTAAAATGTGATTGTCTCTTTTTACTGTCCCTTTTTCTTTTCATCGAGTTTTAAATCACAACTATGCCAAAGAAGTTTTCACTTAAAAACCATTCAGACTTTAATTTTCATACTAAAAGTAGATGATTATTAGGATGATATGGAAGTACAGGATATGCAGCAGTAAAGAGTCGTAAACAATCTGCGTCTGGCTACACGAGCCGATCCCAACAATTTCAAAATCGGAGTCGAATCGTATGGTATACAGGGCTTTAAAAGTCTACATAAATTCTGAATATATACTTATATAGCTGTGTTTAGCTTTAGCTAACGGTTGACACGCGCTAAAATGATTTTGGTGCTTTTGTCTATCGGATAATCTATAGAATACGAAGGTGTATGGGGTTACTGTACGGTAGCCCTTTAGTTTGGTAGTAGGTGGTAGTTACTACGTTAGGGGTTAAAAAACCAGTATAATCAACTGGCCTCTTTATAATGAAACTACGTACGCTATACGAGCTCAAGGTGCGACCAGTACGAATATTTGTAGGTTTCGTATCGTAAACGTTTCGTAGTTTTCTCACTGTCAAATTTTAAGTGAATAAACATTGTGAAACTGGTAAGCCAGCCGTCGACAATGGGGATGGAAACTGCGGAACTAATGGCGCTAGCATAGCTGGTTCCATGCATCGTCATTGGTTGAAAATCCGGTAATGTCATTTTATATTTCAAATTAGCTCGACCTCATTGGTCAGATTGAGACCGAGCTATAGTCGTGCCATCTACATTTAGATTTTAACGGTCTTCCCCATTACGATACTATCCGTCATTTTATGCCTTCGTGCTAGCTATCTTAATACAAACGGCTAAGTTATGTTTCGTACTCGATACTTTTTTTTTTTGGGTATATCATCTCGCAGGTCAACCTAGGAGGTGGTGGTCTGCTTAACCGGACTATCGTGTGGGTGCCTTAAGAGTAAGGCCTCCAGCCAGAGCATAAAAACTTACAAACTCAGCGACTACACGCTAAGGGCACCCTCTGTGGGGTACGAGACTCGGCTTAGGGCGTCGCTGGGGGAGGACTGCATGGGGACAGGCTGGATCTGAATGATATCATTATTTAGGGGCTGATTTAAAACTACTGGCACAGCATCGCGGGCTGGCTCGAGCGAGGGTCGGGGAGGGCATGGACCGGGACGTCGCGACGGACCTCGACGGCGAGGTCGGAAAGAGTTTGGGCGTGGACACATGTCTGCGGTGCGGCGCCGGCCACCGTGTAACGGCACGGCACCGCTACCGCGAGGCGGCACGGCGTCGTGTCGCGACACGGCGCCTTGTGCGGTGGGGAGCGCACCGCTCGCTCGCTAGTTAATGTTTTGTTGGTGTTTAGTCTGCACGTGTTATTTAATGCATAATAATGGCTGCCGATTTAGATGTCGACTTTTTAATTTCACTCGTGGAAGCACGTCCCGTTCTCTGGGACAAGACAAAGGAGAATTATAAGGATAAAAATTTGAAAACTGAAGGGTGGAAAGATGTATGCCGAAATATTTTTCCATCTTTCGACGAGAAGGACAATAAAGAAAAAACAAGTCTCGGTGAGTACATATTTTATTCATTTATCTTTTTGACATAATAATAGGTGAAAATTTAAATGTAAAAAGTTTAAAATACAATAAACATTTAAATGTGAATAAAATGCGTTAATGTTCAATATGCCAACTTGTCGAGTTTTTTTTTTAACTAAAACTCAGTCGCAAACGCAGAACAAAGCGAATTTCGTACAGTGATAACCATTGTATCACTCTGTCTAACTTGCACAATATTATATATTGCCATCCTTTACACATACTCAACACTTTGGCTTTGTTAGTCGGCTCAAAAAGCAGGTAGAAAATTGTTTGTTCCGGGACCGAGCTTTAGTTATATTTTGCTTAATTGCCAACTAAGCGCACCGACATCACTATTAAAGTATTTACAAAATTCGCCTCTTATGTCGACTGGATTTGATAAAGAATCTGCATCTGTTGTTTGTTGAATGTTTAAAAGAGTGTTATCAATACATAGCTCTTCAGACTTTCTAACTCCATCTCGAGTAACAACAAAATTGTGTAAGACACAGCATGCTTTAATAATGTCTGTCGCAAAATTATATTGAACATTTAAAGGCCGGTGAAATACTCGCCATTTATTTGCGAAGATACCAAAAGCACACTCGACATATCTTCTTGCTCGACTTAAACGATAGTTATAAACCCTTTGTTCTACACTTAGATGCTTCCCTGGGTATGGACGCATTAGATTGTTCATTAACGGTAGACCTTCATCTGCGATAACAACATAGGGAATTGAATTTTGAAGCCCCGGTAAAGGTTTTGTTTTGTTTTGTTTAGGCGCTGGTATTGGAAGTCGATTCTGTAATAATAATTCGTATAATTTTGTATTATGAAAAATCGTGGAATCGCATTCCTTCCCATACGATCCTATATCGACATATACAAATCTATATCTAGAGTCTACCAATGCCAGCAAAACTATAGAATTATAGCTTTTATAGTTGAAAAAAAGAGATCCACTGTGGGCAGGACTGCAAATTCTGATGTGCTTCCCGTCCAATGCCCCCATGCAATTTGGGAAATTAGTTTTTATGTCAAAATCTTCAGCTATTTGTTCTATTAGCTCTTTAGTTATTTTCGGAATGCTTTCTCTTAAAAGGATGTCCCATATAGCCCGACAAACTTCTCGTATAATTTTCCCGATTGTGCTTTTTCAACGATAATCTGTGAATTCCATATCTCTGAATGAATTTCCTGTCGCCAAAAACCTGTAAATAGGATATTTAATTAACTTTTACAGAGATATTAAAAAACAACTATTTAATTACATATTTCTAAACATTTTTTTTATGATTGTTACAGGTAATGACGTAATTAGAAAGTGGACCAACATTAAAGATAATTTTATGAAATATATGAAGAAGATAGAACTTTCAAAAAAATCTGGAGCTGGTGCAAAACATATAAAAGAATACCATTTGTACAAACAGCTCATGTTTTTGCAAAAAAATGCTCCAAATGTAACCGACGACAGCATAGAAGAAGGATTTCAAAATCCAAAAACGAGATCACGATATCAGCCATACAGTACAACTACGCGACAGCGAAAACCAAGTAGTGATGAATTTGAGAGGCAAATTATTGAAACTTTAGGTACTTTAGAAAATCGACATCTGTCATTTTTTAAAGCTATTTTGCCATCTTTAAACAAGTTAGATGACCACCAGACTTTGATGTTTCAAAGTGGAGTTTTAAAGATTTTAACGGATTTCCATCGACCACCGTGTCAGTCATATAGTGGATACCAGACAGCAACTTCTTACGACACTAATTATCACCAAGCTACACGATCACCACAAGCTACAACGTCTTATGACACTTATCAAACAGCTTATAATTCATCCATTCAAAGCATAAATCGTCACCAAACATCACCAATCTCGCCTTTGGAAGAAATTTTATCCAATACTACGGATACACAAGAATCAGAATACGACTTTTCTTAAATAATAATATACTCAATCATTCGAATTATTACTCTTTTGATTTGAATAAAAAAATATATCAATGTAAAATTCTTTTATTTCTTACCGTATAGTTAAACCTATCATTTCCTTAGGCTCCACAGGTTTTCTGAACACGTACTGCTTTTGTATACGAGGTGCAATTTTGGTCAGCAGTTCTTCAAAACTTGATATAGACATTCTAAAATATTCGTAAAATTTCTCATCACCACATTTTTTCAGCGCTTCATATTTCCTCTCAAAATGACCTCCATCATGGTTCATTATAGAAAGATATGGATTCACCCAATATTTTCTTTGATTCTGTTTCTTCTTCATTCGTCGTCTTAGTAACAGGAGCAAAATGATACGTCTTTCGCGGTCCATATCAAGATAAAAACTGAACAATGGTTACTGTTTGTGCCCGCGTTGCACCGCACAAGGCGCCGTGTCGCGACACGACGCCGTGCCGCCTCGCGGTAGCGGTGCCGTGCCGTTACACGGTGGCCGGCGCCGCACCGCAGACATGTGTCCACGCCCTTTCGTATTCGATACGTTGACGATACGAAACTTATATGTATTTTGTTCGTGCTCTGAAAATTAGTTCAATTTACGCACACCAAAGGCGCTGTTCAAGTTCCCATACAAAATGCTTTCGTTGACGATACGAATATTTTTTCGATAGTGGTTCATGCTGGGGGTACTGGCCCCTTATTCACAAACGCTCGGACGGACTCGATTTCAATTCGATAAGTTGTATGTCTATCTTGTTTTGGCATTACGAAAGCGAGCGAGATAGACATACGACTTTCCGAATCGAAATCGAATCCGAGCGTTTGTGAATACCATGACGTTCTAAAACATTATTGTTTTACTGTTTTTTCAGTGCGGGAAAGAGATGGCGTTCGACACCCTGTATAGGTCGGTCTCTTGCCCACACTGGAATAAGAGTAAAACAATACTACTTTAAGAGGTCATGGTAGGCCAGCTGGAGTACTAAGGTGTCATGTTGAATAGGTATTTGTATACAGGGGGATGGGACGACACAAAAATAAACAACCACTTTATTTTTAATTTCATTTATCAAGGTACGAGTACCTACAGTAGTAACGCACTGTTTTGCGATACTAATATCTACATTGAATGAACAATATGTTAGCCATGGGAATTACAATTTATAAATGTTTGTTTAAAATAGTAAAATGCATTTGATCAATTACTAGACGTCTATTGATTACCTCCACAGGAACAAGTCCGAAATGTATTCGAAAATTACGTTCCTACATTCCAAACCCCTTTGTGCACATAATCAATAAACATCACATAAAACCATCTAAGTAGGTATTTGAATTTTAAAATCTATTTCATTTTAATGGCACAAAATAATTTAGAACTTTTGATAAAAGATATTAAGAACGAAATATAATTACATGGTATGTCATATGTGAGTAGTTGCTACTACGACATACAAACATAAATTGGAAATAATTAAGTAAAATATATTATATACAATAGCGTATTATTTACATGTTACATGGCAAACGAAGGAGTTTGGTCTTATATGAAACAATATAACTAAAGTAATAAAAATTTGCATTTTAGTTGAAAGTTGAGCTTAATTTGTGCTAATGGGGTGTGCCCCTGTCTTTTAAATATTTGTTTAATAATTATGTAATATACAATACATTCTAAACAGCTGCAGGTATAGAGTGGGAAGTAATGCAAGATGCGGCCATTCTTCGCCTAGGCTGTCAACACAAGGAAAACACCAAGAATTTAAAAACAGTTCGTTTACATCCCTTGCTACCGTTCACAAAAATGGCAAGATCACATGAAATAACTAACAGTATTTGTTTACAACATTCATTCTTTATTCTTAGTTGCCTTATATAATTGAATATTTTAAAATTTTCTTTTATAATGAATTGTTATTCATTTGTAATAATAAGATTGTATTATTTTCTTCTAATGATTAATATGTATCTAACATGAAAATTCAACTACTTTTGTATCCTAATGTTTGTCTTTAAATGTTTGCTGCCTTATTTATTGAAAATGAAATACATAGTTGTCGTAGGGAATGTGAAGAAAATTATAAATGCTGGTAGGAAAATCACTTTCAGGATAATTAAACTATTAAAGAATGTTCGAATTGCGACAAAGTAAAGTAACTACTAGACATCAATGGCAAATGTTATTCGCAGTTTCCACAATGAATGCGAATCTTACTCTACACCTACTTTCCACTGGTTGCAAATTATAAAAAAAAAAATTATAACTAATTATCACAGGTATAACGTTAAAATAAAAACGCTTTAACATAAGCGTTCCAAAACCTAAAACATAGCCGTCCTTATCGTGAATTAATAAATAACTTATATTTTTGTTAAGTGCATCAGACGTGCACGTCATATAATAATATACAAATTAAAAATAACAGTACCTTTACATTTTACGTAAAAAATTAACAAACTGTATTTTTATAACTACAATAAAATTCATATCAGAAATTGTATCAACGATCTAACACTAGCCATCGAATCAATGGCACGGGTCGTGCGCGCGGCACTATTAAGTAAAAATAGTCAATTAAAAGAGGAGATCAGTGGGTTTTGTTGGCGTTGCGTTCACACAGTGGTCTCGTTGCGCCGCAGCGGCTGCAGCTCGCGCTGCAAGTCGTTGTAGTACTCGTGGTCCGACATAGACTCCTCCTCCACCGAGCGCTGCGGCAGGTACTTGCTGGTGCTAGGCCGCGGCGTCGACTCACTGCCGCTGCCCTCGCTCATGCACAGCGACTCCATCGGAACCGGCTCCGTGGGGATGCCCAGCGTCTGTGGAAGCACGTTCTCCTCCGACATCAAGTACTCAGGATTGTCTACACACCGTTTGCCCACAAAACCACTGAACCTCAAATCCTTCATGCCCTCCTGATTCTCGCCACCTTCACCTATTAAGTCCATGTAGGTAGAAGCATTCTGCGTGTGCTGCGGCGAAGGCATCAAGTAGTCGTCCTCGTCAAGCGGTAGGTTCAACTTCAGGTTTCCGACCTGTGCTTCTTTGATTTTCGACATGTTGTCGAAATTAGAGTCACCGTTTTCTGGTCGGCCTTTCATCGGATCGCTGCAGTAGCGCGAGCTTGAGCTATCGGATGCGCAAACACCGTTGTTATAGTAGTGTCGTAATTCAGTGGCGTCTCCGCAAGGGTTGGCTTGATTGTATCTAAGGAGCTCGTGGTCCCACGTCTCAGGCTTGCTTGCCCCATCGGGAGTTCCACACTCGTTGGTTGGGACACCGGACGGCCATGAAGACGGCGGTTGTTTCATAGCGTTCTGGTGGATCTCAATGACAGAGATCGTGGTGTTTGTGCTCGGCCCAGATTTGAACTTTGGCTGCAAATATTCATCTGCTTCGACCAGGGACTCCGGACCTTCCATCGCTGATGACAGGTTTCGAATCATTTCTTTCTCATCCTGGAATGTAATAAGTATTTATGAGTCTGAGGCGTTTTAAGAAAAAATTAAACAATTTTTTTTTTGGGCTGGCACAAAATATATAAGAAAAGGCTAATGAAATAGACAATTTCTACATCAATTCAAATTGGTAGTCATTTGGTAGTAATTATTGAGCATAAACAAAAATTGATTTTAAAATATATTAATATTTTTTACCTGCGTGGAGTAGGACGGCAGCCGCATGAACTTGTCACCTGGTATCACCAGGTACCTGCCTGGATCTCGTGCCATTTCAGCAAATGTATCAGCAAGCTGCTTAAAAGTTGGCCTACTGTCGGCGTCCAGCATCCAACATGACACCATAATACAATAAATATCCAGTGTGCAAATGCTAGGCTGTGGTAGCTTGAGTCCGTTCTCTATCAGCTCAGGGACGTTTCGAGCTGAAATCGACTCGTAAGGACGTGCACCGTAGCTTAACAGTTCCCAGATCGTAACTCCGAAAGCCCATACATCGCTCTTATGAGTAAAAATCCTATGCTGAATGCATTCCAAAGCCAGCCACTTTATTGGCATCTTTCCGCCAGCAGCTTTGTATTCATCAGTATTTACCTCTAATAACTTGGCCAATCCAAAGTCTGTTATCTTTACACAATTTGGCGTTTGGACAAGTACGTTTCGGGCGGCCAAGTCTCTGTGCACCAATCGCTTTTCTTCTAGGTAAGACATACCACGAGCAATCTGCGTACACCAGTTCAAAAAGGCCTTGGAGCCTATTTTTTCTTTATGTGTCCTTACGTAATCGAGCAGACATCCTAGAGGCATCAGTTGAGTGATGAGCATCATTTGGTTTGTCATGCACACCGCTAATAATTGTAGCAAGTTTGGATGTTCGACACTCGCCATGATGTAAGCTTCTTCTAAAAATTCCTTACTAGTGCTAGCACCCGTACCGTCCTTCAGCACTTTAATAGCGACTGGTATCTTAACATTTTCACCTTCGGGTACCCACACGCCTTTGTACACTTTACCAAATGCACCAAAACCGAGCATTCCTCCTCTACGTAATTCTACTTCCTTTACAATTCTTAATTTGGCTAAGTTCGGCTTAACGTTGGTAGGGCGAAGAGGCTCATTGTCTTCACAGCCAGTCAGTACCATCGTCATTTTAACAGCTTCCTTGTTCGCCTTAGCCTTCTGTCGACACGTGTACCCTATGATTCCAAGAATCACCAACAATAGGAATGCAAGTACAAGTATGATAACCAGTACTGTTGGTATTTTTGCAGCTACCATGTTCGGGTTTCCATTTGTTTGAGTGGAACAGTAGGGTTCTTCGATTTGTTCATCGCTCTTCTCGTCAAAATATATTTTGTGGGGTATATGAGCAGGGCATTTATCTGTGCAGTTAAAAAGTGAGTGATTTTCGGGGTCATCTGGTGACAAAATTATTTTTAAATTTTTGCATTTTACGCAGTCTGTTGACGAAGATCCCTTACAACCTTTGCATTCAGGATGACAAGGCGTGCAACTCATGTTAACTTCGTCGGTATAGTCATCTGATGGACATTCGTCCTCGCATTGGTCTCCTCTCTTGTAGCCGTTACATACTAGGCACACCTGTGTATGTATTCCAAAGCCAACGCACTTCTTGCATCTGGGATGACATTTTCGACAAACTACCTTTACTTTTCCTTCGAGTGGTTTGACGTTACCGACCCATTCATTATAATATCCATCGGGACAAGGTTCATTTTCACTTAAACAACTTTCAACCGTGGCTTCAATGCTGATAATAGCTTTCTTACAGGAATTGCAGGCGCCATCGCCAACCGTGTTTTCTGGTCCAGTGCAACCGTTGAAGCAGTTTTTATGGCATGGCTGGCAAGTAGCATTATCTGATGTGTATCTTGAATCAGGGCATGTACTGACGCAGTAGGGGCCGTCCCGCACGTGTCGACAACTCGTGCAGTTAGCGCCGGTGGGTCCAGTGCATCCGTCCATGCACTCTGGGTGACATTCCTTGCAGCTCTTTGGGCCATCTTTGTATAACCTGAAACGAGAAAATTTAACGTCACTAGAGTGAAAGAAGAAGAAGCATGAGGCTGTTGGTCGGAGGTCTTAACTGTCTGTGGTACCCACTTGAATTTGGCAATTGTTATTTTAATAAGGTTGCCAAAATTGACAAAGGCTGCTTTGAAGCGAATTAGGTGCATATCTGTGACAGAATCGACAGAATCGATGGAATGGATTACTTAAATAATGCTGAAACCAGTTCATTGGGCTGATCATCTAAAGTCCCAGCTTATGGTGTCAAAGGTACATGACAGAATTTAAATAGACAAAATTTAATAAATCACTGTCAGTAAAAAGCAGATCATTAAAAAATGAAAAAAAAAAACAATCGCCATGCCGCAAATAGCATCAACTATAAAAACATAATTAAATTGGTACTATAAATTTATATGGGCTCATTGCGTTGGTACCCACCCAGGCAAAACACTGCAATTCTGGAGGCACATTTCATCAAATTGGTAATTTTTACAGGAAAGACATTGGTCCGGTCCTGGTCCCCAACAGCCGTCCACGGAGCATTGAGGATCACACACCAAATCTGCTTTCTCTGTTGAAAATGTATTAGTTAGGAACAAAGAGGTACAAACAGAAGAAGTTACACCCATCGGAACATGATGCTCTTTGGGTGATCATCATCGCGCAGTTGTTTGAGGCAGTTGCTGTTAATGGGTTAGTCTGAGTGTATGTGGTAAATTGAGGACACAGTGAGGAAATAAAAATTCGCTACATAATAAAAAAACTGAATCGCATAGGCAAAAATAAAATATAAAACCTAACTTTGAAAAGAGGATCCTCAAAACAAAAACTGAGCCGCAAAGCTAACTCACCACAATTCCTGGGGTCTCCATTGTTTTGTATTATTTGCTTGTGATCTTTTGACTTCACCAGTTTATTCCATGCTATCTTGTCGGCGAAACATAAAAACTTATTTTCCATGATAGCTATGGCTCCGGAGTTTACTTTGTTCAAAGATTTCAATCCCAAGGACTTGAGTGAGGTCTTGACTATGTAGAGGGAGGCGAAGAGGTTCTCGACGACTTGGCGTCCTCCTATCACTTCCAAGTTGCGGAAGTAAGAGAGACTGGTGAAGTTCGGGTGGTGAGCCTGCACGTTCAAGTAGCCGGTCACCTCGCGTACCGTGCTGAACACCTCCAGCTTGTGAGGCTCCATCTTCGCATAACGCTCTCCGAATGAGTAATCAGGTTTCACGTGCTGAAATCCAGTGAACGTCATTTCTAAAATCTCAATCGAACCATCAATGATTGTGCAATCTTTGAAACTGTCGATGTTTCCAGAATGAATGGGTTTCTCCGCATGACAAGTCTTCGGACATGTAACGTTGCACGGGATACATTCTCCATTGACGGCAGTCTTGTTGGGGGGACAGCTTCTGACGCACGCTCCGTTATCCTTCAACAGATGCACAGGGCAGTTGCGGACGCATGTCGCACCATAAGCATATTTTCCATTCGGATTTGGCTCCCAAGAATAAGTGGTGGGGTTGTAAATTTGCATCGGCGGGCATTCTTGAGAGCATGTGCCTTCGTCATAGAAGTTCCTACAGGCGAGGCATTGACTTGGCAATGGCCCCGTGCAGCCGCCGGCGCAGAACGCATTGCAACAGTCTCGGGGGTTCCGCCCGAAGCAGCGACCTTGTGCGCACTGTGGACTACATATCGTTTTAGAAAATTTCTGGCAATTCTCAGGGCCCTCGCCCCAACATCCTGCTTCACAACTGCTATCACAGCGCGGACAGTCTCGCTCTGCGGCGGCGAAGTCGTACACATAGACATAAGTAGCGTTGACTCCTGTAATGATTTCGTCCCAGTTGATAGTCTTGACGTGGCAGAGGTTGTAGTTGTTGTAGATCCCGACACTGCCCCGCAGGACGTCGCGCAGCGCCGGCAGCTCGAGAGTGAACGCGGAGGACATGGTGACCATAAGCGCAAACTCTTCTTCTCTCACGTTCAGCTTGAAGAGTGTCCGTCCGCGAATAATTTGCAGTTGTGGCAACACAATGTGCCTTACGTTTACATGCGATATCAGTACGTATCCAGTCACCTCTCTTATGTACTTGAGAAACGACAAGTCCATAGTTTCGTTCTTCAACCATGTCAGTTCGAGGTTGCCGTCGACGTAGGTGCAATTGGTAAATCGATCGCGAAGGTTCCTGTAGTGGGTGTCGCGATTCGATGGCACCGACATCCGTCCATTTGTTCCGATGCATACTGTAAAAAAAAGAAAACGTTGTATTATACATACGAGCCATCAAAACACAAGTGTTACTTAATAGGGCGTTTGTCTACTCATGTATTAATAATAAAAACAATGTATTTGTATTGGGTCGACGTTCGACAAGTTAGGAACTGAGCTCGTCTAACGAAGAGGCGTTGCCGCGTGGGCGGACTCTAAAGCAAGTTTCTTCTACTACGCTACAAGTTAAACCGCTATTTGTGATTAATCGATGGAAATAGTTTACAATGCCGTTTCGCCTCAGCAAACGGAACCAACGTTAGGAACTAAACCGTGTATGTAAAGCGAATCGAGCGATAGTTTAAAATTAGTGTCGTTCACCATGTTTACCGTTGAACGGCTTATTTTTACACTAAACACAATACGCGGTTGTTTATTATGTATTGCGACAGAGTAAATGTTAATGTAAGATTTGCTTTTAAAATAAATTAACATTTTGGAATAGTTTGGAGTAGAAGCAAACTATGTTCTTGCACGAGCTACAAACAAAGGATTCGTACTTTACTATGAGCAGTATCAAATGTATTTAACGTTAGGAAATAGTTTAGCAATTCGGATCATGGCATTCGATTTCCCGAAGATCAAAACTGTCCACGTATATTGCTTGCATAACCTTACCTAAACCCACAAAACCTGTGGGGCAAGTTAGACAACAGTCGAGTTTAAAGCATCAATCCCTGTTGCTTAAGTTCAAAATCACTTGCAAAAGTTTTGTGGAGGCTGTAGCTTGTCAACAAAGAATAGTTATTGTCATAGAACTGTACAGAAATATGAAGGTATTCAAGAGGCAAGGTAAATTTTACCTGCTCGTCTGTATAATAGTCAGTTTTTTTAGTAACCGTGTATACAAGAGTATAATGTTACTGTCATTCGATATATTTTTGGCATTTGAACGTTTCGGAGCGGAATGTGGCGAGAGAGCGAGGTTTTCAAGACGTTTAACTTGAGTTAGTTTTATTACCTGTTCAAGTATCCCGCGGTGGTAAGAATTTGATTAGTTTTAACTTAAACATAATGATGTTCAACTGTATTTGATTGGAATAAGAGATAGACTGGTAGGTAGGTAGAGGGACTATGATTTATGAGTATTTTTAAGCGTCTGCACCCACATGCAACCTTTGCCGCAAGTCGTTTTGTTCTGTTCATCGAAATCACCAAATTAATAATAAAAATGAGCAAACACGATTGTCTACTTTTATTTGTTGGCACGAAATTGGTAGAATTGAATTAGTCGATTCTGTAAAATAATTCCCATTTCGGTTCAATTAATGCCATATAACGTGGCAATGCCGCCAGTCTGGGCCCTTTTCCTGTTGACAGCGATGTGGACGAATTTTTTGACGGCCTGTCATTTTTGATACTTGTTTGATTATTGTGTACATCTACTTCCTACTAATATTACTATAAACGCGAAAGTTTGTAAGAATGTATGTTTGTTACTCTTTCACGCAAAAACTAAGGAATGGATTTTGATGAAATTTGGTATGTAGATAGCTTATACCCTGGATTAACATATAGGCTACTTTTGGTCCCGGTCTGCGCAGGTAAAACCGCGGGGCGCAGCTAGTATGTAATAAATGTATTAATTAATGCCAGTTTACTTTTACTCTCATTTATCGTTAAGGTGTTTCCAATTCCAGGAATGAATCAGTAGAAATTAAAGAGAATTTTGTTTGGAAATAATTCGCACAATGTATGTAGGCGTTATGAATTATTTATAAAATAGCAATAAAGCGTGTCATATATATGTATTTCCAATAACTTGTTTACTATGACAATATGAAGTGCGTTCTAACATAATTTCTTAGGTAGCCTGTGTACATATCGGCAGCCAATTATCTCCACCATATTGACTAGGTACAGATGTAATATTTTATTAAATTACTAGCTGTCCGGCGCAACTTTATTTCCCACGTTTTCGCAACATTTTTCATTGCTGCTCCACTCCTATTAGTCGTAGCGTGATGGTATATAACCTATAGCCTTCCTCGATAAATGGGCTATCTAACACTGAAAGCATTTTTCAAATGAAACCTAAAAAGTGTACAGTTCTATTCATTTTCATCTTATACTTAAACGTTGAAATCAATGTGACGACGTATTTGTTATGGCCGGGTTCTGTCAAGTTATTTATCGAGTGACAGCGAAGTGAGTTCGGTTAGAATGAGTGCTAACACAAGTTACCTACATACTCAAGGTTCCATTCCTTTACCACGAGCTCTAACGTGAAACGTACAGAAATAACTTTCTCCATATTCTCAATTATAGATACCCCAACCAATTGGCGGCCAAGCTAACAACTAGAAGCTACAAAAAACGTCTAAAGCGGAAAGACATATTGACCATATAATCCACTACTTACTATGGTCTACTGATGAGGAGAGGACCTCACTGGAGGACACCCTCAAACTGCCACATCCTACAACACATCTGCTTGTAGCCGATGCTGATCGCAGATTTTATTTAAAAAAATATATTCTTAATTATAATGTATACAAGGTGTTGTTTTGCATCCTCGTCAAAATTCAGGATGTTGTCACAAAAGACATAAATATTCAATATAAATTACGGTACCTAGTAAATTATTAAAAAACACTGCATTTTTTTGTTGTTTAAATTTGTCAATATTTCAGAATAACCCGCATAGCATGGTTTAGGGATTATTAAATTATCGAAAAAACGTTTGAGGTTTTTTGTTTGTGTGTAAGCGACGTTATAAGGTAGGGATCAGACGGCCCGTGTTTAAAACACGGGTGGTTCACAGTTACCGATTTCAGTAAATAAATAAAAAAAAGAAAATTACCTACTCATTTTATTATTGATTCGGGTCGAGAATCATTAGCATAGTTACCTCCTAGAATTTGACGAGGTTGCAAAACAACACCTTGTATAAATAACGTGTCACGTTGTTTGTCGGGGATGGACTCCTAAACTACTAAACCGATTTTAATCAAATTTGTACACCGTTTGCAGTTTGATCCAACTTGAAAGATAGGATAGCTTACATCACAATTTATAGTCGCAGTATTATTTTATTGCAAATTAAGTCACAATTATCTGTTAGCTCCAAACGATTTTAACAGATGGCGGTATCTGTTGACTGGATTGAGTAAGTATTATTCAATAGATGGCGCTGCGCGGGGAAAATGTGACGCAGACGAAGTTTCGCGAGACAGCTAGTTAGACGATAAAATATAAGTACAAACGTCAGACTCAGCCAGAATAAAGTAGCAAAGAGACTAGCACTCTTAAAAAGTTCAGACACAAACCGCCGTCTTTCCGACCTCGCCATCGAAGTCCGTCGCGACGTCCCGGTCCATGCCATTCCCAAAAAAAAACCGCCAGAATAATTATTGTACTTAAACGTGTTCGAGCTATGCAGTTGCAAGGCTCCCCTTTCAAGACGGGTTGACACAATTATGGAATCTATTTAACGTAACATTCACGCCTGTAATCACTGAAGGGTTAGCCAGAGGTTTATCTAATAGTACACCCACATTTCGCTAGTTATGTTTGTTTACGCCTTACGACATTTCATACAAACTTTCAAGTCCTTATTTTGCGAAATGACTGAACCGATTTAAAAAAATCAAACTTCATAAGTATAAGTAAGATACATAGGTCTAAAAAATAATTTTAGAAAAATAGTGTTACAGCTAAATTAGACCGATTATAAGACTGTATTACGTTACTCCGAAAATTATCTATATGTAGAAACAGAAATTTACAAATAGCTTTTTTTTAAATTTCTCAAATGTTTTTTAAGAACTTTTTAGACCTATGTATCCTGCTTAAGCGTATTAAGTTTCATTAAAATCGGTTCAGTCATTTCGGAAAATAAGGACTTGAAAATTTGTTTGAAATGCCGTAAGGCGTACACGCTCTTAAGTTGCCACCAACCGGGCACAAATCCAGACTCCGCGGTTGCTACTGAGTAATTACTGATAGAAAAATCTAATGACACTTTACCTGACCTGGAAATCAAACTCAGGACCATATTCTCAGCGGTCGTGCTTGCAACCACTAGACCAACGAGGCAGTCAGGGAATCACTTTACTTACTTCAAAACATACTCAAACATTTAATTTAATTTATACTTTCTAAAATGCCATTCGTTAAAACGACAAAGTTGTGAATCGCTTCGTGCCCCACAGTTGCTCGCAGTTGCACACCTATACAATTCGGATGGGTTGCCACCCACGTTGTTCTTGATTTGAGATGTCATGTAGCCAACTGTTCGACGAGCGCGCATGATTTATGACTTTCATATTTAGTTGTTTAAACTGGCTACCTCGAAGTGATTACAAAACATCAAACCGCTTTTCGCTCCTCATTGCACTATGTGTACAGCGTCAATACCAGCTTTTAAATAAAAAAGTGCGATGGAATGCTAAATATTGTTTTTAACATTAGTATTTTGATGTTTCAATGTGAGCGTGGTGGTGTCCGGTCGACCTAGTTCAACCTGTTGATGACATACGCGATACTATTGAAATGTGCTCACAGATTCACAGATATAAAAATGTTATTATTTAATGTCGTGAGCAAACAATATGCGTGGGTCGAACTGGACTGTTGAAACTGTCAAATGAAAGCGTGTTTTCGCCGGCTGTGGTCGACTCTATGTCCTCTACATAAATTCAACCACAGACTATGTAATCAATCTCCATTTTAAATTGATTTGTTGGAGGACTACAGCCTCCAGGACAATAACTGATGTCAACAGACACAGACTCTCAATTGGTTTTATAAATAAAACTGGTCGTGAATCAAGTTCGGCTACAATAGTATATTTTAATATTTGAAGAGTTTTAAGGAAAAATAATTATAGTAAAGTAGCTTTACTGATAGAAGTTCATATGACAAACTCGACACAAACAAGGATACATCAAAACAAATTGTTAACAATCTCTGCATTCTTAACAAAATGATGAAGCTTTATTTAATGTCCAGACGCCAGCAGGTCAAGCTACCCGAAACTGACAGATTTTCCCAATCAACCTTGAACCGTATTCTTAAACGATAAGGTTGAAATATTATTAAAGAAATTTGATAGATTTCACGAGCCATGGATAACAAACGTTATATTTTAAACCGATGATGTCCGAGGCAGCAGCCGCAGCAGGACAACACAGTGTCATAGTAATCACTGATAAAGATCTACTAAGTTAATTATAACAATGTATGCAGATGTGATTGCCGTAAAAGCAGTCAGCATTTTAATACTAGTTAAGTAAATTAATTTATGTTAAGGCCATTATGTAATGGACTGTGTACTTAGTAATCTTGTTTAGACTTTGTTCTTATTTAACTTGGACACACTAGGTACTATCAGTTCCCGAAATCCGAACACCAGATTTAGATTTCGACTGTACCTACCGGTATTTTGTTTAACGATAATCTGATAACGATTGCATACCCCAGTTTACCTTAATGACGTAGTTTCCTAACTAACAAAACTTTGTATGAAAACCAGTGGCCTGCATATTCGACGCGGTTAACAGTACCTAATCATATTTACCAAACACGAAGTGGTGGAATAGATGCTTCACAACTGAAAACGGTTGGGTTGTATGGCGATGCACAACCCGACCAAGTTGGAGAGGAACGCAAAACGCTGCGCTCGCCGCAACTGGTTTGTCTTAAGGCAATGTTTTTATCCAGTTACTTGCATTCTGAAGCTTTGGAACCAGTTTTGTCCCGCCACCATCTCGTTCTTGTAACACGACCTTTCACTACAAGCCATTATTGTATGGTTTGCCATGCCGCGCCCGAGTGCAGTTTCCTTTTATGTTTATAAAGAAATGAAGCATTGGACGTGGTTCATTTCGATATGACCGATGGGTAGAGCGAATGGTAATACCGAACCAGAGTTTCCACGAAAGTGAAATAACTTTTACACAGGAGTTCCTTTGCGTATTAAGTTGAGACTTATCAAAGGATTATTTTTGAATATCTAATTTCAATCTCGATATCGCCGTTTTGTTCGCAACACAACTAATGCTCTAGTGCGGTCTCGCTTTTATGACATGAAAATGGCAATGACGGTTAAGTCTCTAAAGGCTCAGCGAGACTTTATTGAATACAATTTTTTATGACTAAGGGTTTAATCTCACGAGCACTTAAAATGTCCTCAGAATAAAGCGCGGAATCTGTTCACAAATGGCGATTAAAATAAAAATCTTTTATCATGCTGTACCAGGCACACAGAGAACTTATGAAGTTTACAAATTATAAAATAAGGTCCTGACATGGTGAACGAAAAACCTTTATAATAACTTATTATTAGGTACGTGGTTTTATGTAGGTAATCATATATTGTGCTGAAGACCGAGACAAACTACCACATACTTTATGCAGATATCCTTGACCCTTTTGTGAATAATAAATAATTAACAGCGTACTAAATAAATTTATTTGACCCAAACGTTGAATATGAAACGGTATTGTCGAACAGCATGTACTTACTTATACGTATTTTTGGGTATAAATAACGTGGTTTTTAAAATGTCGGATTGTATACTTTTGGAATGTTGCGCTTTTGCTGGTGGAAAATGCAGTGCACAGCCTAGCCATCGAGGATGCAAGAGCTTGTGCAAACGTTTTGTTACGTAAGCCGTTTACTTGTTTACTTGGTTATCTTGAATACACTTAAGATAGGGAAATATATCATAGGTTATCCATGCAAAATATTATTATTTATTGGGTACCTAATACTTCATTGTCAAACATTGCCATTATCACATAGAAATTAAAAAGATTAGCGACAGATTACTAGTCACCAGTGCAATTCAACTTGAAGAATGTTTTGTTTTTCTCGGGTGTGCACTGTCAGGTCTCTGTCAAATCCTTCGGGATAACAGGCATGTTGTTTTTTTTTTTTAATTCACTGTGTTTCGTCTAACTCAACCAACATTTGAAATCATTATGATAAGCACTAAATAATAAGTGATTATTAACACACAAAAATATGACATTTGTTAATAACACACAAAAATATGACATTTGTTAATAACACACAAAAATATGATACTTGTACCCTACCTAAGGTTGTACTTTTGGGATCCCGCTTCTCAAATGAGAAGTTTTCAATGCGAAAAATATTAGACACAGTATGCATGCTTGTATACCCAAACTACTTAAACGTCGGTTGTTAAAATATTTCCACCTTCACATGTTGTTCATCAATTAGATGTTTTTCCTAGTTCAGGAGTCTATCTGACTCATAAATTCCGGTTCTGTTAGTTTCTTACCTATTCGGATATTCGATACATCGCGATGGGTCAAGAAACTCGCCGCGCATATCATTTTAGAACTCGATTAATTCTAGTCAACTTGAAATATCAAATCAGTTGATCAATTCGTGGTGTTAATTATGTAGTTTTAGTTATAACGTTGTTTCATGTCTTTAGAGCATAAACGGCTAAATAACGAATGTATCACACTGTTATCTTGTCTAGAGAATGTTGACTCTGGCCAGTTTTAAATAAATACTAGCTGCTGTCCGCGACTTCGGTCGCGAGAAAATTTAGATTGGTTTTAGGGGTATAAAAAATAGCCAACGACCTATTCTCAGACCTACCAAATGTACTTACACAAAAATTTCATAATAATCGGTCAAGTCGTTTTGGAGGAGTACGATCACAAACACTGATTTTTGTCTGTGACCCCAGATTTTCTTATACTAATTTTTATATATAATAAAAAATATGTATAGCAGAATCTTTGAAATTGGATTTGGGCTTGGAGCTAATCCCGACACTGGACTGCCTAGACTGAGTATTACAAGATGACCGCACGAAATCGTAATCTTAATAACCTTCCATACATTGTTTTCCAATCTGTTTTTATATTAGGTACTAGACTAGTACAAAATACGTAATTATTATATTAAATAGGAATTGTTCGATAATATTGTTAGAAAATTTTCAAAACACCAAACTTTTTAAAATTATTTACAACCCTTGTCCGCCTGCGTTGAGATCTTTCGTTGGGGAAAGCCATACATTTTCCGAACGCGTGACCATACGCTCAAGGGATTACCAATAATACATAAAAAATATTATTTTTACACTTCTATACACATAAAGAAAATTAAAGTGTCTGTTTGTAATATTAAAATAACTGCTTTTTACTGCATGCATATGAATGCATATACGGTACATACATATACCAAAAAAAAATTTTCGCCGTTTTTGTTTGTGTGTCTGGCTGTTTGTTCCAGCTAGTCTCTGGAAGGGCTGGACCGATTTCGACGAGACTTTCACTGGCAGATAGCTGATATAAGAAGGAGTAACTTAAGCTTTAATTAAAAAAAAACTAAATAAACCAAATAACTTTTTTGGTAACTTCCACGCGGACGAAGTCGCGGGCACAGCTAGTAGCAAATAAAAATATGATTAAATCTTAAATGACCTAGATTTACGTCCTGAGGCTAATAAAAGGGTTATAAAAATAACACGTGGGTCTTAAAGCGCCAAAAAGTGTGTAAATACGGAGCCAGGTGGTACGATTGTCATATCCTTTGCCACACACGTGCATAATTCCATGGAAGTGCGTAGGCGCGTTATTTCCTTCTGTAAGGTCTCGATATCAAATCATCGGATACATACAATACTGGATTTTCCTTGTTGGTGATATTTAAAAGTATTTTTATTGGAATCAATATTGTATATCGAAAATTGAGTCTGCTTTGTGCGTGTATCTAGGAAGTGTATGTGTTTAAAACGCGGTAAATAATTCATTGAATAATAAAGTTATGTGACTGACTAACTTAGATTTGCCACACGTGGTAAATCTGTTCAATGGGAAAGTTTGCAAGCTTTTTATAAGTTATAGTACATTTAAACTGTCCAGAAAAAAAGGAAGTAAGTGATACAGCCCTATTACTTGTCCTTATTCTTTATACATTTCTAGGCAGTACACACTTAATCCAATTTGAAGTTGTTAAGCACGCGTACACGATTGTAGGGCTGGACAACTTAATGACATGCATGTGTGCACTCCCAGCCCTAATGCAAATAATCGCTGCGCCAAACCGCGGCCACAGAGTTACATAAATGTAGTTGACAGTAAAAAAACGCACGAAGCGGTACGAGAAAAGGACGGATAGACTTTGTTTGATTCCGTTTTCTTCTATTGCAATGTCAGGATTGAACATTTTCAATTTTAAACAAATACTAGCCTGCGAGCTTGGAACGTTATACAAAATTAATTGCATAACTGTATGATACAGCTCTTGTATTGCTACAGGCAATAAATAAATATTAAACCCTGGGAACACATGTCATATAAAACCAGAGAAATCATACAAGTTATGGCCATGGCGAATAACTAAACGAGTATAGTAAGTAATAAAACTAATTGACATTTATTATAAAAACATTAGCAAATTTTGCAACACAGAGGATGTGACGCGTTTTAATATATCTTGTATTTCTTCTACCTGTCCTTCTCTATTTTCATACGAAAGGCAGAGACAGACAGTTAAGTACGCAATATTGGAGCAAGTCGGTGTTGGGGCCAGTGTTGTATACGTTATGTCGTCTGTTGCGTTACAAGATAGTTGCTATAATTTAGTCGGAGTTCGTCAACAGATCGGATGTAACAAATAATACAGGTTTTTCTTTGCAGGCAAGCACTAATTAATTTAATGGCCTTATTTTCCTGGTCGGTATAAGGTCTGTCGGTCATGTATATTTTAGTATAAAAGTGTTTTTTTTTTCTGATGAGTAAGCAAGCGAATGGCTTTATATCTGACGATGGTATTCAAGTTATAACAAAAACTGTTTCTAACCGATATCTTACAACTGTCGTCAAGTAGCTGTCTGTCTATGTGTTTATCTTTTAAAATAAACTATCCCTAAGTAAGTACGTTCGTTGTAACGTTAAAACATTTGTTTTAACGTTAAAACGTTGGATGCGATACATATGCTTATAAGAAGTGGTTCACGGTTCACAATGAACATTTTGGGATACCTATGGTACTAGGAAACTACTGTTCTGTAAAGTTGGGATTTCCATTTTCTTAGTAGACAAATAAAATTATTTTTTTAGCACAGTAAACACCGTTAGAAGAAAAAAATATAGTATAGGAGTCAGAAACACATTCAACAATTTTATCGAACAGATCCGAGTAACGACTTACAATTGCATTTCTTCAAATGCTGTAGGGAGATACAACAGATTTCTCCAGATCTTTACCCTGCACAGTATAACAAAGCCTAAAGTCACCGCTCAAACATTAAATTTCTTTCATATGTAGATCAGCTACAGATATTTGTAATTCAAAAGCGGAGGCCACGAAAAGGCCAACAGCCCGACATTTTCGTGGCCGTAAAAGTTACTTGTGTTAGGTATGGCAGTATATACACGCCTGTGATACCCGAAGGAGTATATGAGCAGCGGTGGCCCAGTGGTGGCAGCCCCGACTTACGAGCAGTAAGCCGTGAGCTCGAACCCAGGCAGGCGCATTATTTTGTGTAATTTATTTCATCACCGCTGCCCTCAAAAACGGTGAAGGAAAACATTGTGAGGAAACCGGCATGTTCTAGAACTAAAAAATCAAAGACATGTGACGTCTACCAACCCGCACTAGGCCCGTGTGGTGGATTACAGCCCACTCCCTCTCATTGAGAGAGCCTGTGTCCCAGCAGTGGGAACATTATAGGCTGATGATGATGATGATACCCGAAGGGTTAGGCAGAGGTGTACTAATAGTACACCCTCATTTCGCCAGTTATGTTTAACTCCAATGTTATAGGAGGCGACAATAATGCCCTCAATTGGACACGAATCCAGCCTCCGGGCCTGCTACTGTGGGAAAACCCAATAACACATAGCCCGACCCGGGAATCGACCCTCGCATGCTCCAATCATTATGCTCTATAACCATAGCTCACTCTCACACGTCTCTTAAATCTTTCGTTTCATCTTTTCATGCGATATGTGGTTCAGTGTAAACACACAATCGCGCGACCTAAGACGGTGAGGGCACATGTATGATTAAAATCTATGGTTTGCATAAAAAATGTATAAGCCTGAGCACATATTTGAGTCACGCCATTTTTATGACAGTCTATTGCATTAAAAAAAAGAAGACGCGCAAACTTAAAACAAAGCGTCGCATAGACAAATTTGTCTAATATCATATAAAACTGCACTGCGACAAGTCTGACTAACGATTGTCGGCCTCCCTTTTGTACAACAACTTTTGTACGAAAAAATTGTCTCGAAAAACTGTTTCGTTTTACCTAAGACGAAACAGTTTTGTCTACTAACGCGCGACGTGTTGTAGACAAAACAGTTTCGTTTTAATTTTTAGGCAGATTTGTCTATGTGAGGAATGTCTGTCTTAAAACTGTCGTGACTCAAGTCTGCGCTCAGACTAAAACATTTCTATCAAGGATCAATTCCCGGTTACCATAAATTTTCCGGTTAATTTTCAACTTATTACAAACAATAAAATTAGACAAAAGGCACGCCTGAAGCTTTACACAAACAAATTGGACGTTGTATAGAACCATAGACATTTGGCATGTAGAACAAATTAGTACCGTTCAAATACCTACGTCATAACGGCTTTTAAAATGCTTGCGTTTTCTAAGTAAAACCGATTATTTCGACATTACAAAATGAAAGTAGGTAATAGATTTTTAACCAATTACGGTTTTTAATAACTGTGACTTTGCACACGTTACCAGCATTTGCTATTACGACAGAAATTGTTTGAAAATCGAATTTAGTAAAATCTAGATTAGAATGTTGTAGAATGTTGTAATCGAATGTCAATTTAAGAGATTCTAGAATAGAGTAGAAATTCGGTTGCCGATTTTGTGCACGCACGAGAGTTTTGAATCGAAAATTAATATTATCTGTTATGTACTTTTGGTATATTGCTGGACAATGTACAAAGTGTGGGTCATTTATAACGGGTTTTACGACTGTTTGGTGGTTTCTGTAATTATAATAGAACATGTCACCAAAACTATGTAATTTTATATGAGCTACGTGATTAAAATAATAATTTTGAAGATGACTTTTTGGTACTATAAGACAAAATATTTTTTAAAGTTTGATATTTTTGGTCATAATGTACTTATTTATTTATTTATGTACATACAAAACACTGAACAGGACAATACATTAACAGATACAGATTCAAGAGCACAAAAGTACTGCTTATTTCAAAATATATTTGTTCCAGCAGACCTGCGCGAGGAAAGTGGATTAGAAATGTAGACAGTGTGTAGAAAAGATAAAACAGTAAAATTTTTAATTAGAGCTTATAACAAACACTATCCTACCTATAGGGTGTCAATCAATCCTTAACGAAGCCGAAGAGCACTTATTCTCCCCATCATTGGGATTATTTTTTTTGTTCAGGACCATACCTGGGAACATTCTAGTTACGGAGATATTGGAGGTGAGAGTTCCAACTTTATCGAAGGTTTAAAAAAAAATACTAGTTTTTAAGTTCTAAGTATTTTCCTAAGTTAAAAAAAATTACTAGTTTAGAATTTTACTTTAAATGCTTTCATGACCTGTTTACTAGTTATTGCCTCCATCAGCACAATAGTTTGAGTGCGTAACATTGAGTTTTATCGTAAAGCGCGATTTTACAAGCCAAAAATAAAATTGTTTTCCAGCAATAATTTTTGCGAATGTATACTTAGTTTTATGTACCGAATGCTTAGTTGACAGCTTCTTACACGGCTGTTTACACCTTGTATTTAAAATAAACATATATACAAATAAATACACATATAAAAAGTGAATATATACTTATTATATATATCAGAATATTGCAGTATAGAGGAAAGGTAATGTTCTTTGACTTGCTTTTTGAAAAAAATAAAGGTTTTTAGATTCTCGAATGTTAGGTGGAAGTATATCACAACTGGATAAAAAAAAATTGGTCATGTTTTTGTAACAATCAGTAGTCTTGATCCATGCTGAGGCACATAAGCAAGATCTCTAAGATTAAGACTTAATCCTTTGTCTCTAATCCGTCAATTGTGATCTAAGTAGGTAAGTAGGTAAGTTCAACCAAAAACCACTTGAAAGCTCAACTTCAAGGTTTTCTATCCAGATTAAACTACATAATAATAATATAAAACAATGGAGCTTTGAAAGCCTTCGCGGTAAAGCAACGGATTTCTATAACAATTCGTCAAAACAAATTTAAAATTACGAGCCGTTTAATGTACTACAAACCTTTTAGTACACGACTGTACTTTTGATAATATTATGAAAGGGAATTAGTACTGTTAAGTAGAAGTTCTTCTGATTGGTAGGACTAGATTTCTTTTTTATAATTTTTTTTATTTATGAATTTATACTAAGTTTGACAATTTTAACTAAGTAGTATAGTTTTACTGTTTTTCAGTACAAAACTTTCAAAATTTTAATTAGGTAAAATTTTTTTGTACACTTTAGTAATGTTGCAATCCACAATCAAAAACTCAATAGGTACTATCTCAACTCTGGATCGGCCTCCACAATATAAACAAAACACTCCATATTCGAGCGCTCGATTATTAATATATAATTTTGTTTTATCCGTCCGTCTGTCACAGGCGCACAAAGCTGCAACCACCAACATGAAAGTAAAGCATTTCACAATACGTTCACCTTGCCTTTCATCCCGTAGGATATTGTCCGCATCCCTTTCAAGGCGCTTGGAAAACTTTGTCGCACAAGATGAAGTTTAATTGTTGCAACAGGCAGCCTCTTAAGGCCAGTTCAGTGTACCGTCAAGCAGCTTTCCGCGCTATATAAGGCTACGTTTGTTGGCTCGAGATAAGCTTTGTTTATTTTATTCCAGCGATTAGCCGGTACCGCGTCTTTATTTCTACAGTTTTATGGAGTTATTTTACGGTCACTGCGTGTGGTTTACATTTAGGTTACAGGTTTTATATCACGTTTACAACTATATCACAGAACACATTGGCATGAAGGTTTGAAACTTTGAAAGCGCCGTGGGCGGCACAGCACTTACTCTTTCCGTTAACGAATTCGGAAGGTTTGTGTCGTGCGGGGACGCGGTGTCGTCCGCGGGAGGCGGCCGGGGCTCCGACCGCGGCGAGGCACAGGCACCACAACAAGACACGCGCAGCGACCATGCTGCGACATCACTCGCGAAGCTACGCACACGACCGGCCGGCACTCACTTCCATCGTGTACTGGCCCGCCCGGTTTGTGGAGCCTCGCGCTGCGCGGGCGCACCCACAGACCCAAGCCTCCTCAGAGCCGCCAAGAAGGCTTGCCTTTGGGCGGGAAAACTTTGGCCTCCGAACCTTCGGTATACGCTCTGATCACATCCAGACCGGTCGTTAATGCTTTCAATTTCTAAGTTCAGTTCACTTTTTTTTTAACCATTAAAACATCACATAAAAACAATAAAAAGAAAAAAAAATTGCACACCACTAACGATTGTCAAATTATTTACAATAAAATAATCCACCAACAAACTGAAATTTTCCAAAATGCACTATCTGCAGTCTCAACTCGGTCACTTTACGCACTGAATTCACAAATATTAAATCGGAAAGCTAGTCCGTGAGCTCGGCTCTGCTTCGTTTGCCGCATCTACTACTTGTGACGGTCTACCTCTGCCCTCTCACGAGCACAGGTAAACGTCGAGAAGGACGCAGGTATGCGTCGCACTCAACACGCCGTAGAAAAAAAAGCCACGTAACAAAAGTTTTTAATAACGCATTGTGCTCACCTAGTACAGATACGAACAAATTGTACTGATGGATAGACGAAAATGTAGCTTTTGGACGTATCATGCACCTTTTTTGGTCGGATTTAGTAATTAAAGTTTGTGATGTGTTCGTTTTTTTTCTCGTTTAATATGGTGCAGCATTGTTCGGTTTAGCTTCTGTAGCTACAAGAGCTTCCACTACTGTATTTTAAAATTAAATAATCCAAAAGCTATCGAATGAACTTTTTACCAATGAATTAAAAAACAAATAGTGTGACTCCTAGTCTACACTGAATACTAAACACAGGATGTTGAATTTGCTGAAAATCAGGGCTGTCAATCAGTAAACACAGTAAACACAGTTGCAAAATAATTTGCTAAGTTCTTAGAAAACGTTTTCGAAATTCACGTTAAGTTTGGTGTAAGTGCCGTCCCTAAAGTTAGCTAAACTCGGCCAGTGACTAATGTTACAGGTTCTTGTGGCACTATAATCGTTACCGTTGCCCAACGTACGTAACTAGGCAACGTTTACTATCCTATCTTTATTTATATCTGTTTTATAGGTACAATCTTTAGCCTGCTATCAAGTTTTTCTTGATCCTTCGAATTTCCTTATGAGCGTTTACGTCTTACGAAATTTCATACAAACTTTCAAGTCTTTATTTTCCGAAATGACCATAGATCGGAATAGGTAGATTGATTTTTGGTACTTGTATCATAAATGCACACAGAAAGAATAACATGGATAAGCCATTTTTCCGGAAAGTAATTCCGTTATTTCCGGATTCAATTAGAAATTGTTAATGTTGGTAGTGATATTATTACTACTCAATTAAAAATTTAAAGGAAAGTTTCAAAACTAAATTAATTTATTATTTATCTGTTGAATAATAAAAACAATCGAATACCGATAGAAGCATTAATTTTTATTTTTATTTTTAGCCTTTTTATGGCCACAACTTTTATAAATTGTTGATGCACTTAAATTTTAATCAAATCAACCAATTCCGGTGGAATGTCCATATTAACACGTACGTTTCGGATCAATTACCCCAATTCAATCTACCTACTCCGATCTATGGAAATGACTGAACCGATTTTAATGAAACTTCATACGCCGTAGGATACATAGGTTTTATAGTTTAAACCCATTTCTGTAAGAATATCATTCGAAAAATTTGTCCATTTAACCCTTTATTGGTAAGGGATGCTTCCGTTACTGAAATGACTATCTTTAGAGGCTCTCATAATAACTCATCAGTACATTAAAAAAATCTGGCTGTCTGTATAAGCTTTTGTCAGGCTATCTATGTGCCCAGGACTGCGGGACTTTGCGAAAGAGACACCGTGGCCCTGGAACATAAAGGGCTAAGAAGCAACATGGATGGGTTTTAGTCAGTGCAAGTCTGACACTCCCTTCCGCTCAGCCCTGAGCGGGAGGGGTCATTTGATGATTTCCCATCCGTAAAAAAAGGCTTTCTGTGTGATAAGTATTCAGCTCCTTGCTTTAATAAATAAATAAATATCATATAATAAATAGCAGTACCAATCACAGAGTAAATTTAAGAGCTCCACCTAAATACTAACTTATGTGGACATCTTATATCTATTCAGTGATCTCTCACGGAATTAAAAACCCGGCCAAGTGCGAGTCGGACTCGCGCACGAAGGGTTACGTAAAATTATTTATAAAAACGAGTTAAAAATTAAAAATCACTTTTTTGTATGGGATTGGGAGCCCCCCTTAAATATTTATTTTATTCTGTTTTTATTATTTGTTGTTATAGCAGCAACAGACTAACATTTAAGCTGTAGAAATTTCAACTGGCTAACTATCACGGTTCATGAGATACAGTGTGGTGACAGACGGACGGACAGCGAAGTCTCAGTAAAATGTTTCCCGTTTGACCCTTTGGGTACGAAACCCTAAAAACCTAGGCACACACCTAACTAAATCTGAAACTTTTTCTGACCACGTTAAATTGTTGACTGCACACATAACTTTCGTTCGCCCAATTATAAACCTTATCTTCTAAGATTTGAGACTAAAAACTTACACTAATCGTACTGTCAGCAGATCTATGGTATAATACTTTAAAGTCATACCCACATTAGTTAACGTCTTTTAATCACGCGTTACTAACAAGCATAATTCTTTGATTAAATAAAAAAATCTTTTACATATACCGCTTATTGCTACGCAGCGTTTGAAAATCGAAAACAGGGGTGCTCAATCCTCAGTCGGCGTAGTGCAAGGACCGTAGCAAGTATACTGCCTAGAAAAAAGGTTGATCATACCTGATCAAATGACTACTCGCATTTTTCATACGACAAACATCGCTTATAAATATATTATTTTATCTTTTATTTTAGTAACCAGTTTGTTTCTATATTATAATTCTTTATTTCTCCACTTTAAAAATACCTTGTTTAGCTTTTTACATTATACTAGCTGTCCCGCGCAACTTCGTCTGCGTCACATTTTCCCCGTTTTTGCAACATTTTTCATTGCTGCTCCGCTCCTTTTGGTAGTAGCGTGATGATATATAAGTAGATCTAAACCATCCAGGGCGCCACCACCCAAACGCATACAAAAAAATCCATTCATATCGGTCCAGCCGTTTAGGAGGAGTTCAGTGACATACACACGTACAGTAGAATTAAAAATGTTTATAAAGATTATGCTTGATTGTACTTGGAAGTAATAGTAATTTAAAGAATAGCCTCCGAAACACAAGGTTTATAAAAAGCATTATTTTTAAATATCACTCATTTACGTAATTGCAATTCAATAAATACCAGTTATTGAAACATTTTATTACGTTTGATTAATCATTGCACACTCGGCGACACATTAAGCTAACCATTTCCAGCATAACATGGTCTCGTTTTGTATAGATTTCCAATACAATGAAGATTCGCTTATACTGGTTTTGTATAGCTGGATTGGTTGCCGTGCGTACAGCAAATAAAGCAAGCGGATGCTCGAGTCCTGACTTCGATTGGGATAGAAAATATTGCCAGTAAAATGCTCATTTTATTGCGAAAAGGAAGCATGAACACCTTCTAGTGTTACTGAACAGTGTGCTACAAATATAAAAGCGTACAAGTAACTAGCACTTGCACTTTATGACATACATTTGATAATAGACCATATTACATAACATCATGCTTGTAATTCCCGAAACGTTAGCCTGAAGTCTACCTAATAGTACCCTTACATTTGGCCAGTTATGTTTAAGTCCCATGTATGAGGAGCTCGTGGCTAAATAATAACAGCCGCACAGGTCGATCTTTTAGGTTAAGCCGTGCTTGGCGAGGTTGGTCCGTGGATGAGTGTCCATATTTACATACCGAGTTTCCTCCGTGCCTCGGAAAGCACGTTAAGCCGTTGGTCCCGGCTGTCATTTGTAGATCTTTGCCAATCGTTACGAATACTCAGAAGCTAAAAGTTTGACATCCAGTCTTAGCAAGGGGTATCGTATTATCCAGTAACTGGGTTGTCACAACAGTCATCATTCATCATCATTTCAGCCCAAAAGACGTCCACTGCTGGACATAGGCCTCTCAAGTTTCGCCACATTGACATAACATGGGGGGTTTTGCCATAATCGCCACGCTCGGCCGGCGGGTTGGCGCATCGCAGTTCGGTTGTTACAAAAGCACAGAGTACGCTGCTGCTCATTTTCTGGCAAATCTCTTAGTCGCCTCTTAGGCAGTCGCTTCAAATAAAATACTGAAACACAGCTGCATCCGGTTAGGCTGGAAGCCGACCCCAACAAAGTTTGGGAAAAAGGCTAGGCAGATGATGATGTTTAAGTCCCATATAATAGAGGCGAGACTAGTGCCATCGACCGGGCACAAATCGAGAGTCTCACAGACTCTCGATTTGTGCCCGGCTACTGAGAAAAACCTAATAACACTTTGCACGACCCCGGAATCGAACCTTAGATCTCATGCTCAACAGTCGCGTTTCGTTTGCAACCACTCTACCAACTAGCAGTCAACTTTCATCTCTATGGGATGTATTTTCAAATATCCTTGCTTAGTTTTCAAATATATTTCTAGTCTTTATTGCACATAAAATTAAAAGATATACACACAAATAATATATAGCTAATGTACAACGGCGAGCTTAATCCAGAATTGGGTTTTCGTACAGCAAACCTTATTTTAACAGAGATATTTGCCGAAGAGGATACAGCTTTGTGCATGAACAGTATTTGTATATGATTTGGTTGTTCAGTCAGCATTCAGTGAGAGAATTTAATTAAATTAAGTAGATCTATCAGGGGAAAAGAAAAATTACAATAATTTTACATTCGCATAAATAAGCTTGAAATTCCAAAGTCGTTTCTATTTCAACTGCATTTTTTAGATTCTTGTTTAATTATTGGCCTCCTAGTCTACTAAGATCGAAACACTAATGGTCGTTTTCACTAAGACTAAGCGGTGCCTTAAGTAATGCGTATTTTTATCTACTGCTGAAATTTTAACTCTCGGAGCTGAGTCGAGCGTTGAAATTGTACTTAGTCATTTTATTTAAGCATACTTAGTACTTAAGTGAAAACAGGCATTAAAGTCAAGTGAAAAGTAAAATAATGTATTCTCTTCTAACATAAGTAACATCTGTTTTCAAATTTACATAACCTTGTCAAATCTATGCATTTTCATCAATATAAATTTATATTACCCCATTAAAATTAATATTAATATATAAGTATAATAAGTTGGTCAAATAGTCATGTGCGGTTATTAACAAATTTACTGCTTAACTGTAAGAGATTTTGCGAAACAACATAATTTTACTTTATCACTATAGCCAGTTAAATATGGGAATAATTTTATTTACGTCTTTTGCCGAGGTTGGTCCGTGGATGGGTGACCATAATTACATACCGAGTTTCCTCCGTGCCTCGGAAAGCACGTTAAACCGTTGGTCCCGGCTGTTATTTGTAGATCTTTGACAGTCGTTACGAGTAGTCAGAAGCCAAAAGTCTGACATCCAGTCTCACCAAGGGGTATCGTATTACCCAGTTACTGGGTTGTGGAGGTCAGGTAGGCAGTAGCTTTATGTAAAATACTGGTACTCAGCTGCATCCGGTAAGACTGGAAGCCGACTCCAAGATAGTTTGAGAAAAGGTTAGGCAGATGATGAATTTTATTTACGTTTTTTGATGTGGGTGTACCTACACCTCTGCCTGTGCCTGTGGAGATAAAGGGCGTGATATTATGTTTTTATGTAGTCGTGTAGGCCACCACAAGTGTACTGAAATTAGGTGGCAATGAGACAAGGCAGTTCTTTAAATAAACGTAAGTAAACTTTCAGGAGGGGGGTATCCAACAATCCTGTATGGTATTTAAATGATCCAAAAGTTTTGGTTTTTCATTTAACATTTTTACTCGAAAGAGAATAGAAGAGGTTTAAGTCAGATATTAGTTTTACTGAAGCAGGAACTTTTTGATCCAGGAAAACTTTTGACTATCAGTAAATAAATATAACCTTGGAATTACCCGCAAGTACCAAACGTGAAAAGATTAAATACGACGTCACGTTTTGTACGAAGAATATAATTTGAAATCTACCAAAATACGGTTTTGAGCACCAATTTTAAAAATAAACGACCGCGTCGCTAATACTTCAGCAAACATTATAAACGAGCAGTGGACATTACACTATTTATAGTGTAATGTATCAATTACCTCATTTACCAACTTCAGATTATATTGTGGACATAGATAGCAAGCGCGCGTTGAACTCTTTACGAAAGTCGAGATCTAAGCCTAACCACGACAATCTTAACAACCGCACTACGCGACAACATCGCTTCACTCCACATCCATTGACGGACTCATTCGAACGTGTCGTCTTGCTATCCGTTTTGAACGGTCAATGTACGTTTAACTTGCAAGTTGTCGCATGTAACGGATTCGCGCAGTGAATGTTTGGTCAGTCGTTAAGTTGTAGCGGGTTGAACTCACATTCCTGAACTATTGAGCCTTCACGGTCTAGAATGCTCTTACAAATCTCTCCGATGTGTTCGCTGTTGTATCGATGTACCCGTACATCGGGAAATAGTATTGTAACGAATCGATTTTGTGTTTTTATCGATATGTATCGTTAAAATCAAGATGGATTTTTGCAATTTCAATTTTTAATTTTGTACAAGAATTTTCAATTAGTCGTTATGTTCAGGTTTGGCAAACTACGTCGAAGTAATGGGTGTTATTCGTTGAACTGTTTATATTCCACGTTATTAGAACAAATTATGGCAATACTATCCAACGTTCAGACGCGATTTTTTCAAAATAGACTTGTTTCTTTTGTTCATCTTATCTTACGTATTCGTACGTAAAAAAACATTAATTTAAAGAATATTTAAGACCTATTTTTAGATACAACTGCCCTTTAAGAATAATTTCTCATAAAACAACCAACACTGTATACTGACAACATGTATTCACCATACAACCTCAGTTCCTACTTCCCAGTGAGATACCAACTTAACTTTGCTCACGTCCTCGTCTTTATACCTTTAATCATAATGGTTATTATTGCTTGTGCTGTGTATGCTTCAACTGGCCCTTATGCTACGCCTACAGGCTAGTACGGCTCGTCAGCATGTCAATAAAATATCGGCTAAACTACATAATATGGATCGTGTCATGTTTATATTGCAACTACTGCGTACTAGAGTATTGTCCCGAGTATTTATAATAATTGTTCTATTATTATTGTCGACATGGATATAAAAACAGGGTTAAATAATTCTCACATTGATTAAGAGCGTTTACTCCTTACGGCATTTCATACAAACTTTGAAGTCCTTATTTCCCGAAATGACTGAAACGGTTGTAATGAAACTTAATACACACAAGCAGGATACATAGGTCTAAAAAGTTACTAAAAATATTTTTACAAAGCCTACAATGTCCACACACTCTCAAAAAATTGGTAAATGAAAAAGAATTTAAACTGAAGTAAAAAAAAAATACAATATAAGAGCACTAAATTAAACAATTGACTTGACACAAATGTTGTCATCAGGTAAGTGCTGTAACTATTCGGAACAATAACGTGTAAATAACTGTAAAAGGTCTTTTTCATGAAATTGACCCATATGTGGTACTGGGAATAGACTTAGTTTGTCATGGTCACTAACACTATCATTAACAGTAAACACGGGATATTTATCATGTTAAATACTAGTAATGTCACATATCCCGTTTTTAGTGTTAACTAGCTGTTCGGCGCAACTTCGTTTGCGTCATATTTTCCCCGTTTTCGCAACATTTTTCATTGCTGCTCCACTCCTATTGGTCGTAGCGTGATGTTATACAGCCTATAGCCTATCTCGACAAATGGGCTATCTAACACTGAAATAATTTTTCAGATCACACCACTAGTTTCGGAGCCTATTCAATGCAAACAAACAAACAAATAATCAAATTTTTGCTCTTTATAATATTAGTTTTTAGATGAAAGCCTTGGTTAGCAAAATGCCCTATCAATTATACGGCCTCTATATTCTTGAATAAAATCTGACAGATTTCATACTATTCTAAGTCAAATCTCGTTTAAGTACTAAAACTAGATTTGACAGTACCTAGTCACAGAAAGTTAATGTCTTGGCTAGAACTGGTAACTATTGAGTACTGTTATGAACAACGTGGCTACATGTTAAAACAATTTACATACTTTCATTTCTTGTCTGGATATTTATTTATTACATTTAGTACAGCATAAAGCCATTATTACTAAATTAAGTTAAGTAATCCTTTTACTCAGTCTTTATAACTACAAACATTCTAACATATCGTCTTCCATGCATCAGCAAACAAGTCCAGGGTTGGTCTCCACGAGCGCGTTGAGCATCGTAAGCATACGCAGTATTGGGGAGGTGGATCGAGGTATAGTGCGACAAAATGGAAAGCTGCTCAATTCAGCACGTGTTCGATTCACGACTCCACAACTCTTCATTGTCAGAGAATATCAAAACATTCGCGGACAAAGCTCAGCCTGTCTAATAAAACGTACTGAAAGTCCCCAACACGAGTTTCAATACTACACCATTTTATTCCAAACTCGGCAAACAAAACATTATTAAGGATTACAAGTAAAGCACAGGGTTCTACCTGCGCTGGAGCACAATAGTGAAATCAAAGCCCCATTGTGGCGATACAATGCAGTCAAGTGGTTGGTGTGGCTTTGTTAGTACCGTCTTCTTAAAGTGCCTGTTGCCATACACATAAAAGAATTAGAAATTGTACTTCTTAGCTGCCAATTTTTCGAGATAGAAGATCTAGTGATGTGCATTTTGGAAGGTTATTTTTTTCGGCTAAGCTGCTTCGTTTTACCTTAAGTTTATGTCACCAAACAACGTAGGCGTCAGTAAGGAGTGTTTTTTTTTCTTTAGGGAAGTATAATTTTATTTATTATTTAAGGAAACTGTATATTGTACAGTCCCAAAGGAGATAAGTAACCAGATTCTCATACTACTAGTATGAGAAACTCGATACTTATCTCCTTTGGAGACTGTACATATGTAAGTATGCCAATGTTCTTGTCTAATCTAGTGTATTGGAATTTCACTCAATTCATAAAAATATAGCTTGTTAATATACACAAACGTACAATTAAAATTCCTAAATAAATCAATGTGTCAGTTTGCATATCACATTTAAAATTCTTTAGAAGTGCCTCGAGTATCAAAGTTTCAAATTAATTAATTGTTTTTATTACTTAAGCCCAAATTGCTATGTTAACACGTATGGTATAAACAAAATGGTTGTTTGTATTCAGCGCACACTGAGGGAGGGGGAACTACCGGAATCGACTTGGTCACTGGTTTTTTTGTACAGGTGGTCGTTTTACTAATTATTTTGGCGATCAAAGCGCTTCTTGTTCTACATACTAACCGTTTTTTTTAAATGTGCAACAATTTTTATTATTCAATAAGCTACTACTTACATTTTTACAATAAGTCTTTGATAGTGAATGGCGGAGGTAAGTCATCAACATCATCAGTTTGTTGAGATTCGAATCAAGACAACGAGTTCTTTTTAATTTTAGCAGAGGCGGATGTTTTAATATACACGGTATGTATATTCAAATAAAACGGAATATAGAATATTAAAATGATTTATTTTTAGAATCATAATTTATGGCGTAGTAGCCAGTGTTAAAAGTTGTGAAAACAGCTTGTGATTTAAAATAGGTAATATTATGAGTCTATTAGCCTGATATATCACGACATGTTCGAGATTTTATTCAATGGATCTATGAGCGAATTAATTCTGACGAACTTATGAATTAATGCAACGTTTTATCATTTGGCGCCAAACTTTCCTACATTTAGCGAATGTCTTAATGGCCTGACATCATAAATATTAGTATTAAATTAATCGTGAAAAAGGCTTTACATCTCTAAGTATAATTAAATTAGCAACATTCCTAACAAGATTTTTCCATTTAAATTGGTGTCAAAGCTTGGCAAAAATGCCATAGACAAACCTGTATGTCGCCTAATGATTTTTTTTTTTAATATTTTTTTTATTCATGACCATAGATGCAAGTCTTTCAGTCGAAAACATAGATGGGTTTTAACCATGGAGCACAACAACCACTGGTTGTTGTGCTCCGTGGTTTTAACAATGTTGTTGTTTTACACAAAATGTTAAAATACATATTTCACTAATAGCTACATAAAATTTAATTTTAACAATCAGAATCCAATTTTCCCTTTCGGGTTGGGTGTAATAAACTTATATACATTTATTCAAATCAATCAAATTAAATTATATTTTTTCTACCGTATTACAAATATACTTATACAATACACTAAAATATTTCCTATCTATTAATAAATCCTGAACGCAGCGGGGAACACTTTGATGATCAATATCACTAACGTCATTGTCATTTAATGCACTTAATTCACTGACCAAAATCAATCTTTGAAAGTTAAAACTTGAACACTTTAGGATAACATGATCCAAATCAGCATCCTCTGTTCCACAATGATGACATCGGCTATTGTTAATTATGCGAATCCTATTCAGGTGAGCTGGAGTTAAGCAATGTCCCAATCTCATGCGTGATAAAATAGTTATAAATTTTCTTGTGAAGTTTTTGAAATTATAGTACCAAGGTTTAATCGGTAATTCATTTTGTATTCCAGCATACCATCTGCCTTTCGTTTCCAAGGTTATCTCCCAATACTCCTTCCATAATTGTCTATTACGTTCTCTAAAGAGGCTGTAGTAATCGGTGAATGGAACCTTGATCAACTCTGATCGATCCTCGTCATGGTTTGAACGGGCCACAGAGTCAGCTACTTCATTTCCACGAATGCCACTGTGTGAAGGTACCCATACTAATTCTACTTTTATATCCTTATCAAGTAAATTTTTGATTAAAAGCCTAATATTACAAATAATATAATTTAACTTATAAGAAATATTTACATTATGTAGAGCAGACAAAACACTTCTGGAGTCTGTAACTATCAAAATATTGTGTATCCTATGTACAAGACTATTTACATGTTGCAGTGCACAATAAATTGCATAGCATTCTGCAGTAAAAACGCTACACATCCTGTTTAATTTAATACATTTAGTGAACTCTACCTGTGGATCATAGAAAGCTGCATTTACATTATGATCTGTTTTAGATCCATCTGTGTATATAACATAATGTTCTGGTCTATTGTCTTTGAACTGTAACAAATCAAATTCATTGTGTACCACATCTAAATAGATTTCAAAGCTGTTAATAATACCATTATAAGGAATTTTGTATATAGGCCAAATATTGTTTTTAACAATGTCTTTTGAATTATTATTTACATGTTCAAATATTATTGGCATTTCAGGTAGAGTTCCACCAACCAAAGAAGAAGCAGAGATCGCATTGGAAGCAATTGACTGTGAGATTTCAGGATGTATTGTTAATTTCTTAAGTAAAGGATTATCATTTGATGTCATGACTTTTAATAAAAATCTCTCAGCCAATAACAACCTTCGTAATGTCAAGGGAGGTATACATGTCTCAACTTCTAACGAATTAATAGGTGTGGAGCGCATAGCACCACAAATAAGTCTCAGTCCCATATTTTGAATCACATCTAATTTTCGTAACAAGGTGCTATTAGCATTCATGTAAGCTAAACTGCTGTAATCAAAATGGCTTCTCACTATACTTTTGTACAGCATACTCATAACTTTGGGGTCAGATCCCCAAAAACTTCCTGCTAAATGCCTCAATAGATTAATACCATTCAGTGCTTTGTTACATAAATGTTTAATATGTTCATCAAACTTTAATTTGTCATCAATAATAATGCCTAGAAATTTATGTTGCTTAACAACAGGAATTTCTACGTCATTGTATGAAATTTTAACATTGTTATGAGTATTTTCATTTTTACTAATAATTAAAACTGAACTCTTTTCTGGACTTATTTCTAATTTAAGTTTAGTATGGTAATAACTGTATAATTGAGACAAAGCCGTATTGATATTATACATTGCTATATCTATGTTTTGATTAATGCTGTACAAAAGCAAGTCATCTGCAAATTGCAGGATATTTACACCTGGTACATTTACATATTTTAATATTTCAGAAGTATACAAGTTATAAAGTAAAGGAGACAAAGTTGCCCCTTGCATTGTGCCTTTGTTAACAGTCCTAGGTCCATGTAATTTATTATTATATTTAACAAATATAGTTCTATTATTTAAAAAGGAATAGAGCCATTTTAGAATATGACCAGGTATACCAATGTTGTGAGATACTTGAATGAGTTCTTCTATATTTACATTGTCAAAAGCACCTTTTACATCTAAAAACACGCAGATTGCATTAGAGTGACTTAATTTAACCTGTCTTACATCTGATAATAAAGATACAAAGCTTTCAGAGCAACTTTTACCTTTTCTGAAGCCATACTGTATAGAAGGAATTAAGCTTTGCGATTCAACAAAGTAATCTAATCTTAACTTCAGCATATTTTCAAAGAGTTTACCCAAACAAGATGATAGAGAAATAGGTCTATATGAAGAAGCACTATTTACAGGTTTATTAGGTTTTAAAATTGGAATGACACACTGTGTCTTCCAAGACTCTGGTATTACTAATTCATCCCATAGTTTATTATAAATGTTAAGTAATGTCGTTTGAGCATTTAGATGTAATTTTTTTATTAACATGTAAGGAATGTCATCCAATCCCGGTGTAGTATCTTTCCTGCTATTTAAAGATGTTTTCAACTCTTCAATAGTGAAATTGTTTTTGAGAAATACATTTACATCATTTTCCGTAGCATTTTCGAACAAATACTCAAGCCTATTATCATCTATTTCAGTAGAATCTGCTAAGTTATCTAAAAAACTTGGAACCCACTCATCATTGAGGTTTTTGTTTCGATTTGATCCAATTTTTTTAAATTTTTTAATGTATCCCCATATCCTAGACACTGGAGTTAACCTATTGAAGCTACTACATAAATTACGCCAAGAAGAAGAACTTTCTTCCTTCAGAATTCTTTTCTTTTTTGCATCTAATTTTTTATAGTTTATCCAGTTTTCTATGTTCGGTTGTGAAAAATAATACTTTAATGCATCTTTTGATTTTGCGACAGCATCACTACATTTTGTATTCCACCATGGTACTGGTTTTTTAATAGCTGTGTTTGCACCTAATTTTCGTTTTGGAATTGTTTTATTCCTTAGGTCATTTAATGTTTCTATAAAATGGTTATATGCATTGATAGGGGAATCATTTATTAAGTCCAAGTTGGAAAAACAAGTTTCTGATAGTCTATAATATTCGTCCCAATCTGCCTTACTATAAATATATTTCTCTTGATCCACAGGAGGTGATGTATCATACGCTGATGGTTGAATGTTGATCTCAAGTAAGGTTGGAAGATGATAGCTACCCATGGGATCGTCATGAACATACCAGTTACATAAATGAGCTATTGAGGAGCTAACAAGCGCAAGATCTATCGCTGAAGCTTGTCTATTAGGATAAGGAACAGTTGTTGGTGATCCATCATTTAAAATACATAAGTCAAATTCATCAATTATATTATATAAACATCTACCTCTATTATTATCACTATGGCATCCAAAGGCTATGTTATGAGCGTTAAAGTCACCCATAATTATACAAGGTTTAGGTATGTTATTGATTAAGTCCTTTAACTTTGCCGAGTCAAACCTGATACTGGGAGGGCTATACACACAAAGTATTGCCATTGCTCCAAATTGTGTTTCTATAGTGATACATAAATTTTGAATAGATTCTGAGAAGTGTGTATGAACTACTTTGTACTTTAAACGATGATTCACCAAAATGGCTACTCCATTATGAGAATTTATGGAATTCTTGTGGATTAAATTATATGAGGGAAAGTGTGGAATTATAGAATTAGATTTGAACCAAGTCTCATTAAGAAGACAGACATCTATGTTCTTTTCAATTAATAAATTTTGCGATAGGCTCTTTTTACTCTGTAAACTCTGTATATTATACTGTAAAATATTTAGGTAAAAATCCATGTTTAAATTAAATTAGATAAAAATATTTCTTTTATTTTCTTATGTGTGAGTGGCCCATCAGAGTCACTCTTGTTTCCTAATGCGACCAACGATTTGACAATTGCATTAATTATAATATCATTATTTGCTACTTGTTTAATGTCCAAAGTATCATTGGTTTTAGCCTTATCAGTAACCTTGGGAAAAGCAGGGAAAGATTTCTCATTATATGTAGGGGGTGAGTTCACAACAGTGGCATACGATTGCTGCTTAAGAAATTTGGCCTTTTTCTCTTCAATTTTTTGCTTCTTAATAGGACAGTCTCGTGAAATGGCAAGATGATTACCTGCGCAGTTGATGCATGTGATCTCTTCGACATCGCATTCTCTGTAGGAGTGACGACCAGCACAAGAAGAGCAATGTTGCTCGCCTCTGCAAGCCTTAGCAGAATGATTAAATTTAAGACACTTATAACATTGCAATAATGGTGGTATGTATGCTTTGACTTCGTATCTAAATAGTTTTAAATATGCATATTGCGGTAAAGTTGTTGATGCAAATGTGACGGCAACTGTATTAAGAGGCACTAATTTTCCCTCTACTTTACGCATGAATCTTTTAATAGAAATAACTTCAGAGTCACACATAATATTTTTATATATTTCTTCATTGGAGAGTTCTTTGGGCACAAACCTCAATACACCAATCCTTTCTGTTAAATACGATGGTATAAAGGCTTTTAACTTATTTTTACCTAGGAAGTCTTCCATCTTCAAAAAATTGTTGGCCGCAGCCGCCTTTCTGAATGTCACTCCTATTTTGTGCGCATTTATTCTGTGTACTCCTAATACACCCTTAACATTGTCGGATATTAAGTTTGTGAGAGTGATAGGGTTTTTATTCCCTACCTTCTCCTGCTCTGTTGATTCGACGTATACCACATACTCAGAGTTTGTATTTTCTATGAAAAGTCTTTTATAGTTTGGTTTAGTAAAAATGTTATACTTAGTTGAGTCAGGATTTCGAGTATAGTTGTATTTTCGTTTTTTATTCACTCCCGGATCTGGCGGCTCTTCACCGCCACTGGTGACACTCATGGTGGTTTGAGGTCTTTTTGAAGTTATTTATATGGTATTTCCTTAGAATTATTAATTTAAAAACTTTTTGTGAAATCAAAATTACCGCCTCGGTTGACTTCCCGCCAAAAAGTCCTGTCGCCTAATGAACTTTGCCGCATTCTCCTGTCAAACCACCGAATATTTATGTTTCAATTAAAGATGCATTAATCATCAATTAATTTTAAATAAACAATTATATAAAATTTTATGCCTCCATGCACTATTGAGTACGTTAAAAAATACTTATAGCCTGATGCAATCAAATTTAAAGGCACAATAACAATTCTTGAAACTAAGGTTGTGCGGCGTGGAAAATAAACGAGAGACGAAGGCAACAGACGCGACCGCCACCTATAGACATTAAAAATTATGTTTCTGATCATTAATACTAAACGTAGAAACTTAATAATTGCCGCCTATTATACATATTGTAATAAAAAACGCATTCTTGGATTCCAGCCAGTATCCCACTGGGACGGGGTTGGAGATCCGAGTTTATGATGTACGATCGTAATTGTCTGACAACCAAACCTGAGCCGTCTCTCCTACACAATACGATCCAAGTCAACAGGTGTGTTTTGACTGTGCACAAAATACGATACGGTGTTAATAATAAAGAATAAGTTAGAGTGTTCGAAATGTAAAGAAATCAAAGGGCGAGGCATCTGCCACCCCCGACTGCTCGTCGTAATCGTATCAATAAGTTAGGCCGCAAGTTTATTTTTATCGATATCAATCGATCATAACGTCGTGCGTTAACGATACCATCAGATTCGTTACTTTTGATTTGAAAGTCGAGTGTTTTATAATTACAAACGATAGAGTTTTGTATTTTTACAAAAAAGTTGATCCTTATCAGTGATTTGTTATTTGTGAGCGAACCACAAATTAAGGTACTTAATTATAAATCTATCTGGCGGTCGCTTGAGGCGGTTCACACTCGCCTGACTGAGAAATCTTCGAAATTGTTCGAAGCGACTCAACAGAGTAGTCAATACGATGCAAGCATGGATAACATGCCCCGATAACCAGATAAACGTTGAAATCATTGTGTAGTCTAAAATTAGTTTGACTGAGAAGAAAGAGCGATGCACAAAGCTATGCAAAGATTGTTCAGAATGCATTTGAACAGAAGATATGCATCAAGTTGCTTTCACGTGTCCTCGGAGCAATTCTCATGGTAATGCGTGGCATCCGAGGCCCTCGGGTTTTGGGTTCCTGAAGCCTGTTCTCTAAACGTCCCATGGAAAATAAAATACGACAAAATTACTATACACAGACAGTGATTTTCTCTTTTGTTAGCTGATAATGGTCTTTCTTACCGCGACACGGTTTTGGAGAAGAAAACTTAAGAAAGCTTTAGGTACTCAAAAATATATTGAAAAACATGTATACCAATCATACTTTATACATTATGGTTACTTGAGAAACTAGCTAATTGGGAAGGTTTCAAAAGCTCAGATTGCAATGCTACAGTATCGTAAGCGATTATTGTTTTCAACACTCCTGAAGTCACGTTTAGTCTGTCTGCGCGCGCATACATTAAGTTTAAGACTTGAAAATCAGAGCCCATCGCTTCGCCACAACAAGAACAGCGATCGCGTGTCGCTGATAAATACACTACTGAAATTATAAACGTCCCGACAGATGCACTTTTGACATACAGGCGGACAAAGGGCCCGTTCGCACGCTCGCCACAAAACCACGTTTTTTGTAGAAGCCCCCGAACGGAATCTAAACGCGAATCACATTGTGGGATCCTGCCTTCTTATTTCAAATTTTAGTTTTTTTCCCCGTTGGCTACTTGGAAATGTTGCCAATGTCTTACAGTTAATTTTCCGAGAGGACGATTAAATTAAAATGAGGTTTTTTGACAAATTGTCTGCAGTGAGAACGGTTTAGACTCAAGTCATTTGACTTTACCGTTATGGGTCTTGGTTTATACTACATAATACCTATAGCAATAAAATAATACTTTCTTACATCTTATGTGATTTTTTTTGAAATGTTCACAATAAAGCGTAGAGAGCTTCGTAGCTTCGCGTAGGCTTATTTGCAAATAAGGGGAGCTTAGCTTATTGGCGTATTATTCGAAGACTAGCGGAATCCTAGATAATTATTATACTTGCCAGTCAGAAATTATCTCTGGAATTTATATCAGTTTATAACTTTATTTGTACTGCATTGCCAAATCAGCTCAGAAAAATGCAGCTGACCTATTTTACACAGACAGTCTTATCGCTCGTATTTAAGTTGAGTAAACTCCTTAACGAGATTTTTAATGGCTAGCAACCATTAGAGTTGTGTGCAGAGTAGTATCCTCTTATCTCGTCCATCTGAGTTCTGTTACTGATAGCGAATTGGGTGTGCTTGTAATTTTTGTTAATTCTGGTAAACAGATATCCAATTTGGATTTCTTAGGATAAACAGCTAAAACGAAGTTGAACGTCACGTCTTACCGCATGTGAATTTTCAAGAAATGTCTAGAAATGTAGTCGGCAAAATGAATTTGAAAAAAACTTTTGGGCTTCGCCGCAGTCGTGTAAGAAGTGCAAACAGATAGGAAAACTTTGATCCTTTCTGACATGTGATCAACTAAAACATATTCAAGTAATGCTATATAGAGTAGGACAAGAAAGTGCAGAGTGACATAACCAAAACTAAATATTCGCCATCGACTGACAGACGGTCATAAATCGTTGACGTAAAAACGAGTGTCATGCCACACCACTCGACGACCAAAATGGACGATTAAAATCAAAAATAAAACTACAACACGGCATGCTTTTGTCTTACTCGTGTCTACAACAGGCTTTTATCTGTTGGACGCCGGTGCCCGTTCCTTATACTTGAAAAAAAAAAAGTTGGAAGGAGCGATGGCGCGCGCAGGTAACTCGGCCATTTTGCTTCACGTTTTTATTGTTATTCTTTTTCAATAATCCGCATGTTTTATGGCTTGTTAGGTAGTTTGTTACGATTCGAGGTTACTAATTAAGTAACGGGAAACACCAGTAGCAGGAAATATTCATTATCAGAACGATTTTTGGGGTTCCGTGCCTCGGGGTACTACGGAATGGCTTTTACTCTCGTTGGTCCATCGGAAAGTAAACATTGAATAAATGTTACATGGTAAGAAAATGTTCTTGACTACTGGTAGGTTGAGAATCTCCTAAGCTATCTCAGACAATAAGGTTGTTTTTTAGGTTTTCAAACCAAATTGGTACTTTTGTTCGGGTTTTAAAATTAAGTAAAGATAGACTCAGACCGATCGATTTGCGTAGATATATAACTGAAACAATCTAGACTTCAATTGTCCAGACATAACATTTGACACAGATCAAAGTTAAGCAACCTTAGGCAGCAATTATTTAGACACCAATTGAAGTAAGCATGATTTCGAACAATAAACCGAAGGCTAAATTCTTTACATCTCATTGGCTTCAATTTTTTCTTCGCGTTCGTAAGATAGCTATTACAAGACTATTCGTTAATAATAATGGTTCGAGGTGGCGTGAAAAACGGGTCTTCGTCCAACATACCATTAACGATTATAATCTAAGCTAATCATTAGGTACCAAAAATGCATCCTAGTAACAAACAGGAAACATAATATTTACCTACCGACATTTTCTATGTTAATTTAAAAGTCGCAATGTAAAAAATCTCATTTATTTTATTATATGCGTAATTCTCAATTTCCTGTGATTGGACACGATTATACTGTGATGAATAACTCATTAATATAGTTTTATTTTATTGTGACATTGTCTGTTTGGCAAAACGGACTTATTACTTATTAAATACAATTTTATTGTCCCTAAAGTTCTCAAGATCAGTTTCCACACACACTTCCAAAAATTATCATCTTAATATTTTTTTATCAAATTCGGGTAATTAAGAAATCAGTAGGTACTTTAATCTCTCTAAATAAAATATATCTTAAGTTTTAAGTGCTAAGAGATAGTCTAAGATTAAGAAAGTCAAACGTAATCGGGCACTAATCCGTCCAGATTTCTAATTAAAAACGTCTTGTATACTAGATTCAGACTTCCAAACTTAACATAGCTGGGTGCCTAAATCCGGCTTTCTCCTGAAGTATGTAGGGTTGTCAAAATCTTCTAATATATAAAATTCTCGTGTCGCGGTGTTTGCTACTAAACTCTTCCGAAACGGCAGAACCGATTTGTATGCATACTATTTTGTGTGCACATCGGGTAGGTCTGAGAATCTGCCAACATCTATTTTTTATTCCCCCAAATCCCATCAAAATTTCCAAGCGAACGAAGTCGCGGGTAGTAGCTAGTATATTATAAAATGTGTGCATAATAATACGGGTGAATGTTTGGTACGTGTTGACTCCGCTAATCAATGAATATTCCAGAAACTTTCATACCGGACATCTCGTCTCATAACAATTAAATAATGCGGTCGAAGTTTAAGGTAAGCTTGATAATGATGTAGATAAACTCCTGCCTTTTTTCTATGGCGGGAGGCAGGAACCACAGAAGGCCACCTGCTGCCACCCTTACATTCTCTCCTTTCCTTCCTTTTGCCTCGTCCACGTTCATATATCAGCTGGCCTACCATGACGTCTTAAAGCAGAATTGTTTTACTCTTATTCCAGTGTGGGAAAGAGACGGAGCTATACAGGATGTCTAGCGTCATCTCTTTCCCACTCTGGAAAAGGAGTTAAACAGTAATTTGGTTAATAGTAGGCCACCTGGTCATACGCTCACGCCGGTTGCGAGTACTATGCACCTGAACTTTCTGAAGAACCTCAGCAGTCCGTTTACGTCCTTCATCCTCTCCTATGTTCGTTCCTCCTCTAAGTTAGGTAAATTAATAAATAAACAATTAAGTTCATATTCTCTCTATTCAAGATGGCGTCGATTGACCAAGCTAATATTATCTTTGATTGATTACCGTATGAATGCGGATGTTGGCTTGTATTGAATGTACATATTATGTACACATTGTACAGATGTTCGCAAACTCGATTAAGTATAATTCTTCATTAAGTTTCCACGTTTCCTTTTATGTACACGTCTTGCAATGCAACAGTCATATTCTCTATATTATTAATTTATGATGAACTAGTAAGATAGATTTGTGACGATAGTTCTTGGCTAAGAGTGACGTATTTAGGTAGAACAGATGGCTGCTGACGGCTTGTTTGCTGAAAATGTATGGCTGGGGTGTGAAGCATGGCATAGGAAAAAGAAGAACCAGTGACTGGAACAGGGTTTATAATGATGATTAATCACTCAAGATGGGTGTATGTCGAAAAGACCGAAGACTTTTAACTAGTTTGTCGGAATACAGGTACTAAAGTCTGTGAATAATAATGATCTAATTAAATATTCAAAATTCTAATGATTATGAAGATGATCGTGATGGCATGATTGTTATGGTCGCCATACTTACCTTTTTCTATCCACGGTTCTCGTTTAAGGGGTGCTTGAAACAAAAGGAAAATTATAGAGGAGCATTTGAACAAGAACTACATGGTACTAGATTCAATACCTCATCAAGAATTGTATACATGGCATTTCAAGGATTTGAGTAGACACCGATCCTCTTCTGAGCATATCAACTCGAAAAAGAGTTACTAAAAAGTGGTTGTGTTGTGTTTTCTTCCGTTACAGGTCAAAGAGTCCTGCATAATAAATTACGGCTTCACTAAATCTATCTGACCGGATCAAGCCTTAAAACATGAACATTCCGATTGGAGAAAGCTTATTTTTTCCAATTTGAATTCTGAATTAGAAATTATAATGAATAGTCTGATATGTTAAAATGGAATTTTACACTGTAGTAAGATGAAGCTGAAAGCTAGAGAAGAAGAAATTGTTAAGTTTGTTTGAATTTTGAATTAATTACTCTATACTACCAACCCGCACTGGGCTGCCTGGTGGATTCAGCCCACTCCCTCTCATTGAGAGGAGGCCTATGTCCCAGCAGTAGGGACATTATAGGCTGATGATGATGATGATGATGACTCTATGTACTATCACTTACCTAGTTCACTGGGTGTATATTTAAAGTATCCATATCCAAATTTGGGTACTGCATGCGCAAAATGAGAACATGTTAGTATTCATTAAGATTAGAAAATGAAGTAAAATGGAGTATTTGTAAGGTAAATGTCAGTCTGTTACTATTAGTATTTAAGTCTAAAGTAATGTGCTACAATGGCCCTTTTTTGTGATGCACATACAAAATGGCCGCGTTGCAAGATTTCGGTCAAAAAAAATATCTTAGTTAATAGTAAGTATTATTTCGGCTGAATAGCGGTTTCTGCTGAACATTTGCCTCCCCAAATTGCTTTTTCACATATTTACTACTTTTTTTTTTTCGACTTTTCAATCAGTCGCAAAAAGTACAGCCAGTTCACCCTCAGTAAGGTTCTGAAAGCCTTTATGGCAATATTCCGTGCACATAGTGGTGAATGTCGATTTATTTTCACTGCTCGCTCCCTTCCATTAGGTAATCACAGTAAGTGCAGGTACCAAGTTCTAGTTTGTGCCTGACTCGACAACGTAGTTCGTTAAGGTGCTCCCTCACCGCGAGCTTTTGCCTGTGTTGTCAGTTTAGATTCACTTGTTTCTGTACAAAATCGAATCTTGGAATGTCACATTAAAGGCGAACGTCAACGGCGACGTCTTTACGGCTTTAAAGGAACTACCGATTCCATATTGGCCAAAATATTGAAAACACCTTAGTATGGAAGGATGAGCGTTTTTTTTATAACTATGTTTGGGCAAATTTATATCATTATCAATATTAGTAAGTAACGTGTACGAAAGATATGTGATAAAGACCTATAAGTTATCCAGTCTTACGTTAAGTAAATAATATCTTATAGATAGATTGTAGTAAGCTATGTTAGTAGTGATTTCACTTACTCATCCAGTGGGGAATGCTCGGATACGTTCTGGTTGTTGTTTCATCTTCAGCTGCTTGCGCATAATTAGAAAAGGCATATGTTAGTATTAGACTACGAAAATACAACAGTTGTAGAAAAAGAGTTAGTAAAACTAAGGATAATGAGAGAGTTAATGAAGTAAGAAATTTTATCGATGCATAAAATATATCAGTCAGGGCACATCACTAGGCATCAATCAAAATGAGATACTCATCAAACGATTTTTGTCGGCAGAGTTTCAGCGATTACTTTGCGGTCGAGTTAAATGCATTATTTAAACACCTTATAATTTAAATTTGACCTTTAATATTGATTGAATATCTTATAACGAAAAGATAAGATTTGATATTTGTCCTAGAACAAGCCGGAAAACCAAAAAATCGAAGATAAGGCATACATCAACCTGGATCGAACCTTCCGTCGTCCCTACTAGAGACACCCCAGAGACGCCCTATCAAAGAATGGAGATCGATATCCTGTCTCTGATAGGTCGTCGGGCATAATTCACGACGTAATGTTAGTAATCACAGTTAGTACAGCTACCAAGTTTTAGTGTTGTGACTTACTCGATACCGTAGTTAGTTAAGACGCTCCCTTACCGCGAGCATTCGCCTGTAATGTTAGTTCAGATTCATTTGTTTCTGTAGAAATACGAAGTTTGGAACGTCACATTAGAGGCGAATGCTTGCGGTGATGTGACACCGTTATGACATTAAAATTAACTACCGATTTCATCATTTTCATTAATTCATCATTTCATTTTCAAAATATCACCATACTTCCACAAGTATAGTGGTTTTTATAATATATGTTATGGCAAATGTATATCATCACAAATATTAGTAAGTAATGGGGTTGTGCTTGATCCAATAAGAACAAAATGTATGTGATAAAGTCCTGTAAGGTATTTGGCCTTACATTATTTAAGTAATATCTTATTGATAGGTTGTAGTAAGCTATGTTAGTAGTGATTTTACTTACTCAAGGTTGTTCCTTCTTCTTCAACTGCTTGCGCATAATATAAAAGACATATGTTAGTATTTGTTAGTACATTTAAAATACGACATTACAACAGTTGTAGAGAAAGAGTTAGTAAAACTGTGAATAATGAGAGTAACTCTCTCATTATTCACAGTTCTACTAACTCTCATGAGGTACAAAATTTTATCGATGTATAAAATGTATCAGTCAGGGCTCATCACTAGGCATCAATCAAAATGAGATACATCAAAACATTTTTGTCAGCAGAGTTTCAGCGAGTACCCCGCGATACAATAAGTATATATTGTATGTGTCTATGTGACAAAGTTCTATAAGTTATCTATATAAGTAAGTAATATGTTAAGCTAAGTTAAGTAAGCTATGTTAGTGGTGATTTCACTTACTCTTCCAGTGGGGAAAGCGCGGATACGTTCGGGTTGTTCCTTCATCTGCAGCTGCTTGCGCATAATTAGAAAAAGGCATGTGTTAGTATTAGTTAATATATATCATCTAAACTACGAAATTACAATAGTTGTAGAAAAAGGGTTAGTAAAACTGAGAATAATTTGAGTTTTAATGAAGTAGGAAATTTTATCGATGTATAAAATACATCAGGGTTCATCACTAGGAATCAAACAAGATGAGGCACATCAAAAGATTTTTGTAGGCAGTGTTTCATCGAGTACCTCGAGACGCTTTGCACACTTTGCGGTCGATATGAATGCATTATTTAAACCCCTGTAATATTGATTTTTATTGTAATGAAAAAATAATGACTGAGTTTTCAGTTGCGGTTTGGTGGAAAATTTTGGTTCTTTTAGTATTCTTTTTTTCTAGAACGTCATAGTCGCAATCCAGAAAATCGAAGATATCAACCCGAAAATCCGAGACAGGAGGCTGGTGACCCAGTAGAGGGGACGTTGTAGGATGATTACCTTTATTTATAAATATAGTTGCTGTCAAATCATTGTTGTTTCTTCATAAGTAGTCAAATGGTAAAAGAAAATATTATTAAACCTATAATATACTTAACGAGCTAAAAATATCAACAATGACAATATTTCGAAAGACTGAACAATGTGTACAGGTCATAAATAAACTCTATGATAAAATGTACTGTTTAATTAAACAGAAACAAACTCAGTTATTTAATTAAGATGATAACGATGAATGAATTAAACAAACGTAAGAAAGAAGACTGAGTAAAACAAATGTTGGAAAGGACGTTGGGAACGTATATTTATACGTTATATATATTATATATAAGTTATTTAGTTTATATTAGTTTTTACGTTAGGCCCACATGAAAATAAAAATAAATATATTTCTGGCCATTGGCTAATGGATTTTAATATTAATTTAACACTGAAACGCAAAAAAAGTAATAAATAGTATTCTTGGGCTCCATTATTTCAGATTTCAAGCTCATAATAACCCAGCTCAGAAATATAAAGCAAAGCTCCCTCCACATAGGAATAGGGACGTCTATCAATTACAAATACCCAACATTACTGGGATCCATAAAATAGAGAGGCATAATAAAGGTCTGCATGAGAAATGGTAGCAGGTAGGGGTCTCCGGCGGCGCTTCGTGAGGACGTCTGCACGCCTCGTCACGAGCGAGCCGCGAGCCCCGAGCCTGTCGTCCATCATCCTGATGCGAGCCACCAAATTAGCCCTCTGTACAGCTACAAGTACCACTGCACTTCTCCAGAATACACCATAATTATAGCACTTTTGAACGGACCCGTAAGGGCTGCTAATGTGACCAAATTATGATTTCACATAGTTTTGTGATTCTGACCTTAAGTAGTCCTGATGGGTGTAAAACAGATCATTACATCGAAGTGACATTGTTCGGATATTTGGTTTGAGAGAATAAATAAATGTGATGGCCTGATGACTGGAGATTAAAATGTTAAACACTCCACAAATCAATGTACTTTCTTATCAGCTGAAATCACGAGAACGCTCTTTGTTTCCTAATGTTCAAATAGTATTGTCATTTATTTTTGCGTCAAACGAGATTATATAATATTTACATTAGTAACAGATTTCTAATGTTCACAAGAATGATAAACTTGACATGTAAATCTCACGTCTTACTAGAACATATAAATAATTGCTACAACAACGACAAGTGTCAGTAAGAGCAGCAACATGGTTCGGTTAACATTAGCTTCTATCTCCAAACATCTGACTGAAGATGTCATAGACAAAGTTTTTAAGTTGAAGACAAATAGTGAGGACAATGTCCAAAGTGTTGAAATCTCAAGAGCGGCGCCCGCCGGGGAGGGCCTCATCAGCGCTGTGTACCGGATCGAAGTGACTGGCAAGAATCATACCGCCAAGTTCATCGCTAAAGGACTAGTAACTGATCCTTTAATGCGAAAATCTCTGGACTGCCACACGTACTTTAAAAGAGAAGCTTTATTTTTCTCAACGATTTTGCCCATCTTGTGCGAGATCCAGAAGACTTCTGGTGCAAAAGAGAGGATTCAGGAATACCTACCGAAATGCTACGGATGTCATCTCGATGGTAAAGAAGATTATATTTTGATGGAAGACTTAACCGAGAAGGAATGTTCGTCTATATCTGAACATATAACTATTTATGAAAGGAATTTAACTCTCAAATCTTTAGCGCATTTCCATGCTGTATCCTTAGCTCTACGAATTAAAAAACCTGATGCCTTTGCTAAGCTTGCGAATGGACTAGACGAAGTTTATTATAATGATAAGAATAGAAACTGGTATGCGAACTATCTCGCTGAAGCCATTAAAATAGATAAAGAAGTGCTTGCAGAATTCGAAGATCCGGAAAGCGTTTATTATCAGAGATTTAACGCCGTACTTGACAATGATGTATATGGACAATTGATTCGCATCGCTAACAGTCGCGGTGACCACCCCGTGTTCGGTCACGGAGATGCTTGGTGTCCCAACTTCCTGTGCTGTAAAGATAAAGCTATCGCTATTGATTTTCAATTATTGAGATGTGCTTCACCCGCCACAGATTTGGCTTACTTCATACTTATGTGTAGCGTTTGTCACACCAAAGAAGATTTTTTGGAGGCTGTCGCTGTTTACTACGAGTCTTTAGAGTATTATTTGACAGACATGGGTATTGATGCTAATAAGGCTTTTTCATTCGACATGTTCAAAGAAGAATTGAAGAAGTATGGTTGTTTTGGAATACTAGCATCAATCACATCGTTTCCCTTGTTGGCCAACGAACGCTGCGATACTCTACAACCCTGTGAGGTGAAGTACACCGGCTATGATCGCATACCGCTTAAGGAGCTCTGGCCGTTAAGTCCAATTAAACACGAAGAACACAAATTGCGCCTCATAAACGCCGTCCATGTTGCTATAGACGTTGGACTGATCTGAATTTAGTAAATGTTAATAGAAATAATAAAAAGGTTCGTTATTATCCCAGTGTTTCTTGTCTATCACGACTTGGCTACATCGCACTTAACGGAACAGTTAAACTTAAAATCATCTCTCAACCGCCAGCCTCGCAAACTGATTTGTGTAGAGATTCAACAAAAAAACACCTGTATCTATATAGATAAGCCTTTAGATGAGTCGGCAATACATTGGAATGTTCGGATTCGTGACCGCTAGACAGCCGAAAACTAATTATCGCGCGGTGTCGAAGTGTTCGGCCGCTCGGACGAGGCGCGTGTGTATCGAATACACTCGCATACAACTTACATTTTAAACCGGCCTATTTAGTTGGTGATTTTTTTACCTTTCTGGGTTCTGTCCTGTGTCGGCACTTTTGCTACCTCGTGGATTGATAAATGATTTGAATTAACAGTGATAGGGTTAGAAATCCAGTTTTGAATTAAACGATCGTCGAAGCAAGTTCCTCCGTCACAGCCACTGATGCAAACACAAATAGAGCAAATATTTGTTTTAATACCCTCTTTAGTTGGGTTCCTCTAAGCACCAACAAGGTGACATTCTTTTTCGTACGATCAGTTAAATAAGGTTTCTAGCAATTTTAGCTTCGTGTGCAATAAAAAATTAGCATCGACAGGGATTTATGTTCCCATAAAACACGAGAAACGGCCGAATAACACATGCGAATCACATCGGATTCCTAAAACCGTGCAAATGCGTATAAAACTGAATAATTCCGTCGTACATACTGTTCGTTCAGAAATTTGTAGCAAATAGTTAGCGATACTGAATGTAAATGTGACGATTTCGTTGTACTTTATACATATTAAAACTCAATACCCGTCTTTAAGAAAATTGCTTAAAAGGCAAAGCGGAGTAGAATTTAAATATGCAAACTTTAAGATTGGTTTACATAGAAAGGTTCTTATAAAGTTAGTGTAGGTGACAGGTGTGCTGTGCTGGGATCACGCGTATGAGGTGCTGCGTAGTTCTAACAGGCAAACACCAATAAACTTGTCTTGCTGGCTGTGATTCACATGGAAAGGAAACATATCGATGTGTGGAGTCCGAAGGCTACGTAATTTTAGCAACAGAACGTAGCGTGCCTTCAATGTAGGCATATTTCTGCCTAAAAGTCTATCAAGATATTAATATTAAGATAAAGTGGACGTGATAAATGGGTCTTATTAAATACTTTTTGCAAAGACTCATTCACCTTACTGTGACTTTGATTTAAAATGGTATGACGTATTATTAGGCGGTTATCTGATTGAAATAAACACGTAATATGACTGATTTGTTCTATTAAATGGACGCTCCATTTTAGAGCTACATGCTGATCTTATTTTGATTTAAGAGATACTCTCAAAGGTGTACACATAAATAAAAGGATAATGGCAAAATTTTTTTGGTGTTCAAATATACCTGTAGTTGATCCAGTTGGTGAGCATAGTAGGGACAAGACTACTAAAGCTGGGATTAATTAGGAAATGGCTAGGTAGATGATGATGAGGAACCTCACACCTATAAGAAAACTTAGCCAGCTAATTTCGTTTTATCCACTCAAATCTAGCCTGTCCCTTTGCTGCCCTCCCCTAGCGACGCCCTAAGCCGAGGCATGTACCCCGCAGGGGCTGCCCTTAGCGTGTTGTCGCTTAGTTTATAAGATTTTTGCCCTGGCTAGAGGCATCCACAGGATTGACTGGTTAAGCAGAAGCCAGCCTCAGACGCTGAATTGCGAGATGCCATAAACAAAAAAAAAAAATGTCTTTTTATACAAAAGAGCACCTAAACAAACTTCCTAATATAATCGCTTGGTAACTTGTGATAAACGGAACAAAATGTAAATGATCTCAAAACAATACAGGGCGAATGTTAAGTGTCACTCGAAATTAACTAAATTTGAATAAGAAGCCGGGTTTTAACTAATATTGAGTTTAGTCATCATCATCATCAGCCTATAATGTTCCCACTGCTGGAACACAGGCGTCCTCTCTATGAGAGGGTGTGGGCTGTAATCCACCACGCGGGCACGGTGCGGGTTGGTAGATGTCACATGTTTTCGAATTTTTAGTTCTAGGACATGCACGTTTCCTCACGATGTTTTCCTTCACCGTTTTTTAGAGCAGCGGTGATGAAATAAATTAAACAAAGTACCTAATGCGCCTGCCTGGGTTCGAACCCACGTCTTACTGCTCGTAAGTCGGGGCTGCCACCACTGGGCCACCGCTGCTCTCCTGAGTTTAGTCGAGGGTATAAAATTACATAACATCACGCAAGTCATCCTCAAAGTCTTAGGCAGAGGTGTACCCAATTTTAGTACCTACATATTTCGCTAGTTATGTTTAAGTCACATGTAATAGGGGGCGAGCCTATTGCCATCAACCCGGAACGAATCCAGACTCCATGGCTGCTACTGAGAAAATTCCAGATGAAAAAACCCGATAACGGTTTCGCCGACCCGGGAATCGAACCCAGGACCTTATGGTAGGCAGCCTTCGTCCTCTAGACCAACCGAGACAGGGATAATATTTCTGTTTGGCCTCCGCCGCAGTCGGTAGTCTTTCAATTTCAACAAAAATCTTCTTTAACATCATGGATATTGAACCCATTTTGGCTCCTCTTTTTCTGTCCTGTAAAATCAGCAGCAGTTATTCTAGTAGAATATAAACGAGGGTTTAATTTTAAAAGGATTTAACAACGTATCGTATCGAATTAAAATGATAATTATTAATACTCTCCAGTAATGACCCGAAAAGTAATAACCCTCCTTTTGGGCTTCTCTGCCGTCCGGTAAAAAGCCGCAAACGATAATACGATATCAAAGAACTCATGTTTTAACGACTGTCTGTGACCAAGAAACATTAAAATAAAATTACATGTTGCACTCCGAGTTGGCGCCGGACCTGGCAATTCCTTTAAGGCCCGACCATATCAACTTGGTTACACAAACTACTTAGCTTCACTACTACGGAATACCACACCAAAAAATGAAACATGAAACCCAAAAACTGGAAATAAATGGCAATTATTAATAATTTTACATGCCCCATTAAGAGTGACCACGCGGCGACATCCCAAAGAGGGATAAATAAAAAACAAGAGTTCACATACGACGAGGCTCTTAAAATTGTCAGAGGGAACTTCTAAAAAGAGATAACGCCTTTAACATTAAAAAAAGTCAAGTCCATTTTGTAAACAGGTTGTAAACGATCTTGTATGCGGTGTTCAACCGAAAAATGGTAGGATATCTTAAATGTTTCACTAAAACGACTCATATTTGAATTACGCGTGACCGCTTTTATGTGGACGAGTTAAAAATATACAATTTATACACTCGCGTTAAGTGTGCGAAGTGAAACAGGTATTTTGACGCATGTCCGGCGTTGATGGCGACCGTAAATATCACGAACTTTTCGTTGAAGCCCACTAAGTTACAAAAATAAAACCTATACTTAATAATTAGCAGTGCACAATAAATAACATTAAAATGTCTTGGCACATAATTTATTTGTTTATATTGCAATAAAAACACTACCTACATTAATATTACGTTATTTCATTGATACGGACACCTACACTGAGCCTAATCGTGAATCATTTGAAACCTAAACGTTATAGGTACCCATATTCTCTTTTTAATATTTATAACTTAAGACCAACTTAGGGAAAATCATAAATTACTAAGAATTAAGAAAAGAAGATTCAAGAAATCGTATCCGATGACAGGGTAAAAAATATGAATAATATAAATACAATAATTTTAATTTTGAATCATCTTACGTTATAAATGCGGGTATTTTATCAAGATCTTTTACTGCTATAAATAATACGTAAATTATAATCTAATATTATTGAATGGTCGACCGTTCTGCCAATCTGTGCATACCGATTGGGCCATTAGTTATTGGAAGAGTTCATAGAGAAACGTTCGCTTCCTCAAAGTTATAGACACATTGACACCGTGTCAAATTGTGATAGTTTGTAGTAATAGAGTGAGTGACCCATGTAACTTGTGCATGTAACAGGAATACTATGCCTTTACGAGCCGACCGTGAAATCGGAGAGCGAAAGAACGTTGTAAATCAACTGGATGGTCGCTGCATTTTTTACTGTCCTGTGTGAAGGATGACCATGATTACTTTGCTATGAGAGATGGACTAGGTTTGGGACGTAACTATTATTTCGTTTATTCACTTTACTTCCATACTAATTACATTTTTAACATTTTTTACAAAAAAAAAATACTTTTAAAAATATACAGGGTCGAGCTACCGGTGGTCAGTGTTCTTGAGAGAAGAACTTCCTAACAATACGCGCCGTGTCCAGAAGTACTGCTGTCTGAATCATGTCCTTGATCCAGCTGCCAAGTGAAAGACTCTTCAGATGTTGGTCGAGGTTTTTGGCTATTAAGCCATTGGCCGACAAGTTGTGGCGGCCAATGGCTTTAAAGCCAAAAGCCTCGATCGATCGGCACAATGGCGGCTGGAACGTAACTATTATTAATATTATAAAAAAGGACTTGGTAGTGTATTCATTTGAGATTTTTGAGAACCAAGCTAAGTTGATTCTAGAGATCAGGATTATAGGTAGTGTTTGCATTAATAAATTCATATTGAAGTTAACTATTAAACTAATTGAAATATAACATAGATCACGATTCGTATCAAAAGAGATTATTCTTTATCTTTACCAATACCTATGTACTTCCCGAAAAACAGAAAACCTCCAAATGAATCACATATTTTTCATAAAAGAATAATTATATGTTAATTTATTACTTACATCAGGTAAAAAACATAAAGACTCATCATATCACTCAAGAAAAGGATCCCTCGGTATGATAAAGCTGTGGTCACATTAGTGAGCTCTCAAAGCTCTTAACGTTTATCTAAAAGGGAGGCCATTCTTGTTTGTAATCTTCGCTGAGAAGTTGGGAACAAAACATTAGAACCTTTTAGTTTATCGAACGGTTATGCTAACTAATGTATGAAGGAATGTGATTTGCTTTTAAAATGTCTTAGACAAGGAGTACAAGAGGGAAACGAACAAAATAACGTAAATAGGTACAAAGTGGTGCATGTTAATTAATCAATTCTCTTGCGCCATCACATCTTCCAAGCTCATCGTGCTGTGCACGATGGCGCTGCCGCTGCGGCAGCGGAGAACCTAAAGTGGCGTAAATACAGTAACCTTTGTGGTAACTATATTTTCGAGCCGCTTGGGGTTGAAACTCTAGGGCCGGCCGTGGGGTCCGAGTGCTCACAGCCTTTTTAAGGAAATTTCTGAACGCTTAGTTGACGCTTCCCGTGACCCAAGGGCGGGCTTATACTTTGCCCAGAGGCTAAGTTTTGCCATACAACGTGGCAATGCTGCCAGTCTATTGGGCACTTTACCAGCTGACAGCTTTGATTAGGAGTTTTTGACGCCCTTTTATAGTTTATTGTTATTTTAGTTATTTTATTTATTATTTTGTTAATCGTTGTAATGTATATAGTTAGGTACCTTTTATGAAAAAAAAATCAGACTCTTCAATGCTTTTTAAACGAAGTCATCATCATCATCTGCCTATCCTTTTCCCAACTATGTAGGGGTCGGCTTCCAGTCTAATCGGGTGGATTTGAATACCAGTATTTTACATGGACCGACTGCCTATCTGACCTCTACAACCCAGCTATTTTTATACGAAGTATCCGGATTGATATGAACGTATGGTAAAATTATCATGCATATGCCAGTTTCCACTTGGAGGTAAAATTATTGACCGCGGTTCTTTGGGCAGCTCGAAACTATCATGTGTCGCGGTACCAGAATATGATGCCTTCGTTTTTTATGTGATAAATATCTACAAAAACGTCATTTTATTATGTTTTATTGATGACGCTTTCGAAATAAAATCTTAAATTCTTTTCCACTAAATGCCAGTAGGTAGGTAGATAACTAGACAACGGAACTAAAATCGGTAAAATTAATTTTATTATTCTTTCTCCAAGTATGACAATACGCGTGAAATTCTGATACGGATTTAACGCGTTTCATTGTTTATTAGTATCGCGTTGATTCCCAAAAAATATTTAACGGCGATTTTAATAAGATAAAATATAAAAGTAGAAACAACAAACATACATTATTTCACACTTTTTAGGGTTCCGTACCCATAGGGTCAAACGGGACCCTATTACTGAGACTTCGCTGTCCGTCCGTCCGTCTGTCACCAGGGCCTCAAGTCTGCTATTACAATCGTGTCAGAATGGCCTATCACTGATTTCATAATTGTTGATTTTGACAAGTTTGGTAATCTACTAATATAATGGCGTCATTATGACTTTCCAATGGACAACCACTGACAATCCATTGAAAGACATGGCATAGAATGGTAATCTCGTACTTAATGACAAATGAATGACTGACTTTAGCGGTAATCTGCTAAAATTTTGACAGTTCCTTTGACCACTGAACTACCATTAGAACGCCATTGTGCAGTCATTGCTTCCCTTACATTTATCTCAGACTGTTCGGAGTGTCAATTTGAATTGTTTACTAACAAGCGGCTTCTAAATACTTTGGTTATAGTTATTATCGTTACGAGTATCGTGTTTCAAGTGTTTGTGGAATATTGAATGGAGATTACCTATGTATTCATTACGAGCAAATATTTTCGATTCTCGAGCTAGCCAACGCAATGGATGTTAGAGAAAGAAGATTGGTTGGCACAATGTAGAACTGCAGAAGACGTCGTCAAGCCCGTCGCATGACGAGAACGAGAATGAATACCTTTATAATTGATATTCCCGAGGCGGAATTTGTAAAAACGTTTTGCCTTGGAAAGGACTCAGTAAGGGGGTTAATTGAAGAACAGTAAGTATATAAAAGTTAAGACGTTTAGTTAAATGGGGCTGTATAAAAGTAAATTGTTTTTTTGCAGGTGTTTGCTTGCAGCACGTGCTTTACATTATAGTCCAACAACTGCAGGCAAGATTGTGAATGAATGTTGCATATTGCAAACATGGCAAGAGCACCATTGCCACCTGACGAAGTTTATGCAGAATAAGAGCACCATTGCCACCTGACGAAGTTTATGCAGAATAACTTGGCTTGCAACAGATATGTGATTTATATTCCACTATTTTGGAATTTAGTGGAGTTGGAATTTTAAATAATACTAGTATGTTAAAAAAACAACAGTTAAATTAGGTACTCTTTATTTCTCATAACTAAATATTTATTTAACAATGTTAAACTTGACTTAAAATCTTAAATGTAAATATAGTATGTAAAACTAAAAGACATTTTGTCATATATCTAGTAAAACAATTCCAAGTTACAATATCTAATGTAATATTAATAACAAATCAAAATCAGTCTTCATACAAAATAAAAAGATCTTCAATATTTTAATTATCATTTGAATAACAAATCAAATTTTACCTTACATTTAACTAATCAGTCTTTTAATTTAGGAGGAAATTAATTATGCAGCACCTAATTATCAAGACCATCGAAGGGTGAATCGGTATCTTCTTGAAGGTTGGGCACTGCAGCAGGCTCTTGTTGACAAACTGTGGAGAAATGCATAAATTAAATTAGTAGGTATGTAATTTAAACCCACCTCAATATTCTAGTGGAGTGCGAAAATGCTTTAATTATTATTAAAATGATTTAACTCTAAACATTGTTTCATTTAATTATTTATCAATACAGCCATTTGGAATCCACTGCTGGACATAGACTCCTCCTAATATAGATTTCATTTATCTTTAAATAATCTGACAAAATTACCTCTTGCATACTTCAGAAAACTTTAGTCAGACTTAAAGATGTCAAATTCTGGCCGATGTACTACTACTGATGTGAGCCTACACCTAACACAAGCTTTTAAGCTTAACTGGAGGGGTTATATTAAAATTTATATTGTATTGCTTTCAATGCTCCTTAATACTTATTGTGGGTATGTTTGTTGAACACACAATGAGTAGAAGTTCCGCTTTTGGGTAAAACCATTTCATATCAGTGAATAATCTGTAAATCCACAGTAATTACCTTTTTGGCACACAGTGTCCCATAAGGTGCGCCATTTTTTCTGTGGTGGAGCTCAGTCAATCAATGGCTGCAGCCAGTGTTGATGAACTGAGCTTGTTTTAAAGTTGCCTCGGCATTCCTGGCTTCAATAGTGTCCAGCTTTGATTGACCAGCTTCAAGAGCTGCATGGTCTCTACCTATAAAAAAAGGTATATTTTACTTTTATATTCATTGTAGAACTAAAAAAGTGCAAAAATCACAATAATGATACATTTATCATTTTATAATGCGTAGAATATTATACTGATTTATGTACTTACTGTGCTGCCGGCGTTTTATTGGGGCACTGGGAAGTCCACCGATACGAGTTTAAAATTTGGGCGCACTCCATCCAATATCGTTATAATAAACTTCGCCCTTCATTGGTGCGGCTGCAGTGGCCAAGCAGGTCTTGGTGGTTTTCTAAAAAGTCAATTAGAGCCGAAATTTGCTCAATTAGCACCATTTTGTATTGCAATAAATCTTCTATAGATCATTTAGAACACTTGAAACTAAACCAAAACACCGTCCGCTAGAAATAATAAAAACAAATAAACGTCAGTACAGTAAACAGTAATGTCATATTTGACTTTGACAGCTAAACAGATAAACTATCGAGTTTTCCAATTTAACATTTAATGTTTTCTGCTATTTACAAACTTCTTACTACTTCAGATTGCTTATAACACCAATAAATAATATGTAAAAATATATATAATTGAAATCTGGCATTAATAAATGTTCAAATTTAGTAGTAGTTTTTCGAAAATCATTTCTACTAACGGGTTTTATAATAATGGCAATACAACAATGTCATTATAACACCATTCTATTACGAGACCACTGACCAACCACTGACAGACCAATGATCGATCATTATGAATTAGCAGATTACGAACTTTTAGCAAAATGACAATGGGATCGTGTTGGAATGACGATATTTATAAAAATAGCAGACTTGAGGCCCAGGCTGTATCTCATGAACCATGATAGCTAGCCAGTTGAAATTTCTAAAAATTATTTATTACTGTTGCCGCTATAACAAAAAATACTAAAAACAGAATAAAATAAATATTTAAGGGGGCTCCCATACAAAAAAGTGTTTTGTTTTGCTCGTTTTATAAACACTGGTACGGAACCCTTCGTGCGCGCGTCCGACTCGCACTTGGCCGGTTTTTTTTTCTAATGGGGTGGGTAGGATACCACAGAATGCCACCTACTACGATCCTTTCGCCTTGTCCACGTTTATACAACTGGTATTATGCCACTAAAATTTCAGTATAGTCCACCAATATAGTCAGTATGTCCTTCTATTTCTTCTTTTCTTCGTCTGTATGGTCGGACGTAAAGAATAGCACCATCCCATATCTTCCAGTGGGTGTCGTAAGAGGCGACTAAGGGACTTGCCAGAGAATGGGCAGCAGCATTCTCCGTGCTTTAATAACAACCGTACTGCGATCGTCAACCCGCCTGCCAAGTGTGGCGATTATGGCTTCTTGAGGGAGGCCTATGTCCAGCAGTGGAGGTTTTTTGGCTGAAATGATGATGATGATGCCTTTGCTTCGCAAGGAACGCATTTTCACAGCTTTAATTCTACTTCAATGCCTCGTTTGACACACCCAACATTCACTTCCATACATCAATGTAGGCACCAGCACACCATTGTGAACTGCCAGACGAGCTTCTTTTGAGACATCGACTGGTTGGTCACAGCCGCATGTATAGCTCCATTCACTTTACTTCCCTCATTTACGGAGAGCATTAATTTCCACACTTGCGTCAATTTTTATTTATTTATTTGGATCTCCAACAAAGAATACATATATACAATGTAGGTCGCCTGGCTGGAAGCCTTAAATTCGAGGCATCCCCAGGTTTGTCCGGTTGAGCAGTAGCCAGCCTCAGAGGCTGAACTGCGAGATGCCATTCACAAAAAAAAAAAAAAAACATTCATACAATCGGTTCTTTTACGTGTGTTCGTTCAATTACAGGAGGCCACAGCATGCACATATTATTATGTCTAGGTGTTTACAGAGAGATTAGAAAGAATTTCCTTTCCCTCTCTTGTAAACAGACTGGCCAAATAAAGGGTATAACAGACCCCTAAAGAAGCCGAAAGCCACTTGTTCTCCCCGTAATTATGATATATTTTTTTGTTCTAAACCATACCTGGGAAGTTAGGAACTTTCTAGATACGGAGATATTGGAGGTCAAAGTTCCAACTTTTTTATATAATTTCTTTATAAAAAAAAAAACTTTCGTTTCCCAGCTATTCCCCAGTTATTTTAACTCTACGCAAAGAAATAGCTGGGAAACGAACGTTTTTTTTTGTAACTCAATGTAACGCATTCAAAACACTGTGCTGATTAATGCATTGACTATTACGGTGATCGAGAAGGTATTTAAAGTAAAATACAAACATCAAAAATTTCTTGTAAAAAAGTTGAAACTGCTCTGGGCGGAGCGGAAGGGATTGTTAGACTTGTACTGACTAAAACCCATCCATGTTCCTTCTTAGCTCTTTGTGTTCCAGGGTCACAGTAACTTTTTCGAACAGTCCCGCAGCCCTGGCAGGTATTGGCCCTCTCGGACCCCTTCCCATTTGCTGACATCTCCTTGAGGCGCGCGTGGAAAACAAACGCGCCGTCGACACGCCTTTCATCATAAGACGGTCGGACGGTGAGCTAGCCCATTGCTCACCGTCCACAGGCCCGCGATCGGTTTACACCTTGTATACGAACTTCTTCACTTGTTCCACATTCGTCTCATAATTCATCTTCATATCTACATAACCTTATCTTTCAAACACCACAACCTTCGTATTGTATACATTTACATTCACCCTTTTCTCTTAAATCTGTCGTTCATTATAGTTACCATAATCTTGCAACTGTTGATGTAGATCTTTGACAGTCGTTACGAGTAGCCAGAAGCTAAAGTCTAACATCCAGTCTTACCAAGGGGTTGCGTATTACCCAGTAACTAGATTGTGGAGGTCAGATAGGCAGTCGCCTCATGTAAAAAATACTGGTACTCAGCTACATCCTGTTAGACTGGAAGCCGACCCCAAGATAGTTTGGGAAAAGGCTAGGCAGACGATGATGACGATGAATCTTGCAACTATTTCGCTGGCGATGCAAGAAGAACTTGATCATCTGAATAGATAAGGCAATTGACAGGCAATTCCTTTGTCATCAAACCCCACTCACTCTCTTTCAAATCTGTCAAAGAAATATCCATGTATAGATTGAACAGCCAAGGAGACGCTACACAGTCCTGTCTAACACCTCTTTAGAATCAAAACCAATCAGTGCATGCCCCATTTACACAATCACAAGCTAAATCCTTGTATAAAAAATTCGCAGAAATAACCTTAGCAGGTTGATCTGCGAGTGGCCATATCAAAAAAAAAAAAAAAAAAACCGTGAACCTGTCCACACCATACATGGATACAGTCGACAGCTCTTCCTTCTACACACTGTCATATGCCTTCCCTAAGTCAACACAGTAGACTTTCTTGTACATTGCCAGATATTTTTCGGTTATGCACTTTAAGGAGAAGATATGATCCATACAAGTCATCCCCTCTCCAAATCCTGCTTGCATATACCTTCTCATCTCAAGTAGAAGTCCCGTGAAACATGCTATAACCGGCATGCATGAACATTACATCTAACCGTTAGTATAAAGTTTCAACTATTTCAGCTTTCAAGTGTTTTAAATATTTGTTTTGATGGTATCTCTTCTACCTTTGAAGCATATCAGTGATATTCATCGGCAAACCTGATATTTTTATATAAAAAGCGACGGCCGGGTTTTGACACGAGATGGTGAAGATAAAACAAAACTTGTAACTTGAGTTACAATATTTTGTGCTTAGTGGTGATACCAGATATTTGTTTGCATTAGTTAGGTGTTAATTTTTGTTATTATGGTCTTTTATGGTTGTTGTAAGGCAATTGCATTAATTGGTGCATAGTAGCAGTTGCAATTTACCGAATAGAGGCCTGTCTATTCTGTAAATAAGCTTGAATTAACATAACGATAGCTGGGCTGGGACGAAACTATCGAAGAACAATGTTTTCGATAGAGCCAGGTCCAGGTCTGGTCGAAGCTAATTTTAGAATCATCGACACGATGCAGTAGACTGAACCACCAGTTTTCACTCCCTCCAATATTTTTTTTACAAACTTTTATTTAATAAGCAACGTTTGTATGTTATTTGTTTTTTTAGGTCAAATCTTGCAACTGAATTTTAAAACTGTTACCCCCAACAGATTGAGCAGAAATTTTGCATACACGTTTAGTTTGGATGACAATGCATAGTTAGCTAAGTGACATCATTCTAAATCTAATAAGGCGGTCTCCCAAAGATGGTGGACTAGTAAATTTTTTATAAAAACTCATCATGATATGGATATCAATTAAAAGGGTTAGCTGAGAAGAAGAAGAAAAAGAAAATAACGTCACGCCCATACCTAAAACCTTTTTATTTAAATGTATTTTACTAGTAGCTTGTTCCAATTAACGATATCTTATTTGAATTGTCAGTTTTGATTTCTACATATACGACCTCATAACACTGCACGGAGGTAGGTAGGTACTAATCGTCAATCAGTGGGTGTCTATTAGCCGATGCCAGTTACCGATGGCTCCTGCCCACGATCGATTGCCCAACATATTATATGATGATAAAGTTATTGCCCATTATTGTTTGTTTATGTTGCAGTAACATCTCACACTTACGAATTACAGTCACTGCGTCCTTAAGCTGCCTACGTACGATTTGCTTGGCGATGGCTTACCTGTCAAAAGAAAAAGTTAGATTTAGTTACGTGTTGCTGAAAGAATAAATTGGTAAAAGTTTTATTTAGAATTCAACCCACTGAAAGAGCTTTACTGAAAGAAACTGTATAATTTGAAATCAGGTAATGTACCAGTAAAGATTGACGAGGTTGAGGAGGGACACTTAGCTACGACGGGTAGTTCATAATCATAACTGACGAGAACCATGAAACTGGTTTCTTACAAAACCATGTCATCCATCATGGACGTATGCTAACAACCTATTATGAAAATATTCAGCATATAACACATTAAACCAAGAGTTATTTACACCGCAACAGTTCAAACAACTTCGTAAGTGCTGTTTCTCTCCATAAAAATAATAGAAATCACACTCCGTGCCTAAACTAAGAACTATTTTAATGTTCCGAACGTTAATCGACGTAACAACGCAAGTATTCCTCTGTCCAAAGTCACGAGTACCAATTAATAAGATATGAATCCGTTGAGAGGCTCATTTAGGCCTTTGGGCACACACATTAAGAAGCAGAACTTGTTCGACTGGTCGTTAAAATTCCCTCAGATTCGAACCGGGAGGCGGTGACTACACTGACTACACGTGGTTTTACACTTTGCCGCATGTGCTTGTTGCCGCTTGGTACGCTGCGCCTGTGCTGATTGGCTTCAGGCTGTCGCGGTGAATGTTGTTGCGTAAATTTTAGTTCCAATTTTTGAATCTGAAAAGTAGTGTTACATTTGCAGCGTTTATTCGTTCAAAAGAAGTAATAAAAGAAGTAATTAAAAACCGTTTTGCCAACTGTTTAAGATATTCCACGAATAGCGAAGCGAAAGGAGCTATCCTTCGTGTTAATTGCGAAATAAAAAGTTTCTGAGGGGGTGTGTGGGTAGCCATATTTAAAACTATAGTCCATTTTATTCACAACCTTAAACATTAAAATTATACCTTATCACCATGGCAGAAGGCACTATTTGGTCGTCATTCGAGTTGCTAAGTGATATTTACAACTAGCCCACGTTTCTTTTCAACACTACGAAACGAAGCAACGGCAAGTGGGCGCAGCCTACATGAAACATTAAAAAATAACAACAACTGAGTCTAGGCGCGAATTCGGCCCTGACGCAACATTCGAAATTTAAATAGTGCCACAGATACAATAGGAACGAGTCGAAAAAGTTTATAAGGTATAGGTCAAAGCTTTAGACGCAGACAGGTGTGCACTGTGTAAGACAGAACAGAGATGTTTAAAAGGGTAATTATTCTTCGAAACCCTTTGATAGACGTTTTATAATTATAATTAATTACAACTTTAATTACTTGTTAAGTGTCTATCGATATATACTTCTTTGCGTAGGTCGTTAATGTCAAAGACTTGCTTTTGTTTCAATATAATGGCCCGTTAATAATGTTAGTAATTAACAAAAAATGCAGTGTACTTTAATGAGCAGAACATAACGTGTTGCTTGCGTAATATTCGCTTAATACAGCTATACAAGGCCTTCGATATCGGATACTTGTACAGCCAAACTTCAAAAAATTCGATTCTGTGTCAATACAATATTTACTTTAGTCGTTTGTGACCTTACAGTTTCCCGTGTCCTATTTAATAGTGGTGAGGTGGAGGCACCAATTACCGGTCGGACTCAATTTTTATGTATTGATTTTTTTTTTACCTTGGACTAGTTTTTTAGTCTTGTAAGGTTTTTTTCTTAGTCACAGACTTAAAATCTCTTTATTTAATGTTGCTTAGAAAAATAGCAAGCATATTTTTTAAACTTATTTTTTTTTATACACAGCGTTTAGTTTCGGACTTAATAACGTGGAGTTTTAAGGACAAAATAATGTTTTTATATCATTTGGCTACCTATCATTTGTCAAAGTAAAAGCGTAAATAAGAAAGCTTTTTGTTGCTGTTCATGGCTTGTAATTGATTTTTTGTCTAACCGAAACATCCTCGTCTATTGAGGCGCAGCATTCGATTTTTATATTTAATTTCTGGCACAAAAGCTTTTTGTTATGGGTAGGTACAATTATATGAATTAATCTGTTACAAGTAAACCATAGAAAACTAAAGCTAATAAACCCGTTTAAAAACCTTTGGTATTTCGGTACAAATTAAGAAGACTCACCAATATGCATACACGTCTAAGTAAATCATAAGTAAATATTAATTGTCAGACATGAAATAATATTCTTATTACGAAGAGGTTAAATGTCAGTTTTGCCTCAAAATAATATCGGCACAAGGTCATATATCAGTGCGTATCTTCAAGGATACACACAAGGGTGTCTTTGTAAATAAAACGAGCATATTCGGGATATCACTAGGAAACATCAGCGTTTATCAGGCCAAGGAGAATAAACATGAATTTATTTGCATTATGATAACATCATTATAATAATACTGGCCTGTCCCGTGTTTTTATTCACGTGGATGTTGGGAGCAAGAACATTTTTTTTCCACAAAATGAAAAGACGACGATCTAAGTACAAGAAAAGATATGTCTCGCTGGGCTGTAATAGTAAGAAACAAAAACTTTGACAATGCGTGATCAGGCTCGGATATGTGGTTTCGTATGACATCTAGGAATTTAGGCACATCGTCGGCTTAGGCTGCTGTGCCCTTCAGTCTGTCACAAAGCATTTTTGAGACGACGAAAATATTTTGTTTGAACAATACCATTCGCAAAGTACGTTCAAAGTCTAAGTTTTGGCGTGATCGAATTACAATGAATGTTGTATTTATTTGACTTCTTCGAACCTCATACATAAACATTAAATAATAAGACTTAGAAACGTTAAATACAATAGCTCGCTTCATCGCTCCAACTGAACGTTTGAAACTTGGTTAAAACGTACTGGGATTTCCAACGCTGGTATATAACGAATTATTGTTTTTTGCTTCATTAAGCTCAATGTGATAAAGTCAGCAGGAAATTAAAAAGTTTATTGGTTCTAAAGTACACATTTACTGCTATGTTTTAAGGCAGTATTATGTATTTGTTTGACCTGGAACTATCGACAAACTATCTGAAATTCGTTTGAACCTACGTAACGTTCTCAGTTCCTTCATTTTATATTTAAATAAAAACTCCTCGACGGCATATCGATGGCATTTAAACGTTAAATCAACAATATACTCAACGTGTTTCTTGATTTTCTTCTTATATTTTGGAGTCGAACCTTCATTTGTTGCTCATTTCGTAACTTGGCACGCGCCGCGGCCCACATTATACTTTCTTTAGAAAATTTATAATCCAGACCCCCCCTGACCCTTCTCGGGATTATGTTTTTGAGTGGTACAAGTGATGAGTGACTAACAATGATTTGGGAGTCCATGAATTTTCTTTTGTTTGTTTTCCATGCTCTATTATTTGTTTGTTTGAACTTCCCATTCTTGGGCAAAAGCCTCACCCCATTCCTTACACTTTTCTTTTTTTTGTCCGTCTTCTCGAGGTAGTCGTTGGACTTGTTGATAAGAAAAGCTGGACAGCGTATAATTTAGCGGCTGAGTCATTTTGGGACCTAGTAGAAATATACAGGAAAAGTAGTAATTCTTTTTGGTCCTAAGTGGCGCTCATTGTCACATTTGCCTTGAAGTCCCGTGTATGTTATATAACATTATTTAAATTAACATTTTATGTCAATGCAAAAAACCTAGGACTCTAGGACATTTGCGCAAAAGATATAATATCCGTTCGCACAAAAGTACTTTCGCACAAAAGTCTAGTCTCGCAAGTATGTTTCGAGCAAAAGTCTTTCGCGCAAATGTCTTAATAACAAAAAAAGAATAATAATATTCTGTCAGTAGTGTATGTTTTATGGTTCAATCAAATACTAACATTACTTATATGTTATAACCTGTGTATTGTTTTGTGTATCTTCCTGAATATGTTGTGTGTAAAATAAATGTTCTTTGTTTCTTTCTAACCGCTTCCGTCTGTAACTTGGACCGTTGCCCAGCGCCTACGCAGGTCGAAAGTGTGCCCAGCAACGTTACACTCAAAACTTTATACTTAGTTATACTCATTCTCGCTCCATTGTGTGCCTCCCATACATCTGACCCGTTGACACTTCAATACTACCGGATTTTGTTTGAATTTGGACGGAAAAGGAAAAAGATGGTGGAATTACGATATGATTTACAAAAGGTCTTTAAGGGTTGAATTATACTTTTTGATCCATTACGATCAGTAAAGATAAAACGAACTGCTTGATGGGGCTTTTGGTTGTGAAATAATCAAATAAGTAAATTAAGTAACCCTTACTCAAGGTGCTCTATAGACTTGTTAGAATGTTAAAAAAATACAATCAAAAATCTAATTTTAATGTCGTGAGAAATGTCTTTTTAACATAATTCTCGAAGTTAAAGACCACTTATAATCGACAACATTTGGGTCGACCTCTTCAAATCATAAATATTTGATAAACGTAATGTGTATTGATTTAATAATACATTATAAACAAAATAATACATTAAAATATGTTTTCAACGTTATTCCTTTGTTTCTTTTAAAGGGAATCCATTCTATGAATCAATAAACTTTACGCCTTCCAATCAAATAATCTAAGTTAAATGTAATTTATCATTTATTTCTTATAATAAAGGCTTACAGTTCTGTTGAAAATACATCATTTGTATTATTACCCTTTTATGATTCTTATTCTGGTATTCGAGCCATTCCACTTTTCAAATATAATCATAAATTCCAATGTTATTTATTGAAATACTAGCCTTTACTCGTGTCTTCGCTCGCTGGTGGTGAAAAATTATCCCACGGGAACTTCCTACCAGTTTATGTGACCTATGTCTAAAACCCAAGTCATAGCTATCCGAATGCCTCTCAAAGAAATCCGTTCAGCCGGAAAACGTGACAAACAAACAAACTCACTTTGACATGATTTTATTATATTAGCTAGGATATTCCTGTAGTAAAATTTGTGTGGCCTTTATTTAGCTTTAACTTTTTAGATCTATGCCTTTGCGTATTAAGTTTCATTAAAATCGGTTCAGTCATTTCAGAAAATAAGGACTTGAAAGTTTGCATGAAATGTCGTAAGGCGTAAACGCTCTTAGGTAATATCTTGCTGGTGTCAGTCCATTGATGACCGTCTATTTCACACCAAGCTAACTCCACGTCACGTCACGTCAAGCAGTTGGTCCTGGCTGTCATTCGTATATCTTTGACAGGTGCTACGGGTAGGCAAAGGCCCGATAGCCTGCGTTCCCAAAATAAGGTCACATAGACAGTCATCTCCATTCATCAATGAAAAATACTAGTATTTGATTGCGTATCATAGTAGGACAAAGGCTAGGAGGTTATATGTTTAATTCTAGACTTATTTATTTCGTCCACTGCTGGACATAGGCCTCCCCCAAATGTCGCCAAATTGACATTTTGGGGGGTTTTGCCATAATCGCCACGCTTGGCAGGCGGGTTGGCGATCGCAGTACGGTTGTTGCAAAAGAACAGACAACGCTGCTTCCCATTCTCTGGCAAATCCCTTAATCGCCTCTTACGACACCCACGGCAAGATATGGGATGGTGCTATTCTTTACGTCCGACACCATACAGAGAGAGACTTATTAGGTTTCGAAAATGCATGCCTATACTGGAACATTGTCAAATTAGCGCTATAGGTACGTACATCATAAAGTAAATGGAAGTCTCTAATATAACACCTTTGCGAAGGCTGAGAAGGAGGCACAAGTTTTTTCCTAAAAGGCACTTGAGCAACTGTGATTAATTGCTTCCTTCCTTCACATGTTATTAATTACATCCCCTTCGCCATGGTCATACCATGATGACAGACGTTTCTCCAAAAGCTTTAGGTTTGTCTCTGGTCTCAACGTATGTGCGCCGGGCGTCTGCTTACTGAGAAATGGGACCGAGGGTAAAAAGGGGTCATACAGAAAACAGATATTTTTTTTAATAAATGTGTACCTACCTGATCTTGCCATGTGAAAAAATAATCAAAGACGTAAAACAAATACAAATATACAAAATGATAAACAAGGGATCTTTATATATGTATACTATCACTGTCTATTGTTTCAATATTGTCATTTATGTTAATGACACAACCAGCTACATTCATACTAACTTGTGTTATTGCAAAGCCTGACTTTATGACAGTATTGCTCGCAAACACAAGCTTTACGTGTGGATCCTTTGCAAGAAGATGAAGTCAGAAATGTTATTAGCATCAATCCCTGTCCAGGAGTGCCGAGGCAACAGCCTTACTACCATCCCAATACAATTTCTTCAAAATTCTTTCACCCAATGTGGCGTACCAATCCCGTGCCAGCCTCTTCCAGGTTTGACCCGTGATAGCAACACGCTCATCTACCTTTTTATCGGTCGTACCTACCTTCTTATGAATAACTTCATTCGGTGAGACCTTTTCACTTTGTACACGTTAATCGGTTAGGGATATCACGTCCACGTCCGGCAAATATTCATGCTATGATACCCTTGCTTTCATAATTCCCTTAAACTGAACAGATTGTCATAATAGGGCAAAGTAACTCTGTAATAACCTGACTGAAAGCAGTCCGCCTACATATGGGGCCCCGGGGCCTTCCGATCCACACCTGTTAAAATTGTATAACACTCATTAATGTCTCATTTGGCAATCTAAAGACCGGATGTATCTTTATAGCCGTAGAAGCAGGCTTTGACACAGATGCATTATCAAACTATCGCCCCCGCTCGGTCAAAATGCCTTTTAATATTGAATAAATACACCTACAGTCCAACGTTGCAATGTCATGTAACCAGACTATATCGAGAAGTCACACAGTAGGAACAGTTTCTGCTGGCTTCGAACCTCTTCTACTCAGTTGGTTCATGATGCAGTTGCCTAATACCATGTAGGTTGACGACGGTGTCGCTGGGCGATCATCGCGTCTAGTTTTCGTCTCGTGCTCACATGGTAATCTCGACTTTATTTTTAACCTTCCTTAGTCTGTTTTCGATCAATACGGGTTGATGTACCGTTTTCAAAATGGAATTACGTCGTCAGTCGCTCCACGGTGTCGCAATCGACGCGTGCCTTGCTGCTTGAAACTTACTACTGATGAACATCATTGCTGCATTTTGAGCTTAAACGTTTATCGAATAAGGTTCTGATTGTGTTCGTTTTTGTTCTTCACTAAGCGAATTGTATGCAAGTGTGGGGCAAAAGGCAAATTTGTAGGCACGTGGGATGAACGCTGACGTCATTATAAGAAACGAGAACCATAAAACTACCTTTCGACTTAGCTTGATAAGAATGACTTTGTAATTTATTGTATAATTAGTAAGTGTACCTTATGGCGAAGATTTATACTGATAATTACCTCAATTAGAAACTCGAGATAAAAGAAATTAATAGGAATTACGGTTTATTGACAACTAAGTCCACAGAGCAGTTGTTTTCATTAAACTGAAAACTTTGAGCTAATCTATAATTTCTTCTTCATTGTCTAATTATTAAGAAAACAGATATATCCTTTTCCTACCTAAGTTCCCCTCATGTCCGGAAACGTACTGTTCAGAATTACTGTAAAAGTTTTCAAGTATCACACTTTTTTGCAAGGTAGTGCCAGACACCTGTGAATGATGATGACTTCATATCTGCTTTCAAGTGGGCTAGTTCCCGTTGAAAATACAATTTGCATAAGTCTAAACCAGCTAGCAACAAACGTTTCTCTAAAACGAAAACATACGAATATTCAAGAGCTAACAAATTACAAAAACACTAGTAAAGTGCATAGTACACAGAAACAAAAAACTTTACTGTGCTTAAATAACATTAATGTACTACAAAACTAGTCGTGAAGGTAATCCACTTGACTTTTTGTCTCACTCACACGTGTGTGAGACGTATGTGGTTCTCTCTGTCTTGCGTCGGCGCAGCCTCCGCTGCGTCGGGACCTTTTCTTGGAAGTCTCTGCGGTCCCTAGATAGATGCTTATCGGTTGTGTAGTAAGTTAGTTTTCTATGTAACTTCAACTTTAAAACTACCGAGGTAGGTATACTTATATAATTTCTTTTGTTAAGTAGTTTATAGTTCTACGTGTTAAAGAAAAATACTAAATAAAATAGAGATTTTCCTTATTTGGTTTGCAAGAAAGAATCTGCCATTCTAACATAAAAGTTTTGTAGAGCTACCCATTTTGGCTCCTGGGAACGCAAGACCACACCACCACTCATTCCTATCAGTTTTAAAAAGGTTCACAAATCAGTTTAGGAATAGAATATAAATACTTTACAGGAATAAATGCAGTACTGCCGTGTTATGTGGCTTCAGACTGTTTTCGGCGAGTCCACAGCTAATGCACCGTACTCTAAAGCAAACAGTCTGTAATGACCCAAAATATAATTTAATGTACAAGTAAGTAGATAATGATAGCGGACCGAGATTAGGTGTCGTTGACTCTGATAACTAACTAGGTAAACTGATAAACGGTTAAATTTTAAAACACAAACATACAGTGCTTGCAAGTAGTTTGGCGAGCGGCCATTTTTGTTTACATGCACAAAAACATGACGCGCCGATGATAATAAACTTCATGACGCAAAGAAAATTGGCAGGACAACCCACTAAAGCCTAAATTGAAATGTAATAATTCATTTTAGGTTTTAATAATTTTTTTTTTTCGAATGGAAAATGTCATAGAGCCTCCTGAACATTACACTAAGAGACGGATACGTTTTTAATTTTTAGCAAAATCAGCACTCAGAAAAACAGATCTGAACTATTTCAGAATCAGAAATTAAAGCTGTGATCAGACTATTACGTATTATTCTTTTGTATCCAGGACTATAGAGCCTATATGAAGAGAGCTAGGAATATACACTCAGCGGCACAGAATAAGCCCCAAACATTAACAAACTGATAACAGGCGATTTTGGAATAGCGTATGAAAATTTCGAGTAGCAGTTTGTTAGGACATTCGTTTTTAGGGTTCCGTACCCAAAGGGTCAAACGGGACCCTATTACTGAGACATCGCTGTCCGTCCGTCTGTCACCAGGCATCTCATGTTGAAAACCGCTCTGGGAAGAAAGAAGAAATACCCCATGTAGACATTCAAAACTTAATCCACAGCTTGGTTGATCGCAAGCCGGCTGCATGCGATCAGGGGTCAAGGTAGAAATACCCGCTATTAATTTTGAGTACCATAGTTTCAAATTCAAAAACATTTACTTAGAACTCAGAGGTTAGTGTTTTTTTTGTAATTTTAATGAAGTTAAGTTATTTTTCTTTAAATCAATCATTCGCATCTAAGACAAAAAAAAAATTAAAAGAAAAAGACCCTGTTTCGCGTTTTGATAATGTACTTTATATCGCGCTTGTGCCAGGTTCCGTGCCGCTGAATGTATTCTAATATGGCAAGTTAATCCTTGCAGAAAATCTATGTCCTAGATGACAATCATGGCATAGAAAAATGGCGATGTCTCGAAGTAGGAATTACTGTAATCGAAGGAAGGTATATCGAGCAAAACATAAATAGTTTATTTGCTTAATTACGTACCCAAGGTACGAGCGATGAATTAGCACTTACTTAATCAATGCTAATCTGTCTAGTTACAGACCGTTGGCGGACGATTATATCATAGAGACTACCGTCGAACGTTATTCACCAACATCTGGTTGGATATTCTTGGGGAAATTCTGGATGGTGATGAAGAGGAGGTACCACTACGAATGTTTGTGTGTTTCCCAAACAAGGCTAATCGAAAATTTGATGTACGCATGACGACCAATCAAGTTATACTAAACCAGTTTAGTTAGATCTATTTTTAATAAGTAAAAATCGTAAAGCTTGGTGTGTCGCCATGTGTACGAGAATTTGTTTCTATTCTACAGAAGCAAATATTCCACCAAAACACCAAAGCATTCCATCTTTTAATTTTACATAAGTGGTATTCGGTTATGAGAAATCCCTACAACGTCGTTTAAGGAAAGCAAGCCCCTTTCTTGGTCTCGATTATAATCGCCCACTATTTAAGTGATATCCATCGAGATGCCTCCGATGGATAGGGCAAATTCGAGGAGGCGGCAGGAATTTCGAGAAAGCGAACAATCATCATTTTTTTACACCCATTAGCAGACACACAGATATGGTGTTGTATTAATTAAATTTGAAATATGCGTTCCAAATTATTCGCATAATGTAGCTTTGATATAAGAGTCAGACAAGAAATAATATGAATGAATTGTGTGAAAGGTGGTGTAGTTAGCAGGAAGTAAACACAGAGATGATGGCTGAAAGAGATTTAGGACAAAAACCGGCCAAGTGCGAGTCTTACTCGCAGACAGGGTTCCATAGCCCCAAACAATATAAGTAATAACAATATTTTGAACGGTCATTCATTAGTAAACTTCCACTCAACCGCAAAACTAAATTTGTTTTTCATAGAATGTTAATGAAAAACAAAGTTACTGCTGCAGTTTTATGAAAAAGTCCCATATCTCAAAAATTACTTCAATTGGCAAAGGTTGTGCTGACTCGCTCAATATTACATAATATTCATAGTAATGACTATACCTAGCATGCTGGTCAAGTCCACATAGGAATGTTTACTCTATGTAATGTCATATTATGCCACATTCCTAAAGACTGTAGCGAAATTGCGCTTGTAGCTAGCGTTTGACTGACTCCATCTTAGATTCTTATGAGCGTTACATAGTTTTGAATGCATCTGTGCATGTAGAAATCGGTGCAAGATGTTTTTTTCTATCTCCTATCTTCATCAGTGTTGTTTTCAGTATTCACCCTGAAGCCATGTACTCGTATTACACTTCTTTACATCGTTTCTTTTGGTCTCTCTGTACCCTCGCGGCATATCTCAAGTCCCTCAGTCTTGAGTGTAACTCAGAGCTATAGGTACGCAGTTGTACCAAAATGTTAGAGAGAAGATGGCGACCAATACTCTCAGAATTGATGTCAAAATATCCACGTCTCACAACTGACAAACTTTCCTTTGTGTAGGACTTCACCATGTTAACACCATCGACGACGTACATGGGCAATCAGGCCAACACATTTGCAACACAGATTTTGCGTGCGGCAAATTACAGATTTTTATAAATAATAAAACCCGTTGAAATTAGGTCCGTGCCAAAATGTTGAGGGCACCTATCATTAGCTGCATTATAACTGACTGACTGTTTCGTGTTTATGTGCAATCTTAGCTTGAGGCGTCAGTTTCGAATTCTGCATAAATTTTTGAGATTTCAAGCATTCCGTCTGATTACTACTTAAATTATTTTATGGAAATATTTTTTGGCTTTTGGATCTCTATATTGACTATTATGTGTGACAAACTATTTGTATATGCACATTTTGTATCACATTAAAGAAGTAAAGGGTGTCCAGTGGGAATTTTTTGGAGAACGGAAACGATTCTTCTCCTAGCTAGGGCTAGGGAAGCGGGAGAAGAATCGTTTGTTGCGTAATCTTTCCGTGTTTGTTAGTAACTATGCAATGCAATCTCAAATTGAGAATGTTCATTTGAGGGGCATTTGATGATTTCCTATCCGTAAAAAAATAGTTTACAGGAGTGGTGGTGATGCGAGAAGTGGACGTCATTTGGATGAAATTATTTTTAAGCAAGATAATCCTCAAATCTTAAGTACATTTTTAAACTACAATAAATGTTTACCGTATAATTATTCGTTTTTAAACACCCTTTATTAACGAGCAAAAAAGTATCAGACCACATTCAAAAAGCAGTTCCATTAAAAATTTTGCCAAAACATTCTCAGCAGGAAATCGGGCCTAAAAATCAAGTTAATACACAATTCGTATGAACATTAAAAAAAAGCTGAGCACTGTAGAATATTTTTTTACATTTGTTTAAAAAAACCGCGTGTTAATTAATACACTTCGAATGATTTAGCGGTAACATTAACGCGGTACAAAAACATGACGGAAAAAAATTGTCTACGTGCGGAAAACTAAACGACTTTTCTATTTCTTAAACGAAGTAACAGGTACTAATAAAGAGGGGTCCGTACGGAACAGGTTCTGTACCGTCCGATGCTTGGAAGGTGTAAAATTGTTTTAACACGTCGCCGTCGAGTTTTCTCCGATAATGTGAAGTGATTAGGCGCTGGTATTTCTATGAAACGTGCAACCTGCGCATGCGACGCTCAGATGATACTGCTCATAGCTTTCGTATGTAAAATAGACGGTTCGAGTATGTTTGTCGAGACCGTTTTGATGGTGGTTTTAGAACTATTCAATATTCATGTACTAACGACACGCTATGGAGGAATATTAAATACCTTTAGGAATATTAATAACCTTTTCGGAGCCGTATTTTCGGAATAGCATTCATCGAAAATGGTTGATTTTTCCTTATTTTACTTTAATGAGAATATAATCATTGTTTCTTCATGACGCATAAGTTTATGAGGCTAGGCCAAAAGAGAGTGCAAATGAGCGCAGATAAGATATTATGACATGCAGATGAAGCTTGCGTTTCATTTTATCTAGCACTGGATTGAAAAAATATCTGAATACGATGATTGCTGATGTATCGGCCAATGATGGTTTTTGTATTGAGCACTGTCTCGTGATGATAATAAGGGTGTACAAGTATAACAAGGCTGTTGCAATCGTTTTTCAAGTTATATTTATAGTCACATTCGTAACTCAAATCAATACCATTGTTCAGTTGGCCTACCATGACTTTTAAAGCAGTATTGTTTTACTCTTATTCCAGGGGGAAAGAGACGGAGCTATACAGGATGTCTAGCGCCATCTCTTTCCCACACTGGAAAAGGAGTGAAACAATTAGGTTTTAAGACGTCATGGTAGGCCCCTGGTCTGTAATTGTCTAATTATGTACGGTAAAATACGAAATATGTAGGGGAACTGTTCTCCAGAGTGATGCAACAACTGGGAGAAGGTCTATTATACAAAATTCGCGAGACTAGTCACAGAGAATAGACTAGTGTATGTGGTGCGTAGGTTATCTTCGTTGATATCTTTATATATGGGGATACACCATAAATGTTTAAACCCATAAAATAACTTAACGGAAACGAAGTGGGAGATACGTTTGGCAGATACTATCTGACACTTATTATGATTTAATATAAATGACTGGTGTTAGTTAGGAGCCAGTTAGGCTAATCTGTGCTATTAATATCATATTAGTTCGTGAACGGAGGAATGTTTTGTGTAAGTACATAATGACTTATACATGGTGTACTCGTTATTACAGTACGTGTAGTACCGACTGACACAAGTTGTTGGAAATGATATGATTTTATGAAAAAGTATTCTACTTCGGCATTTGTTTTCACATATTCCGCAGTTTTTGAAGGCTGGCTCATCATCAGTCTATAATGTTCCCACTGCTGGGACACAGGCCTCCTCTCTATGAGAGGGGGTAATCCACCACGCAGGCCCAGTGCGGGTTGGTAGATGTCACATGTCTTCGAAATTTTAGTTCTAGGACATGCCGGTTTCCAAACGATGTTTTCCTTCACCGTTTTTGAGGGCAGCGGTGATGAAATAAATTACACAAAGTAATGCGCCTGCCTGGGTTCGAACCCACGGCTTACTGCTCGTAAGTCGGGGCTGCGACCACTGGGCCATCGCTACTCTCAAGGCTGGCCCGGTTTCTATCAAAGCGGAGACAAGACCAGTGGAAAGGAGATGTGTAACATTTGACAAATCACAACAGAGACGACACATGTTGGTTTCCGCCCATCTTCTCTCCGATCTGCTCGTCTCTGATTTGGTGGAGTACGAACCTAAGGTCTTCAACCAGACCTGACTGTCCGTTACGTATGAGAATGACCTCTGGTAAACGTGAACACTGACATTCGGGTTGGTCCACACATACATACAAGATCGCTTAAAACGCTGTAAGAACTAGACAACGTAGCTCTCAGAGTAAGCTGCATGATGTGGACTTATGTCGAATAACCGGTTGCCAATAAAGTAAAGATGTTCTGGAGTGGAGACGACAAGAGTAGTGTGAGGCGACCCTGAACTAGATGGATCATCATCTGTCTCGCCTTTTCCAAAACTATCTTGGGGTCGGCTTCCAGTCTAACCGGATGCAGCTGAGTACCAGTATTTTACATGAAGCGACTGCCTATCTGACCTCCACAACCCAGTAACTGGGTAATACGATACCCCTTAGTAAGACTGGATGTTAGACTTTTGGCTTCTGACTAATCGTAACGACTTTCAAAGATCTACAAATAACAGCCGGGACCAACGGTTCCGAAGCACCCATCCACGGACCAACCTCGGAAAGCACGGCTTAACGTGTTTTCTTTTTAATTGATATGATAAAATATTAACATAGTCTTAAGTAAATATTGTTACTAACCGTTTGTATATGAGTCAAAGTTACTCGAAATAAATAATTTATTATTATTATTAACCCTAAAGATCGATCCGTGCGGCTGTTATTATTTAGCTACGAGCACCTCGTACCCCGAACTAGATGGATGACGACATTAAATAGATGACAACTATGGAAGAGACTGGATATGGGAAGCGAGCGGTCAGGGTGTTCTGCCGAGCCTATGCCCAGCAGTGATATGTGCAGTTTATTGAATAATAAATAGGAAGAATACTACTTCCACAGTCTTGACGTTAAAAGATTCCTATAGCTATGTTTGGGCGAGAAAATATCAAGGGTAAGCCTAATAAATAACTTGCCAAGATGTAAATTACTAAGACATTTTGGTTTAGTACCTTGTTAAAGTTGTTAATTTATTTCGAGATTTTTTAAGACTTACTCGATGCACCTAATCACGTCGTTAAAGGCAAAATTAAAATACAAACGTGTTTATATAACGGACATTTTACCCACAATAATGCATCGAATCCTCGTTTCGACCAATCATTCCCTTTTACGACTCTGTTCCAAGAATAGATTTACCGCACATAGTTAGGCATAACATCGATTTCAATATTTAACTGATAAAATCGATTTTTTTGTGTACATAGTACCTAGCGTTTGGTTTATGTTTATTTCTCGATTCTGTTTGCAATACAAGCATGGACGGGAGCAATGTTTGCTAACTGATAAGAGATGGACTTATACGTAGCTTATCTATCCCATATCGATATAAGACCGATCACCGCGCGTTATCGTGAATAACATATTTTAAGTAGATTCTAATAATTTAGACGGTCGATAAAGGCGCCACTCGAAAAAGCTTACAAACCACTACATGCGGAATCTTAACGGATTCTAAGCTAAGATATCAAAAAATTACTTTATTTCTTCACATCTTATCTTTCCTCTTTCTAGCTCATTTCTTATGAACATATAAAATAAAGATATAATCAACAATAAAAATCTTTTACGATCATTTGACTAATTAATAAATTCTCCGAAGCAATAAATAGGAGGGATTTATATTTTCTGAAATGTTAAATGATATCATATCAAACGTTTTATAGTGATTCTTATTTTTATTTTTAACTTGTTTTATTTGTACGTTTCTTAGAATATAACACGATATATAAATTCAACAATGATATTTAGAAATAAGAAGTTTTTTTGAACACTAATAAATTATTAGCAAAGAGACGTAAACAGCAAAAAAATGGCGGGCTTTAGTATGGCGCCAAAACAGATTAACGAAAAACAATTGACATGCAAAAGAGGACGGAAAATCCTCGTTCTTTATTCAAATCGGCGAGTAACAAGAAACAAATGGCCAGCTCTAAATACCCGATACGGAATGCGTCATTTGTTGACTGAACTGTTGTCAAGCGAAATATTATATCATTTGCTACGTGATCAGCATAAGACGCCGAGGTCCTGCATATTTGCATAGGCTAAGTGATACCTGAATATTTATACTTGTGTATAAATGTCGGGTACGCGGAACACCGCTTCGCAACCACTTGATTTGCATAAATATAGTTTTATAAATCTACATTTCTTGCTATCGGTACCAAGACGTTGAGTTTGAATGGTGTCCTCCTGTATTTTAGATTCAGATTTAGGTAAGAGAATTGTTTTTCTTGAATAAGACGTACTTTATTATTTACATTTTATTATTTATTTTGTAGCCAGTAGGCACATGTTATTTTTACATTCTTGTTTTGAAGTATTATTGACCGGCATCGAACATAGACGACGACGAACGGAACGACTAGACTTAAAACTCGAAAGAATTAATGTCATACCAACAAATATAATATGTACGTACATCACCCATACTCTGTTCCCTTTTATACTGAATAAGTGCTTTATTTCTTTAGGGGTACAGTCTTGTTTCCCTTGAGTGTTACAGTTTTAGTCTACGAAGGTGGTAGCCTACAGCGAGCCGAGTTTATGACGGATATACACAATAACACACAGGAAGTTCACGGCCGTACAAGCCCTGCTATGAAACCTGTTGGATGTTTCACTTTCTATCCTTCACTGTTGGAGACTATTAAATCAAAAGAAGTTATCAGCAAATATGTTGTTTTGATCGTTCAAAGAGGCCGCCGATTTTGACGTAACAAAAAGGTTCGTTCCAATTTTTATGTTAAAAGTTTTAAAGGTTATGGTCAAAAAACTATTCTTGATTATAGCATAATAATAAACCTGAAAAGCTCATATTTTTCAGTAATTTTCACTTTTTTCGGACTAAAATGTATTACAATTTCATCCCAAACACAACAGTAATTTTTAAAAATTTTATTTGCTTTTGTAATGCGCTCATAGAGACATTCATCCTTACAATTCTAGAAGAAGCCTACGTTGTCTCGATCTCTAAAGAAATTCCAGCGGAAAATTCCTTCGGCAGATTCACAAACACTATCTCTGTTCGAAATATCGACGCATCGACCACAATAAAGGCTGTATATCAAAATTTAAAAAAAGAACAAGTAAGGAAGACGTCAGATAGACGCGATATCTTGGGTCGTGGCCGAGCGTCGTGCGCCCCGTATCGACTCATCTCGCTCTCTCGCCGCTCACGACTCAAAACAAAACTAAACAGAGCATTCTGAAGATTAGAGACCACATCGACTCCATCTTGAAACGATGCTCGACTTGCCGAATGACGGGGGTGGCAGTTTGATCAGCTCTTGAAGTTATGCGCATTGTGATTGGGTTAATGAACCAAAGCTAAGGACTGGACCACATCATGAAATTCATCACCACGTTACAGCCTTGTTGACGAGAAGAGCAGTAGGTTAGTTTTCAAAAGAAGAAATGTTGCAATGAGGAAGAAAAAAGATGAAAGAAAACTTTATGGAGGAACCCCTGCATTGGTTTTTAATTAGATAAGAGAAGCTATGGATACATATCTACATGTTCTCATACAAATGAAGGAAGATTCTATGAGCGGTTATAAATATATCATAGTTAACTACAAAATTGAAAACCCCGTGTTCATACATCATTGTGCAAACGAAACTGTATCACAACACAAGCTATTGACTTCATAGTTTCAATAACTGTTTCTCAGTTTTTTCGACACCTTTTGTTGCTCCGAGATACGAGTACATTTTCTCGCTCTAAATTCTCAACAATTCGTTCAACTTTCCTCCGCCTTGTTTGGGTGTCATAAATATGTGTATGGAGTGAACTTTCTCGTCTACGGAGACTAGTGAGTTGGAACCCGTCCCACTGCTGACCCTGCAATGCGTAGGATGATAAGTAGATGATGCACTCTTTTTAGCTATTCTGCCACTGTCTGTAGGAAGTTTACGGAAACTTGTTTAGCTTTGTATTGTTAACTTCAACTGTTTCCGGATCTGATGTTGCGATATCATTGGGTATAATTGCTTTAGTGGGATTTCTGATGTATGACTATTAATGGTAGACGCCAATTGAAGAGTTCTCCTATATACTAAGTTTTGGTAGAAAGAGTAAAATGACAGATTTTTGGAAAACGAATGATTTTAAACGCGATCGTGATATTGAATTTCATCAAGAAATCCTTGTTTCTTGCACCTGCATTCCACCCGTCCTGTGCCGAGCTCATTACTCGTTCAATTAGGTAACATACACTAAAAAGCCTCATCTTTATTTCTCATATACGAGTGAAATTCCTTAGTCGTTTGACGAGAGCGTGTTGGGTTAGTTAGTCGACGCACGCGCCGCGCGCCATTATAGTGTTACTTTTGCTCGTATTCCAACTGCCGACACAAACAACTTTGAGTGTTGAAATTTTCCTACATACCTCTTGTATGCTGACACTGTAACTTCTTGTGTGTCTATTAAAATACTGGCCTTGGTTGTTTGTTAGAAGTTTTCATAGTGAGTTTAACAAACACCATGTAATACATTTTTTGTTGGAGCAACAATATTTTACATGTTTAATGTTAATTTTGAGGTGTTGGTAATGAATTTAGAAATTTACTTTTAAAAGAATTTTTCCAATCTCCTATAGATGGTACACGTAATAAAATAAAACCTTATCCACCCCAAAAGCCTAAGGTTATAGTGATAGCCAACAATTTATTCGTTGTTGCGCCCAAATATTAACCCAATAATTATGGTTGTTGGCAACTCTAGATTCAGTAATGCTGTGCCCGTAGGACATGATACATATTCTAAGGTTACAAACATTCCTGTAAAAAATTGAATCCATTATTAACTTTATAATAGGGTCCTTAAAACATCTGATAATAACACACCATGGGAGTTTATTTCGGTCCTTTTGTCCGGAATAACATACTTCATCACCACCCAGGTCAGATGGTATAGCTCTTATACCAAAGAAATAAGGTTTATACTTAATTGGTTTGGGTTTTTTGATGCGCAGATGGCATTTAGATGTAGTATCATTCTTTGTTCGCGCCGCGTTTGTAATTACAAATCGAAGCTTTTGAAAAGAATCAGAGGATTGAAGAGAAATAGTACGTAGACGTATAATTTTGGTGCTGTATCACTGACATCGAAGAATAAATTCGTGCATTCCTTTTGTTAAATAATACCATTGTATGAATAAAGAGTTTGGATACATAAGGTACAGTTTGAATATTTAAATCCTTAAGTTTTTTAAAGACGCTCTAATTTTCAGGAAAGGTGAACTGGTGGTTTGTAAACCCCATAGGATAAATAATAATGTCACTTTAATCTTTAACAAAATATTAATCTAGGTAAGAAAGAATATTATGAAACTGAAACTATTGACAGCCAATCAAAACTATTAAATGTAATAATAAATAATTACGAAAATGAAAATGTTTAACACAAGAAAACTCACTTCTTAGAATGAAAGCGATGTTTAGCAAGGTTTCGGAGCAAACCTTCGGGCGCTCCTGACTCAAATACTTTTATTTTTACGAGCAACGCGCTACAAATTTGTAAGGGCCCGACACGAGCCGTGTTCACGCACGATGCCTTTTTTCTTTCTTTTTTGATATATGACTCGTTTTGTATCGACCTCGGTGTAACTCGAAGGTCGATCCATGATTGGATGTTAGTCTTTTTTGAAACGGTCCCAGCGTCTATTCGACTAGAAATCACTTTATTACCCCAGCGATGAAAGTTCCAAGTTTTTATTGGAAGGGTAATTGGGTTCCCAATTTCTCTCGTAATTAGCTTGGTTGGAATATGTTTGTGGTGAGTTTCATTTGAATCATATACCCCCCACTTTCATCTAATATTGCTCATGGAGGAAGATCTGTAGATCTTGCTATTTTTTCTCTTCATTTAGCTGGTATTTCTTCTATTTTAGGAGCTATTAATTTTATTACAACAATTATTAATATACGATTAAATAGATTATCTTTTGATCAAATACCATTATTTATTTGAGCTGTAGGAATTACTGCATTTTTATTATTATTATCTTTACCTGTTTTAGCAGGAGCTATTACTATACTTTTAACAGATCGAAATTTAAATACATCTTTTTTTGATCCTGCAGGAGGAGGAGACCCTATTTTATATCAACACTTATTTTGATTTTTTGGTCATCCAGAAGTTTATATTTTAATTTTACCAGGATTTGGAATAATTTCACATATTATCTCCCAAGAAAGAGGAAAAAAAGAAACATTTGGTTGTTTAGGAATAATTTATGCAATATTAGCAATTGGATTATTAGGGTTTATTGTATGAGCTCATCATATATTTACAGTAGGAATAGATATTGATACTCGAGCTTATTTTACTTCAGCAACAATAATTATTGCTGTTCCAACTGGAATTAAAATTTTTAGATGATTAGCTACTTTCCATGGCACACAAATTAATTATTCCCCTTCTATTTTATGAAGACTAGGGTTTGTATTTTTATTTACAGTGGGAGGTTTAACAGGAGTTATTTTATCAAATTCTTCCATTGATATTACCCTTCATGATACTTATTATGTAGTTGCCCATTTCCATTATGTTTTATCTATAGGGGCTGTATTTGCTATTTTAGGGGGTTTTATTCATTGATACCCTTTATTTACAGGATTATCATTAAATCCTTATATATTAAAAATTCAATTTTTTATTATATTTATTGGAGTAAACTTAACTTTTTTTCCCCAACATTTTTTAGGATTAGCTGGAATACCACGACGTTATTCAGATTATCCTGATTCTTATATTTCTTGAAATATTATTTCTTCTTTAGGATCTTATATTTCTTTATTAGCTATTATATTTATATTAATTATTATTTGAGAATCTTTAATTAATCAACGAATTGCTTTATTTACTTTAAATTTATCATCTTCAATTGAGTGATACCAAAATTTACCACCTGCCGAACATTCATATAATGAATTACCTATTTTAAGAAATTTATTCTAATATGGCAGATTATATGTAATGGATTTAAACCCCATTTATAAAGGATTATCCTTTTTTTAGAAATTGCAACATGATCTAATCTTAATTTACAAAATGGAGCATCTCCTTTAATAGAACAAATTATTTTCTTCCATGATCATACTCTAATTATTCTTATTATAATTACAATTTTAGTAGGTTATTTAATAACAAGACTTTTATTTAATAAATATATTAATCGATTTTTATTAGAAGGACAAATAATTGAATTAATTTGAACTATTTTACCAGCAATTACTTTAATTTTTATTGCTTTACCTTCTTTACGTTTATTATATTTATTGGATGAATTAAATAATCCATTAATTACCTTAAAATCTATTGGACATCAATGATATTGAAGTTATGAATACTCAGATTTTCATAATATTGAATTTGACTCATATATAATTCCCTCTAATGAACTAAATACTAATGGGTTTCGTCTTTTAGATGTAGATAATCGAATTGTATTACCTATAAATAATCAAATTCGAATTATAGTAACTGCTACAGATGTAATTCATTCTTGAACTATTCCTTCACTAGGAGTAAAAGTTGATGCTAATCCAGGACGTCTTAATCAAACTAATTTTTTTATTAATCGTCCTGGTATTTTTTACGGTCAATGTTCAGAAATTTGTGGGGCAAATCACAGATTTATACCTATTGTAATTGAAAGAATTTCAATTAAAAATTTTATTAATTGAATTAATAACTATTCTTCATTAGATGACTGAAAGCAAGTACTGGTCTCTTAAACCATTTTATAGTAAATTAGCAATTACTTCTAATGAAATTGATTATTAAAATTATTAATTAAAAGAATTAGTTAAAATATAACATAAACATGTCAAATTTAAATTATTACAATGTAATATTCTTTTATTCCACAAATAATACCAATTAACTGATTAATTTCTTATTTTTTAATAAAATTAATATTTAAAAATTATTATATAAATTTAAATCAGATCAAGATGCAGATTATAATTAAGAATATAATGGATTACAATAAATTTATTTAAATGAATATTAATTTGTAATAATTAATTGAAAGTGGATTTAAATGTAATTTTATTTATTTTAATAAAATGATTAAAAATTAAAATATGTACATATTGCCCGTCGCTTTCATATATTAATAAGTTGAAATAAGTCGTAACAAAGTAGAGGTACTGGAAAGTGTTTCTAGAAAGAACAAATTAGAGCTTGAATTTAAAGTATTTCATTTACATTGAAAAGATATTAAAAATTAATTAATTTGAGGGGAAAAATTAATTAGTTAAAATTATAATAAAAAAATTTTTAAGTAAAAATATTTTAAAGGGGGTTAAAGTATTTTTATAGAAAAAATTAAATAAATTATAATAAATTAGTATTGTGAAAGAAATTTGAAATAAATGAAAAAATAAATAAATTTTAAGTAATTTTAATTTAATGTATCTTGTGTATCAGAGTTTATTAATAAAAATTTTTAAAAAAAAAATTCTCGAATTTAAAAGAGATAATTAATAAAGTTATTGTAGCATAAATATTTAAAATAATTAATTGGAAATGAAATGTTAATCGTTTTTAAAGATATCTAGTTTTTTTAGAAAAAAAATTAATTTTATGTTATTTTACAAAAAAATTAATTAATTAATTTTTTTGTAAAATAATATTATATTTTAAGGGATAAGCTTTAATTTAAATTTATATAAATATTAAAATATATTTAATTGAAGTTTATATGATTTATATTGTTAAAAAAATTTAATTTATTATAAATAACTTCATTTAAAATAAAATTTAATAGAATTTTATTTATTTATAAAAAAAAAAATTTTAATAAATTAAAAATTGATATAATGGTAAAATTAGTATATAAAATTTAATAAAATATTATTTTTAAAAAAATTAATTAAAAGGAATTCGGCAAAAATTTATATTCACTTGTTTATCAAAAACATGTCTTTTTGTAAATAATATAAAGTCTAATCTGCCCACTGATTATATATTGAAGGGCTGCAGTATATTGACTGTACAAAGGTAGCATAATCATTAGTCATTTAATTGATGACTTGTATGAAAGATTGAATGAAATATAAACTGTCTCTTAATTAAATATAGAATTTAATTTTTTAATTAAAAAGTTAAAATAAATTAAAAAGACGAGAAGACCCTATAGAGTTTTATAAATAATTTAATTAAGATTATTTTTAAAATAAAATTAAAATTAATTTATTTATTTTGTTGGGGTGACAGAAAAATAAATAAAACTTTTTTTTTTAAAAAACATATATAAGTGATTAAATGATCCATTAATATTGATTATAAGAAAAAATTACCTTAGGGATAACAGCGTAATTTTTTTTTTTAGTTCAAATAAGAAAAAGAGTTTGCGACCTCGATGTTGGATTAAGATAAAATTTAAATGCAGAAGTTTAAAATTTTTGATCTGTTCGATCATTAAAATCTTACATGATCTGAGTTCAAACCGGTGTAAGCCAGGTTGGTTTCTATCTTTTAAAAATTAAAATATTTTAGTACGAAAGGATTAAATATTTAAATTAAATTTATTTTATTGAATTTTAATAAATTATATTTAAGAATATTATATAAGTAAATAGTATATATATATATATATATATATACTATTTTGGCAGAAAAATGTAATGATTTTAGAGTTCATTAATATATAATTTAAATTATATAGATAGTAAATGTTTTTATTTGATATATATTTAATTATAATTGGATTATTAATTTTAATCATTGGCGTATTAGTAGGAGTCGCTTATTTAACTTTATTAGAACGAAAGGTTTTAGGGTATATTCAAATTCGTAAAGGTCCTAATAAAGTAGGTTTTATAGGAATTTTACAGCCTTTTTCAGATGCTATTAAATTATTTACTAAGGAACAAACTTATCCTAATTTTTCTAATTATATTTGTTATTATTTTTCTCCTATTGTAAGATTTATTTTATCTTTAATAATTTGATTATTAATTCCTTATTATTTTAATTTAATTAGATTTAATTTAGGTATTTTATTTTTTTTATGTTGTACTAGTTTAGGGGTTTATACTGTAATAGTAGCAGGGTGATCTTCAAATTCTAATTATGCTTTATTAGGGGGATTACGAGCTGTCGCTCAAACTATTTCTTATGAAGTTAGATTAGCTTTAATTTTAATATCTAGAATTATTATAATTATGGATTTTAATATATTAATTTTTTTTTATTACCAAGAAATTATATGATTTATTATTTTAATATTTCCTTTAAGATTGTGTTGAATAAGATCTAGATTAGCTGAAACTAATCGTACTCCTTTTGATTTTGCTGAAGGTGAAAGAGAGTTAGTTTCTGGATTTAATATTGAATATAGAAGTGGGGGATTTGCTTTAATTTTTTTAGCAGAATATTCTAGAATTTTATTTATAAGAATATTATTTGTTTTAATTTATTTAGGGGGTTTTAATTTAAGAATTATTTTTTATTTAAAATTAAGATTTATTTCTTTTTTATTTATTTGAGTTCGTGGTACTTTACCTCGTTATCGATATGATAAATTAATATATTTAGCTTGAAAAAGATATTTACCAATTTCTTTAAATTTTTTATTATTTTTTTTAGGGTTTAAAATTTTTTTATTATAATTTAATTTTTTTTAGTATAAATTAATAGAAACAAATTTCTTTCTTAAGTTTTCAAAACAAATGCTTATAAACAAGCTCATTAATTTAATTAAAGAGCAGATTATCTCAGTATTTACTAATAAAAGGATTAATAATAAAATAAGAGAAATAAAAAATTGTTAATAATTGTCCAGTAATAATATAAGGATCTTCAACTGGTCGAGCCCCAATTCAAGTTAATAAAATAATAATTGTAATTATTATTCAAAATAAAAATTGATTAATAGGATAAAATTGAATTCCTTGAATTTTTTTATTGAATGTAAAAGGTAAAATAATTAAAATTAAAATAGATATTACTAATGCAATTACTCCTCCTAATTTATTAGGAATTGATCGTAAAATTGCATATGCAAATAAAAAATATCATTCTGGTTGAATATGAACAGGAGTTACTAATGGATTTGCTGGAATAAAATTATCTGGATCTCCTAATAAATAAGGATTTGTTAAAGTTAAAATAGTTAGTAAAAATAATATAATGATAAATCCAATTAAGTCTTTAAAAGTGAAGAATGGGTGGAAAGGGATTTTATCTAAATTACTATTTAATCCTAATGGGTTGTTAGAACCTGTTTGATGAAGAAATAATAAATGAATTATTGTTATTATTAAAACAATAAAAGGTAGAAGAAAATGAAAAGTATAAAATCGAGTTAAAGTTGCATTATCTACTGCAAATCCTCCTCAAATTCAATTAACTAATATTACCCCTAGTGAAGGAATAGCTGATAAAAGATTAGTAATAACAGTAGCCCCTCAAAATGATATTTGTCCTCAAGGTAATACATATCCTATAAATGCTGTTGCTATTAATAAAAATAAAATAATTACTCCTACTATTCAAGTATATTTTAAATTAAAAGATTCATAATAAATTCCTCGTCCAATATGTAAGTAAATACAAATAAAAAAAAATGAAGCTCCATTAGCATGTAAAGTTCGAATTAATCATCCATAATTTACATTTCGACAAATATAATTTACTCTATAAAATGCTATTTCAATATTAGCTGTATAGTATATAGTTAAAAATAATCCTGTTAGAATTTGAATAATTAAACATAAAGCTAATAATGACCCAAAATTTCATCATGATGAAATATTTGAAGGGGATGGTAAATCAATTAATGATCCATTGATAATTTTTAAAATAGGATGAGTTTTTCGAATAGTTAAATATTTATTTATCATTTATTACTTAGTTTAATGATGATCGAATTGGGCCATAAAAAATATTAGTAATTTTTACTACTGCAATTAAAGTAATAAATAAGTAAATTACTAATATTATTATAATTAAAAATGTTTGATTATTATATAATTTTCTTAAATTAATTTTATTTTCATTATTAAAAAATAATATTAATTCATGGAAATTATTTATATCAGAATTAAATGATAAATTTATTCAAGAAATATTATAGTTGTATATAAATTGAATTAAAATAAATATAATAAAAAAAAAAAAAAATATTTTTTTAAAGTTGATTAAAGTTTTAAATATTTCATTTGAAGCAATTCTTGAAACATAAATAAATAATACTAATAATCCTCCTAAAAAAGTTAAAAATAAAATATAAGAAAATCAATAAGTTTTAATTATTATACCTGATAATAAGCATGTTAGTAAGGTTTGAATTAAAATCATTAATCCTATAGATAAAGGATTATTTAAAAATAACATATAAAATGAAATTATGATTAATATTAATGAAAAAATTATTTTTAAAATTTCAAATCAAAGAATAGTTTAATTAAAATAATAATTTTGGAGATTATTGATAAAGAAATTCTTTTTCTTTGATGTTTTAAAAGTATTTAACTTAACTTTGGTTTACAAGACCAATATTTTTTTTTAACTATAAAAACAAATGATAACTTTAAATATGTGAATTATTTTTATTTTTATATTTATTTTAGGAAATTTAATTTTTATTTCTAAACATAAACATTTATTAATTATTTTACTTAGATTAGAATTTATTGTTTTAAGTGTATTTTTTTTTATGTTAATTTATTTAAGATTTATTGATTATGATATATATATATTAATAGTATTTTTAGTTTTTTCAGTTTGTGAAGGAGCTTTAGGGTTATCTATTTTAGTTTCTATAATTCGGACTCATGGTAATGATTATTTTCAGAGATTTAATTTATTATAAATAAAATAAATAAATAAAATTGTAAATTAAGATATAATGATAAAATTTTTAATTATAATAATTTTTATAATTCCTTTTTGTTTTATAAAAAATATATTTTGAATGGTCCAAATAATATTATTTTTAGTTATATTTTTATTTATAAATTTAGGGATAAGATTAAATATATTTTGTAATTTAAGTTATATAATATCTTGTGATATCATATCTTATGGTTTAATTATATTAAGAATTTGAATTTCTATTTTGATAATTATAGCTAGTGAAAATTTAAATAAAATAAATTTTTATATTAATTTTTTTTTATTTAATATTATTTTTTTATTAATTATATTATATTTAACTTTTAGAACAATAAATATATTTATATTTTATTTATTTTTTGAAGGAAGATTAATTCCTACTTTAATATTAATTATTGGTTGAGGGTATCAGCCTGAACGAATTCAAGCTGGAATATATTTATTATTTTATACTTTATTTGTTTCTTTACCTTTATTAATAGGAATTTTTTATGTTTTTAATGAAATTCATTGTATAATAATTTATTTTTTAAAATTTTTTAATTTAAATATATATATATTATATTTTTCTATAATTATAGCTTTTTTAGTTAAAATACCAATGTATTTTGTTCATTTATGATTACCTAAAGCTCATGTAGAAGCTCCTGTATCAGGATCTATAATTTTAGCTGGGATTATATTGAAATTAGGAGGTTATGGTTTATTACGATTATTAATTTTTTTACAGGAGATTAATTTAAAGTTAAATTATATTAGAATTGTAATTAGATTAATTGGTGGATTTTATATTAGATTAAAATGTTTTTGTCAAGTTGATATTAAATCATTAATTGCTTATTCTTCTGTTGCCCATATAAGAATTGTTATTAGTGGAATTATAGTAATAAATTACTGAGGATTTATTGGGTCTTATATTTTAATAATTGGTCATGGTTTATGTTCTTCTGGTATATTTTGTTTAGCTAATATTAGTTATGAGCGGTTACATAGACGAAGATTATATATTAATAAAGGAATAATAAATTTTATACCTTCTATAAGATTATGATGATTTTTATTAATATCTTCAAATATAGCTGCTCCACCTAGATTAAATCTTATAGGTGAAATTAGATTAATTAATAGATTAATAAGATGATCTTGAATTTCTATATTAATATTAATATTAATTTCTTTTTTTAGAGCTGGTTATAGATTATATTTGTATTCATTTGTTCAACATGGGAAGTATTATTCAGGTATTTATAGTTATTATACAGGTGTTTCACGAGAATATTTAATATTAATATTACATTGATTGCCTTTAAATATTTTAGTTTTAAAGATTGACTATAGAATAATTTGATTTTATTTAAATAATTTAAAAAAAATATTGATTTGTGGTGTCAAAAATATGAATGATTCATTTTAAATTATTAATAATGTAAAATATTCAATTTGTTTTATTTCATTTATTTTTTTATTTTTAATAAGAATATTAAATTTTTTTTTTATAATATATTTTATTATAAATAATATAGTTATTTTATTAGAGTGAGAAATTATTTCTTTTAATTCTATATCAATTATTATATCTATTTTATTAGATTGAATATCTTTATTGTTTATAATATTTGTTTTTTTAATTTCTTCTGTTGTTATTTATTATAGAAAAAGATATATAAGATCTGAATTAAATTTAATTCGATTTATTATTTTAGTGTTATTATTTGTTTTTTCAATAATATTAATAATTATTAGTCCAAATATTATTAGAATTTTATTAGGTTGAGATGGTTTGGGTTTAGTTTCTTATTGTTTAGTAATTTATTATCAAAATTTAAAGTCTTATAATGCAGGTATATTAACAGCTTTAAGAAATCGAATTGGAGATGTTTTTATTTTGATAGTTATTTCTTGAATATTAAATTATGGTAGTTGAAATTATATTTTTTATTTAGAATTTATAAATAATGATTTAGAAATAAAAATAGTTGGAAGATTAATTATTATAGCTGCAATAACTAAAAGTGCTCAGATTCCTTTTAGATCTTGATTACCTGCTGCTATGGCTGCTCCTACACCTGTTTCTGCTTTAGTTCATTCTTCTACTTTAGTAACAGCTGGTGTTTATTTATTAATTCGTTTTAATATATTATTATTAGATATATTTTTTTTAAAATTATTATTATTATTATCTGGATTAACTATATTTATAGCTGGAATTTCTGCTAATTACGAGTTTGACTTAAAAAAAATTATTGCTTTATCAACTTTAAGACAATTGGGTTTAATAATAAGAATTTTAAGAATAGGTTTACCTGATTTAGCTTTTTTTCATTTATTAACTCATGCTATATTTAAAGCTTTATTATTTATATGTGCTGGTGTAATTATTCATATAATAAATGATATACAGGATATTCGTTTTATAGGTGGGGTTAGTTTATATATTCCTTTAACTTCTTTATGTATAAATATTTCTAATATAGCTTTATGTGGTATTCCTTTCTTAGCTGGATTTTATTCAAAGGATTTAATTTTAGAGATAGTTAGATTTAGTAATTTAAATTTAATATTTTTTTTTTTATATTATCTTTCAACTGGATTAACTATATTTTATACTTTTCGTTTAATTATATATTTAATAGTAAATGATTATAATTTAATAAGAATTTATAATTTATATGATGAGGATTATATTATATTAAAAAGAATATTTGTTTTATTATTTATGAGAATTATTAGAGGAAGATTTTTAAGATGAATAATTTTTTCTTATCCTTATATAATTTATTTACCTTTTAATTTAAAAATAATGGTAATTTATGTTAGATTAATTGGAGGATTTATAGGTTATTTAATTAGAAATATAAAAATTTATTCTATAAATAAGTTTATTATAACTTATAATTTAAGAAATTTTTTAAGAATTATATGATTTATGCCTAATTTATCCACTTATGGATTAAGATATTATTTTTTAAATTTTAGTCAAAATTTATTAAAAAATATTGATTTAGGTTGAAGAGAATTATATAGAGGGTTTGGAATAATAGAGATTATAAAAAAATATTCTATATTCTATAATATTTATCAAATAAATAATTTTAAAATTTATTTATTTAGATTTGTTATTTGAATAATAATTATTTTATTTTTATTATTATTTAATAATTAATTAAATTTAAATAGCTTATAAGTAGAGTATAATATTGAAGATATTAAGGAGATATACAATATCTTTAAATAATAATAATATATATATATATATATATATATATATATATTATATTATATTATTATTTATAAAAAAAAATATTTTATATATATATATATATATATATATTATATTATTATTTATAAAAAAAAATATTTTATTTTTACAATGAAAATGTAAAGTTTTAATTAAACTATATAAATAGAAATATTAATGGAATTTAACCACTAAAAGTAAAGTTAGCAGCTTAACTTTAGTCTTTATATTTCTATATATTATATTTAATTGGAATAATAATTCAATTTTATCATTAACAGTGATATACCTCTATTTTGGTTTCAATTAATTAAATTTAAATAAGGAGTTTATAATAACTCTTTCTTTTAAGTCGAAATTAAATGCAATATTGCTTCTTATTTTAAGATAAATTATTAATTAATAATATTTTTTGAATGCAAATCAAATGTTTTTATAAACTATAATCCTTAATTAGTTCAGTTTAATATGTTTTGGTTTCATTCATGGTATAATCCAATTAATAAAATTAAAATAAAAAAAAATCTAATTTTTACTCAAAAAATAAAATTTACTAATTTAAATAAAGGAATAATAGGAAAAATAAGAGCAATTTCTACATCAAAAATTAAGAAAATAACAGTAATTAAAAAAAAGTGTAAAGAAAAAGGGATTCGAGCCGAAGATTTTGGATCAAATCCACATTCAAAAGGTGAGCATTTTTCTCGATCTGAAAAAGTTTTTTTTGATAAAATAATAGATAATAGTATTAAAATATTAGAAATAGTTATAATAATTAAAAAAATATATGTTATTAGAATAATTATTTATATTAAAATTATTAAACTTTTTGATTGGAAGTCAAATATACTAAATATATTATATAAATAATTAATTTCCTCATCAATAAATTGAAATATAAAGGAATAATCATACTACATCTACAAAATGTCAATATCAAGCTGCTGCTTCAAATCCAAAATGATGATTACTAGAAAAATGATTATTTAAATGTCGAATTAAGTAAATAAATAAAAATAATGTTCCAATAATTACATGTAATCCATGGAATCCTGTTGCTATGAAAAATGTTGACCCATAAATTCTATCTGCAATAGTAAAAGATGCTTCAAAATATTCATAAGCTTGAAGAATAGAAAAATAAATCCCTAAAATAATAGTAATAAAAAGACCTTGTGTTATTTGAGAATTATTATTTTCTATAATAGCATGATGAGCTCATGTAACTGATACTCCTGATCTAATTAAAATAATTGTATTTAATAAAGGAATTTGAAATGGATTAAATGGGATAATTCTTGTAGGAGGTCAAATAGCTCCAATTTCAATATTAGGGGCTAATCTTCTATGAAAAAATGCTCAAAAAAAAGAAATAAAAAAAAAAATTTCAGAAATAATAAATAAAATTATTCCTCATCGAAGTCCTTTAGTTACTAAAATTGTATGTTTACCTTGAAGAGTTCCTTCACGACAAATATCTCGTCATCATTGATATATTGTTAAAATAACAATTAAATATCCTAAAATTAATAAATTTATATTAAAATTATGAAATCATTTTACTATTCCTGTAACTAAGACTATTACTCCAATAGCTCCTGTTAAAGGTCATGGTCTATAATCTACTAAGTGAAATGGGTGATTAAAATTTGTTTTCATTAATTAACTTCTCTAGAATATAAAGTACTTAAAATTGCAATAACATAAGATTGAATAATTGCAACTGCTGATTCTAAAATTAATAATAAGATTTGGATTATAATTAAAATAATAATAAAGTAATTTCTTATTCTTGGCCCTGTTCCTCTAAGAAGAGTTATTAATAAATGTCCTGCAATTATATTTGCAGTTAATCGAACAGCTAAAGTTCCTGGTCGAATAATATTTCTAATTGTTTCAATTAAAACTATAAAAGGTATTAAAATAGAAGGTGTTCCTTGTGGAATTATATGAATAAATATATGTTGAGAATTATTTAATCAACCATAAATTATAAATCTTAATCATAAAGGTAAAGAAATTGTTAAAGACAATGTTAAATGACTTGTTCTAGTAAAAATATAGGGGAATAACCCTAAAAAATTATTAAATAAAATAAATGAAAATATAGAAATAAAAATAAAAGTAGAGCCTTGAAAGTAATTATTTTTTAATAAAGTTTTAAATTCATTATGAAGTTTTAATAAAATAAAATTTCAAAAATAAAAATGTCGATTTGGGATTAATCAAAATGAGTAAGGAATAAAATAAATTCCTAAAATAGTTCTAATTCAATTAAATGGAATATTAAATAAATTAGTTGAAGGGTCAAAAATTGAAAATAAGTTACTTATCATTTTCAATTAAAATTTTTTAATTTAATTACTAAATTATTACTTTTATTAGAAATTTTTTTATTAAAAATATAATAATTCATAATATTAAAAATTAAGAAAATTAATAAAAAAAAAAAAAAAGAAATTAATCAGTTAATTGGTATTATTTGTGGATGATGATGCAGCTCGTGGAGGACGTGGTGAGCGCTCTGTTCCCTCTGCGAGGGGAACATCCTCCCCCGCCTATGGCTCCGCCGCTTGCGGTGCCGGAAGCGGACCACATCGAGGACGATGACGACATTCCGGAAGTGACCGGGGTAGACCTGAGAGCGGCGGTAGGCAGGCTTAAAGCCAAAAATACCGCCCCGGGACCCGATGGCTTGCCTGGCAAAGCCTGGGTCCTGGCCTCGGAGGCTCTCGGGCCCCGACTGGAAGGGCTCTTAAGCGCATGCTTGGAGAGAGGCCAGTTCCCGCTTCGTTGGAAGACGGGGAAGCTGGTCCTCATTCGGAAGCCGGGGCGCCCTGCGGACTCTCCGTCCGCATACCGGCCCATTGTGTTGCTCGACGAGGTGGGCAAGCTCTTTGAAAGAGTCATTGCCAACCGCCTCGCCGGGCACCTTGTGGGGATGGGGCCGGATCTGGCGGAACACCAGTTTGGTTTCCGCAGAGGGCGCTCGACGGTGGATGCCATCATGCGCGTGAGGGCTCTCACGACGGGGGATGCGGTGTCCAGGGGTGGGGTTGTCTTGGCGGTGTCTCTTGACATCGCCAACGCCTTCAACACCATGCCCTGGAGCTGCATTAGGGAGGCACTCCGGTATCACCGGGTGCCGACCTACCTTCGTCGTGTGGTCGGGGACTATTTGACGGATAGGGCCGTCATCTACCCCGGTCGCACCGGAGAATGGAACCGGCGAGAGGTGTCGTGCGGTGTTCCGCAGGGATCGGTTCTGGGGCCGCCCTTGTGGAACATCGGCTACGACTGGGTGCTGCGCGCCGACCTCCCTAGCGGTGTCAGCGTAGTTTGCTACGCTGACGACACGCTGGTGCTGGCACAAGGGAGGTCGCACGAGGCGGCGGCCGAACTTATGACACGCGGGGTTGCGATAGTCGTGGAGAGAATCCGGCAACTGGGTCTCGAGGTGGCATTGCACAAGTCCGAGGCCATGTGCTTTCATGGGCCTCGGAATGCGCCACCGTCGGGATCCATACTGACGGTAGGAGGGGTTCCCATCGGCGTCGAGTCGACGTTGAGGTACCTAGGGCTTGTCCTCGACAGCCGGTGGAACTTCGTGGAGCATTTCCGACGTTTGGCCCCCAAACTGGAACGGGCAGGGGCTGCGTTCAAGCGGCTCTTGCCCAACCTGGGGGGTCCAAACGCCTCCTGCCGCAGGCTCTACGCGGGGGTCGTGCGGTCCATGGCCCTTTACGGGGCCCCGGTGTGGGCGCGTTCTCTGAGGCGGCGAGCCGCCCATTACCTGAACGCGCCCCAGAAGGTGGTAGCCGTAAGGCTGATCCGGGGGTACCGCACGATCTCCGGCGAGGCGGCGAGCCTCTTGGCCGGATTGCCGCCATGGGATCTGGAGGCGATAGTCCTCGCGTGCCTGCACGAATGGCGCGCGGAGGCACTACGCCGGGGGGAAACTCCGCTGCCGCGGCAAATTGTCGCTCAGCGGACAGACCTCCGGCGCGATCTCATGGCGACATGGAGAGAGCGACTGTCGCAACCCCGTGCAGGGCACGCCACAATAGTGGCGATAAGTCCCCTCTTTGAGGAGTGGCTAGAGAGGCGCCACGGCGCCCTCACCTTCCGCCTGACGCAGGTCCTCACCGGACACGGTTGTTTCGGGAGGTTCCTGCACCGAATCGGGCGGGAGGAAACGCCCGGGTGTCACCACTGCGAGGATCGGCCGGAGGACACGGTGGAGCACACTGTGGAGCTATGCCCCGCTTGGGCTGAGCACCGCCGTGTCCTCGTAGCGGCGATTGGCGGCGGCGACCTCTCGCGTCCTGCCCTGGTTCAATCCATGGTCCGGAGCGAGAGGGAATGGGAAGCCGTCGCCTCCTTCTGCGAAGCAGTCATGCTAGCGAAGGAGGTGGCAGAACGTGAGAGGGAGAGAACCTCACGTCCCAGCCGCCGCGGGAGACGCCCCGGGCGTCGGGGGGCAACCAGTGGCCCCCGGCCACCGTAGGCGCGGGCCTGTGGACGGTGAGTAATGGGCTAGCTCACCGTCCGTCCGTCTTATGACGACAGACCGTGCCGACGGCGCGTTCGTGTTCCACGCGCGCCTCAAGGAGATGTCAGCAAATCGGAAGGGGTCCGAGAGGGCCGATGCCTGCCAGGGCTGCGGGTTGTTCGAAAGAGATACCGTGCCCCTGGAACGCAAAGGGCTAAGAAGGAACATGGATGGGTTTTAGTCAGTCAAGTCTGACACTCCCTTCCGCTCCGCCCAGAGCGGAAGAAGTCATTTGATGATTTCCCATCCGAAAAAAAAAAAAAAAAAAAAAAAGGGTAATTGGGTTCCCAATTTCTCTCGTAATTAGCTTGGTTGGAATATGTTTGTGGTGAGTTTCATTTGAATCATCAGCATAAAACCTTAAATTATGAGCTTTGGTACATTTCCTGATTCATTGTGGTTTACTTCTTTTCTTTGTTAGTTCATTTTGCACAACTGTCGAGAACTGAACACAGCGATTTCATGCTATTAGAACAACACTACAGTTCTGAAACCGCAATTGATGTGGCTTACACGCTGTGGGAGTAAGTAACATATTATTCATTTGATCCCTATAATTTTATACTTGCACGCAACACACGCAATGATGAGCTGACACGTCTCATTTCAGTTCTTCCTTGGTTGAATTACTGTTCTTCAGACATTTTTAATTTTTTATGGGTTCTGGTCTGAACGGAGCAAAGAATTGTTTGTTATTCACTATTTGATCTTCAGACGGCTGTATGTCATTTACCTACATTCCAATTTCAAAATAAACAAATGAAGATTGATGTATTCTGAAAACCTAGACGGACATTACAATTTTATTTATCTGTCTCGACGAATTGCTTGCATGATGCGTTTGCGCACCGCACATGTATGATGCATTACGTCTTGTTTGCGTCCACCGCCTTGATATTCATCTAGCGGTCACTGCTTAGCATTTTGGTGTTTGACACGCAGTAAACCAAGCCGATAGTAACGCGGTCATACGCACAGAAGTTCAAGAGTACACCTGCATGTTAACCGGAGAGGTATTTGAAATTGCTAACTTATGTATGGAGCGTGCGACAAACGATGCAAAATGCATTGGCAGTGTCTCGGTAGAACACTGACATGTACATAAGGTAGTTGTAAGTTTGCATGTACCGAACATACCTACAAACTTTTGCTTTCTTCTCCGTTAATTCTACGTCAAGAACAATTTGAACCGCTTCTTTCGTAGATCTTACAGAAAACATTTGACAGTGATACATTTGTTGTTTTATCGACCTGAAGTCGCTGGCTTTTGGCAACAAAACTTTTTTTTATAGACGATGGCTTGCAGTAAAATAAAGTTGCTTCAAACAGAGTTGGTGATATAAATAGACTTTGTATCTATCAAGTAAATAAGCATTATTAGAATCAAAATAACCACATAATGTAACTATTAAGATAAACTATTTAGTAGTAGACACGACACATCGCCTGTCACGACAAATTCTTGTGTGGCCGAAAAGACCAGAAATCTTGGACTGCTTTAAATCAAAATCACTACGAACCCAAAGACCAAGCTACAATGGCAAATGTGTAGTTAGAGGCTTGACAAAATTATAGGCATAAAGCAGGAAAATGTTATTTAAAGTAACGTTTCAAGATTATTCGTAGTGGGAAAATAAATAGAGTGATTACGAATTTTAGGGCGAAGACCACCGTGACGTTTTCAAATAGGTAGGTAAGTTTTTACTATACCTAATCAAATTGTTGTCAAGACAGAAGTAAAGATTATAATAATTAAAGTTCATTCTAACTGGTTGAACTTGGCCAAACTTTTTTTTAATTTGCCTTCTTAATCTACATTGCTAATGTAACACCGGTCAGGGTTTGACCCTGCTGAGGCTTCATTAAAATATTAATGTCTTCAGTTAGATACCTACTGTAAATTCAAATTACTAGTAGGTATAGAATTAGTAAGGAGCTAGGTATGAACTCGAAATCTTAGGTCACAATCACAAGTTACTTCGTCTTAGGCAGAAGAGAAATGGCGCCAACTAGTTATTAGAACATGACGAAAATTTTGATAATGTGAAGAATAGTTTCGTTATCGGCTAGATCTGCCAATAAGTCAGTACTTATTATTTTCCACATTCATTTAATCGCACAAATTTCCTACATGTTCGAAATGCAGGAATATGCAATCATAGAACGTGTTTGAAACTTTAATGATCCTTTAATTTATGTCGAGGCACGGTCGTTTCGATAATAAAATCAGTCCCTTTTATGTAATGTCATGTAAATTCTTAGTGAATCTTATAAAAGAATTTGCATTCTCTACGCAAAATTTCGTTAATTTTGGATTGATTTTTAAACATAACTGCCAAGGAAAGTTTCGCGCCAAGCAACGGACCGAAGGAAAAATCGCATGCGCCATCTTGGAAATCGGACTATAGCGCATGCGCCCTCGACACGTTTAGAAGAAATAAAACCTACGTGGTATACGATAGCGGCGTACAAACTTATTTGATCGGTCGTTCAACCATGTCGATGTTCCGTGTTGCTCTAACGTATGTGTGCGTCTCGCTCTCTCGTACCGTTAAGGTGGTATGCCTGAGTTATGGCATTCCGATGTTACCACCACCACTCCGGAGCGGAGGCTGTGCGGCGGGCTGTGCGTAATAGTAAGTTACATGTGATTTTAGCCTTAGGTACATCAAATGTATCTTACAAGGTGTGAACGCCCTCTGGTATTAGAAAAATAATTGATGATTTTTTAACCATTTAGTTGAAAGCATCACTTATTTGTAATGGTTGTTACCGATATAATTGCCTAAGAAATGTTCTATTAATAGTCCATTTATTAAAAATGTAAATAGATATTTCTGAGCGTTATCGTTGTCTAAATCCGAAAATCTACAGACTTAAGCCAAGGTTAGTTCTGGTTTAGATATTTTTACTTAGATTAGTCAGCTATTAAACGTCCACAAAATCAAATCCGACATACTTACCTACCAGTAGATTTAAGATCGCATCTGTGGTCAAATCACTCACGTGAAATTCTAAGAACTTATTGGCAATCAACATACATACTTACATATGTATATAGGAGGTATAAGTATTACTTTTATCCTTGTTTTGATCTTGTAAACATTTAGGTTAGGTTAGCCTTTTTATTCGGCCATTGTTATTGAGATAAGTAAGTATTTATTGTTTCAGTATATTTCTTAGTGTAACTCGAAATCCTGGGGAAAAGCAGCAATATGATGGCTGTTTCATGGGGATTCTATAGAAATGATAGTACTTGTCGCGTATATATATAGTTTACGAGAAAATGATAGTGTTCTAAGCACTTCATGTAAGATTATTTTACGATGCTTTCATCATGCGTTACGAAATCTTGTTACGCGGTATACTTATACCTACCTTCGATAGGAATACAGAAAAGACACATGGATGAATGACGTTTATACGAAGCATGACCAGCTGGGCTGGCCTACCATGACCTCTTATAGCAGTATTATTTTACTCTTATTCCAGTGTGGGAAAGAGACGGAGCTATACAGGATGTCTAGCGCTATCTCTTTCCCACATAGCTGGGCTGGCCTACCATGACCTCTTAAAGCAGTATTATTTTACTCTTATTCCAGTGTGGGAAAGAGACGGAGCTATACAGGATGTCTAGCGCCATCTCTTTCCCACATAGCTGGGCTGGCCTACCATGACCACTTAAAGCAGTATTATTTTACTCTTATTCCAGTGTGGGAAAGAGACGGAGCTATACAAGATGTCTAGCGCCATCTGTTTCCCACATAGCTAGGCTGGCCTACCATGACCTCTTCAAGCAGTATTATATTACTCTTATTCCAGTGTGGAAAAGAGACGGAGCTATACAGGATGTCTAGCGCCATCTCTTTCCCACAATGGAAAAGGAGTAAAACAATGTTTTAAGAAGTCATAGTGGGCCACCTGGTACCTGATAGCATCTGGATACGAGTTGCCGAAAATCGAACTGAGTGGCATGCAATTGGAGAAGCCTATGTCCAGCAGTGGACTGCTGTAGGCTGATGATGATGATGCTGACAGATCATGAACTATGTTCTTCAATATCTATTATTATTTAGTTTGCTCCGGAAGAAGGCGGCGCCATGATCACTAGGTATGTCTAATGCCACAAGTAACATAACCGCCCAAAAGTGGAGAGATTTGGAAGAGACCTACACTCAGCATTGGGTGGCAAAGGGTTGAAGAAGAAGAAGAAGAATGCCACAAGGTAAAACAAAACCCATCAATGATTGTACCTATACATTTAACGTATCGGTCACAGATCGAACTAAAGACCTTCACTTATTCTAGGAAAAGCCTAGCTATAAGTTAGTTTCAAAGGACCCAAATCTAATAGCAGAACCGTAGGATAGAAATCTAGCTAAAAAGTCCCTGAAAATTTTGAGGCGACGGTAAAAACCATTAAATAACGATTCCTCAAATGCAAACGGACCGACGATGCCGCGATGCCTCAAATTCGAAGCCAATAAATCAATCAAATCGTTAATACAAATACAGGCCAACGTATCGCCAAATAAGGACAATCGTTCGCATGACTCCACTCGTTTCCTCCCAATGAATATTCAATACAATCAAATCCATATTTAGTTAGAATCTGTAGCTCAACGTAATCACTATTTAATACTTTATTACTTCACACAATAAGGTACAATAAGGTGTGAAGGTGAGCTTGCAAACGAATAATATGCAATCAACCAATGGTTTGTAGCCTGCAACTATGCAAAGTGATGTCATGGATTTGCCGGTATAAAAGGTGTATCGAAATCCGCTTTTATAGGTGCTGGCACTTACCATTAGGTTTTTGTTATGTACGTCATGCATTTATCTATTCAGGTGTGACAAAAAATCTTATTATTTGGGAAGTACCTCTGTTTTTTTTTTCAAGTTGGTGAAGTGGTTGTTGGCGCGATTGCTGAAAGTGACGTCCTAGGATGGATTCCCAGCCTCCCTGGTCGGGTAAAGAAGGTTTCTACATCTGGAATCTCTCAGAAGCCGCTATGAAATTTGAATTTGGGATCGGTTTGTGATAAATCGTGAGGTTTCAGGCTACACCTTCTCCCCCTCCTAGAAACACAAGTGTACCTAATTTTTTTTTTGAAAGTACTTCTTGTTACTTAGTTTCAAAAGCTACTCTAGACGCTTGAACGTCCATACATACTATATTGTATATTGTATGAGTGGATGTCCAACTACTATTGAACATAAAAAATAACGGATCTTTTATTAACGATTTTTTTTGTGGTTTATTTGGTTTTGAATTAATTATTTGGCATAAAATGTCACAAATTAAAAAAAAAAACACATGATTGTCACATTATTCCTCCCTCTTCATGTTTTTTTTCTGACGCCTTCCGCTCCTCACGTATTTAAAGGACAACTCCCAAAGCTGCCAACTATTTTTTTTATTCTACATAGAATTAAGAAAGTCCTACAAATGTATAATGTTTATATATTAAAATAATGGTTGTTCCCTACATAGTGAAAGTAACCATTATTTTGCAAAATGATTGTTACCATTTAAACACACCAATGTAAGGTACCTACCTACTACATTTGCAGCTTAGAAAATTGATTATTTATTGAATGCGTAGGTAATCATAGCCAGGTAACTCAAATAAAAAAACAATACAAATGGTTCGCCGGAAAAGACCTTATAAGGCAATTAGTTACCAAAAACGCACTATACGTAGGCAGGCTGATCTTATAGAAGATTTTCATAATTCATAAATAACAAACTGGACTACATTTTAATAAGCTATTACTTCCCACTCCGTAATAATAGTATTATTAAACATGCATAATAAAATAAATTTCGATGGAGAGGATACCGTTCTACAGACGTTACTACCAGCAGGTAGGATTTAATACTACTTAGCTTTTTTTTTAGTTTCTGGCAGGATAAAGGACATGGCGTAGAGAGAAGGTACTGAACATTCTCAAGGTCGTCCTTCAGTAGAGACTTCAGGTAAATATGTACTGAGTATAGGTAAGAATAGTATTTAAAAATTGTCCTACCTACTCTATCTTTGTATTCGGGATCTTTGGCAAGGGGGTCGCCTTCCTCAACCGATGCTACTGAAATATTAAACTTAGGAAATAAATATTTTCATTTTCCCAGAGACAGTGGGATGAGCCGCTCTACAGGTTGGTACGGAATAATCTTATTAATACGTCTACCAATACTGCTGAGCGTGCCCGCCTGCTGGCTGTGGGTGAGTGGGAGTCGGGTCTCTGGCTTCAGGCACTACCGTCACCTAACATAGGCACTATGCTAGGTGACACAACATTCCGGCTCGCTACATGTCTGCGATTGGGCGCTCCTTGCGGGGCTCAACATCGCTGTCGATGTGGTGAAGCAGTCGACGGCCTCGGACACCATTTTTTTGCCCAAAGAATCAGCATTGCCATACAACGTGGCAATGCGGCCAGCGTTCTGGGCACTTTTCCTGTTGACAGCGATGTGGACGAATTTTTTGACGCCCTGTAATTTTGATATTTGTACATATTTTATTATTATTTTAGATATACAGGGTGTAACGTAAAGGGTATATACATACTGAAGGGTGTGCTACAGACCATCAAACTGAACATGTTTCTCCACAAAGAAACATCGTGATAGCGTAAAAAATATCAGCTGCCACATACATTTGGGTCGAATAGGTATTGAAATTTTGTATGGGGCAGCAGATATTTTTTTCGTTATTACGATGTTTGTTTGTGGAGAAACATGTTCAGTTTGATGGTCTGTAGCACACCGTTAAGTATGTATATACCCTTTCCGTTACACCCTTTGTAAATATTGTAAATATGTACTTAATGATAAATAAAACTAATAGTAACAAAAAAAGGAAAGAAATATGAAAAACAATGGGCCTCTTTTTTTTTACACTTTTTAAATCGAAAGCTATGTGACTGTTTTTTTTTTAAATAATATCGTATCCTAGGGTGATAAGACAACGATAAGTTTCTAGTTTTTTCTAATAATTATTATGTTTAATTTAGTGTTAAGCCTTACATTTTATAATATTATACACTAGCTGACCCGCGCATTTTCGTCTGCTAAAAATATTCCCCGTTTTTGTAACATTTTTCATTAACGCCCCGCTCCTTTTTGTCGTAGCGTGATGTTATATAGCTTATAGACTTCCTCGATAGATGGGCTATCCAACACTTAAATTATTTTTCAATTCGAACCAGTAGTTCCTGAGATTAGAGCGTTCTACTAAACAAACTTCAACTTTAATATTTTAATTTTTTTCTTTGGATTTCTTATAATTTATGTTCAGCCTGTATTACAGATATTAATAAAAGGAACAAAAAAACCTAAAAAATCTTTTTGAATTCATGGTTAATCAACAAGGCGTAGATTGCAGGAAAATTATCAGAATTCCGCTACATGGCTTGGTTTTTTAAATATAGAGCAATAAAGTTTTACAAAGTTATATTTGCGGTTGGAAAATCATAGTCATATTTTCTTAAAATACCTATTCACTTTTGTGCACTACTCTATTGTGTATGTGGGGATATGCTTATCGCCGATTTTTATTGCAAAATAAGCGAGATATTCAAGATTTTCTTTAATGCGTCATAAATGATGTAAGTAGTGTCATCTATGAGCAAAGCTTGAAGTTAGTAATACAATTTTAACTGCGCGCCATCTACGAGCAAAACGTGAAGTTAGTTACCGAACTTTAACTTCGCGCCATCTATCCAGTAAATGTGGAACTACGGCAAAGTAGAGTCATAGCGGTGAGCGTAGCACGGTACGGTAACTTCTCGCGGTTGCGTTTGTTGTTGTATAGATGGCGTTAGCAGTGTTAGATGATGATTAGCTGTAATTTTTTAGTTTTGTTTGGTATTCATTATGATCTGAGTCTTTTAGTTATTTGCATTTTGGTGCTGGATGAATGCGTCCAGCACCAAAATGCAAATAACTAATAAAAATAACTTACTACATAATGATGTAGCACCATTAAGAGTAACCAGGGCAGAGTTATTTTAACAACAACAGCTGTTCTTTTTAACGAACTTATGACAAATGCGCAGTTTTTCCAACTCATTTGCAATGCGCAACAAATTCACTCCAAATGACTCTAAAACTAATTTAGTATATAACATACATAAACATATTTCTAACACTATTATTACAAGATTAAAATTAAGTTAACATGAGAATAATTAATTTAAATGTAATGTGTCTTGAGTGTCTTTAGTGCATTACAGCAGAAGATTGTTGAAAACTTGCAGTAGGCAGAACTGCTTGATGATGTGTGGCCATGATTGAGATGCATTTCTGAAAAAAATCCGGTTGTTTGAGGGACTCCCAGAAAGGATAGTAAGCATTCTCCAAAGTAGGATTGGCTCGACCTGGCAGTCTTTTCCCTGACTATATATAAGAGGCCAGGCACTAAGTTTTTCAGTTCACGGACGCTGCCTAAACAACCAATTTGCTGGGATCTTCATATGTGTTGTTTGGATTAATTCTTCACTCGACAGCGGCAGTTTACAACAGCTCGCAAGTTGTTCAGCATGACGAACGTACCAGAAACGTCCTTGATGGCAAGTGCAAGCGTCCTTTCGTCTTCATTGTTGAGAAAGTCTTCGAGATAGTAGGCTAGTGAACTAGTTCAAAAACGCTAATTCTTGATAAAGCTCCTAAAAATATGAGCGATGGCTCATTCGATTCGGAATGACGCTAGCAAAAGGAATCGAAGGATCACTCTGTTGTCCGTCTGTCTGTCAAGACCCTTTATCTCCGGAACGCGTGGAGGTATCGACATTAAAACCGTATAAGTAATAGGTATGTAGATCTACAGTCCCTTCAAACAGTGAAAAATTCGAACTTCTAAAAAAAGATATGGCGGTTTATTTATTGGCAAGTAATATTGTCTGATACTTCATATACAAGAAAAAAACTGAAAACAATAAATTTATAATTACTTATTATGATTTATTTAAAGCGCATAACGAAAGTGAATTTGTACGGAAACCTCAGTTGGCGTGACCGACTCGGACTTGTCCGGTTTTTTACTTGACCTTTCGGAAACGCATTTGAACATGGTTTGAACAGTTGCAGTATTAGTTTTGGGCAATTTAAACTTTTGTATAACTTACAAAAAAAAACACTTCTATAGAAATTCTTATTTTTTTTTTTACTATTATTTGAAAATTTGATTTTGACAGGGCAAGGGTCAGCTAATATTTAGGCTTTCGTAAACATTTAGGGGCTGAAATGATGATGAGGATACATTTAGTTCTGACGATATCTCATTTGGTTCTGGTCGTAGCTTTCTTTCTTTTTTTATCATTTTTCTTTAAGATCTCTTCTCTCTTTGAATAGTTAACTGAGTATTGAGTATGGGTTTAGTGCGTTAGATGTCACTCAGACAATTTCACAGCACCACTTTAAGATGTTTGATTTATGTTGTGATGTTGCCCTACCTACCTACAGGAGTGTCCGAAAGTTGGTCGAAACTCGAACATTCCTATATATTGTAATTATTGACTACACGAAGTACAATAAAGTTTACATAAGGTTCGGCGGAACTAGTACGAACCGATTGCAGACACTGATAAACTGACACTGTCTGTAAAGGCCGTTGAGACGTTCTAGGAGTTTGTAACATCGAGAAACTTATAACAGCGTTCACTCGAAAACTTGGTGAGGTTACGTTACGAGATCAGAACTACATCCAATTACCAATAGCAAAAGTCAATTTTGAAACGTCGATTTACATCCTACCTGCCCAAACAAATGCGAACTTCGCGGTAGGGCGATAGAGCTGATCTGTAAGCTGTAATCAAATATCTGACAAGTGATGCATGAAATTGTGCGCCAGGCGCAGACACGGCCGTTGCCCCGCCACGACGTGAGGCTCGGTTTAATGAGGAGCTAATTGGCATTTGTGATTCTGTAAAAATCTTAATTTTTTGTCCTTACGAATCTTACTCTAGTGAGCGTTACGAAGGTAAAAAAAAATATTTTGCGCCTAATATCTAATAAGAAAGACGTCATCATCATCATCTGCCTAGCCTTTTCCCAAACTATCTAGGGGTCGGCTTCCAGTCTAATCGGATGCAGCTGAGTACCAGTATTTTACATTAAGCGACTGCCTATCTGACCTCCACAACCCAGTAACTGGGTAATACGATACCCCTTGGTAAGACTGTATGTTAGACTTTTGGCTTCTGACTTCTCATAACGACTGTCAAAGATCTACAAATGACAGCCGGGACCAACGGTTTATTGTGCTTTCCGAGGCACGGAGGAAACTCGGTATGTAATTATGGTCACCCATCCACGGACCAACCTCGGCAAGCACGGCTTAACCTTAAAGATCGACCCGTGCGGCTGTTCTTATTTAGCCACAAGCTCCTCAATAAGAAAGACGTTGAATACTGTTGATAAACATCATGTAAAAGTTTTACTGAAATCCGAATAAAACCTAACTTGATTGATAGTTGATACAAAATAATTCGGTTCGAAGTCGTAACACTTCTTCTGCCTATCCAGATTTTTATGAATATTTCGGTAAAGTCGGTTCAAGTTCGGTCAGAAAATAATGTTTTATGAATTTATGAATTTATGACATAGATGCGCATGTTTGCAAACTCTGAAATGCATCGTTAACAACTCGTCTGCACTTCGTCTATGATACAAAGATTTTCATTTATACAGGCACTAACGATACCTACACTTATGTCAGTAATGTTCATTTTTGTTAGTAAAATTTGTAATTGTGAACTTTATTGAATTAAAAAATCTTTTAATGTTGGATAGCACATTTATCGAAGCTATAACTAAAACATCATGCTACAATCGGTGCGGAGCCTCTATGAAAATTTTGCAAAAACGGGGAAAATGTGAAGCAAACGAATTTGCACGGTTCAGTTAGTTCCCTTTAAATTTTTTAAAATGCACATTTGGAAATGTTATGTAATCAATCTTTTGTTGTAATAGCTTACTACATTCTTGATAGTACTTTTAAACCTTTTTTTTTAAATTACAGGTGTCCTGTTGGCAATGTGAGATGCATGTCAGATACCACCATGTGTGCAAACTGTTCTGTATTAGTTAAATTGACTTCTAATTTATAACATAACTTAGGGATTGATTAAGAAGACATTTCATTTTTTTAATAGCTGCTTTGTCTTACTAAAGTCACTAAGTCTCAAATCAATAAGAAGGATTGCTAGCCTCCTTGCTAATTTGTTTGAGAATAATTTAACTTGCATTTGTAGTTTGGTTTGGAATAGATTAAATTACGATGATGCTTGACTTGCTATGGAACAATTACAAGCCTCTCATAAAATGCAAGAATTAAAAGGGAAAATAAAGCCTAATATAAAATGAAAGCTGATTATCAGACTACTACAGTAGGACTGATAGGTGTACGGAAGGAAACAAACCTACGGATACGGCGGATTCTACTTACTTGAATATTTTTTGGTACCAACTTAACTTTGTTTCTAATTTTATCAGATCTTTTCGTTCGAAACATCTTACCAAGATCATATTAAGACATATAAGTTCTTTTAATCAAAGAATTTTACCAATTTAAGCGTCGAAACACATTGGGATTGGGGAACGTTTAATCGGTCAGTCCATTTGTACCCGTATGCTGTTGTTCATTTAATTATCGGCCCCTTTATGTTAACTAGAGAGGACAGAGGCCAGGAGGGGGGGGGGAGGGGTAAGGGGGGAAGTTCAAACGCTACCATTTACTAATGTTTACATTTGTGTAAAGTGATTGTTTTGAGAACTTCTCAAGTAGGTACTGCGGCGAGGGAACGCAAATCCAACGTTTGTATTGACGATCTATGTAATATCAACTGCATAAACTTATAGCGTAAGCGTAATAATGTTCCCACTGCTGGGAAATAGGCCTTTTCTCTGTATGAGGGAATGGGCTAACCCCGTGCGGGTCCGATGGAAGTCTTAAGTCTTCTATGAACTATATCATCAGCTGAACCTAATTAATCATAAAAACACCTGAACAGGCAGGCTGATTAAAATATTCGATTTTTCTCTTACCTATTTTATTTAAATAGTACTCGATCAATTAAATCAGTAAACTTACACGTAATGTTTTGCTTTAAATGAATGAGTGGACCCTTTTATTTTGGCTTTTGGCGTCCAGGGCTTTTTATTTGGTCCAATCTTTTTTAACGCTTTTTGTTCTATATTTCATCTGTGGGGTTTTTCATCATGGAGAGTAACAATTATTGCCCCGATTGTATAAAAAAATATTTATATCTATGTTACCGTACTGACTCGTCGGTTTTGTGGGATCGCAAGCGCTACCTACTTGTCATTTATATTATAAATAATTATGTAAAATTTGCACGCCGAAATTAATGGCAGAATAAGACCTCTATACCTATACTTATCTTTAAGAAACTTTTGTACCTTATTTAAGCAAATAAATGTTTTTTTTTTTTTAATTTTTTTATCGCTGAGCTTGACGTCCTGTGTTCGATTCCCGGGTCGGGAAAAGTGTTATTGCATTATTTCACACAGTTTGGATTTGTGCCCGATAACATGATATTTAAACTTAACTGGCGAAATATGGCTGCGCGGTGTCACCTCTTTTAAACCCTTCGGTAAAAAACAAGGTAGGCATAGAAGGCATTTTGAGATTGATCTTCCACAAAAACACCTAAGAACAGAGGTACATACGCCAGCACACCAACCAACAACAATCTGTCAAATTTCTTTCATAGATTTGCAACTTTATTTTTAAAGAATTAGGTTCGAAGTTGATTGACAGTTTCAGGTAGCTTGATGTGCTGGCTGTATGTCTGTCAAAAACCCATAAACAAATAAGTACATTTGTCACGTCCTTCGGGCGTCTAAGGTTTAGTGCTCGTTTAGTATTCACCACAACGCGTGAACGTGGACACGAAAATCAATGTCAACGCATATATATTCTAAAAATCATTGGTGTTTAATATTAATACAATTTTTATCGAAACAACTCACGTTGGTTGTAAATAAGCAAAGACGGTAAATGATGACAGAATTGTATGTGCGATTATTTTTATTAGCGCGAAGTATTGGGCTGACCCCGAGATCTAATATAGCGAGTATTCGGAGTATTAGAAAGGGTGATGTTTACACGTCAACACCTAAAGAAATACATTTCCAGTCTAAAATGGCCTCGCTTTTAGTGGATTTCCCGAACAGTGAGATAAACTGGTTTTATATAGCTTGATCGGTTGTTGTGCATGTAGACTATCAAATATCTATAATCTTCATAGTACCATCATCGTAATAAACGACTACACTTTTCTGATGCACGCTGTGTACGACAAAATGTTCTGTTTGATAGACGGACTCGTTGTCCTGTCGCTAGAGGGAGCTACGGGTTTCCCAAAAAAAGATAGCGACTACCGCGTATCATAGTTACTGCGATTGTGTTTCTATTATGACGAGGCCTAAGTGACGCTTCTGCCCTACTTCTTGACAAGTCAACATGACGTCTCCTTCGTCTCGTTCGAGGTCTACTGAGTAGACCTTGAGTACCGACACAAAAAACTTCGTAAACATGTTTGAACTTTTAGCGCAAATTGATCTTTGTGCGAGGGTGTTCGAGTTGTTTTTCCCAAAACATATTTTTGTTTACATGTTTGGAAACTAAACTGCGTGCACAGTAGAGCCGGTTGGCTTTATGGCCCGCGATTGTTATTTTAATATAGGCACTATGATAATATCCGGCCTAGTAAATATTATAAACAAAGAGTATTTATTCGCGAACACTATTATTTAAATTCGTGCTATTTGCACCCATGCAATAATGAATTATTTTGAGTATTAGGGCTTCAGTTATGTATTTAGGAAGATACAAGGCTAGAAATGCGAAATTCCTTTCAAAATTAGTGCTGCTAGGGCTTTTGTTGCACAAAGTTTTGGATATTCTAAACTAAATTATCCTCTAAAATATTTTGAAGACGATCTATTAATAAGATCCAACTAAACAAAGCTCCAAACAAACGAAAATTCGTCGATAAACTAAAAATTACATACGCGGCACTAAAATTAGTGAGCTCACTCGAATCCGGTACAAGTTTTACCCGTTTTAATACCAGACCAGCATGAATGAATGCGCTGGTTATGAGGACGAGAGGACACGACATCATGCTCATTTGTTTTATTTGCAAGAAACCTGTTCGCTGAGCCCCCGCCATCCTCGGAACTTTTTAGCGCGTATTTTTTAATGTTCCTACCTACATTTATGCCTTGTATCGTGTATGCAAAGCCGAAGAATGCAGTGGGAGTAATTAAGAAGGTCCAAACTACAACGTACAATATTAAAAAAAAAATGCGAAGTTATTAATATTTTTGGGTTTATTAGGGCGTTTTTTTTTTGTTTTGGTTTATACGCAATATTATATCTAGATAAAGGTTTGAACACGATTTTTTATATATGATCTGGATTCTGTATACTTAATTATTGTTATGCCATTGAAAACATCATTTTATTGTCTTTAGCTGCTTCGCTGCTTTGCTTTTTTTTTAAGTGTGCTTCGTTTGTCAACCTTCTTTGAGATAGTCTTCGACATATGGTTTCGGTGCCTGCTCGTATGTAAAAGCTGTATTAGACGAACAAAGCAGCAACTACAAAAGTGTATAGGCTCCTCAAGGCTTTGTTACGAATTTCACAATTGCAATCCGATGCCTGTATTTGCGCTTGGACGTTGTTGGCAAATAGGCTCGACCGCTATTGCATGGGATTTACATACATAGCACATACCTACATGTTATTTAACATTTATATCTAAGTACTTATTTAAAGCACCACTAAGAATTTATTAGTGCTTAAATTAAAGTCAATAACGATTAAAATTTTAGTATTTTTCACAAAATTTTACTTTATAATCATCAACATACGAAAAAAGAAATACGAAATTTACATTTCGGACTTATTTTTGTTACCAATCTCTCTCAAATTAAAAAAAAGGATCAAGTTTACGACTGGGCATTATGAAATCGGGTGCTTTTGGTAACGACGACGGTGAAGATAAATTGGAAGTCATTTCAATACAGGATTAAACTTGTAATGCTAAGGAATATTCCCAAGAACGAAATTTGCGAAGGCGTCGATTAAAAACTCATTAAAACAATGTACTAAAAGGCTGGTTGTGAGACATATAAGCATATGTTTATGTATTTCTGGATATTTCGTTGAAAGGTTACCATTTTCTTTATGTCAAATGTATGTTCTTGTGTTGTAGGACCCCTTTGTTTTGAAAAAATGTAAGAAAGGATTCATTGTCTCGATAGTAGTCTTAATATGATTTTGATTAGGTCAAACAAAAATGAAGGACGAATAGGTATTTCCTACGCACAGTTAAAGGCTAATATCAAATAATTTCTGAATCAATCAGTCTCTTTTGTTTATAACGCATGGTAAACCTACATCAATGAAGCGTGCAAGAGATGCAACAATACGATAGGCTGTGCTTCAGAAAGAGATGACAACATCGAGCATAGATATTTGTTATAACAACTTTACTGAGGGATTTCGTAAGTTAGAAATAAAACGTATGCAAATAATGTGCTTTACTAGGAAAGTCGATGTTTTGGTCGAGATCGAATTTCAATAACTTCTTTTCTCTGCTGATTTTTTTATTAATTTGAATAAACTGCGTCTATTCGCTTCTTGTTATGAGTTCCTGGTACTATAAGATCTGTTACTATAGTGAGTCTAGAATAGTTTTAGTGTAGATGTATTTATGATTAGCTAGATGCAAGAAGAGGCTTAACCTATGTATTATAACCTGACTTAAGGCAAACCTCTATAGAATTTTAATTTTTTTTAATTTAGCCTGGAATGAGGGTCCTGGCCTGATGGTGGTCTTTTTAATATGGTTTTAATTATTAGTTTTATTTCTTTCCTTTGTAGTTAATATTATTGATCGTTAAAATTCATCGAAAAAGCTAGGATAGGACAAAATTTCAACGAATGTCTACGTGTCACAAGGAGTGACCTTTTCATGAAGATCTTCATCTATTATTTACGTTCATGACATGGTCTGGGAAGGCATGAATAATCTTAATAACGTTACAAGATCCTAAGAAGTGATACACGTTCTGTTTACCTCTCAGTTAGATGAAACGTGAAGATACGGATGTTGCTAAGACTTGTAGAAAGTCTAAGAACGTGTTTCTTGTATGTCGTTGCATAAATATAATGCGGTTTTTGATCTCGTACTTGGATGTTAAAAATAATGTGACTTAACTTTATTATGATCTCGCGAATTTGTTGCTCGGTAGGCAGAAGTGTTAATAAGACGACTTAAATTTTGAAATTCAAATTTTCTTAGGTTTTGCAATTTCCAAGCTAGTATCAGATCGTATGTTGATGACTGTTTTTTTTTCATATTTTATAAAAAAGTACGTAAAGATTTACGAAATCATGACCTTCAAAGTTAAAACTAACTTAAACTTAATATTTATTTATATTTTGTATTATTAAATAAGAAACGAGCTTATAACTAGCAACAAAATTAGTTTATACTTTGTGTTTCTATTGATTCTTTCTCCAACTGACGTTGACAGCAACCAAATTCCTATCTAGGGCACAACTTCAACCTCTTTTGACAGTATTGTTTTAATCTGACTTGAGTGTGGAAAAGAGATGGTGTTAGAATATTATGTCCTGTCCTTATATAGCTCCATCTCTTTCGAACATACGTAAAACGTAAGTAATTCTGCTATAAGAACTGGTGCAGTTTCTTATCATCATAACGAAGCACATTCCCACACTCTATTTCAGTTCCTAATTTCAAACATTTGGTAATACTTCATAGTTTTTACTAAAACGTCAGGATGTGGGTGTTTCGTAAAAACTTCGGATATCCTCAAGAACTAACCAACATGTGTTCCATGTTACGAATTTTTGAGAAAAGAGTGAGAGAGAAATATTTAAAAAAAACCGCCTAAGTGCGAGTCGGACTCGCGCACGAAGGGTTCCGTACCATTATTTATAAAACGAAAAAAAAAACTTAAAAACCCTTAATTTTTTTTTTCTGTTTTTATTATTTGTTGTTATAGGGTCAACAGAAATACATAATCTGTAGAAATTTCAACTGGCTAACTATCACGGTTCATGAGATACAGCCTGGTGACAGACGGACGGACGGACGGACGGACAGCGAAGTCTCAGTAATAGGGTCCCGTTTGACCCTTTGGGTACGGAACCCTAAAAAAAGACCGGACAAGTGCGAGTTGAACTCGCTTTGAGAGGGACCTGTACGATGATGTCTATCAGAAATCAATCCCAAAAATTGCAGTTGAACAAAATATTCTTCCATTTAGGTATCCAACAAAAAGCTCTGTGATTTGAAATGTCGCATTGTACGGTTTGCAAACTTCTGTTTTTATTTTTAACTCTGATGTTGCCCCATCATTACTTAAAATTATAATGTGTTATGATCGTGTACGAAATTAATTCAACATACTTATTCGGACCTGTAGATTCGGAGCAAATTTGTTGATTCAGACACACGTCAATTTGCTCTATGGGTTCGGTTTTTGCAATCATATATATATACGGGACCCTAAAGAGGCTGCTTTTTCATTCTTAAGTTTCGTCCCGCCCGGTACCTACAGCATCTGTTAGGGGTATTGGGTGACCCGGTGGCATCTCACGTGAGAGAGCGACTGCGACCGAATCGTTTAGGTACTTGTTCGCAAAATATTTTAAGGCGAGCATTTGCCTGTAAAGAAGAATCTACGATTCGATCCCTGTGAGTTTGCGTTTGACGTAATGCTCGAAATGTTTTACATGACATCATTGATATTAAAGGCGAAAGGGGAAGACCGCACCTTTATGAAACCGCAGAACTTCATGTTCACAGTGCAGGTTCGTGGAAAAAAATATTTGTTATGCTATATTATTATGCATTTTAACAACATTGTTCAGACATCGTGTGTTTATCCCATACCTATCCATATTATATTAATCAATCTAAAATATCTTGTCATCATAATTCTCTTGCCCTTATCACAATTTATTTGGGGTCGCCGCAGCATCTTCTTCTTCCATACTTCTCTATTACTCGTCGTCTGAGAAACCTCATTTCTTGCCATATCATCCTTCACACAGTCCATCCACCGTTTCTTTGGTCTTCCTCAACTCTTATACCCATCCACATTCATACTCAAAACTTTCTATGTATTATTATTTATAGCAACAAAACAGTGTGATCTAGTTTACTTACAAGTTTTCGGTAAAATGCACTTCGAAATCCGGTGAGTGCATAATTGGATTCTTACCTGTAATAAAACAAAACATAAATTAAGTCTTTTTTCTTATGATTTGCAAGTAGGTACAAAACATAAATGTAACACACACTGTCTCAAAGTATCAAAACTGTTCCTTCGCCGTACACCAAGTTGCATGGAACTCCGGTTCACACAGCCCCCCCCTCCCCATGGCATTTTGAACCTGTCGCCATGAATGTGTGCGTAGCAACAGGTATCTCGAAGTAAAGTGTTTGTGTGGGTGTGGCAAGTATTCGCTAGCCTTAGAACTATCGTTTTTATGAATGAATGAGATCTGAGAAACGTTTCTCTTCCATTGAGTGTCCGTAGTGCGAAGGAATTCGAAATAGATTTGTGCGAAATGCGTTGGACTGTCATGTTTGTGCTGTTGTAGTTGAATGCAGAATCGTAGTACGCGGTAATGCACCTGCATTAACTCTGTTATTCATTCCGTTGTGGTTTATTTTATTTTTGTAGTCTTCAACTATCTTTTACTATAACTGTAGATACAGCTATCTACAGTTTTGATTACTCAAACTCGAAACTCTATGCATTTATTCCAAAAACCAATTAGGTGTATGGATATTTATATTTGTTAACCAATTAGTCTGACTGAAATAAAAACTTGATGTTTTTCAACTATAACAATTCATTTATTTCGGACAACAGTGATTCATATTTTGTTAGTATTACAAACAATTTTTATTTTAATCTACGTAAGTAGCATTGCAGCAATGATATAAAAATACTTAGGTAGTTTAAATAACCAAAGGATGGAATTCAGGAAAACATGCTTCCTATCTAATCAACCTCCGCGCAAAAATATAACGACTATCTTGTAAATATTAATAAAAAAAATGTCTGAAAACAAATATTCATGCTAAGGAACGGAACTTAGAAACAGTTTTACGTGACCTAAATTATTTTGTTCTATTTAATCCAAAGGTTGGCAGGCAGAGAACGAGTAGGAGATGTCGGTCTTCAAACCATTTAGTGCATCTTTGACAGCAGAAACAGTCAGTGGCCCCAAAGTCCGACAACCAGTCTTTCCAAGGGGTACTGTATTACCCAGTACTAACTGGGTTGTGGAGGTCATGCTCCATGTAAAATATTGATATCCAGTTAGACTGGAAGCCGACCCTAACATGACTGAAAAGGCAAGGCAGACGATGGCGAATGCCTGAAGGCTTGCTTGCTGCTGGTTCGTCTAGTCGAAAATAACTTAACTCTAAAACTATTTCCGAATAGAACAAAAGGTCAAAGCGTCATTTTTCTAGACCAAATTTCCTTTCGGCGCGTTCGTGTGCAAAGATGTCAGCAAATGGGAAGGGGTCCGAGAGGTGCGATGCCTGCCAGGGCTGTGGGACTGTTCGAAAGAGATACCGTGGCCCTGGAATACAAAGTGCTAAGAAGGAACATGGGTGGGTTTTAGTCAACAAGTCTTACACTCCCTTCCGCTCCACGCAGAGCGGGAGGACTCATTTGATGAATTCACATCCGTAAAAAAAGGCTTAGTTTTTGATGTGTGACCTCGTTTAGGCACGACTTTAAGTTTAAAAGAGCAAGCAAAACATTTGCTACTGACTTCTGCGCAATCTAGCGGAAAATGGCCAAGAGCAGACCGTGTGTTTCACCTAGTTTAAAAATTAATAAAAGATTCCCTGAGCACAGAATTTGAAACTATTAGAATTGAAGTACATTTAATTTTGAAATAGGGGTTCTTTTGACCGTACACGGGGCGTTGATTACCTGTAAAAATTAGCTGGATTTGTTTATAATAGTCGCGGAAAAACCACAAAATATTCATACAGTACCTATTTCAGTTTAACAAAAAACGACTTAGATAGCATACTCCTGCCGTCCCTCCGTAATTGACGGCGTTTTATCAGACAAAGAAACATCACCAATGGTTATGAAAGCGAATACAATGAGGTGTGAAACATAATTCAGCTCAGTCGGCAATTGTTTCAGTTGGTGGGGTGGGCGTTTTCTATTCAGCGATCCTTATTGGTTGAAAAAAACCGCAGTTTTACCGTACCTACATTTACACCGCGGGTTTGTGAAAGCGTCTTTGCACACGCAAGATTATCTCTGTTATTACGCATTTTAAGTCGAGGGTCGTAGGGTACAAAATCCACTAATCCACTATGATATAAATAACTATGTAAATAAATAACAAGGGTTGAGTTCTACTAGTTACGGAAAATTATGAAGAACGCTAAGGACACGCGAGTTTATTATTTATTCACCGGATGAAACGAGATTTGTGTTTTGGCTCGTATCTAGTTTGTACGTTACGCATTTGACATAAGGTTCATTATTAAATCGTTTCTATATCTATTTACAAAAAAAAAAACTCAACAATAAAAGAACAAATTTAAGAAGAAAAAATAGAATGATGCTTTGTACAATTTCGTTACATAAAATCGCTTAAATACTGTTCTGCTGGAATATAAAAGTTCGCGACGCGGCGTCACCTCCCACTTGCGCTTACGCCGACTAACGCACTCCCACGACATCGTAACATCGTAGTAAAATTTGTAAATGTCCCCATATACGGACACTGACATAATGTACGTAAACGTTTTATATTACCTGGGTCATTGTAGAAGCCGCACGCTATTGTGTTTCATATTTAAATAAATTGTTTTGTATGATTTATTTATTTTATGTTTGTCTTTTTGTGATAATTAATTATGTCAAAACAGTGTCTTGTTTTGTTATGAACACGACCGATAATTATGTGGGCCACGTTTCATTGGTCGATTGTAATTTCACAACTGCAGATTCAGAAGGGAGGTACATTTAAGCCAAAAATTGAGTTTCCCTTTGTAATTTTGTCGATATTCCGCCTTCTGGAAAGTGTAAAAAGTTCATTACCATATTTGGGACTGATAGGGTGCGAGCGCAGGGGTTGGGTACTTGGGTTAACCCCCGGGGTCTTCAGCAAGTTTTATGGGACATTCTGCTCCGCCTCTGAAAATTACCCGTATCTACTCGTTGCCAACGCCCCCGCCTGAAACGCCCTCTTGAAATATTTTACCGCCTTCTATGACCCAAATTCGTATGAGTATTGGTACATTTTCATATATCTTTGTTCCCTTTCGAGGTCGTGAAACTACGGCGTCGCGGTAAAGCTGAGTTAGACTGTGGTCGTCGGAATTGTGAATTCAAATAACCTAAACCAGAATACAACCTTTTTTTACTAACGCAATTTTTTTACGAAAACATATTGCGCTTCTTCGTAGAACTCCGAACGCGTGAGTTAATCGCAGATATGTACGGGCTGTCTCGTTAGTCTAGTGGTTGCCATTGTGATTGCTGAGCATGAGATCCTGGTTCGATTCCCAGGTCGGGCAAAGTGTTTTTGGATTTTTCCATCAGGAATTTCTCAGTAGCAGCCACGGAGTTTGGATTTGTACCCGGTTGATGTTAATCGGCTCGCCCTGTTTTACATGAGACTTAAAGATAACTGGCGAAACGTAGGTGTACTATTAGGTATTACATCTCTGCCTAACCCTTCGGGGATTCCATTTTGTTATGTACTAACTGCTAGGGACCTAAAGGGTACCTGGACATACGCTATGCTGGCCATGAAGTGTACATACACTCATAGTGTTCATGATATCACTGTTTACACCACTTAAAATCTCAACTAACACTGCGCTGATAGAGAGCTCTCGTCTTTCAAGTCTGAATGAAAACAATGCTGAAAAACGATCCCTGTGTGACGTTAATAACAGCACACTTAATTCGTCTGAGTGTCACTTCAGGAATTTTATTATTCCAACTGTCAACGAACAAATTTCAGGGTCTGGTTTCGTTTTAACAATGTACTCAGTTCAGGTTTAGTTGTGCTAGCTTATGTAATGCTGGTTCTGTATGGTGTCGGACGTAAAGATTAACACCATCTCTTTTCTTCCCGTGGGTGTCGTAAGAGGCAACTAAGGGACTATCCAGAGAACGGGCAGCAGTGTTCTCTGTGCTTTTGTAACTACCGTATTCCAATCGCCGACTATGCCACATTGGTTTTGCGATTATGGTAAAACCAATATGGCGTTGGGGAGGCCCATGTCCGGCAGTGGACGTCTTTAAGCTGAAATGATGATGATGATGTATTGCTGCACTTTTTTCCAAAGACCCTGAAATTTCCTCGTTCATATTGAAACAGAAAATAAAACGTGTTGAGGGATATGGAAAGCTTTGCTTTTCCCAACTGCTAGGCAAAAACCTCTCCCATTACATCTTTCGTAGCGTAGCTCATCACGTGATTTTACTTAAATAAACAATCTTTATTCACAAAGTAACTTGACTTATTGGACAATGGTGTTAGTACCAATATTCCTTACCCCTATGTTTATATAGGTATGTTTAGCTATTTATAAACCTCCAACAAGTCTTCATATTTCTTTTTTAACTGTCGAAATTGCTGTTCTTGATTTCACATATGTTCAAAAAATCACTGTTTGAGGCCCTCTACTAAAGCGGAGAACACGACAGGAGCAGAGACGTGTTTTAAACCACCAATCGTATTATTCACAATTGTCGTGTCCGCATACTATTCAGTAATCTGTGCTTTAGTGAAAACGGTTGAGCAGAAAAGGAGAGGTCTATATTTGTTTGAGCTTAGCAGGCTCCAGCGCCCAGCGGAGTCGAAAAGTGACGTGTGCGGCAGTCGCTATATGTACACACATATCTGCTCCGGTTTAGCAAGTACGCATCTTTGCACAGCTTCGATAGCGCATCTTTGCCTAGCTCCAAAGCATCTCCTCTCCTCTCCATCTCCGCAAGTCTCCGCTTTGATGGAGTTCGGGCCTGAGCATGCAACATTTGATTACCTACCCAATACAAATTCAATTTATTTGTTGATTAAATTCCAAGTTGTTTGTGAACGTTGGTGCGTTCAATGAAGATAGCACATTATATTGTTTCTAAGATTACTGAGCCACAATGGTGTTGATGTTTCGAAGGATCCACAAGGTGATAGTCGGTTTTTATGTTTCCTTGAATTATTTGTGTGTGAATGGAGTCTAGTGATGTGAACCCCAGTTTTGAAAGAATCAGAACATAATTAATTATTATAAACAGAATGTTCTTCGAAACCAATGGGAAAAAATTGGAGTTTATATTCCGTGTAGTGAAGAGGTTGTAGAATAAATACCTAGTGAAATGTTTTTCTTTGATAACACAAACGGATTTTGTTTGTTTCTTTGCAAATTAGTAATTCCAGGAAGCATTAATACATGAGGGCTTCGATCATTTATCTTTTTCGCACAACATTACATTATTATGTACACAGATTTTCGAACTTTTTAGTTTACAAGCAAGTCTTACGGAGACAGACTTCAACGTCGAAATTGGCATTCGTAAAATCACTTGATGTGTCTTGATGCAAACCACAGTATGATTCACTATTAAGTGTACTCGTAACAATCATGTCGAATATTTAGGTCGTACAAAGCCGCAAATTCCACAATTAAAAATAAAACGAAGTAATGCAATGAAAACAAAGCAATGTTTTAATTAACCGGCGCCTGTCCATTATACCTAGTTAGTATAGTTCTGTGAATTACAAAACTAGAAATTAACTAAACATTACTATACAGGGTGTAACGGAAAGGGTATATGCATACTGAAAGGTGTGCTACAGACCATCAAACTGAACATGTTTCTACATTGGACAAACATCATAATAGCGAAAAAATTATCTGCTGCTCCATACAAAGTTTCAATACCTATTTGACCCAAATGTATGAGGCAGCTGAATTTTTTTCGCTATTATGATGTTTGTCCGATGGAGAAACATGTTCAGTTAGATGGTCTGTAGCACACCCTTAAGTATGTACCTACTTATATACCCTTTCCGTTACACCCTGTATAAAAGCCTGTATCCCTGGCCGGCAAAGTATTATTTGGAATTTCCAAAAGGAATTTCACAATAGCAGCCACTTCGTCGGGATTTATGCATGGTTGATGGCAATAGGCTCGCCCCTAAATAAAAAGCCGGCCAAGTGCGAGTCGGATTCGCGCACGAAAATTACCGTACCATAATAAAAACGAGCAACGAGCTTTTTTGTATGGGAGCCCGCTTAAATGTTTATTTTATTCCGTTTTTAGTATTTGTTGTTACAGCGGCAACAGAAATATATAATCTGTAGAAATATCAACCGGCTAACTATCACGGTTCATGAGATACAGCCTAGTGACAGACGGACGGGCGGACGGACGGACAGAGAAGTCTCAGTAATAGGGTCACATTTGACCCTTTGGGTACGGAACCCTAAAAATGGGACTTCTTTCTACTAGCAAATATTGTGGGTGAACTATTAGGTATTCCTCTGCCAAAACTCTTCGGGGATTAAAGCCGTGATGTTAAGTTATAAAAAAAAAACAAAACATATAAAAAAATCAGTGTTACCAAGATTGCTATTACAAAATCCGATGTGACCATAGAAAAAAATCTCATTATATCATCTATTCCATTTTCAAAAGGTAAACGAACAGGCGAGCCGTAGATTTTTTATATGCATTCTAAACTTTAGTAACGGTAGTGACAGAGAGGGTGATAGTGAATCGACAATTAGTGCGAGAGTGATGGTAGATAGTGAATATTTTTTGCTGAAGCTTTCAAAAGACAGTACCTACGGGAACGAAGTGTGCTAAGAAGCATTTTTGGCGTGCTTGATGTATGGTCTTCACAAGAATCGTTTTAAACTGGAGAAACAAGTGAATGTTTACTTTTACCAAAAACTACCAAATACAGGACCGGTGTATTATGATATGCGTGCGATTTGATATTTAGCGACAGTTGTATGGATAGCGATAGCTATCGTTTATAATTGGAAGTTTTTGGTACAAAGTGAGCGATTAGAATATGTCATCTATATCTTCTATATAAATATAAATCTTATCTATATAAATAAAAATGAATGTTGGTAATAACGCATAACTCAAGAATTCTGGACCAATTCGGCAATTTTTGAAGTGAAAACTTCTTTAGCGGCGTTGAGCACTTTTTCTGTAATGGGTATAAAATCTTAAACTCGCGTCAGGTCACGTGTCCTGATCGAAAATTCGTAAGACGAATTGACATTAGGTTGCGAAGGAATTTGAACTTTATGACATCTGTCATTGAGTTTGGTTTTCCAAAACTGGATAATTATCTTATGCACAAACAAAACCTTCGATTTCTCCAAAGAGGTAAAATTCGTAAAACGTATCGTAATATTTCTGTGTTAAATTTGTTATGTAATGTAAGTTGTCATGTTTGTGTATGATAGCGCAATAAATGAATATTGTATTTTACCACCTAAATGATATAACTTGATAATTAAAGCAATTCGTTCAAAATTATTTCAATTTCAATATTCAAGTTTTCACCTTTTTTTTGTATGTTCCTTAAAGTCCACGGAAGATTGTCATCTTCTATCTTCTTCTATATAAATAAAATGAATGTTGGTAAGCGCATAACTCAAGAATGGCTGGACTAATTCGGCTATTTTTTTTGTATGTTCCTTAAAGTACACGGAACGTATTAATACAAAAAAAAAATTACAGAACGAAGTCTGTCCGGGCAGCTAGTTGTTATTAAAAATAGTTCTGTTGAGGCTGAAAGGATTTTTTCCGCGTTGGTATTATGATTGCAAGCGTTCGTTCAAGCTCATGCGCTCTTACCGTGCTCGTGGGTTCTGTTCCCAGATCGGTTCAAGTGTTAATTGGGTTTTTCCATTAGGAATTTCATCAGCACCACTTTGGATTATTTAAATAATCTTAGGCATTTTTTGGTTTCGAAATTTTTGCACAGTTTTTTATGTATGGGTAAGGTGTTTGTGAATCACATATTATACATCTGGATAGAACTGAACGATCTGTGCTCAAAACCTTGATATTTTCCACTAGAACGTTTTACGAACAATGTTAGGTTCTATCCGTAGGTCAGTTCTTTATTTATATTTATGCGGAAACAAATTAGGTTCGTAGGTATGGTTCTGTATGGTGTCGGACCTAAAGAATAGTACCATCCCATATCTTTCCATGGGTGTCGTGAGAGGCGACTAAGGGACTTACCAGAGAATGGGCAGCAGCGTTCTTTGTGCTTTTGTAACACCCGTACTGCGATCGCAAACCCTCTTGCCAAGCGTGGCAAAACCCCCCAAAATGTCAATGTGGCGACACTTGGGGGAGGCCTATGTCCAGCAGTGGACGTCTTTTGGGCTGAATTGATGATGATGATGATGATAAACTTAAGTCACACAGTGTAACCCAATAAACTTCAAAATAAAAGTGTTGTGATTTTTTTTAAACTGGTTACGTTTGAAGGTGTTTTATTCGTGAGTGTACTTAGCTATGTTTCGAGAAAATCTGCTTCAATTCGCATCGCGCCGACTCGCAGTTTTGTGTACAAGCCCTTATTTGTCGTATGAGCTTTCTGTAAACACACCTTTATATCAAGCTAAATAAAAGGGTAAACACCCTTATCGCAGCCGAAAAGCACTTGTCCTCCTCTCCATGCGCCACCGCGAATTTTTTTTTTGTTCTGGGCCATACCTGCGAAACCTTTTCGTTACGGAGATGTTGGAGGTCAAAGTTCCAACTTTTTCACAAATATTTTTATAATACTGGCCATTTTTAAATGTTATAAACTTATGAGTTTACTTTAAAAAGCCCTGTACTATTCAATGAATTCATCAACACAATGTTTCGAGTGCACAATATGTAGTAATTGAGTTGGCCTGAATAACAAACACATTGTGCTCTCTAGCAAAACGTGATTTTTCACCCATAAAAAAGTCGTTTCCCAGCAATATTTTTTGCTTAGAGTTCAGAATGTTAAGTCGACGGCTTCGTAAAGGGTCAGTTTGCACCTTGAAGAATGTTAAAATATTTATGGGTTTACCCAGGAGAGCAGGGGTGGCCCAGTAGTGGCAGCCCCGGCTTACGAGCAGTTAGCCATGGGTTCGAACCCAGGCAGGCGCATCACTTAATGTTATTTATTTCATCACCGCTGCTTTCAAAAACGGTAAAGAAAAACATCGTGAGGAAACCGGCATGTTTTAGAACTAAAAATTCGAAGACATGTGACATCTACCAACCCGCACTGGGCCCGCGTGGTGGATTACAGCCCATTCCCTCCCTCATAGACAGGAGGCCTGTGTCCCAGCAGTGGGAACATTATAGGCTGATGATGACGGATGACCCTGTTTCACTTCACGTTTGCCAATCGAAGTTTGACCTGGGTCGACTAATCGGTGGGTAATCGTGGGTTGTGCATTCAATTTCGAAGAAACGGAAACTCTATGTATCTCTTATTAGGTATTTTTTAATCTAGCACTTTGTATTATATATTTGCATGTTTTTATTAAAACTTTTTCTATTTTTTTTATCTGAATTATGTTATTACATTCTGGCTTTAGTTCAGTGTTGGTCATTGAAAATTATACAATGATATTAGGATGACACGCTGACTTTTGAAGTCCTGACACAGAGGGACCAAGTTCGGGTTCAAAGACTTCATATGATTTTGTATGGTTTCTCTGTATGGTGTCGGACGTAAAGAATAGCACCATCCCATATCTTCCCGTGGGTGTCGTAACAGGCGACTAAGGGATTAGCCAGAGAATGGGCAGCTGAAATGATGATGATGATGATGATATGATTTTGTTATGTCATTTATTATGACAATGACATTTAATTTATTATTTATTTCAGTGCCCGTTTGTATGCAGTAGGCTCGCCTCCTAATACAGGGTTCTTAAACATAATCGCCAAAAGGCAGGACGTACTGTTTGGTAGGACCTCCAGGGATTGTAGGTGTTGTTAAGTTTGTGTTTATGAGAAAGAATTTTTTGTTGCCAGAACCTACAATTTAATCGCCGTTTAGGTATCGGAGACTCTACCATTTTACTATAGTAGAATATTTATTACTTGTTTCTGTAGTCATATGTATATCATTTACTAGTTTTATTTTTTATTGTCTATTGTGGTTAGCAAGTGCGGTTATTAATAGTTCTTGACTTCGGTTTATTTTTAACTTCTTTTATGGCATTTTTAGAATACTGTTATTATTTGATGGTCTATTGGTTGTTTCCTTCGTTTTATACAGGGTACAACTGACATCCGCGCACAAACAGTTACCACATAATCAATATATCATTCCGTTCCATTTGTTTTAAGCCGCACGTAATAGGGGGTGAGCCTATTGCTATCAACTGGACACCAATCCAGACTCCGTGGCTGGTGCTAATAAATTCCTGATGGATGAACTCCACTATAACTTTCCCGACCCTCGAACTCAGGACATCAAACTCAGCAAATCGCAAATGTCACTTCTAATAATTTAATAATAATGAATAATTGAAACTAATAATGACATAGCCACTACATGACTCGTTGCACAAAGTACTACGTTTTAATAATAATGCTGAAGTCTAAGCTAAATATAGCAAAAACCACGAAGATATAATACTCTTTGTAACGTTGTTTTTATCAAATATGTTGTTTTTAACCACCCGCTAAGAGAAGCTAGCTTTAATGTAACTTTACTACAATAAAAAAATACTTACATTTGTTTTATGCGACATAATTAAACGCAATGTAGGCATCTGTTACTATTCAGCATGATCATGATTACTTTTTTTTGCCACAGTTGGTAGTGAATGCAAAAAAAAAACCATTTTGCGGACGAACGCAGTTGAGTTCAGAGAAAAGGTTTGTTGATTTTATTGGTGCGTTTAGTGCTAAGTATATTAATGTTGGTATATAAATATTAAACACACACATTGCTCGCACATAATCGCTTGCTCGATTGTGGCCACTTTGCTCGCAGAACGGATGGCCGATGGGGCCGAAAAGTTCTGGAATGGCGACCGCGAACCAGAAGACGATGCGTTAGAAGGCCGTCCCCTAGGTGGACCGATGACCTGGTTCGCTGGATGCAAAGCAAATCGCACGGGACCGGTCAATGTGGCGACACTTGGGGGAGGCCTATGTCCAGCAGTGGACTTCTTTCTGCTGAAATGATGATGATGATGGTGATATAAATATTAGCGATGAAGAGACCTCGTGGTTGCAAGTGCCAATGCTAAGCAAGAGCTCCTGGGTCAAGTCGGGAAGGGTTATTGGGTTTTTCCATCAGGAATTTCTCGGTAGCAGCCAAGGATTCTGGATTTGTGCCCGGTTGATGGCAATAGACTCGCCCCCTATTACATGGGACTTAAATATAACTGGTGAAATATGGGTGTATTATAAGGGTACACCTCTGCCTAAACCTTCGGGGATTACAGGCGTGATGATATGCCATGTTAGACGTGAATTTATTTAAATTAAAACCATTTTTTTGCCTGTGGATTAATTTCTGGAGGCAACTCGGCATGTAAGAGGTGGTCACCCATCCACGGATCAACCTTGGCAAGGCGGATTAAACATCGATCTGTTTGGCTGTTATTATTTAGCCACGAGCTCCTCAGGTCAGATAGGCAGTCATTATCATCATCATCATTACAGCCGAAAGACGTCCACTGCTGGACATAGGCCTCCCCCAAGTGTACATAAGGGGTATTTTCCCATAATCGCCATGCTTGGCAGGCGGGTTGGCGATCGCAGTACGGTCGTTACATAAGCACAGAGAACGCTGCTGCCCATTCTCTGTAAAGTCCCTTAGTCGCCTCTTACGACACCCACGAGAAGATATGGGATGGTCTTATTCTTTACGTCCGACACCATACAGGATATAGGCAGTTACTCCGTGTAAAATACTGGTATTCACCTACATCCAGTTAGACTGGAAGCCGACCTCAACCTAGTTGGGAAACGACTAGGCAGAGAGATCATTATGGAATGATGATTATAGATTCATGGTTGTATGAACCGTGAGGTTACTCGGTAAGAGTCAGACACATAGATGAAGAAGCAAAATATTTATTCAAATTCAAAGTACCTTATTCAGTTCGCAAGTGGTTCCTTTGTGAATGTTGACACACATTATACTTTGTTACAAGACCGGTAACAATGAGCTTGTGTTTTGAAAATCGTTCTGCGTTCTGTCTATCGATACCTTATTTATACTATGTTCGGTATTCCGACGTCGGGTTACGACTGTAGTATCTACGTGGTTTATATTACCTATTTATGTTCATGATGTCCTCTCTCGTATAGAACATCATCTGCCTAGCCTTTTCCCAAACTATCTTGGGGTCGGCTTCCAGTCTAACCGGATGCAGCTGAGTACCAGTATTTTACATGAAGCGACTGCCTATCTGACCTCCACAACCCAGTAACTGGGTAATACGATACCCCTTGGTAAGACTGGATGTCAGACTTTTAGCTTCTGACTACTCGTAACGACTGTCAAAGATCTACAAATGACAGCCGGGACCAACGGCTTAACGTGCTTTCCGAGGCACGGAGGAAACTCGATATGTAATTATGGTCACCCATCCACAGACCAACCTCGGCAAGCACGGCTTAACCTTAAAGATCGACCTGGGCAGCTGTTATTAGTTAGCCACGAGCTCCTCCCTCTCTCGTATAAAACAGTGAATTTTAATTCGTGTATAAAGTAAGATTTTTTAATCTAGATTTATTTTTCGTCAAAGATGAAGGCAACTCGACTCTTCGGATTCGGGTTTATTTAAATATTTTTTCACACCACCTGCTCGAAAATGTCAAATTATATGTCAAGCAACCTTAACCTAAAGTGAGTCATTAGTGGCCGGGGGCACAGCCGGTCAATAATGTTGTACTGAATTTCATTATGACCCGCTGGTCAATAATGTGATTTGAATTTGGAATCTCACATGCTCAGCTAAATTGGCAGTATAGTACTAACAAACACCCTTTGGTGCCAGAAAGAAGAAAGCTATTCTCGATACCCTTACTACACGTGGATGATGTTCTCGATTTCCTACAAAATCATAACAACTACTTCTTCATATCGTTGCCATGTTTTCGAAGACAAAAATTATAAGAATAATTAGATAACTACGAACCATTTTTTTTAAAGTAATGGATTCACATTAAAACTGGCATTAAAAATAACAAATACCGTACCGCGCCGTAATACCGTAATAGTAATTGGCTGAAACATTAGTTAATTTATTTTAAGTAAACTGCGCAAAGATTGCTGTGGATTTTGTGATTTAATAAATAAATAATAAAACCGTTCTGTACTACAGTCGATTTATCACATTTTATCAAAAATACTCTATTTTCACGAGCGTCTCCAATGACGTTCTAAATTCAAAATTCATACAGCCAATCATCCAAAACCATTCTACCAGCCCTGTATAAAGCTTAGTTTACACAAACGCCACTTCCATGAGAGTGATATCAATAGACACACACGACAAAACCGTAGAAGAGACTTTTTTTTTGAAAATCGAATTGATCGTGTCTTGGCTACTTATTGGTAGACGCAATAAAGGCGCGAACTTTTGGCATTTAAACTTTAAATTTATCAACAAAGTATTATAAATTGTCGAGTGATGAAAGTGATTGTACTCCTAAATTCATTACAACCGAAGCTAATAATATTTCCAATGATTTACTGCCGGAAAAGTCAAAGGAAACTTATATAAAAGCCTACGACAATTTCCAAAAAAGGAAAAGTACGAAAGGCGTCAAGTCCATTTCGGAACCAGTTCTATTAGTGTATTTTCAGCATTTATCTTGTACTCAGAAGTCAAGTAGCCTATGGTGTACTTATTCAATGCTTAGGTCAACAATAAGCATGAAACACGATATAGACATCAAGACATACGCTAAGCTATTAGCATTTTTAAAGAGGATATCGGAAAGTCACCAATCAAAGAAATCGAAAGTTTTCACACCTTTGAATGTTGAAACTTTAAATTATTAATTTGAAGTGCATATAACTAACTAGTTCTAAATAAGTTATTCTTACTTTTTGTTTATTTAATAAATACTTTGTTTTTCGTACTATGGCTATTATTTTCTCACAGTAGGTGTAAAAAGTAGAGTATCCTCCTCTGGGCTAAAGGTGTCTTTGCCTTGGGCTAGCTTGAATCCCTCGCTGCATTCAGGATTCTTGTATTAACTCCCTCGCTTTGCTCGTGAGTTAAATCCCGAATCCTTCATTGCGCTCGAGATTCAACATGACGCCCGTGACATAAGACACAACTTTAGCCCCTCGGTGCATAATCTACTATTAATGGCTAGTGGCTCTTGAAATATGAAGGAAATTCGACTCTTCGGATTCAGACGTATTTAAATATTTTTTCATAGTGGCTCTTCTCTATTGCATCAATAGGTTAGCTTAGGTTAGCCGGGCTGTTTCCGCACTTAGCCTCTTTATTGGGCCATTGTACATCTGAAAATCCTCTTGTTACTCCAACCATCCCAGGTCCTCCCAGATAGCTAGCAGCATTTTCAAGCTGCTGCAGGCTTCCGGGAGTGATGCCGGCGATTGAAGAGTCCATGCTCGTTGATCTGCCACGCTTCTGTACTCCATGAGCTCGTGCTGTGGTGTTTTTTCCGCCTCCATGCATCCTCTGCACAGAGGGCTGTCTGTCACACCTAAAGGTGTTTGTTTAGGGGACAGTGGCCGGTTTTGATACTTATAATCTTGCGAATTTTGTCCCGTTTCAGTCTAGTGATGCTGCGGGAAAGTCTCTTTGATGCTTCCGGAACTGCACTCTTTGTTTGCCTGCAGGTTACACCGTTTCTCCATTCCATTTGTTATGTTTCGTTTAGCCAGTTCATCTGCTGCGTCGTTACCCAGTGACTTACTATGCCCTTTTATCCATTGCAGAGTTACTTTGTTAGTGTTCGAAATGTGTTGGAGTGCGTTGTGACATTCCAATACGAGGGAAGAAGGTAAAATTATTGCATACATGATGAATATCCTAGCAAAACTAATTAAATTAAAATTTAAAATTAAAAAAGAAAGAAAGAAAGTATTTTTTAATAAGGTCTTTCAAAAGCCAAGTATTGAAATAATCTACATATTTCGCGGTTTCCTACTTCTATGACTTTTTGATTGCTGGGCTTAGCATCTAGATGGCGCTGGAAATGTAGTCGCACTTCTTAGCATTACCGCTGACAGAGAGTCTGCTGGTCTCTACTGTCCACGAGTAAGTAAGTAGCCAAGTGTCCAACATTACTTGACCACTCTTTCAAGAGAAGTCAAGGAATTCAGGGCACTGACTGTTGATACACACAGCGACATATCGAGCTATACATATCCAGTATAACATGGCCTTGCGTTGTATAGATTTCCCGTATAATGAGAGATCCACATAAACTAGTTTTGTATAGCTTGATTGTTTGCCATGCGTACCTGTATACTCTGTTAAAGAGTCTCAATAACACTTACATGATCAGTGATAAAATAACCGGATCTCGCCAAAAAACCACTTTCATTTCTTTTCATTCACAACAGGAAAACGTAATCTAAAAGGCAATAAAATTAATTAATAATTATCGATGGTATCCGTTATACCTACAGTTGAGTACTGAGAGAGTAAAGAAACTGCTTTTTGTTGATAAACGCACGGTATTAGCTGCTTCAATTTATTGCAATTACATACAGCCTAGCAGCCAGGACCGTTATGCTGTAAAAAACTGGAGCCTGTCCGTGTATACGAAGTGTATAAACGGTATAACTACAACCTTATTCGGTCAGACATCTACGTTCCATTGGCGGGAACAGCCAGCTCGTACTTTTGTGTATCTGTTATCATCACTCTTATCTCAAGCTAGATAAAGTTCAAGAAGGTTTCTTCGTAGCCGACGCTATCGATAGTTTTTCTTGATCGTATAACGGGTCTGTTGAGTGATTTGTATGGGTGTTTCTGTTTACTTTCTAAGAAAATGACAGAGTTTATTGTGTTGTCAATAAGTTCTATTTTATTTCGTTTTTCAAGTATTTTTTTATGAGGTCAAGGCTTTCTTGCATTCGTCATAGTTCGTGCTGTTAAAGAATTTATCGCATGATTTGTCAAAAGCTAGAACAGAGCGGCTGGCTTCGACACTTTCACTGGCTCAGAGGCCTTTGCGCAACCTCCGATATGCCTTTGTTACCGAATTCACAGTCTTCGACTTGTTAAATGGCAGAGAATACACGACGCACTTCGTGACTACTTAATTTGACGAGTCGCATACTCATCGGCCATTCCATTCATGTCTTAAGGTAAGTATTTCAAGATCAAGTTAAAGTAAGTTACTTTTGAGATAACAAAGAAACATTTCATTCATGTTTTTTGCAAAAATCATTCAAAAACAAACAGACATGACATACCCATTAGTTGATGACCATCGCAACGTATGACCAGATTACTCCAGAGAATCATTCGAATAAATCAAATTGATTGACACGCCATTTGATATTTCAACGGTACTAAACGCGTGGGATAGTTTGTAGGTACTGTACACACAATCAATTTGAAAATCGTCACAAAAAGCGAGCGAGAGCATGTGAAGTAAGACATGGTGTAACGGCATCCAAGTTGCGCCGTATCGGTTTACCACGAAAGGCACAAAAGGTGACTGCCATCGCATGACGTCGGTGAAGAAAAGATAACATGCTTCCTTTGCAATCACTTACTTTAAAATTTATATTACCGAACAAACACGCTAAAGTATCGAGTTCGGCAAAAAAGCGATTCTTAATATATCTACCTGTCTGTACCCGAATGCGATTAAAATCTTCTCAATAACATAACTTCAAGCTTGTAATCCTCGAAAGGATAAGGCAGGGAAGTAAGTACCTAATACGGCACGCCACAATAGTGGCGATAAGTCCTCTCTTTGAGGAGTGGCTGGAGAGGCGCTACGGCGCCCTCACCTTCCACCTGACGTAGGTCCTCACCGGACACGGTTGTTTCGGGTCGTTCCTGCACCGAACTGGGAGGGAGCAAACACCCTGGTGTCACCACAGGGGCTGGGGGACGGTTCGAAAGAGATACTGTGGCCCTCGAAAACAAAGGGCTAAGAAGGAACATGGCTGGGTTGTGGTCAGTACAAGTCTGACACTCCCTTCAGCTCCACCTAGAGCGGGAGGGGTCGTTTGATGATTTACAATCCGTAAAAAAGGGGAATACCTAATAGTAGGTACCTACACCAATCTTCTCGATTACTTTATAAATCACAACCTAGAGGAAGGTTTATTTCATTAATGCTTTATTTCAGAAATTCCTATTATTATCAAGTCAGATGAATATTTGATTTGCATTCCAATCCACAATAGATTATGCAAATTTGAAAGAAACTAACACAACAAAATACATAATATATTGAGCGAAATTCTTCATCGAAAGCAATACACGTCGATCATGTTGCATATCGTGTGTGCAGTCGCCAGCAGGTCAAGCTACCCGAAACTGTCAAATTTTCCCAATCCTCTTTGAACCGTATTCTTTTACTATAAGGTTCTATTTAAGAAATTTGATTGACATTGTTGTTGCTTGATGTGCTGTCTGTACTCACATACCATCATATCGTAATACCTTATTCACTTAACTACCCGGCATTTCCAAGGATACTGGGAAGGAGCACGTAGGTCATTAATCTGACCTCCACAACCCTTACTATGTTGTGGAGGTTGGCACTGGGTTATACGATACCCTTGGTAAGACTGGTTGTCAGACTTTCAAGCCACTGACACATATATTCTTGTCTGCATCATTAAACTTTTTTGAAACAGTCGCAACTCCAAGGAAATATGTATTATGTGATCGTCAACTGTCATTCTTGACTAATTGTAATTGGCAAAGCATTGATAATACAATGAAGTATTATTTTATAACGAATTACGTAACTTACTTTAAAAGGCACGGGCTCTATAAACTGCATGCTTTTTACTTTATCAGTAATAGGTACCCAAAAATGCAAATAAAAATCAATATCCATTTTATTAAATCACCATACAATAAACACGCCATTTCTGGCTTTGATGTATGGCATGGAGGGAACATAACGTTACCTATATTATTATCCTTACTTCACAATTACCATAAGAACAATAACCCTTTTCTCGAAGTATGCACGTAGTAAGTAGCATTTGCGATAAATCTTACCGGATGGCAAACGCACGCTTAAAGAGGCTCCTAGATTGCATATAACCAGTGAGTAGAACCACCATCTTGGTCAAACGGCATTCAATGAGCACCATTTAAGCTGATCCTAAAATAACTAAAACAATCTGAATGCAGACCGTACAGGGCTTTAGCTTGGCATATAGTATTCCACGAGCATGCAGTACAAGCGAGCGCACGCGTGCCTCGAATACCACACAAATTTCAGCGAGCAAACAAATTAACCAGCAGCACCCAACCTGTACCTTATTTACGTAACAATACAGTCTTTTGTTGTAAAAATGTGAAATAAACTTAATAACGGGAAGATGAATATCCAATAAGTTTAAGAATAGGAGATTTGTATAAGCCAATCATGAAGGAGCAACGTCACATCATCAGCCAATGGTGAACGAGGGTTTTTATGGGTTCTAGTTATCTGGTATTGAGACGGTAGGTCTCCGTTCACTACATACCGATATTAGCATATTGTGAGCACGATGGTATTCGGTAGGTACACAGGAATATTCAGTAAATTCCGATATTATAATTGTTGATCATGGTTTGACAGGTACTATAATAGTCGATGCCCAGATAGGTAAATGCGGGCGTTTCGGGCTAAAACTAATTCATTAATTGTAAGCTTAAAACATGTTCATGGACATTTGATAGACAGTTTATGAATTATATTTTAAACATTATATGAACAGTAAATTGAATTGAACATTTATTGTAACGCTAATATCAGTATTTTCTCAGGTGATTCGTTGAGTGAGTAAATAATAACAGCCGCCCAGGTCGATCTTTAAGGTTAAGCCGTGCTTGTCTGTGGATGGGTGACCATAATTACATATCGAGTTTCCTCCGCGCCTCGGAAAGCACGTTAAGCCGTTGGTCCCGGCTGTCATTTGTAGATCTTTGACAGTCGTTACGAGTAGTCAGAAGCTAAAAGTCTGACATCCAGTCTTACCAAGGGGTATCGTATTACCCAGTTACTGGGTTGTGGAGGTCAGATAGGCAGTCGCTTCATGTAAAATACTGGTACTCAGCTGCATCCGGTTAGACTAGAAGCCGACCCCAAGATAGTTTGGGAAAAAGGCTAGGCAGATGATGATTCGTTGAGTAAGTACCTTTTAAGATATCACCACAATAAGGGTTTATTTTAATTATCTATATAGAAAGTGCTAGGAAGATTGAATGGCGCAAGGATCCATCCATGCTGCATGCCATACCAAAGTCCTACCTGTCTTCCAAGGCATTCTGTCTTGCCTGGTGTCTTCCTTACTTTCATCATGTGCAAAGCCATTGGGTTTTAAGAGCGTTTACACCTTACGGCCTTTCATGTCCTTATTTTCAGAAATGACTGAACCGATTTTAATGAAACTTCTTACGTATAAGCAGCGTACATAGATCTAAAAACTTATCGAAAACATTTTCGGAAAATAGTGTTACAGCTCAATTAGACTGATTATAAATTATTCATAGAAACAGAAATTTCCAAATATTCTTTTTTTTAAAGACATTTCTTAAATGCTATTTAGCAAATTTTTAGATCTATATATTCTGCATATGCGTATGTTAAGTTTAATTAAAATCGGTACAGTCATTTGGGAAAATAAGGCCTTGAAAGTTTGTAAGAAATGCCCTAAGATGTAAACGCTCTTAAAATGGCTAGTACACAGTATAGGACTTATGCAGCAGCACAGACCTGGGCCCTGATTTGTGCCCGATTGATGCAATAGGCTCGCTCCCTGTTACTTAGGAGTTAAACATAACTGGCAAATTGTTGATGTTCTGTTAAAAACTCCTCTTCATAACTTTTCGGCGAGATGGTATGTATCATATAACATTAAAATGCGAAGTTATCAAAAACTTATTAGATCAGTTCAACGCCCTTTATGTACTAGGCCACGTAAAGTTGCACAATAAATAGGTACGACTTGCAGAACTGCATTAAAATTCAAAGTAGGTTGCAACTCATTAAACCCAACGCAGGTACTATTGACACTAAGTCTACATTATTAATCTATTTAAATTCAGTTTTGCTGAATGTTAATTAATTATATTAAATCGTGTAGCACGTGTCTACGCATACTTTATTGAAGTTGCGAGCATCGCCAAAAATACTCGATAATGTTGCAACCAAGTTACTGGCTGCAATTCTGTTCCTTTTTTGTTGAGAAAAAGATTCTCTCTCTTTTTTGTTGAGAAAAAGACTCTTGAACAGTTATTAAATTCAAATTAAAATTTAAGTTATTATTTAGTTCATAATGTTTAGTTAATTGCAAACATCTCAAAACTGGTTCCCAACGAATTTATTATGTACATCCGGCGACGCATCAAGATATACTTTTCCAGTACTTAACATGGCATCCCTCTGTATGGATTTCCAAAATACAATGAAAGATCCTTAGAAACTGTTTCTGTATAGCTTGGGTCAAATAATCAAAAGTTCTTCGGCACGATAGCCCAGACTTGAAAAATGTACAGCCATGTTTAGTACTCGTACGTTTTTAGGGTTCCGTACCCAAAGGGTCAAACGGGACCCTATTACTGAGACTTCGCTGTCCGTCCGTCCGTCCGTCTGTCACCAGGCTGTATCTCATGAACCGTGATAGTTAGCCAGTTGAAATTTCCACAGATTATGTATTTCTATTTATGCTATAACAACAAATACTAAAAACAGAATAAAATAAATATTAAAGGGGGGCTCCCATACAAAAAAGCGTTTTATAAATAATGGTACGGTACCCTTCGTGCGCGAGTCCGACTCGCACTTGGCCGGTTTTTTATTAATTCCGCACATAAGTTGCGCATGCGCTCCATCAGTGAGTCAGTCACGAAGGTCCTCCGAGACTTGGGATCAACTCACGACCTTTCCCAGAGCCAGACCTCGCGATAGCCCTAGGCTATTGTCCCTCTGGTAATGAACGTGGGGAGGACTTTAGTCAGCCGTTTTAATTATTAAGTGCACGGTAAGGTTTTATCTCGAAGTGGAAAATGTTGCAAATGAACTTCCAATATTGTCAGATTATCTTCCATTTACCTGTAAATTATTGATATTTCATATTTAATTATTTAGACTAAAACAAAATATTGTAAGTGCACTATTTGCTCACCCGTCCACAGACCAACCTCGGCAAGCATGGCTTAACCTTAAAGATCGACCCGTGCGGCTGTTATTATTTAGCCACCAGACCCTCTCCTTACTACACTCACTATTGGGTGGCTAATTGGGTACGGGTTTATTAAAATAGTGAGATATAAAATATGCCTTCGTGTAAGAGGTATATTTGTTTTTGCAATAATAAAATCTGTTATTAATTGTTACACATTCAACTATCCGAATTCCGACAGACACATTATTGACAGCTTCATGAAATTCACAACCTAATTAATTCAATATTCGACTAGCAACGGATAAAATAAAAATAAATACAAACAAAATATGATTTTGTTTTTTCTACAGCTGATGTTTCTGTAAACAATTGCTTGGCGTGTTTGGTAATAACTACTGAGAATTCACTAGCGTATAAGAGTTCATTTGTTTTTTTTCGACCTATGGTATAGTCCCACTGCTGGGCCAAGGTTTTCCTCATGGTTATTCACTGCTTTTCCCTGTAAGTTGCGGCTAATTTCTAATCATTTTGTTTACAGCTACACAGCCAGCGTTTTCTAGGCGATTGTTCGGCTTCTGTCTGATGATGTTTTGTAGTCCTATTTTATTTTACACAATTAACTATACAAAGTTGGACATAGCGTTTTAAGCATTTTCTACTCGGTTACCATAGGGAACAGTAGGCAATTGGTTCTAACAAAGGGGCAGAAGAAGCTGCTTGACTGATATTGAGTCGTGTTTTTACACTGTGCTTGTGTACCGAATAAGACACGATGTCATTACCGTGTATTTACATTCTATGACATGCCACTGATGCCACAGTACTTTCACAAGTTATAATACCTTATGAGTTATGATCAGGGACTGGAGCTTCGTGTTTTTTGACTTTAAAAAGTGCCTGTATGGTCTAATTGAAATAAATGCTTTGACTTTGAGTTAAGTTTGAGTTTGCCACACCAAACTGGCTGAAAAGATGAGAGATTATTCCTGAAAAGACGGAAAGCTTAGCATAATTGCCGGTAGTTGACACCCGTTAAGAGTAAACAGCCGCTCTTAAAGGTTAATTTGAATGATAATCGGTGAGGATGTAGACGTTGCTATGTTAGCGTCGGAGGGTCCGAGCATCCGGCAGATTAGAAGCTTTGACGACGACCAGCCGAGAAAGTTACTTACATCCCTTGTTGGGCTTACTCTTACGGAAGATTACGATCTATACTTATAATCGTCTGTCGCAGCTAACACTACTGCACGGATCGGGCCATACAGATAGCTATAATGATGCAACTGTACGCTAAGAATTAAAAAGCTTTTTTTTTAATTCGGCAAGCTATAACACGAAACAAGCTTACAGAAACACGAAAAATAAATAATTAAGCACGACAAAACTATGTCAAACAAAAAACAAGATCACATACAAAAGTGATTAGCAAATAAAAACTGAAGTATGTCATGTCATGTCGTGCATAAGGTCGCAAGTTGTAAGTACTCTTGCGTTCGGCACTCTTCGTGAGCATCCGACGTCTCGCGAGATTAAAGTGCGTTGGCATTAGTTCAACTGAGTATGAGGATACGTGAATGAAAGTGCACTGTTCTTTCTCGTTCATTAATGCGTCTGAGGCTGCGGAGGTCGGAAGCTACCGACGCCGTAGGCGGATGTCCGTGCTACTAACTCGATCATTCAATTAATTGTTGCAACTGTGTTCTTTTTGAGACATGCAACTGTTAATTAAAACATTTATTGGGAAACTTGTGTGACTGATTATTTAAACTAAAGTTTTTGCCTTATTGTAAATTTCTACACGAAGGAGATGGATGTCTTAGTTAGGAATTGGCAAGAAGTGGTGCAGAACCTCGGTTCCATTTGGTTGGCTTGGTCTCGACCAAGCCAACCAAATGGATAAAAATGGAGGAGGCCTGTTTAGCATGTATTACCCAATGCTGGGACAAGCAATATGTAGATTAGTAGACAAAGTCACGAAATCTAGATTTGTGCCCGGTTAAATAATAGGGACGTCCCCTGTTACATGGGACTCAAACATATATATCTATACATACTATGACTCTGGTTCTATTTATGGAATACTAACGAACAAAATTAAACACAATTAATGTACTAATAACAGACAGATTTTTGCACTTACACAAAATGTATCAATGGTAATAATCACTTCAAACCCTGGTTTCAAACGACCTATGATGGAATTTTTTGCAGCATTTTAGCAATCCATAATTGAATCAATTATAAGCCACCCAAGTTAGGCAAGGTTATACATATGGAAGTTGGTATTATTTAAGAAGTAAAGTAACACGGAACAATGTCACTAGTGCACCCCATTTCTTAGGTTTGATTCATTTGTTAATGCCAGCAACTAATTTGAGTTAATAGAGTTAAGAGTAACACCAATAAGTAACAATGGGTCGTGTGGCATCCATTGTTAACATTTGTATCATTTACTTACAGTTAAATTTGAATGTAATTCGCACTAAATAAACCAAATAAAACTCTTACTATCATAACATGATTGAACCTAAACCTGTTCGTAAAACAATCTCCATTTTAATAAAACATCGCAGCATATCATACCTTTTTTTCAAAAATACCGAACAAGTCTTCAATAATATTTTTACTGAACAAAAACTCGCGCTGCTGAAAAAGGCGACGACGCCGTCGCAAGATGGCGCGCTTGATTCCCACGCATGAGCAATGGGAACCCGCGTCGAGCGCACATGTGCTCGTTTACGCGGGAAAACTTGCCGCCATAGAGCGTTGTTTTTTTTTCAATTATATTCGTGTCAAGCTCACGCCATAAAGGAATTATGTAAACAAATATTGAGGTTATACAATTATAGCTAGTTACAGCGTTATTGTTACAAAAAAAATATAAAAAAACCGGCCAAGTGCGAGTCGGACTCGCGCACGAAGGGTTCCATACCATTATTTATAAAAAGGAAAAAAAAAAAACTGTTTTTATTATTTCTTAAAGTGTCAACAGAAATACATAATCTGTAGAAATTTCAACTGGCTAACTATCACGGTTCATGAGATACAGCCTGGTGACAGACGGACGGACGGACAGCGAAGTCTCAGTAATAGGGTCCCGTTTGACCCTTTGGGTACGGAACCCTAAAAAGACGGTAATTGGTATAGATTCACAATATTGGTGCGAACACCGTTTTCGGAGAAGGAGAGGAAGACCAAGGAAATGATGGATGGATTGTCTGAGAAAAGATATGAAAGAAAAAGGAGTAAATGCTAACGTGACGGTTGATAGAGGAAAATGGAAGAAAAAAACTTGTTGCGCCGACCCCAAGTAACATAGGACTAGGACAGGAACATAGGACTAAGACAGGAACATAGGACTAGAACAGGAACATGACATCGTTTTACAAATAAAAGCTGATCTACTTTACTATTTACTAACTTTCAAAAGCAAATTCAAATTACTGTCAGCAAGAACGCCGTATTTATAGTAACGATTATAGTATTTAAAAAAAAGTACATAAGTGGGCAATGGTTGTAGGCATCGTACATTGTCACATTGTTTGTTGGTTTAGTTATTGGAGTACACAGAAATAACCACAAGTTGAGTGTTAAGTTATGTTACAAGGTTATCAAGTTATCAATAGTAGCGATTCTTTCTCTTTATAAGTGTTTAGTTCCACCAGTTAAAGTAAATATATGTACGGTTGATGAGACCGTACGTATATTTGAATAACAATTGTTTTGCTACAAAAATTTGCTACCACTAACTTTGTACCTTACTACATAAAATAAATAATATAGACGTTGGAGAAAAAACAGCCAAGCTGAAGTGGAAGTGAGCTTGCCACGTAGCACGAATGCGCCCGGAGAGATGGGCAAATATCGTCACTCACTGGACGCCTGACGAAGGAAACCGCCGTCAAGGTAGACCGCGGCGAAGGTGGTGTGACGATCTGGTCCTGTTTGCGGAGCGAACATGGCAGAGCATTGCAGAGCCAGGGCCAGAGATGTTTGGAAAGAGAAAGGGGATGCCTTTGCCCAGCAGTGGGATACTAATTAACGTAAGAAAAAGAATACCAGGATGACAGCGTTGCAGAGAAGTACTTTGACGCTTAAGTGTCCTGTTGTTAACTTTAATACGTAAATAATTATTTTTTATTATTTATTTTTTATTGTAGGAAATGTAGGCATGATAATGTAATGCTAAATTTAAGCTATTGTAGAGCATGTATATAAAATATTTTCCAATAGCTAATTTTAAATACTTAGATTAAAAAAAGATCTCTGTATCTAGACACTTTTTAATGTGATATCCGAAGTATCACGAGGCCAGTCGAGCCGGGCATCGAACTGGCACCGTTATGGCAACCTGTTCTCTCTCATTAGCTCCCTGCGGACATTTTACTATGTAATTGCCATTTATCTTCTGGTTGTAATGCGTATATTCTACAAGATTTAACAGGACGTAGTAATTTTTTTCTTACGCTTACTTTTATCTGTTATTATAGTCAGTCACTTTTTGATTTAGAAAATGTAAATGTAAATTATATGTAAATATAATATTATTATTAATTATAATATTACATGGTATTTTTAGTATTCTATCATATTAAGTCAATCATTTAATTGTTTTGCGGAACATCCTGCGCTGTATCGTTTGCATTCGTTTTGATCAAATATTTTTACAGACACTTAAAACGAAAGCATTTGAAAAAACGCATAAAATACAACATTTCAAGTAGCTTTCAAGCTTCGACCCAAACTTGGATTTCTTGGTTAAAAATCGTTTTTTTCTCAAGGATCCGAAGTTGTTGAAGTGGGGGCTCATTTAGCAACGAACACGTGGTAGCCCGCATATGTTCCCTTCAGCTTAATTCCGAGCATCTGTGTTTCTGACAAGATATTACACGACAATTATGAAAAACAAGCAAATATTGAAGTCAAGAGATTGTAACTGATGACTTTCCTATTTGGTCGTATACTCCCTCGCCCGGAGGAGACATTCAAGATGTTTCAAGATGCAACCTTGTCCATTTGTGATGTGTTTTATGGGGTATGTTCGCGTCGAGTATTGAAGCGTCTTAAATCGGTCGGGCTGTAATGTTAGGGTCAGTTCCAATTGACCCTATGCAGCTGCCGGTGGTAACGGTCCGTTTTCATGCGTAAATACTGGTATTTTATTTGAAACGTGTTTGTATTGATAGAGATTACTGACATCAACGGTGAAAGATTTTATGTTTTCCTTATATTTTATTGTCAGGAAAGAAAATTGGTTGCACTGTTCGATCTCATAGATGATAATCACAGTTTTATCTGTTTTTCATCGTTTAAAAAGTGCCACAAGATAAATTATCGCTGGGCTTTTGACTTAATAATAATTAAAACAAAATGCATAAAAATTTCTTTGAGATACGATATCTCAAAGATTTTCAAGAATGATGAAACATTCCAATAAATCTCGCTGTAAATTGTAGCATTATCTTTTCTGAGAATTAAAAACTATGGTGAGATTATTAAAAAAAGGGTTCGAACTATGGAACAGATAATGCAGCACCCATTGCGCCTGTGTACTGTATTCATCATTTCAGCCGAAAGACGTCCACTGCTGGACATAAGCCTCCCCCAAAGCCACATTGACATAACCCCGGGGGTTTTGCCATAATCGCCACGCTTGGCAGGCGGGTTGGCGATCGCAGTACGGTTGTTACAAAAGCACAGAGAAGGCTGCTGCCCATTCTCTGGCAAGTCCCTTAGTCGCCTCTTACGACACCCACGGGAAGATATGGGATGGTGCTATTCTTTACGTCCGACACCATACAGAACAACTGTACTGGGAACTGTATTATTTTATGGAAAATATTTCATTTAAGAGCGACCATGACAGAGTTCACAGCCTGTTCGGAATTTTTATTTTATGTATGGCATGTGTATGTCTCATAGTTCTCAAATTAATTATCCAACTTAACTGATCCCTTAGACAAATCATTGTTCATTGGTCATTGATCTTCAAGATTCAACCTTGACTATCCTCCGTCAACGATACATGTCAACAGCAACTTACGAGGAAAATATGTCAATAATACACTTCAGTACGACACTGAAAACAATTGAAAGCTGAACAGAGGCATACATTGCCGTCTTTATTAGCACGCCACTTAATCATCGCCCCACGCACGATTCAATGGTAATTTCTGAACCAGTTCGAACTGATTCAGGAATAATATGTGTCAATGTATTTGAATCATCAGCTCAATTGATAGCGTACCTATCAATGAGAGGCTTGACGCATCGTTCGACTATTTATTTATACGTATAGCTGTCGTGTGTTAGTAATAATTATTAAAGGATTGTAGCTGTCAGCCTCTTTGATAATGGGGAGAAAGATTCCAGTTTGTGTGATATCGAGAATTATAAATTGATCAACTTGCAACAAGTAGATTCAAATTACTGCCGTCAAAAGCACCGTTGACTTCCATTCGAAAAAAAAACTTATTGTTTTTTCATGTTAGTATCAACATAATAATAATTACCTAACTGTCAGCCTCTTTGTTCATTATCGAGACGAAATATGCTGACGTTTTTGAGATAGGTTTGTATTTTTTTTTATTGAAGCTTCGTTTAAGCTTTTGGTTGGCCTGAAATTCTAGTTGTGTTGGATTCAGATTTCTATGTGACATCAATTATAAGCATCAGAAAGTAGTTTTTTTTTTAATTATATAAGCCTATACTGCCCACTGCTGGGCCTTATTCCATTATTTCTATTTCTCACGTCTGTTTTGATCCATCATCTCGAGAAGGCATCCACTTTGGCTCTCCATCTTTGCCTTCACTTTGCCTAATTGAAACGGAAGGATTCTGAAGGATACTCACAATATTATCCCGATGAAACTAATATTTTCTTACTAATAATATCTTTTAATACTCTTAACTGTACTTGTCTCCTTGAGCGAGCACAACAAACAGACTTGTTTGTTAAAGGAACCAAGCTAACAAGGATCGAAACTATATAATATTGTACCTACTTATAAAATTAATGTTTGTTTGGCTGTTATGCACTGACATACCGGTCCTCCGATTGCGTTCAAACTTTGTGGACTCCTTGCACTTGCGAGAACGTTACAGTAGAATCACATTAGAATGAGTGAGGAAGCTAGTTCTAAATACAGTTTAATTAATTATTGTCAAAATACATTTCGTTAGTGTATTTAAAAACTTCGTTTGGTACACGAAGACTTTTGTCACTGCAGTTCTCGGCTACATAACACTTTCGCCTACGACTCGGGTGTGAATTCCACTTCGGCTGCAATGACAAAGTTTGCCCACTTGTATCAAAATTTACTATTACTGGTCTGCTTATAGAGGCAGGTGGTACAAATCAGCTGTTCTCAAATTGACTCAGTTTAGTCCTCTTAATTGTAATTTAAGAGTTGGAGATGTAATGTAATTTCGGACACGTCATCATCAATGATGATTGACATTAAAGCGGGATTTTTTTGGCAATATTCAGTGTCAGATGTTACTCTGTCGTTAAATGTCGAGAGGAAAGTTTTGAGTATGAACATAGACATTTATAAGAGTAGAGGAAGAGCAAAGAAATTATGGACAGACTGTGCGAAGGACGAAATGGTTACAACGGAATGATAATAATGATATGAATGATGGTAGTGAACACTGAGATAATGTGTATGTAGAGATGTATGGAAGAAGAAGATTGGATTAAAATCAAAAGAAAGTGGTGGATTGGAAGTCAAAATAATGCTGTTGATGTTACATACTGTTCATTGCCTCTTTGAAAGAGAGAGAGTAAAATCAAAGCATTTAAGGGAAGGGGGTTTTATTTCATGTCAGTAACTAATTAGATGTTTTAGTTTTAAAGCCAAGTATTTGTTTTTTTTTTGTTTGCCACACTTCAATTGAATATGTGATATGAAAATGATGTAAATATGTCATAATCTCAAATCAGCATGTGTATAGTTTTTAATTAGTAGCATAAATAATTTGTAGTTAATTTAAATTATTGCCAACATTTAATTTCGAAACATTCTCGTGACGCCCCAGATTTATACGAATATTGCATACGCTTGTTAAAAATGAATACGTTGCTTTATTAAATAGTTACCATTTCTCAATACTTTTGTATTTCCAGGGATTCCCATCGCATCGAAATAATGCTGTAAACGCAAAAATTAAGTAGCCAATTGTGGGTGTAGTATTAGTACACCTCTGCCAATCCCTTCGGGGATTACAGGCGTGAAGTTATGTTTTGTTACTATAATATTTAAGTTTAAAATTGTTAAAATGGAAACGTTTGTTTTTCAGTTAATAATAATAACAGCCGCACGGTTCGATCTTTAAGGTTAAGCCGTGCTTGCCGAGTTTGGTCCGTGGATGGGTGACCATAATTACATACCGAATTTCCTCCTTGCCTCGGAAAGCACGTTAAGCCGTTGGTCCAGGCTGTCATTTGTAAATCTCAGACAGACGTTAAGAGTAGTCGGAAGCCAAAAGTCTGAAATCCAGTCTTACCTAGGGGTATCGTAATACCCAGTTACTGGGTTGTGGAGGTCTGATGGGCAGTCGCTTCTTCTAAACTAATAATATTATAAAGAGGAAAGATTTGATTGTTTCTTTGTTTGCATTGAATAGGCTCCGAAACTACTGGTCCGATTTGAAAAATTCTTTTAGTGTTAGATAGCCCATTTATCGAAAAAGGCTATAGGCTATATATCATCACGCTACGACCAATAGGAGTAGAGAAGCAATGAAAAATGTAGCAAAAACATTGAAAGTGTATAATACTGGTACTCAGATGCATCCGGTTAGACTGGAAGCCAACCCCAAGGTAGTTTGGGAAAAGGCTAGGCAGATGAGTACTCAATGACCCTTCTGATATCCTAATCATAAACACGTAGCTATATAATTTCTGTGGGTACTTTCACTCTATTCGCTTGTTATCTTACAATGGAAGATAAATAATTATTCTTCATTAGGGATAATACCAAAATAACATAACTTGGTTTTTTGACGTTGAAGATACGAAGATTTTCAAAGACCTCTTCTTTCATCATCATCATCATCATTTCAGCCCAAAAGACGTCCACTGCTGGACATAGGCCTCCCCCATGTATCACATTGACATTTTGGGGGGTTTGGCCATAATCGCCACGCTTGGCAGGCGGGTTGGCGATCGCAGTACGGTTGTTACAAAAGCACAGAGAACGCTGCTGCCCATTCTCTGGCAAATCCATTAGTCGCTTCTTACGACACCCACGGGAAGATATGGGATGGTGCTATTCTTTACCTCTGACACAATACAGAGCCGACACCATACAGCAGACCTCTTCTTTAAATGTCTGAAATCCTGATAAAATAAAAGTTATATTATCAGAAATATTACAAAGGACGCCAATATTTTTCATTGGGCAAAGGCATAGAAGGAAGAACTCGTAGAAATTATTAATATTACTTGGTAGCCTATTCTCATTTGCTAGCTCTGAACGAACGTTCACTACCTTCATGAATACTTTGATGGTATCAAAGCGAACTACATTTCTATCAAAGACTATAAATAGGTTCCAGTTTTAAATTAACAGACGAGTGAACATGTATCGTTAACACTGAAAACAGTATTTTCACCATATTAACTATTTGCTTGGAGTGCCCGATATATCGGCGTTTTTGCAAGCACCATGATCAAAAGGGCTGTATCCCGTATGGTAACATTTCCGATTCGCCAAATAAACAAAAAACCTGCAAAACCAGTGAAAAAAAGTTCCTTTTTATAACTATTTTAATTTCCACAAATTTAGTCTCGATTCGCCGACCATAATCTTCAACTGTTTTTTTGTACGGTACAAGGAACCTTCTTGTTGATGTTGCTATTTTTTTGTCAGTCTAAGGTTTGTTTCAAAAGAACTCAATTACTTGTTCATGGTGCAAGGTGATAGTGGTGTGTGTGCAGCTCATACTCATCCCGTAAGGACCATTTGCTCTCTCAAAAAGTGAAATGGGTGAACATGGTGTAGGTAGGTATCAGTTCTACATACTTTGATTAAATTCAAATGACGGAACTCTTAAAGGAAAATTGGTTTCGTATTTACAATACTACGAGTATTTATGCGGTTGGAATTCCAGTTATTATTACATAAATGCTTTTTTTAACCTTTATACATGGCGGTGATGTGAGTCTTATAACTTTAGTCATGGTATACTATTTATAGGTACGGTAAATGTGGCTGTGTGAGTGCTTTTTAAAACCAGTGGTCAGATGCTCACTAAGACTTTATTTGTATGCATTAGCAACAACCTTAATGACTTTTCAATGTTTGTTAAGTTATCTTCAGATAGTTTTAGGTTAAATGATTTCCATAGAACTGCACTAATGGGACTATTTTTAGAGAGAGCGAATGTTTTTTTTATTGCTTGAAGCAGGACTGATATTGAATGCAAATTTGTTTGCTAGGGTTATAGTTAATTAAAACAAGTAACCTTTCACTAACAACGAAAGTGTAACACCTACCAATTCTTTACATTAGACTATTCGGCCAGTATTGACACAAAAAAAATGAAATGACATCGATTTACATTCTGTTGATTCGATTTTTAAACAGAATCGAGTTGGCGCGATTGAATCGTGATCGCTGCTATTGCGTAAGCCGCTCGCAATCTCAATTAATTCTTAAGACTAGCGGACGTGTTGCGCAGACGCATAATCGGGTCCATATTGGCTCACCTAAAGTTCTTTACCCGAAATTGTTCTTCCTAACGATTTGTAATCCGAATGATCACTCTTCCTAAAATTTTTCATCCTTAAGTTTTCATTCATACTATTTGTAGTGCTACCGGCGATGTTTATAACACTCATGTTTCCGAAAATTGTAATTAATAATATCATTACTGTAAATTTATTTAACTCCTACTGTTTTTTGTCATAACGCTTTTATCCCTAAACATAATTACCATAATATTTTCACTCATACTCAGAAAGAAACATTTACCATTCAGGTCAGAGTGTCGTCTTGGGGGCACTATGAACAAAATACTTAGAACTACTTTCGCGACCAATTACGAGGTAGCACTCGCCGGCCGCTGCCGCGGCACCGCTCGCTACGCTCGCTCGGCTCGCGCGTAGTTGGTCACAGTTCTAACCTAACCTAACCTATGGATATCTTTTCAGGGTTGTGCGTTGTTTCATCGCTAATTGTTTAATCAAATTTCGTTTCACATAAATTGTTTGTGATAATATTATTTCATAGAATAATCAATAAGCAGAATACTTAATTTGAAGTTTAAATCATCCATCTTTGTTTCATATAAAGTTTCATGTTAGAATATTCATATCATAGAATAACAAATCAAATATTCTTTATCCACATATTGTTTGTTTTACATAAAAAATATTACCAAGAATAACGTTTAATCGAATGACAGTATGTAAACGTTTCAATTCATACCTTTGATAAAATGCATACCCTCCTATAAAATTACAACACCGAGTTTACAAAAATAATGCAAGTAAATTCTTGTGAAGCAGGAAAATAATCTTGTTATTCTCACTAATAGTGTCCATGCCTGTTGCATGCATCATGCAAGCAAGCATGCAACTTGCAGCGTGCATGCAAGCAAGCATGCAACATGCAGCGTGCAAGCAAGCATGCAGCAAGCATGCAACATGCAGCAGGTATGGTTTCTGTCACGGCTCCGGCACTGCGGGGCTCCGGCCCCGATATGTTTCACGCTCACCACCGCGGCTTCGGCTTGCTGGCCGGCTTGGCCGGCCAGCCTCAGCCGCGGCGGCGATTGTTAAAACCACCTGCTCCTCAGCTCGCGGTCCGCCTTGCCCCTCCGCGCCTAAGCAATTTTAAATAACACTCTAGGGGTAGGGCAGACAAGACTACGTAGAGTCGGTTTTTGCAGCCATTCGTTTCTGTCACTAACTTTTGTAGCACAATATTTTGACTTTTAAAGAAAAATATTTAATTTAAGGTTAAAATTTTTGTTGAAATAAAATACGATGGAAACATACATCGAACAAACAACATTAGTTAAAAAATAATTCAACTGTTTGATACGTTTACTAAATAAAAAAATGTGATTATAAAATTCATTGAATTGTGTTTCTGTAAAATATGTTTCATTCAAGTAAATAATAGTGGAAACAAAAATATTCGAAATAAAAATACGAGGACCAAATAGTATGTGAAACATTTTATGCGAAACAAAATTCTGTGAAACTTCAGTCTGCGAAACAAGGTGACACCATCTTTGCAGTTATCAAGTTACGCAAAATTAATGTATATAATACTGACTATTATGAATAAAAAGAAATATAAACAAAAAAGATATGACTTTGAATAATAGTGTAAAAGATGGTTATGTTGAGAAAATATAGGAAAACAAATAAAAGTATAATAGATGTTTATTGCTACTGACATTATGAAGTTGAATGCTTCGGAATTATGAACATCAGAGACAGAGTAGTTAGGAATTGTGATTGTTAGGATGAAAAATGTTAGAAAGAACATTTTCGGATTTCGAATTATCGGAGTTGAAAATTTAGGTGAACTTTGGCGCACCCCGCATAATCGTTCACAATGGTCAATCTTTAGGGACTGGCTGGACGTTGAGCAATTAAAAAGTGTATCGTGTTGCTTTTTTATTTGGGTATCTTCTCTGTTGATTTCGCGCCGTCCTCTACCGTGAAGATCAATCTGGATGTTCATCAAGCAAACTACCCGAAACTGTCAAATTTTCCCAATCAACCTTGAACTTAATTCTTCAACAATAAAGTTGAAAATCTATTAAAGATATTTGACAGATTGTTGTAAGTAGCTTGATGTGCTGACTTCAATACGTACTCAGCAGACTGGGGGTGGTAAAGGGAGTGCCCAATTTTGTGACAACCAACATTCTATGTAAAAGTCTTGCCATTGGGTTTCTGGGTTGATGGCCTTAAAGACCTTGTGGCGAATGAAACTGATTTGCATCAGAATATACTCCATTTCGAAAATAACTTTCATATCCTACCAAAGGAGGTGGTGGCTAAAAAATAGGATAGGTTATTAGGGTGGATCCCCGTCTCTGAATCGTGTATGGCTTAAGATAGTCATGACTTTTAACGGACTTTTTCGGACCTACCATTAGGGAAGGTTTCTGGAGTGAGGGTTTTGGTACTGGTCGGATATCGCTAAAGCTCCTGATGGTTTTATCAGGCGAACACCAGTTTATTTTGATCGTCAGTCAACTAGCGCATAGTAACTTCTTTAGGCAATAAACAGGTAAAAATTGGATTAGTCTACCTATGCGGAACTTTTACTTACGTTAAGTACAATTTAGTTAGACTGCATATGAATTTAACATAAAAAAATTTCATCAGTAATTTTAATAAAAATGCATTCATTTTATCAGTATAGGTTTTTACACCTTTGTAGGAAAAAGTAGATTTTCTTTTATAGACCTATGAGTAATTTATTTAATTTTCAGTGCATCATTCAAAACCTCCGTCTGGAATGACGCACTCAGTAAGTGGTAATAGTTTTATTTTTATTTATTTATTAAAAACAATGTTAATACAAATCTTCATTTAAGAACTATGTCCCACAAAACCGTTTTCACGGTTTGTCTGTCGGAACGGAACAATCTGTTTAAAGAAAATGTTAATAGTGCGGTCACTTAATTAATACTAATATGTTTGTGCGTCGATGAGGAGCTCGTGGCTAAATAATAACAGCCGCCCAGGTCGATCTTTAAGGTTAAGCCGTACTTGCCGAGGTTGGTCTGTGGATGGGTGACCATAATTACATATCGAGTTTCCTCCGTGCCTCGGAAAGCACGTTAAGCCGTTGGTCCCGGTTGTCATTTGTAAATCTTTGACAGTCGTTACGAGTAGTCAGAAGCTAATAAGTCTGACATCCAGCCAAAAGGCGCGACAGATGATGATATTTTTTGCGTCGATGTCCCGTACAACCTGTATATCAGACTAACGTGATACCGATATAATACAAGCCGAACTTTGTGGTGCGTATGAACCTAGTTACATGCGCACACTGCCCACTGCTCTAAAACGGTGGTGGAAAACATTTTAAGGAAACCCAAAACTTGAAGAAGCATGGAGCGTGCGCATTGGATTAGCGACAGGCAGTGAGAAGGGTGACGTTATGGGCTGATTATCATCATCATCATCATTTCAGCCGAAATACGTCCACTGCTGGACATAGGCCGCCCCCAACGCCATATTGACATAAGGGGGGTTTTGCCATAATCGCCACGCTTGGCAGGCAGGTTGGCGATCGCAGTACGGTTGTTACAACAACACAGAAAACGCTGCTGGCCATTCATGTTTAGATTAAGTCCCTTAGTCGCCTCTTACGACTTACGAATTTTGTGTTAGTAGTACACAAAGACCAATTTCGTCACAGTGTATGAGTACCTACTCGTATACTACTTGGTGCTGCCAAGGACCAATCAAATATTTGGTTCTTGAAGTAGGTAATGCAACATATTAGTAGGTACTATGATGAAAATGCCAAAAATTACTTTACACTTTATAAAAAAAATCAATCGTGCTATAGTAAAAAGTACGTAAAGTTAGTCGATTAGTAAAAAAAGAGCCGTGAGGCCATCTCGTAGGGAGTCACGCAACCGTGACGGCGCAATGGGGCCGCGTGCGAATTGCCCGCTACCTAACTACTGTGGAACCGGTCGCTGTATCAAAAATTCTACTACGTAACGTACTTTTGTGACTGCTACCGACTACGATTGTAACTTAGAACGTCAGACGACAGAACGTCACTTTGAACTCCAAGCCTATACTTCAAACTAGATTCCGGTTGTTCATTGGTTCAATACCTGCCCCAGAATCCAACGTACTGTCTGTGGAGGAATTTCCACGAGCGTTGTAGTGCGGTATACCTTCAGGGAAACTATAAATCTATGATGTAGGTCTCAGTTCTACAGTTGCTTGGGACTATGTATAATAGTTAACTCTTATAGCAAAAATCTATATTAATATTATAAAGCTGAAGAGTTTGTTTGGTTGAACTGGCTAATCTCAGGAGGCACTTGAAAGAAAGTTGTTTCAGAGTTGGATAGCCCATTTATCGAGGAAAGCTATAGGTTATATAATATCACGCTACGGCCAGTAGGATCGGAGCAGCAATGAAACATGTTGCAAAAACGGGGGAAATTTATTCTTTTCGTACTTTATAAAGCAAAAAGTTTAAATACAATTACGAGTATTTAATTTTGAGAACTAAGTATGAATCAACTCAAACTGTAATAAAAAAATTAATTAAGATTCTATCAGGAATTAGGTATTGTAATACTAAGAGTTAAGAGCAGCGGTGGCCCAGTGGTAGCAACCCCGACTTACGAGCAGTAAGCCGTGGGTTCGACTGGCGCATGGACCCAGGCAGGAGCAATACTATGTGTCATTTATTTCATCACCGCTGATCTCAAAAACGGTGAAGGAAAACATCGTGAGGAAACCGGCATGTCCAAGAACTTAAAATTCGAATACATGTGATATCTACCAACCCGCACTGGACCCACGTGGTGGATTACAGCCCACTCCCTCACATAGAGAGGAGACCTGTGTCCTGGCAGTGGCAACATTTTAAGCTGATGATGAATATGATGATGGATAGGTTCTTAGGTTCCTTAGGACATGGCATTGCATTGCAGGAGGGTTACGAAGAAAAGTACCAATGACAAAGTAATATAAGTTATCAATATCATTGACCAGCATCTGCAGCCCAATGCTTTATATTTGTTTCAGTCTATATCATCATCATCATCATCATCATTTCAGCCGAAAGACGTCCACTGCTGGACATAGGCCTCCCCCAAGTGTCGCCACATTGATCGGTCCCGTGCGACTCGCATCCAGCGGATCCCCGAAACCTTCACCAGGTCATCGGTCCACCTAGTGGGAGGCCTTCCAACGCATCGTCTCCCGGTTCGCGGTCGCCATTCCAGAACTTTTCGGCCCCATCGGCCATCTGTTCTGCGAGTCTATATACTACTTTTAAAATAACGTAACAGAAATTCCTGATGGAAAAACCCAAAAACACTTTGTAGTAGCGCATGTGGTCACTAGACGACCGGGGCAGTCTATCGATTTGTTTTAATAATGTGTTTATTAACAGTTCACATATGAGTGAAGCAATTACAGCATGTGTTCATAGTAAATTTAATTTGAACGAGGGGAAGTTGAGTTAATGACTGCACGGTTGGCGCAGTGGCTGAGGGATTGGCTGTTGCGCTGCGTGTCGCAGTTTCGATTCCCGCAAAAAAAAAAACGATTTTGTTGAAACTCGGAATCGGCTCGGTGGGTTATTAATTACACACGATTAAGTGAGTTTCTTTATTAATACCCCATACTAGACTAGGTACCGTTTTTATAACCAGCTACTTATTTTAACAATTCATATATGTACCTACACACTAATTGAAGAAAACATACAAAAGTGATGCTTATTACTAAAGATATATCTTTCAGTATACCTGCGAAAGGAGAGTAGAGACAGAGTGAGAGAAGAGAAAATTAATTATTGTATAACGGGCTTGTGTCCTCAACTCCACGTCCAAAGCAAAATTAATATAAATGTATTTTGCATAAAATTAATTATTGAAACCATTGATAGGCATTATGCAATTTGGGATTATGTAAGTTGTATGTACATATTTACTAGATAATAAATATAATATTGGTCGAATATTAAGTTCAAAATTGTTTTCAATGGTCATAAAGAACCAGCACCAGACGAGTAGATCTTTCGAGTCTGAACTACAGTAAGTGTTCTTTGACTAAAACCGCGACCTAAACAATGAAGATAGAGATACCACAAACCTAGAAATCGTATGTATATTTGTATTGTTATTTATTTTATAACTAGCTGCTGGCCGCGACTTCTTTTGCGTGGAAATTTCCATGGGTTTTAGGGGTATGAAAAATAGATGTTGGCCTATTCTCAGACCTACCCGATATGCACGCAAAATTTCATAAATCCGTTCAGCCGTTTCGGAGGAGTTCGGTAACAAACTGACGAGAATTTTATATATTAGAAGAAGATGTTCTAATATATTTAATACAATTTTTTTTACGAGCAGCACATTGTTTTCTCATCATGTCTCGCACATGTATCCATGTATATTATTTCATCGTTTAGTTTATGTTACATGTAGGACCAGAAGGTCGACAAATAATCTAATTGTGTTTTAATAGGGTATTTTTTTATCAAATAAGATTTGGTTCAATTTAAGTGGTTATGATTTAGTACAAATCGCGATACTTTTAAGATTTGTTTTACATTCTTTCTAGAACTCGTAGAAGACAGGTTTCCAAACGTAGTATAAAAGGGTCCGTGGCTTACGCCCCCAGTGGTCGAAGCACCTGTGGCCGACGCCCCCGATTCGATTGTTTTAATTCAAAGCAATTTTTGATCAAATGTACTGTCTGGCACAAAAATGTTATTACTTTTTTGGACGGATTGCCACATCTGGGCGGATTTGTTCTAAAAACATGATCGTGGTATTTTTTTGTTTTAAATACTGTTCAGTTAAAATTCATGTTATATTAGGAATCGTTGTCATACCAGCTGTATTATACATGGTGATATTCCTTATGAGAGGTGGCGTAACAAGCCGGTGAATATTGAATATCTTCGAAGACTTGGGTCCATGGTACATATTTTGGATAAAGATCCGAAAAAGAATAAGTTTGCTGCAAGAAGGATGGCAGGTACTTTTGTAGGATACTCAGGTAATGCAAAAGGATTCAAAATATGTTTTCCAGAGCAAAGAAAGTTCATGATTGCGAGGCATGTGAAATTCCACGAAAGTAAAATTCCGAAGCAAGACACGAGACCGGTGAACTTCACGGAAGACAAAGATAAGGATTTTATCGAAATTGAATTCTTGAGGAATGATGTTCCAGAAACTGACGAACATAGTGAGTGAATGTCAAGAATATCCTGGAGATTATCAAGATGATTGTTTGTCAAGACCTGCAGGAGTTCAATAAGCGTCCTACCTGAACGCAATATTCAATATTCTATCCTGTGGATGCCTTAAGAGTAAGGCCTCCGGCCAGGGCATAAAAACTAAAAACTAAGCGACTACACGCTAAGGGTACTTCCTGTGGGGTACGCCTCGGCTTAGGGCGTCGCTGGAGGAGGACTGCATCGGGACAGGCTGGATATAATAATATCATTATTTAGGGGCTGATTGGGCAGCGAGGGTCGGGGAGGGCATGGACCGGGACGTCGCGACGGACCTCGACAGCGAGCTCGGAAAGACGGCGGTTTGAGTCGAAACTTTTTAAGAGTTGTAGTCTCTTTGCTCTCTCCTGGAGGAGGGTGATAGCATCATCGGGAGTGACGAGAGTATGCCTCGGACGGCGAACTGAACTAATGCGCGAGTGTTCGTAACGGGTGGCCGCTGCGATCAAGGGAATACGATGCTTAATTGCGTTATCGAAGAACCGCTTCGAGAGACGTTTCATAAACTGAAGGATGGTGGGCATTCTAAGGTCTACGTGTAGGTGTAGACGGTCATTACGGACATAAAAAGGGGCTCCCGTGACTCTACGTAAGAACCGGTTCTGCAAGGTTTGCATCCTATGGATGAACTTAGGCTTGGTGTGAGCGTGCACGACGCAAGCGTACGTCATAATGGGGCGGATCACCGCGGTATAAAGGCGCAACTAGCACTTGAGTGACAACTTGCTTTTTGCCGAAATCATGAAATGAAGCCTACCCATAGCAAAGGCAGCTCGGTCGCGAGCTGCTTTGATGTGCGCTGCGAAGGACAAGATTTTTTTTCAGATTTTCATATTAAGTCTTTATTATTATAGTGAAACACTTTTTTCATTTACTGTACTAGGTGAGAAAACAATAAATCGAATCGGGGGCGTCGGCCACAGGTGCCTCGACCACTGGGGGCGTAAGCCACGGACCCGTATAAAAGCCTAGACAAGAAGCAATCAGTGCAAGTGTTTTCATATTTCAAATGACTTCCAAAACGATTGACAGTATATTTTTCGGTATCTTATGTCAATCTATGCCCAGAACTGTGCGATAACTGCAGTAAAATGTTTAGTTAATTAAATACAGCTAAAAAGGTCTTCTCGTCTGCCTTTTGCAAGTCCTAAACTTAATTGAGTTTATCTTTGTCGCTATGTTTGAGCCCGCAGATTGAGACAACTCTTAAGTTCTTACCAAACCGCCCAACGGCTTTAATTGCCGTCTCTAAAGGTCAAGTTGGTGTAGCAAGACTACATTATGAGACAGTTCACTTAGGAATCGATAGGTAAAATAATTTTCACAGAATTGTCGTCGGTAATTAATGTCTTATTTGCATTCGTCGCAATCTACGTACACACGGCGACACATCAAGCATTTCCAGTATAACATGCCTCGCTATGTATAGATTTCCAATACAATGAGAGATCCGTATTAACTGGTTCTGTACAGCTTGATTTGCGTAACAATTAGTACTAGAAACGCACGAGTTGGGTGAACATAGCTTTAGATAAAGCGAGACGTTTCTGTAGCGGAACAAAACTGTTGACTATAAAATGTATCTGCATTGTCTCCACTGAACCGGTTAATTGGTTTATACTCGTAGTAAGTTCCCTAACGATAAACATTAGGTACTTAGGAAGTAGGTACCTACTTTGAAATATACTACCGTGTTGTTTGTAATTTTATTAGAAATACGAGTGTAAGAATCCGGTAAGTCTATACACTCACCAGACAAAAAGACCGACCAAGTGCGAGTCTTACTCGCACACAGGGTTCCAATGACAGTTCAAAAGATTGTTATTATATTGTTTGGGGCTAAAACAATATAATAACTATCTTATTGAAACCAATTTTCGTTGATAGTTTTTTTTTTACGTTCTACAAACCTAATTATTTTCAGAATTTTCCTCCTCTTACATTACAAATTAGAGGGGGGGGGGGGGACCACATTTTACCACTTTGGAAGTGGCTATAGCGCAAACTATTCAGTTTAGATAAAAATGATATTAGAAACCTCAATATCATTTTTGAAGACCTATCCATAAACACCCAATACGTATGGGTATGATGAAAAATTTTTTTTTGGTTTTTATTTCTAAGTATGGGGAACCCCCAAAATTTATTGTTTTTTTTTCTATTTTTGTGTGAAAATCTTAATGCGGTTCACAGAATACATCTACCTACCAAGTTACCAACAGTATAGTTCTTATAGTTTCGGAAAAAAGTGGCTGTGACATACGGACGGACAGACAGACAGACATGACGAATCTATAAGGGTTCCGTTTTTTGCCATTCGGCTACGGAACCCTAAAAAAACGTCCTTAGCAACTAAATGGCTATTCTAGTGATACACTAAAAACTTGAATTGTCATATATCGATATATTTAACTTCAACTCATCATCTACCTAGCCTTTTTTCAACTTTATGAGGGTAGACAAGTCATCATCATCATTTCAGCCGAAAGACGTCGACTGCTGAACACAGGCCTCCCCCAAGTATCGCCACATTGACCGGTCCAGTGCGACTCGCATCCAGCGGATGCCCCCAACCTTTACTAGGTCATCGGTCCACCTAGTGGGAGGCCTTCCAACGTATCGTCTTCCGGTTCGCGGTCGCCATTCCAGAACTTTACGGCCCCATCGCCCATCCGTTCTGCGAGCAATGTGCCCTGCCCACTGCCACTTAATTTTGGCAATTCTTCGGGCTACGTCGATAACCTTGGTTCTCTTGCAGATGTCCTCATTTCTCTCAGCTCTCTCTCTCTCAGGAAACTCCAAACATAGCCCTCTCCATTGCCCTTTGGGTGACTTTAAGCCTTCTGATGAAGCCCATTCTACCAGAACACCAGAATACCAGTATTGTACTTATATTTTACTTCAACTAATTAGTTAAATCAACAAAAAATAGACCGAGTAAACGAAGCAACAAGACTCAAACTAGGCAAACGCAGTTTAAAAACTTTACGGTTTTCCTTCTTTTAGTTTTCTCGTACAAAATTTACAAAGCTGACCCTGGTGATATAATTAATCGTTAGTATCTATGGCCGGAAAACATAAATAAATCAGTTGAGAAAATCTTTAATTAAGCAGTTAACGCGTTGCACTGCATGCGACCTCACTTATTTATCTATTGTGCCATTTTTCTATTGAACCGTTGCATGTTGCAATATTATCCAACTGAACCTACTACACCGTGTCCCACCGCTGGGCAAAGGCTTCGCCTTTTGCCTTCCATATCTCTCTTCCTGTGCGATCTCTAGCCATATTAGCCCTACAGAACTGTTAGCACGAAGGGAATCAGCTGTTTTATAAAATAGTGCAAGATCGTGTATAATTTAAGCTAATATTGTTTGGTTCTTCATCTAAACGAATATTATTTATTAATCCTCGTATTGGAACCCCACATTTCACATGTAGTAGGGGGCGACCGGGCGAGCCTATTGCCATCAACCGGGCACATATCCAGAATCCATCATCATCTGCCTTGCCTTTTCTACTACCTATCTGACCTCCACAACCTAGTAACTAAGTAATACGGTACCCATTAGTAACACTGGATGACAGACTTTTGACATCTGACTACTCGTAACGACTGTCAAAGATCTACAAATGACAGCCGGGACCAACGGATTAACGTGCTTTCCGAGACACGGAGGAAACTCAGTATGTAATTTTGGTCACCCATCCACGGACCAACCCCGGCAAGCACGGCTTAACCTTAAAGATTGACCCGTGTGGCTGTTATTATTTACCACGAGCTCCTCATATCCAGACTGCGTGGCTGCTATAATTAAACACAATAAAATTTATAAAAATTTTGACATGCCATCTTAACGGACGACGAATGGTTATACCATAAATTTTTTGATCCTTGATGTAGTTATTATCCTTCGAAAGAGCAGTGTAAAAGATAGCGTACATGACGCTACTTACATTCGGTAGGCATGCTTCACTGGTGTCGTTCCAACGAACATGGGTTTCATTGCCATGGTACTTATGTAACGCTACATGACTTCACTCAAACCTATGTTTAAATCGTGATCGCAGGCGATGAATTCGCTTATGGCTGGATGTTTTTTTTGTACCTATCTTTGTAGTCTGTTCTTGGGTATTTTTAATTCTTTTTTATCAATTTTTAGTGCACACTAAGTGCTAGTAGATTGGTAGATTTGGGTGGTATGAGATTAAGATAGATTAAATGTAAATGCCATAAGGTTATTTAGTGCTAATGCTCACACGTTTCAACACTGTTAGTTAATAAATAGGCTAGGCTACATACTGTGTTCTACAGAGTATCTTACTTTAGCTTTGATCACTTAGATCTATATTACAGAACGTCACAACTAGATCCAACACATTTGAATGTTTGAAACCAGTTTTTTTGTAATATGTAGTTGAGTCTTCACTGACGTTCTGTAATGCGGGATACTTACAGTTCGACCCTACAGGGGCCAGCTCAGAACTATAAGTCTAGCGGATATCTGGATTGCTTGTGGAAATCCTCATGGATGTCCTACCCTCTGTGGTGGCCGAACGGGTCTTCTAAACCAGCTAAAACCTGGTGGGTTCTTCGACTAGCTCCGACCGAATTGCTGGAGCACTTATCTTATTAGCTCTTCATCTGTCTTACTTTCGCCTGAGCATTCAGCTCTTTCACACAGTCGTATACGTATTCCTACATACATAATACAGAAATAAAAATCTATAAAACACAAATAACAATTTGTTAATAATTTGAAAGATCTCTCTAAACGATCGTCTAATAATTCCGACAACGATAATCAAGCCCCGTGAGAAACTTATAAAAATAAACTAGTATGTCGGAATTTTATTTTATTTATAAAAGATAACAGAACAGAATAATTAAATAAAGTGGATCGAGAGATGTTTTGGTAAACGTCGGTATTATAACTGTTGTTTTTACACCGGGATATATAAGGTTTTTTTTTACTGATTTCATCAAAGTAGGACAATCGTTGTTTAGTTTTCTTCCGGAGTAGATAGAGAAGAATGCGACAGAGGTGAAAAAGGTGACGTTTAGGCAATTATTTGATAAACTTTATCTAAGAAATGCAGTTAGATTATCGTAGGACTCCATTACGGTTGTTTCTCAACGCTTTAGTTCTATAATCTTTATTCATACCTCGATAGTAGTTAACTCACCGATAAAAAGAAAAAGTAGATTTGATTATCTTTCACATGCCCCTAGCTGCGGTAATATGGACACGCCGCTCCTCGAGACTCTTCCTTAGACTCAGTTAATCAAATTTTATACAAAATTGCCTGCACACTAGCGCAAACACATACTCGTACAATATTACCCATTCATTCCATCTTTACATGAACTATAACGTACTTATTACATCGAGATTGAACTTCAAAGCAGCCGTTTCTGTATAATTCATCAAAGAAATGACTTGTGTAATTCTAATTACACTTCTAACTAATAGTCATTACTTCTATTCGCTATCATCATTGTGTCAAAGTTGGTCATGGCACAAAGGCGTCACTTTTTGTTCTTTAAAATCATTAGCCGCATTTGTGACAGCACGCGAATGTCCATAGAACGTTTTTTCAATTCATATCAATTACATAAACCTCGTATTTGAAGGTTAAGAGATACAACTACGGATATTCGTAGTATTCTTGTCCGTTTTGTTTGATGAAACAATTTTCTTGGAGCCCGTGTACCTGTAATAGTTAAGTATTATGACTAAAGGGGCCCTTACTTTAGCCAAGCAAAGAGGCACTAGTTTTATATCTGTGACAACTCCTTTTACATGCACAGTTTGTGATGTTATAGCCGAGACGCGGGCGGAACTGCAATACGTTCGGTTAAAGTAACCGGTGGTAGGTACCTATATAGTACGGGATTACAGCATGGCATCATGTGGTATCGAGGCTGGCGAGTAGGAGACGTCACGCTCAGCTGGCCAGGCGTCACGGGCTACCGACCCTCCCCCCCCTGCGCCCCGCCTTCGGAAATCTTCGGCTGGGTTCGGCGGTCTTCGGCTCCCAGTTCCCAATTCCTTAGGTGCGCGCACGCTGGGTGACTCAACTAATTATTGAGATCTATGGATGTAGTGATATCACGGGGTCTTTATTGTTTTATTTTGTTGTAATTGGTCTGTGCTCGGCGTGTGATTAGTCATCTAATTATAGGTCCAAACAAATGTTTAGTTCCAGCAGTTGGTTGCGTTTAAAGAAGTTGATCAACCACTTTTTCTAATGCTGTCATTTGTTTGTGACGTTTATCGTTCATGATTTTGGTGATATTACTACGCCAACACTGTTGTCAGTTTGTTCAAATCATTCGTCGAACATATAACTAAAGGTTTTTATTTAAAGTGCATTGTTCTCTACAGCAATAATGTAACAAAAGTTTCAATGTGTGGATCATTGTACGGTGACGTAATAAAAACAAAACTTGAGGCTTGACATTGTTTTAAAAATGGGAGCCCTGTGATCCCAACGAGTGTGGTATGCGGTGGGCGTTCACTATGCAGTCATGCACGGGAATGAGTTTTGTTTACATTAATATTAGGAGGTCGCAACGTGACATAAGATTTAGGTAGATGAAATGGTCTTTAGAAGTGCATCGCTTACAATGTCATAGTCAAGTGCATTTGAGTTTGACGTTTTTGGGGCAGAGATCAAGTTGGTAAAGTGACCCTAGAAATATCTACAAAAGGTTTTCTGTTTGTTGAACATACGCTTCAGGTTAGGATTGTTTAGCATGCAGTCTTGCCAGCCAATATTATATGCCAAGTGTCATTTTATTATTTTGGAGCCAACGATGTTCACCTCGAGATCCCAATTAAACATTAGTCATAATTAAACCATCTGAGCTTGTAATGATCTTGAGCACTAATTTGTGGATGGACCAAGTATCGTACGAACACACTCTCGACACCTGCTTACTTTTGGTCCCTTGTCCCGAAAATCATTTTGTTGCAACAGGACAACGGGATTTGAAATATACTTATAAATCATTTAATTTTCGTAAGTCTTTAAATTCCCTCTTATTGTAACAATTCAATAATGGTTACGGTTTGACTATTCCATAGAGCTGCCATATTACTAATAAGTAATATGGTAAGTAGTATAAGTTATACGTTATTAGTCTGTTACTAAGTATCTACTCGCTGAGTTTCAAAGGTGTTTCTTCCATAGGAACCCTTTCTTAGCCCAAAAAATACGAAGGAAAATAGACTCATTTGCCCTTTAAAAAGAACTCATAACCGTTTCATTTCACATGCGGTGACACGCGTAAAACTAATTAGATTATCCTACATCGTGGAAACTGTGTCATTGTAATCATTGGACTAAGCTAATGAGAGAAACAGAGGCGCGTAATGACAAATCTGTATGTTTGTAAATAGAATATCCCTTATATTATCCTTATAGTAGACGTCATCATCTGCCTAGCCTTTTCCCAAACTATCTTGGGGTCGGCTTCCAGTCTAACCGGATGCAGCTGAGTACCAGTATTTTACATGAAGCGACTGCCTATCTGACCTCCACAACCCAGTAACTGGGTAATACGATACCCCTTGGTAGGACTGGATGTCAGACTTTTAGCTTCTGACTACTCGTAACGACTGTCAAAGATCTACAAATGACAGCCGGGACCAACGGCTTAACGTGCTTTCCGAGGCACGGAGGAAACTCGATATGTAATTATGGTCACCCATCCACAGACCAACCTCGGCAAGCACGGCTTAACCTTAAAGATCGACCTGGGCGGCTGTTATGATTTAGCCACGAGCTCCTCCTTATCCTTATAGTAGACGTGTCCTAATTAAAAAAGCTTATTACAAAATTAAGGACTACGTCGAAAATAGAGAAGTCTGGCCTTAGCCCTTTCGCACATGTTGTGGCTTCCCTGGTAGCTCATAAACGGCACAAATGTGTGGATGTCTCTAACTATTCTCAATCTTAGTTTTAATTTTAGTTTTTTTTCCATTCTTTTTAATCAGATGATTTACAATAGTTTTTAAATCATTACAGTTTTTGTTTAGAATAGTTACAGCACGGATGACAACATTTGTGTCACTTGTTTTATCTAGTCTTTTTGTGATATTTTGTTTCATTTTTAGGGTTCCCTACCCAAAGGGTCAAACGGGACCCTATTACTGAGGTCTCGCTGTCTGTCCGTCCGTCCGTCCGTCCGTCTGTCACCAGGCTGTATCTCATGAACCGTGATAGCTAGGCAGTTGAAATTTCTACAGATTATGTATATTACTGTTGCTGCTACTTATAACAACAAATACTAAAAACAGAATAAAATAAATATTTAAGGGGGGCTCCCATACAAAGAAGTGATTCTTTTTCTCGTTTTGATAAATAATGGCACGGAACCCTTCGTGCGCGAGTCTGACTCGCACTTGGCCGGTTTTTGTTTTTGTATAGACTCTTTTTCGTATTATTTACCGATTGTTTGTAAATGTGTGGACATTGTAATCCTTATAGATTCCTAGATCCTTGGTAACATTTTATCTCGTTCTACGTTTTGTAGTAAGCACCGTCTTATTGTCGGGCCTACGATGTCCTCCCATACTTTAGTACTAACTCTGTAACAGAAATATTGTAAAACAAAATGATTTCAAAAGAGTAACCATGGAGTTTCTTGCCGGTTCTTCTCCATAGGAAACGACCAACCCGAACCGTGCACCTTTTTGTCGACGTTTTATAAGTGCCCCTGTAGGCCTATGTCAAATAAAAATATTTTGATTTATATTTCTCATCGTTATGAAAAAAGGAGTAAATGATGCCGTGAAATGTGACAGGGAAGAATGAAAGAAGAAACGTGTTCAAGTAGAATGGGACAAGGGCAAGAAAAGGATCATGTTATGAAATCAAATCAAGCCCGCCATGAATGTTACATTATCAAGTACTTACTGAGAAATCTCAAAGTTCGCATACCAACAAATTATTACACGATTAAAGTGTGAAATATAAAAAATACAATTGAAAAAATAACTAAATAAGCAGCGTTTTCGGTTGCGCCGGAGCCTAATACACGTATTTATGTAATTTTGCTGTGGTTTGTCATCATTTAGTCTAATAGTTCTCTAATGTAAACTTAATTCGTTAGTACTGAGGAAGACGAGACTTGCAAAGCCTTCAATGCTAACGTACTACTTCAACAGTTTATTTTGTTACATGGGTTTCAAGTTCGAACCCAAAACATGCACGTCTGATTTTTTAGACTCATGTGCGTATTGTATAATTATCACTTGCTTCGGAGAGGGAAAACATCGGGAGGAAACCAGCATGCCTGAGAGATATTTCTCGACGGCATTTAAAACTAAGTCTGAGGAGCAGCATAAAAACTATGAAATAAAAGAATTGTCCACTACAAGTCTGCAATTGACCAAACGTGGATAATCCTCAACAAGAAAAGAGTTTACACGAAAATCAGCAGTAGAATAGTATACCAAGACACACACACACACACACATACACACAATCACAACCCCAATATATGCAAACATTGTTTTTATTATAATTTTATTTTTTATTTTATTACTTTAATGTTCATATTGTGTTCAGATCACATTATAAATTCTCTCTAATGTACTTAGGTATTTCATTCCATGCTAATGTTTTATTAGAAATTGTTGTATTTGAATGTTTAAATTAGTAAAATTCGCACGCCTGAGCCTCAACATACAAGCGATGCTTAGTTTGTGGCTCACCGATTTGTATGATACAACTGTTATGTTTCTTTTATAAACAATAAACTTATTATTAAACTGTTACTAATAAACCTTAAAACGACCAGGCAAGGGTGAGATAAAATAGAACTAATTATTATCAATCTGCATGAATCACTATTCTTGCAAACATTGCTGAAAAGATTAACAAACAGGATTGATATCGGAATTTCAGCGTTTGGATTTATTTTTGATTTTATTCTTTTACTTTTATTTTATGCTTGTTTATTTATTAATTATTTGGAATAAAAAGAAGTTAAATGAGCACTGAAAAAAGAAGTAAAATATTTCGGATATTTTACATTTGTTTTATTTAATAATTGGACATTTTACATTTGTTTTCGCGTTTGTATCCTGATTCGAAGGCCAATATTTTCATCACAATTCATTCATAACTGGTACAACACGGATGAGTAAACTACACCCGTAAAACTAATAATTTAATTGAAATGGCAATGGACACGCTAGCCATAGAATAAATGTTAAACGAACGTTTCTATTTGGTATTGTCATTACGGCCCACGTTCGGTGCTAAACTTATAGCTCCTCATTTAATATGTGACAGAAGGGCTGTCTCCCAGCTGATGGACGTTTTAAGCTTATTATGTGCAAAACCCGATCCTGAAAAATACGTCATCATCATCAGCATATAATGTTCTCACTGCTGGGACACAGGCCTCCTCTCTATGAGAGGTTGGCTGTAATCCACCACGCGGGGTTAGATGTCACAATGTCTTCGAATTTTTAGTTCTAGGACATGCCGGTTTCCTCACGATGTTTTCCATCACGGTTTTTGAGGGCAGCGGTGACAAAGTAATGTGCCTGCCTGGGTTCGAAGCCTCAAATTACTGCTAGCAAGTCGTGGCTGCCACCACTGGGCCACCGCTGCTCTCCAAAACACACATCCTTAAAAAAATATTGACCACTGGAATAATACAATATAATTATAACAATACAATATGTGGCTTTGATGAAAACATAATGTAGAAAAAAAATAGAATAAAACTTTATTGTACACCAAAAATTAAACATAACGGGCTTACAAAACTAATAATTTTATGGTTACAACGGCGGTCTTATCGCTGATAGCGATATTTTCCAGACAAACTTTGGATGGACAATATTTAAAAAAAAATCGTACACTGTACTCGGATTTTGGTACTAATTAAAAATAGGTACCCGCCAAGCGCTGTCCTACTGCAGATCAAAAGCCTCTATTCATACGGAAGACACACGAGCACTAACCACGCTTGTTCAATTCGGATTAGGCATTCAAAATTTTATATTTAAAATCCTGGTTTCCTCACGATGTTTTCCTACACCAATGTCAGATGATATCCAAGGTAAACTTAGGATATTCATTAGTTAATGCAAAACGACACATTAGCACTTGCCCGGATATATATGGTAAGGTCCCAAAGTTTCAGTTTCAACAAAAAAACCGGCCAAGTGCGAGTCGGACTCGCGCACCGAGGGTTCGGTACAAACCTGTAAGGTATATAAGTAAAAGTTCACCCATCACGACAATCGAGTCATAGTTATTGTATTTGAAATCCATAATTAAAATTATTTTTATTATTTGATGTAACTAAAAATTTACAGTTTTCGCAACTTTTCCTTTATCTGTGCTATAAGACGTTGCTTCGTACCAAATTTCGAGATTTTGAGTTCACGGAAAGTACCCTGTAGGTTTTGATTCCCTTGCGAGTGTCGAAAGTTTGAAACGGCTGCACCTTTTGATTGCGTAGGCTTAGAAGTTTGAGTTTTTTTCACAGCTCCAAGGGACAGTAGACCTGAGTGTTTGATATAAATTCCAGCTTGATACCTCCATGCGTTATTGAGAAAAAGGGTCTTGACAGACAGACAGACGTACGGACGGACAACAAAGTGATCCTATAAGGGTTCCGTTTTTTCTTTCGAGGTACGGAACTCTAAAAATGAAGGATCAATATCCAAACAAAAATGAATTGAAATAAAGGGAGACTATTTTGAACATATTTAATACAAAGACACTACACTACTCATCATCTGGCTAACCTTTTCCCATACATCTTAGGGTCAGCTTCCAGTCTAACCGGATGCATCTGAGTACTAGTATTTTACACGAAGCGACTGCCTATCAGACCTTCACAGCCCAGTAACTGGGTGATACAATAGCCCTTGGTAAGAATGGATATCAGACTTTTGGCTTCTGACCACTCGTAACGATCGTCAAAGATCTACAAATAGATAGACAGGGGGACAGACACAAAAACGTCCCAAAATGCAGCTGCAAGGCTTGGCATTCTTTTTTATCTAAATGGTATGATTAAGATATTTGCATAGTACTTGTTCAAGTCCTGTTTTTGCCCTTGCAGCATCTCATTGTGCGCCACAATTAATACCAGCTGTGGCGATGTTATCGTCTATGGGAAAACTGCGCAAGAGTCGTTTAAATCAACCGTTGATACCTTGGAACTTGGAAGTAGATTCATAATATTTGTTTTTATATTATCGCGGCGCTGGTTTCGTTGTTAATCAGATGTTGGTTATTTTATTATTGTTTTTGAGAACAGTGTGGTTTTGAGGAATGACATTGTGGCTAACACCATTCATCATTTCAGTCCAAAAGACGTCCACTGCTGGACATAGGCCTTCCCCAAGTGTCGCCACATTGACTTTTTGGAGGGGTTTTGCCATAATCGCCACGCTTGGCAGGCGGGTTGGCGATCGCAGTACCATTGTTACAAAAGCACAGAGAACGCTGCTGCCCATTCTCTGGCAAATCCTTTACTCGCCTCTTACGACACCCACGGGATATTATGGTATGGTGCTATTCTTTACGTCCGACACCATACAGATCGATGGCTACAATGGATGGATGGCTACAATGATGGCTATAATGATGGCTACAATGGTGGCTATAGTTCCAAAAAGAAACATAATTTAGATTAAAAGTGTTCCTATTATTATTTTAATTCCTATAAATAGGTGAATTCTTTATTAAAGTTTTTGGCATAACTTGTAGTAAACTTGAGCTGTTTTCAGTTGTAGATTTATTTACTTAACAATGACATCAATCAATAACAAACGCAAGAGAAAAAACACCGTACGTACTCAAGAAAAGTGTCGTACAGAAATAGAAGTTTAGTATACGCATTGAAAGGGTTTTGTGCTTGTGACTTATTTTCGCAATACACTTAGGGCATCATCATCATTTCGGCAGAAAGACGTCCACTGTTAGACATAGGCCTCCCCCAAGTGCCGCCATATTGACCAGTCTCGTTCGACTCTCATCCAGCGGATCCCCGCAAAACTTCACCAGGCATCGATCCACCTAGTCACACTAAGGGCGGTATTTTTTTTTAAATTATAAATCATGTAAAATTGAATTGAGTGGGATATTATCTAAAAACAGGACATCCGAAATGGGGCAGCTTTCGATACAGATTCAGAACAGAATTCCCCTAATTCTGATGATGAAAAAAATGATTTTATATTTTTAACATTTTCAAAATCGGATTAATGATAAGTAAGTACCTAAAAGTTTATAATTGTTATTGTCGTATTATCTTTACATCCTTATCTGTCACAATAATGAGCTTCACGGGATGATATCTGGTCTTATCAAGGCATCCGGTGTTTATTCATAAGCAGTCAGTAATTAGGTGTTAGGTGATACGATTCCAGATGATGACTGTCTATTGTACTCATGATATTCGGATGAGGAAAATAATATAAATATTATGTGTGTAGGACTGTAGGCAACTAGGATACTTAGATAATAGAAGTTTTTATACATTCAACATTGTTGGATGATATTCGGCCTGGCATTCCAGAAGTATTTATTAGTTTTAACAATGAAAAAAAACCTGTTTGAACGAATCCAATAGTTAACCTCAAACACAACGATATCATAAAAACACTTTATGAAAGTATATTTATATTTGTTTGGATTTACGTATTTGTTTTTATATCTACGCGAATTGCTTTTTTATTTTATCCGCTATTGTTTATAATTTACATCCACATTAGCGATATCAGGGTTCGAAATTGTCGGATAATCGGATAATTTTCCATGATTGTTCATAACTTGATCTCTTTATTTTAACTTTCTAATAGTAATTTCATTTTAAAAATATAGTGTATTGAAGGATTTTTTTATAATTACTACTTAATTGTTTTATTCGTTGGTTTTAACACAAATGTAGTAAACATTCTGTTTGTTGATGAATAAAACAAAATGTTTATAAATGATTATTTTTAAGTTGACACTTGGTGCGTTTGGATACGCGCGGAAGCGGCAAATTGTGTTCGGATACACGTAAAGTTAATAATTATTGTTTTATAAATTTTGTTATATCAGAATAATTATCAAGGTATTATTATCACAATAATTATCAAGGTTTAATTATCACAATAATTATCAAGGTATAATCATCACAATAATTATCAGTAAAAAATTATCACTTCGAACCTCGCTTTATACTTTTTTTTACGTATGGGAAATCATCAAATGCTCGCTTGGACATATTTATTAAAAGATTTCTCGGATGCTTTTATGTCGAAGAAAGCACGCGCTTGTTTTACTTACTTATATTCTACTTGGTTTTATAAACAAACCATCAATAATATTCAATGCGAAGCCTAAATCAAACGCCAAATGAGATTGGAGAATACTTTGTTAACAAGAAAAAATAATGTAAGGGGAAAGAAAATTAGGTATTGCACTACGCAATAAAGATGGTCCTTGCATCCGCCATCACATAACACTCAGTACACCCAAGGAGTAACGCGTTCTCAATTAGTATTGGTACTAGGCATTCATGTCGTGTAGTGTGTGTGCGTTGTGTAAACTGAGCATAAAGCTATGCGCAAACAAAACAAAACTCAGTTTACTCTTCTTCTACGAAATGTTACTTGAAATACCTGAAACTTAGGCGATGGTGTATTATTTTCCAATAAACATAACATCACGGCTGTAATCCCCGAAGGGATACGCAGAGGTGTACCTAATAGTACACCCACATTTCGCCAGTTAGGTTTTTCAAATCTTATGTCATAGCGGGCGAGCCTATTTCCATCAACCTGGCCGGCACAGATCCAGACTCCGTGGCTGCTACTAAGAAATTCCTAATGTAAAAACCTAATAACAATTAGCCCGACCCAGGAATCGAACCTGACTTCATGTTCAGCACTAACGAGGCATTACGTACGAGTATTTTCCAATACTTAACAAGTAAACACCGCTTGCAGTAATATATTGAGAAATGCAGTCTAACACTGGTATTCTTAGTCATGAATTGAACTTAAGTCGGACTAAATACACCTACATTCCGCCCTGTTTCTTTGTAGCGTAAAAACGCCTACTTTTCTTCTGTCAAATTTGAAGTACCGGAAAACTATTAATTTTATACTTAACATTAATTAAAGTGACATATGATATCTTTAGCATTGATTGATGCAGAATGCAACTATGGGTTTGACAAAGATAGCTTGCTGGAGGACGTACCTTTTCCGAAGAACGGCCAATGCGGCCAAAAAAAACTAGGAATACTATTTGGTGGATGTTTTCAACAGTTGTCATGGCAACAATTACGATCGACTTAATTCAAAAATGGATTTGGGAAGGCTCTTAGAATATGGGTGTAAGGATTGCTTTGAGTACCAATTAGATATTTATAGCGAAGGAGTACGTTATTACCAATTACACGACTCTCTACTAGCACTCTCTGATATGAGCGAGCAGTAAAAGAGTATTTCATTTTTCCAGATATTTTTTAGTGCTTATATTTTTCTCATGAACTAAGCATTATAGCAAAGATGCAATTAGATGTCAAGATGGTTTGAGCATGTAACAGGTTTAAAATGTTCAATGAGCAGGTTTATCAAGACTTTTCCTATATATTACAAACAAAATTGAATTCTTATTTCAATTCAAGTAAGTCGACAAAGGAATAACGACTTAATAGATAATATTTAATATGTACATTGTTCACTAACCAACGTGTACAAGGCCAACATTCATAGATATGTATCTACACTTCAGACTGTGTATAATAATAGTATATTTTACAATGAGTATTTTGTGGCATAAAACACTTTATTGAGATCACAAATCCAAGGATTATTTTTAAGGTTGGATTGCTTAAGTTTTTTAGAACAGTTCTATTTTAGTCACTGTCGTCTGCCGTTTGAAGTTAAAAGTAACTAGCTCACTGAGAAAAGCAAAGACAAGATAGGAGTTTTAGCGGAGGCTATAGAACGTAGAGATGGCCTCTGCGTGGATTCTTAAATTAAAAAAAATAATAATCCACGTATATGTTTACTAATATTATAAAGCTGATAAGTTAGTTTGGTTGGTTTGACGCGCTAATCTCGGGAACTACGTTGGAAATGAAACATCTTTGGGTAATAAAAATTCTATAGGCTATATAACATTACGCTACGACCAACAGTAATAAATAAAAGTAAATTTCATCATTGAGGCAGGTCAAAAAGTTAAACGATCTTTATTAAAAACAACACTTTCTTAGGTATTTTCATATTTCATTTGAGATTACGTGTGACATTCAAATTAGCAATTTTCCTACTTTACATCATCATCATCATTCATCATTTCAGCCCAAAAGACGTCCACTTCTGGACATAGGCCTCCCCCAAGTGTCGCCACATTGACATTTTGGGGGGTTTTGCCATAATCGCCACGCTTGGATCACCGTACTGTGATCGCCAACCCGCCTGGGGTTGGCGATGACAGTACGGTGGTTACAAAAGCGCAGAGAACGCTGCTGCCCATTCTCTTGCAAATCCCTTAGTCGCCTTTTACGACACCCACGGGAAGATATGGGATGGGATGGTGCTATTCTTTACGTCCGACACCATACAGAGCTACTTTACATACTGTTATTTAATATATATATTTTATACATTACTCATGCCGGCTCGAATTTGTAACGCATCCAAGTATTCAAAACAAATCGAATCGGCTTAAACGCATTGACAAAATATTATTTGTTAAACATGCCATTGCCCCGTGATGAATTTTAAAGATTGCTAATGATTAATTTAATTGGTTAACACAGTGAGTGAGTAGCTGCACAACTGACCATTGGATTGGATTGTAAGTTAACCATAATATTATTGGAAATCCGTACGTCAATATGTTACTTTACAATCGTACGCGCACTGAGATGGGTGGCTGAAAATGTTGTAAAACCCACGCGACGTCTTTGACAGTCACGTCAAATATAAATGTTTACCTATTTTAGATGACCAGTCTAGTAGAAGAAAATTTTAATTAGATACTTTAACAAATGCCTGTTTTAAAAACACCTTTAACGGGATATTTACCATGTTTATTCCGGCGCTGTTGCTGTTGCTGTTGGTAAATATCCCGTTAAAAGTTTTTGGTAGTGTTAGCGACCATGTCAGTTTAAAAATTTGTTTACTGCCTTGTTGGTCTATTGGTTACAACCGTGACTGCTGACCGTGGGGTCCTTGATTTGATTGCCGGATCAGGCAAAGGGTTTTTGGGTTTTGCCATCAGAATTTTTTCAGTAGCGACCACGGAGTAGTGCCTCACTCCCTATTGCAAGAAACAACAAAACTGTCGGAATGTGGGTGTAGGTACTGCTATGTACATCTCTGCCTAGGTCTTCGGGTGTTACAGGCGTGAATTACTAACGAAAAAGAAATTCTGTCAGTATATGGAACACAATACTCATATAGTATTATGAATACCTAGGTACTTGCAATTTCAATGTATGCATAATGCTGATTTGCAAATACGCGTATTGTGTGACTGACATTTCTGGTTTAAGAGGCTGGCATTCGAAATTGTAATATGATATTTTGTATTGTCATACAAATAGCTTTGTAGGTTAGCAGAAAGGTGCAAATTGGCTAAGGTTTATATTGTCTGTCACATGGAAATGGCAGGATAGACTGGAAACATGAAATACTTGTTTTTGAAAACATTAAATAATTACTTGCTTTTCACAAAGCAACGCTTGAAAGAAAAAGGAAAGATGGAATGAAAACCATGTTTCAGTCTGGACTGAAAATTAGGCGCAAAGCAAAGACGCTTAAATTTTAACTTCTGTAGAAACTTTGAGTATTTAATGAATGTTGTGGAAATAAATTCGCCAGCTTTTCACCCCAGTAAAAGTGCTTTCCTAGCATAATTTCTGCATAGAGTTAATTAGTTTGATGTACAGAATGCTTGGTTGAAGACTTCGTGAAAGGTCCGTTTTCATCTTGTAGATAACTCGTGGACTAAAATACCGAATTAATCACCATCATCATCAGCCTAATATGTTCCCACTGCTGGGACACAGGCCTCCTCTCTATGAGAGGGAGTGGGCTTTAATCCATCACGCGGGCCAAGTGTGGGTTGGTAGATGTTACATGTCTTCGAATTTTTAGTTCTAGGACATGCCGGTTTCCTCACGATGTTTTCCTATCCCGTTTTTTAGGGCAGCGGTGATGAAATAAATTACACAAAACAATACGCCTGCCTGGGTTTGACCCCACGACTTACTGCTCGTAAGTCGGAGCTGCAACCACTGGGTCACCGCTGCTCTCAACCGATTTAAGAAAGTTCCTTATTTTCTGGTTCTTTTCAGAAACCAAGAAATATAATCATTTTAAAAATATTACAGGTTTTAGTCAGAATTTTTATACAATATATTATTTTTTATATTAATTGTTTCCCTAATGTTCGAGCATCCCTTTTCTAGCTCCTAACTCTTCTGAAATCAGCTCAGGTCTCTAGATCTACTATCATTAACAAATAGACTAAAATATGAACAGCGGTCGTCAAGTCAGTGATTTGGAAGCACCATGCGTTGAGAACAATGGCGCACTGCCAATATTTTGTCAACAATTTTTACATTGACTACACTGGCATCGTTGGAAATGCTAAGTTAGTTATACTTGTAGAATTACTACTAGATATATGCACCGGATATAGTTCGGAAGGTGTCGTCAAGGAAGGATTTTTTTTAGGTAGAAGGGCTTGGGTAGCCCGTCAAATTTAAATTTAATTGAATTAATTTAATTGACAAACTGTTTAGCAGTTTGGCAGACTTTTTGTATGTTATTGCTATACAGCTTTTGAATAAAAAAATAACGTTTTTTTGTAATTTATTTCATCACCGCTGCCCTCAAAAACGGTGAAGGAAACCGGCATGTCCTAGACCTAAAAATTCGAAGACATGTGACATCTACCAACCCGCACTGGGCCCGCGTGTTGGATTACAGCCCACTCCCTCTCATAGAGAGGAGACCTGTGTACCAGCAGTGGGAACATTATAGGCTGATGATGATGACGTTTCTTTTGCAATTAGCAGTTCAGTGGTTAGATGTTAAATTAAAAGGGAATCGCGGACGTACCATATAAAAAAAAAAACAGTATTTTACATGTAGCGACTGCCTATCTGAGCTCTACAGCCCAGTTACTAATGGGTAATAGGATACCCCTGATAAGACTGTGTTGTCTGGTTGACAGACTATCAAGGCACTGAATACCTGTAAAGACTGTATCCCTCCACCAAGTGGCTACATCCAACCTCATTACAAAACGTGATTTAACTCTAGTTCAACTTGAAACTCTGAAAGGTTTAAACCTATAAACCTTTCAGACAGTTTGTGTTACTCGAACCTTTTGCCATAATTAGTATTTAGATCATTAACTTTTTGGGAATAACGTTCAAAATTTAAATGGTTCCATGGTTTAAACCTGGCTGAATTTCTAAACCGTAAAAGCGATGAGGCGGTTTTAAAACTATTACCTGCTATTATATCCATCTCTCATGGCTCTGTATGGTGTCGGACGTAAAGAATAGCACCATTCCATATCTTCCCGTGGGTGTCGTAAGAGGCGACTAAGGGACTTGCCAGAGAATGGGCAGCAGCGTTCTCTGTGCTTTTGTAACAACCGTACTGCGATCGCCAACCCGCAGGCGCCAAGCGTGGCGATTATGGCAAAACCCCCCAAAATGTCAATGTAGCGACACTTGGGGCTTATGTCCAGCGGTGGACGTCTTTTGGGCTGAAATGATGAATGATGATATCCATCTCAATGACTAAGAAGAGACAATAAGGGTCTCTAGTTCTAAGTCGTCCCTATTAATAAATTCACTGCATAATTAATTCAAAACTACGATCATCTATTGTGTTAGGTACAAACAGCATAAAAAGGTGCAATAAAAAACCATAACGTTCTAATATCGCCCAGTTAGCATTGATAAGGTAAAACAATCAACATTCAACAATCACAGTCGTTCGCAAAACGGTACCTGGAATCGAAATAGATCCATGATAAGTATTCTAAAATAAAAAAAAACTGGCCAAGTGCGAGTCGGACACGCGCACGAAGACTATTATTGTGTGTGTGCGTGACTGACGTCAAATAAACATTTTTTCTTTCTTTCTTTCTTTCTTTCACGAAGGGTTCCGTACCATTATTTATAAAAACGAGCACAAAAATCACTTGTTTGTATGGGAGCCCCCCTTAAATATTTGTTTTATTCTGTTTTTAGTATTTGTTGTTAAAGCATCAACAGAGATACATAATCTGTAGAAATTTCAAGTGGCTAACTATCACGGTTCATGAGATACAGCCTGGTGACAGACGGACGGACGGACGGACAGCTAAGTCTCAGTATTAGGGTCCCGTTTGACCCTTTGGGTACGGAACCCTAAAAAAACAGTGAGAATAGCGGCGAAAAATTGTTACAAGTTTGAAATTGGAAAATTGCTTTTTTCCTCTTTCTACTCACGTGTAACTGAAAAATTCAGGATTCATATTTTTCCTAACTGTTTAATTGAACAGAGCGTTGTGCAACAATAAAACCTTCGTTACTAAAGCATGTTACGACGATCATTAAAATAAAATAACCAAAAAGGCATTTTCTGTGCCCATATTTTTGCTTCGGTAAGTTTTTCAAGAACTACAATCATTGAAGATAAAAATTCTAAAATACTTGTATACTACTGCTACAACTTACAAGGAATTACTTCTTATAGTTAAACTGACATAAGTACATAACGCACAGTCCCCTGATAAGAATGACGTGTAATACTACATCTATTGTTGATTAGTGAAGTCATCAGCCCGACACTGTCTCACAACAAAAAGCCATATCAACATCACGTTACATACTAATATAGAGCCTAAGAATTTACAACAAAGACCATTTTCGTTAAAACGGAGCCGGCATTTACGACGACCGATAGTATAATTGTTGTAAAGTTCTGATGCGACGCCAACTGCAAAAACAGTCTTAATCGTAGGTATTTTTTTGAATGTAGAACAAAGAATAATGTAACATTTGTAATATTGTGTTCGTATGAATAAAACAAAATCATGTTTTTTTTTTAATTGGACCCTTTGAGTAAGTGGACGTTGTGGTAATTGAATCATATCTTTGTATTTTTTCACACTATCACAATTACCCAAATTCTAAACCGTGTATTTAAAACAGTTTTATGTTTCTACAAAAAAGTGTTTTTTTTTTTATTACAAAAACATATTAGGTAGTAGTACTTCGAAAATAATAAAGAAAAAAAATGTAAAAATGCTTTTACTGTCATGAAAATGTTTCTTTATTTTCGCTATTTTTAAATAGGACCGGAAAGCCGATATCAAATTTCTATCCCTCGATTGAAGTCAACTATGTACTTGTTACTATTTCATGTGTTTTCTCATGATTTTATAACACTGGTGCGAGTGCTGTTCAGCTTGCAAATAATCAGATGTCGCTTCTGTGAAGTGAAACATATAATACAATTCTGTTATTGAAGTTATCAAAGATAGGAGAGCTAGCGACAGTTATACATCATAACATCATCATTATCATCATCATTTCAGCCCAAAAGACGTCCACTGCTGAACATAAGCCTCCCCCAAGTGTCGCCACATAGACATTTTGGGGGGTTTTGCCATAATCGCCACGCTTGGTAGGCGGGACATCATAACGTCATCATAAAATGTTGAATCTAGAATATTTAATTTTGCTTTCCTTGCATCGAAAATTGAATTTACCCACAACGTCATCTTTTGAATATAAATCCAACCCTTTGATTTACCAAAGAGCACCCGGAAGAGGATATTAATAAATAGACATAAGCCTTTCAACAACCCTTGAATATCGAACTAAAAAGAGCCACTTATGCACGATGCGACAGGGATGCACACAGGCTGTTGCTTTTTTATCATTTTTATTAGTTGCGTACCTACTCTCGTTTACTTCCGCTTCATTGAAATGCCGGAAGAGCTTTAGAATATTTTTTATAGATCAGACCGAGTGAGACTGTGAAAAAGTATTGATGATAATATTTACGACACATTTGAGGGGTGTTACAAAAAAAAAAACGCGAAGTTGTAAGGTCTCATCGTTGAAATTGTATGTTTCATCGTTCGTTACTTGAAATAATAAATACTTGTTAATAATAGTACGTTTTCTCAACTCCAATAATAATAAATCAAATTTTTGATAACTTATTTATTTATTTAGTAAGAATCATTCTCCCGATGCAAGTTTCGAAAGAAACTCGCGGAGACTTTGCGACCTCTAATTTGTAGGATTGAAATAAAAAATGTTAAAATAGCGTAACGCCGAAGACGAGAGAGACCGGGCTCTGAAAATACGACCAAAATTCGAGAGCCAGGTTCATCGTAAAATGAAGCCAGACAGAATCTTTAAAGAATCTTTGATGCAGTTTCTATTTCGAGTATGTCTTAATTTGATAAAAATGTTGTCTGGACTAAAAATATAGGCACTCAATGTTGTACTCGGCAAAAAACTGCCAGTTTTAGAGGTGTTCTAATTGTTGAATGGAAAATTTTAATCCTTTTTGTCAGATCTTTCGGCGTTGCTATTTTCAGGTTATAAGTTACCCACAGCCCAATGGAGAGCCGATTTAGACTAAAATTGGGAGCCGATTAAGACTAGAAGATTGAGATTGGGAAAAGATCAATACAAGTGAGAGTAGTTTATAAACTGACAATGCACTTTATGCACAATAAAGTATGATGCAGAATATTTTCCTCTAAATTATACATATACCTATCTAAACCACTCATCTTCTGCATGCTACGTTTAGAAATGGAACCCAAAAGGTGCTAGAGCCCGCAAATAAAATATAATTCACCAGAAGACCTATATACGCAACTTTGTCTGCGTCACATTTTCCTCGTTTTCGTAAAATTGTTCATTGATGCTCCTCTCCTGTTGGTCGTAGCGTAATGTTATTCAGCGTATAGTCTTCCTCGATAAATGCACTATCCAACACCAAAAGATTAAAAAAAAAATTGATATTATCCAACAAACTCTTCAGCTTTAAAATATTAGTATAGATAACTTGATACAGTACATGTTGAACGCGTTTATTTAAGCAAACATAGTTGCACTGGTGTTTCTAGAGAGACAAGACTTGTTTGGTAAACACACGTTTTTCAAGATTTCTCTTCCGCTGAGGTTCGATTAAGATTGCCGCGCCTAGCTTTTACCCTCTCATTATGGTGGTAGTTTAAGATGATTACTAGATTTTCTAAGATATGGGACGAGTTCCACAGCTCGTATTAGCTTAAGTTACGTTACCTGGCTGCCATCAAGGGCCTACCGGGGGTACTGAGGAGTACGGAGTGTATTTTGCTTTTTTTTTCTTATACACATCGGCCATTTTGAATGTGGCAACACTATGATAACTGTGGTAACTTTTTCTTTTACGGCGATCACTTCTGTGTTTTCTTCTAAACTAATATTATAAAGAGGAAAGACTTGATTGTATGTTTGCATTGAATAGGCTCCGAAACTACTGATCCGATTTGAAAAATTCTTTCAGTGGTATATAGCCCATTTATCGAGGAAGGCTATAGGCTATATATCATCACGCTACGAGCAATAGGAGTGGAGCAGCAATTAAAAATGTTGCGAAAACGGGGAAAATGTAACGCAAACGAAGTTGCGCCGGACAGTTAGTTGGTGTATAATACGGTAGTTTTGCATAATGACATATTGGATTAAATTCTATTAATTATTATCATTATAATAGCTAACGTCAGATGTTTATAGATTTTATTTTACGTTAATTGTAATTCTTCAGACAGTTATCTTGTGCAGGATTCTAGTATCTATGACTATTTGGAGATAAGGTGAAGGAGTGGTGAGGTGTGGTTTTATTTTGAAAACCAAGTATCGTAAGGAGTAGTCGTGACTGTAGATATGGTACTCTTGACTTTCTATTCACGAACACTTATTCGTTTGATGTACAGTCTGCAAAGGAGATAAGTAACCAAGTACTCATACTACTAGATTCATCGTATCATCTAAACTAATATTATAAAAAAGGAAAGATTTGTATTTTTGTATGTATGGAATAAACTTAAAAACTTCTGGACCGATTTCAATTTTTTTTTTCCCGTTAGTAAGCTACTTTATCACTGAGTAACATAGGCTATATTATATTTAAAAAAAAATAGGGATCCATACTAAAACTCCAATAATGTAACCCAAGGTGTTAAAAAATTGAAAAACGCAACTGACATTGTGTGAGATTCCTAGCGGTAAGGTGCCAACGAAGTACTAGGAGATCAGAAATGGTATAACAAAACGCAACTGACATTGTGTGCGATTCATAGCCGTGAGTTGCCAAAGTAGTACTAGGAGACCAGAAAAATGGAGGAATAGGGTAGGGTAGGGGTAGGTAGGATTGGGTAGGGTAGGTAGGTTAGGGTAGGGTAGGAGGTAGGTAGTAAAAAGTGCATTGCAAGTTTGCAACTCATGCGGGCACAGCTATTCTATATCTATATATATCTATACTCTTTAGTACTAAAACTACTGATAATAAAGCTGAAGAGATTGTTTGTTTGTTTGCTTGAACGCGCTAATCTCAGGAACTACTGGTCCGATTTGAAAAACTCTTTCAGTATTAGATAGCCCATTTATTTATACAGAAAGGCTATAGGATATATACATATCATCACGCTACAACCAAAAGGAGCTTAGCTGTAATGAAAAGTGTTGCGAAAAAGGGGAAAATGTGACGCAGACGAAGTTGCGCGGGACAGCTAGTACTTAATAATTTCAGCAGTTATACGTCTGAAACCCCATGGAGGAAGGAAGGAAATTCAAAATACAAGAACAGATTTATTCGATTACATAATAAGAAAACCGTACGAGTAAATTTCCATGGACTGTCGTGATGCTTTTCAATCGAGACAAAGGCTGTGAAGATATGGAAAAAGTATCTAGCTACTCACACTAGTAACTCTACACTTGAAAGGTCACAGAAGATTGCTTTGTTAGAGCATTAATGAGCGCATTATGAAGCTAAAAGCATTACGTTGATATTCTGTCATGTAGAACATATTGACATTCTTCTTTATTATCTTTTACTCTTTCAGTAATAGTAGGTAATGCATGAGCCTCGTGCCTGGAAGGTCGCTTAAGATCGATACTTGATTTATTAAGTTTTTATTGTAACTTGAAATTGAACATCCACGTGGATCCAGTGGCGGCTTTATAAATTTGAAAGTGGTTGATTGAAAAGGAAGCCAAGAAAAAGTTCAATGGATATGTATCTATTTTTTTTTAGATGTGGTACGGATTGAAACGTTTGAATAATGAGATGAGAAAAAGGGATGCTGCGCCGATCCCCAAATCAATTGTGATAAGAACTGAAGATGGTTGGATTAAGAAGGCAGTCAAAGACGGATGTTTAAATATATTTTTTACTTGTTGTTCTTGCCAAGATACATTCGTAAAAATGCCCGACAATGTCTTCGTCCTTGTATTGCGTTTCGTTCCCTGTGCGTAAACACTGTCAGTAATGGTTCCATTACTGTATTTAAAATAAATCTCGTTGTAGGAGGTGCCATAGTGATACACTGCGTTTTGCACACAAACGATGTCCAAGCTTGCATGAAAACGCAATGTTTCTTATTGGACATTTCGGGTTTAATTTTATTGTGGATTCTGGTACTGCCTATGTTTTTGGTTTCTTGTTGTTAGCAACGTCAATAAAAAAATACCATTTGGGACGTACCCATAAAATGTTTTCCACACTTTGCCTTTTTTTTTTGGAGCTGAATTTTGGATTTTCACCTTTACACCCTTTGACGCTGAACGCTGTTGTTTATTTATTGTTTGTATTGTTGGCTAACTCCACATCAAAAGCGGGTATTTTATTTATAGTTGTTTATTTCCACAAAATGGCACGGCAGTGACGAACAATGATGGAGTAGAGTGCACCATTTTCGATGGAGTTACGATGGCTTGTCTGCGTGGTAACAGAGCTACTCAGTGCTCTACAAAATCATGTATATTACATGATGCAAAAGCAGCATCAACCACCACAGAAGCCACCGCTACATCCAAGCCTTCGCACATTTTTATCATATTGGAAGGTTTCGATAACTTTACTGTAAGCAAACCGCTGTAAGCAAACACAGCTGTCAAAGCGGTATTGTATTGTCATAAACAAATGTCGGCCAAAATCCTTTGCCAAAAAAATTGTGTGGACTTTATTCGAATTCATGTCAGTTCTAATACTCATAAACCTTTTTGCTATAAATACCATAAATACTATGATCAAACGAACGTTGGACTAGTGGATGAATTCCATACACAATTCGATATTTTGTCATTGTTATGAATATAATATTCATTGAATGGGCTACTTCTGGTAACAATAATAATTTTATCATACGTGTAATTAATAAAAGAAAAATAAAAAAACACTGACCGTTTCATGGTCAGTGTTCTATTGATTCTTTTCTTTCCTGATGTATAATGAGAAATAGTATTTGATTAGTATCGAATACTATTTCTCAGTATACATGCGGAAAACAAAAAGTTTACTGAGTGTCCTCCGTGCCTCGGAAAGCACCTTAAGTGCTTTCCGAGGTACGAAGGAAACTAATTCTTTTTTTCCCGTCTGTCTACTGCAGATCTTTGATAGTCGCTACAGGCCCGAACAGAGCAAACTCTGACAATCAGTCTTACTGAGGGATATCGTATTACCCAGTACTAATTGGCTGTGGAGGTCTGACAGGCAGTAACTCCATGTAAAATACTGATTTTCGGCTGCATCTGATTAGACTTGAAGCCGACCTATACACAGTTGGGATGGGCTAGGCAGATGATGATGATGAGTTTCGGTTTTTAATCAGGGAGACGTAGACGATCATTGTGTATCAAATAGTTTGCATATTTTGTCTTTTGGTAGCTTTTTATTCGTTTAGTAACATTCGCTGGCGGTAAAGAGGTGGTTTGGGGTTTTTGGGGTTTCGATTTTCTTTGTCTAAATGAAAGTCCTTAAGGGTTTGATCGAATATTATTCTCAACAGAGTAGACATCATTTTCTATGACAATTCTTAATATCGGCTCTACTTGCTCAAATCTCTCATCGTGCACAATGCGGTATCATCGCGTGAATTATTGTAATTTTTTTAAAGATCCCAAATTATAACTTGACAACCCCTTTTCGTCGTCTAATAAAATCAATAAAATACTCGTCTTGTCACCCCACCGCGATAATTTGTGGAATCACTTCTTTAAATGACTGTCAATCACCATTTATTAAGTAGGGGTAAATCATTTAACAGTGACTAATCTACTGGCAGCTGTAGACGCTATCAGTATTTGGCATTTCATGCTCCTTTACGTTACCGAATCAGAACGAAATTGTTTATGTACAGCTCCCACGATTGTAAAGAACTAAAAATATTAGACGATTGGAAAAGCCGCCAAGGAACTAGCGCTAAGGACTCACGGCTTAAGACCGCGAGTAGATCCAAGTCATTTGGTTGCTTACATATTAGTCAGGCCACTTGCTTAAAAGACGATGACTTAGGAGTAACCATAAGACTTTAAACATTAAATGACGCGCTTAAAGAACTTTGATCCTCACAATTCGAGACCCGCAACCTTGCTGCACACACCATATGCACGTAATTGATATCATTATAGACTCGGGACCGTGTAATTCAAACAATGCTGCATATTAAATGCGCAATTAGTGCAGCGTTCATAATCATAAACTATATAACGTATCCTTTGACCACAAAAGGTGTTGTCTCAAAATATGTTTAACGTTTTTTGTCATCGTTCAAGCCTATGCATTTTGCTTAAGTTGTACATTCTTTTATGTCAAATAGATCCCTCAAAAGCGTTTATTAGTTTCTTCATCCCTTCTTAGCAGTGAAAATGATATGATGACAGATAAATGAGACAATGCCAAAAATGCCTGCCTTTAACCGTTCTTCGAGGTTTGGCTGGCAAGAAGAAAAGGTGCAACAGATGGTAATTTTTTCTTCAGATGAAAAATCCTCGAAATCCTACTCAACTAATTAAATATAAGACAACTCTTGTTAAAAAACAAATGGCGAAAAAGAAAAATTGGCTGAACTAAGCATAGGTTGAATATCAACAGGTGGTACACTTGCTCCAAAGTTCCAAGGCGGAATTAGAGGGCGTCCGTCGTGACAATACACCCCAACGGTGTGTAGCCTTTTGTACCTGCTCGCTATTCATCAAACATCGCAATCGCATGTTTGTATGATTTTGTACAGGAAACAAGTGCGGGTCTCATACGGATTTGAAGAACATAAAAGAACATTTAACCAATCAAACGATTTCATTCGTATACCAAACTATTACCATAATATTGAAATTTTTGTCACCACGTATGCCAATTTTCTTTTTCTCCGTTTACTGGTTTTTCTGTACTGTATATATCGAGGACAGCCTTGTCATCGAGACACCTTATGTTGTGTTCACAACCCTCAGGAAAACGAATGAAAGTCAACGCACAACCCGTTGACATTCTGCCAGTAGTGCAAAAGTTAAATCGTGGAAATACTTCTTGTGCGTTCACCTTAACTTTTTCCTGCTCTTATTTGTTCTCCTCTGCTCAAGATCGACCCAACTCCAAAGTTGTTCCGAATCTAACCCGAATTAGTCTTTGCATTTTATGCCTGTACGACGTCAAGTGTCCTGCAGGATACTTTTGTAGTTAATATTCTAAGATATAATTATGCCCTCCCTAGTTTCTTATTGGTAAGCTACATTAGATCTTAGAAGCATCAGTATCCGTGAGCATGGGGTAAAATATAAAATGGCTGTTTTGGATTGGATGTAGTTAGTGCAGCTCTCCAAAAGCGAATAGTAGACTAGAATAGTAAAGATGGCCCTGAAGTAGAGATGGCAAATCTCTACTTCAGGACCATCTTTACCTTTGGGTACTCAATGGTGCGTACTAAGGTACCATTTTTGCATAGATTTGGTTAAGGTTAATAACGTATTGCAAGTATTCTAAATCCTTTTTTCCGAGACCACTCACATTTCTAGAAACCGGTTTCAGAGCTTTGCATTAGATGAGATGGTAGATGCATTCTTCGATCTAAGACCATAATCTATGTAAAAATGAATGCTGCTATAATATGCAAACACTGACAAATAAGTCTTTCTAAAGAGTCAATCAAATAGCAACGCTGCTTGGCGGCGAAAGAATAAAGCTTATAAATACTTTCTAGTACTATTTAGAGACACTGTACTTAGTCATAAGTTTTGTTAGTTTATATTATTTATGAAACTTTTTTCTAAAACTAGTGTCCAGAAAAAAAAATTGTTCACAAAGGATTTTCTAATGCCACAGATTACATTACGTGCATTAAAAGTTATGCATACCTTAGTTCCACCTCTACAATCGGCATTAAGACCTACAACGGCTCTAAAACGTTCATTAACCCAAACTTTGTTATCTTAACAACAAAGGTTAACAACTCCAATCAACAGCTCTTAAAGGCGAACTCGACTACAATTTCAACTAAATTGTGTACAGTCTGGGTAAAGTTTCCTCTAAAAACTTGTCAAACGATCACAAAAGATGTCTCTGCATGTTTTCACTTCTACTAAGAGGAAAAGTATTGCGGAAACATAACAGCGTTGTAAGTACATAACAGTTTGAACTTACTCTTATTAAGTTACCGTAAGTCGTAAGCCGATTAGCTAGTACCATTAAAACAGCAACTGGACTCCGCAATCAGCATTGCTTCGGCGTCTTAACTTAAGTACAAGTTTGTAATACGTGTAACTTTAGAAAAAAATTAAACTCACCTCTTTCTTGGAGCTCAGCATGGCATCCCAGGATGAGGACTGCGAAGAATGCGAGGTTCCACATGGTCACAGTTTCACAATGTCACAGTCACATTCACAAAAACACGGCACCGATCATGCTAGCAGTCACAAGTTAGGGCTGGCGGGAGGCTTCGAGTTCCGCCACGTCCGCTCCGCTCCGAAGCGCAGCCTTATGTGACGTGAGCCGGTGAACGCTTGACGGTTGATGGAGCCCGGCCGCTGAGCGCTCTATGCTGTGCTGTCGACTACAAATGCACTTGACCGCAGATGCGACACTCGCGTACAGCTCTACAATACAAACGACTGACACATCTGGTGGTAATCTTGTGTTTTTGAATAATCTTTGTGTTCTTTTTTTTGTTTTAGTTTGTTTTTGTAATGTTTGTTTTTGGTTTTGCTTGTACATTAAACAGATAGTGGTGATGGAACTAAATTTGTTTAGGGACATTTAATATAAAATTAGTCTTCTATTAGGAATATGAAGTGACTTTTTTTTACTGAAATATTACCCATTTAAAAATTTTATTATTTTTATTTAGTTTCGTCGAAAATTTCTGCTTCAAAATTATATAACAATTAATTATATAACAAGGTCGTCATCAGATGATGACGACCTTGTTATATTTAAAACTTAATTAAGAAAAGGATAGGCAGATGCCTATCCTTTTCTCAACAATGTTGGGGTCGGCTTCCAATCTCACCGAATGTAGCTGAATTCCAGTATTTTAGATGGAACAACTGCCTATCTGACATCCACAACCCATTTAGTTCTGGATAGTACAAGCCCCTTGGTAAGACTGATTCCCAGAGTAAATATAAGGTAAAAAAGAAGGTAAGGTAATGTAAGGTAAATGTAAGGTGAGTATATATGTAGGTGTTAAAAACTATCTTTAATCATGGAATATAATTAAAAATATGTTTAAAAATTCTGAATGCAATTAGTACTACATAGTCTAACAAAATATGTTCGGCCCAAACGTGCGAGTCCTATAACTCAACGGTTGATCCATTCTGCGCATCAACGATCTATGCTAACGTAGTAGTGCGTCTCTGAGGCTGTATCGCTGAGCGGTGCGGGCGTGCGCGCAATGTCCAGGTAAACCTTCCCGGGCAGCCGGCCGGGGTACGCGGAGTGAGGGGTGAGGGGTGCGGGGTGCAGGCTGAGCGACGGGGGGGGGGGCTCTGTGCTCAATGCACTTGCGTCCCGCCTGAGATGAGCTGAAAGGTCCCACGTGTTCAAAGAACTCAAAGGTTCCATTCAAAATGATCGCCGGGATTACTGGCTGCACATTCTGACAAACATTTTTAGATTATTAAAAAGTTTGAGTTAGGGTTGTCTGTCTGCCTGTTGTTGTAAATGTGTTGCTCGGATTTAGTCGATTTAATTATGTGTTAAGGGAGATCGTGCTAGTGATGCCAAAAGGTTGATGAAGAAGTAAAGGTTATTCGAATATCTTGTTATCTGATTTTCCTGTTAGCTTTTGTAAGATGTATGACGTATAACTGTTGGGAAAAAAGGGTTTATCTAATTGTCACATGGTATAGTGTAGGTGTACCGTCATGGCCATTTTGAATACATTTTTTTTAAATGTAGTGTCAATTTGATTTATAAGTGAATTTGCTAAAAAATATTATGTAATGTTTCCTGACTTAGCGTAAAAAGCAAGTAAGCAATGTTGAACTTTGGTTTTGACCCAATTTTCGCAAATTAAATTTTCTTTGTCCATAGTTACTAGATGATCATCATCTGCTTAGCCTTTTCCCAAACTATGTTTTTTGGCATCAGCTTTTAGTCTAATCGGATGCATCTGATACCAGTAAGTATGTTATCTATTCTGCCTATCTGACCTTCACATCCTCTTGATAAGACTGGGAGTTACACTTTCGGGCTTCTGACTACTCATTTCAACTGTCAAAGATCTACAAATAACATCCGGAGCATAACTATTTAAAACCACTCGATTGGCCGTCTAATCCAATCGGAAACGTTCAATTTTGACATTTCTTTCGATAGTGATTCGGTTATGAAGATATCAATTGACAGCTATTTGCAGTCGAGAGTAAAATCGAATGAAAATTAAAAGCACTTCATACTAATTTAAGCAGCGTATGAAGTAAGAGTTCATATTGTTTAGATAAGGTGGTTATATACGTACGTTACATAAAAATTGGTTCTTGAGTTTGATTTTAAATATTTGGGTGTATGGAGATCGTGATTGTGCGATCCTGAAACCGTCGGCGTGCCGCAGAACATCTCTTCATCAAAGAATACGAGACGTGATGGATCCATTTGCTGACCTCGCTTCCAGTCCATGTATAGGCTATCGCCTGACGTGGTCCGTAGCCTAGTTTTGGAAATAAAGCCCTATTTCCGAAGCGTGCATTCATCAACCGCAATCCCCATTGAACTAAAAAAATAATTATATAAAGAAAGTAATACATGTCATCACAATAATATCACTATCGATAAGGTATGCGAAGACTTGTCATTTTTTACCCACATTTGTTATTTTATCTACCATCCAGGCACAAACTATACTGTTACTAATAAACTCATCCCTATAACCTATAAATATAAAAAAGGGTTATAGGGATATAAACCAAGGCAGTACTACATAGAGTCTATGTAGTACTGCCTTATTGTGGTTAAGGTTTACCCTCCCTGGGTTTACGTAAACCTTCAATAATTCTAACAGTAGTAACCCTAGTATTCATATAATATAAACGTGAATCCAATCCGACGGCACGGTTGGCGCAGTGGCCAAGCGATTGATTGCTGCGCTGCCTGTCGCGGGTTCGATCCCTGCACGGAACAAATATTTGTAAGGCCTACTGATAGTTGTTCCGGGTCTGGCTGTTTGTGTATGTCAGTTTCAATGTTTGTAAACGCACCCCCGATACAGGAGAAATTACAGACAAAAGAAGTAAACGAGTTAAAATAATTTTAAAAATAATTTAAAAAAATATTATTTATAAATTTGTTAAAGTGCTACCTATTATATTATATACCTACCTATATTAGTCTTAAGTACCAAATTGAAGAATGAGTGTATAGAGACTTACCGACGCAACACAGTCAAACGGTTTTGTGGGGCTTAGTTTATAAGTTTTCATACCTTTTTGTCAATATAAATAACAAATAAAAAAATTACAATAATCACAGGTTCTTTTATTAATAATTAAAACACAAATTTAATGGTAAAAATCCAAAACAAAATACACTTTGTTTTACATTATGACAATTTATTGGTATAGTTCAATACAAAAAAAAGTCAACAGCAAATCGGGAACTACTACTTTATAAGACTACATTATTGTGATGTAAAAATGTAACATCAATCACATATTAGTTTCTTTATAACTTAAGGCACCATAATTTAAAATATACAAAAACTTAACTTAACTAACCTTATTTATGAAACTAGCGACCCGCCCCGGCTTCGCACGGTTGCAATGCTGATACTAAAATATACTACAGAGTGACAGCTTTTTTGTCACTGCCGCAACCGCTATGTCCCTGCATTTTAAATCTGTAATATCTTCAAAAATATTCATTTAAATTATATGCTGTAAAATAAAGGGCCATGTTCATCTATATTAAATGCACAATGTATTTAAGGTACTTAATTGGATAAGGATTAATGCTTTATTGCTTAAAATCGCTTCGTAAATAAGCCATTATTTCTCGTAAGAAGTAAAAGATAAAAAATGGTTATTGTAGGTTATCCCTAAGAGTTAAACATATACCATCGCGGATTTTTTTGTAGACCTTTTTAAGGTGAACAATACTGTAAGTACATTATTTTGATCTATCTCGTAGGGTTCAGCCTGCGTTTGCACTGTAAGCGCAAACAATGTGTTTATTTACGACAACACACTAGAAACCTCTAAAATTTTCAGTGTTTCTCCAGTATATTATGCATGTATTATACATATAAACCTTCCTCTTGAATCACTCTATCTATTAAAAAACTGCAGCAAATTCCGTTGCGTAGTTTTAAAGATCTAAACATACATAAGGACAGACAGACAGCGGGCGCCTTTGTTTTATACTATGTAGTGATTGTCAATGAGCTGTTACAATAAATTATGGTGTACAAGACGAAATCCATGTCTTTATTGTACAATTATTTATTTTCAGGAACTAGGGCAGGTTCGGGTTCTCTGGTGTTTTAGGATATGTGGACGGGACACTTGGTCTGCTGCCACATCTTGCTGGTTTTTAGGTCAGAAACTGTAACAATAATGATAAACATTTATGTTAAAAAATAAACAATTAGAATGTAGTAATGTTTCCAGGTGATTCAGGTTACGCTCTGGCTAAGCCAAATTGTTTGGAAGCGTGGTACACAGATTTGCACATAAGATCCTGCGTCGTGAGTACTTCAGGGTGTAGAAAGGGCGCTTTAGGTGCTTGAATACAGCCCAACTAAAGTGGGATGCATCACCAACGCTTGTGCAGTTCTGTATAACATGTGTATACGGGCCCGCTGACCAGAAAATGTGTTTTAGTAACTTATAAGACCTATTTATCCTGCTTATGCGTATTAAGTTTCATAAAAATCGGTTCTTTCATTTTGAAAAATAAGGACTTGAAAGTTTGTATGAAATGCCGTAGGCGTAAATGCTTTTAACAACGATAGTTTATTATTAATTTGTGGAGCTCAGGGCTAAATAATTACAGCCGCCCAGATCGATGTTTAAGGTTAAGCAGCGCTAGCCGAGGTCGGTCTGTGGATGGGTGAGCATCTATTACACACCGAGATCCTCCCAACCTTGCCATTAACACCACAGATCCGGACTCCGTCACTGCTACTGAGAAATTCCTCATGGAAAAACACATTAACATTTTGCCCGACCCGGGAATCGAACCCAGGAGCAACGAGGCAGTCTAACATACTCGTACTTGTAATAAACCAAGTATATCCTTACTTTCAGATCATCCAAAGGTTCTGTAAAAAGGCGCCTTGTGCAATAAGACCACCCACACATGCATGTATTCAGATGCATACTACATTACATACGTTTCTCTGTTCCCCGATCCAATAATCTGGATCTATTCAAACTTCGAGTTAGTTAGTTTCTTCTAGGCATGCGCGATTTAGCCTAGGCCGCATCATCGCTTCACATCAGGCGACATAAAACCAATACATACCATTATTTATAAAAATCTCTTTTGTTGTATGGAAGCCCCTTTAAATATATATTTTATTCTGTTTTTAGTATTTGTTGTTATAGCGGCAACAGAAATACATAATCTGTAGAAACGTCAACTGGCTAACTATCACGGTTCATGAGATACATTCTGGTGACAGACGGATGGACAGACGGACGGACAAAGAAGTCTCAGTAATAGGATCCCGTTTGACCATTTGGTTACGGAACCCTAAGAACAAAAATACTTGGTCTCTCATGGCGGTCTAGTGCGTCGAGTATGTTTGCTGAAATGCTGAGAACAGGGTAGGTAGATAATATAACAGTCATCTATACTATACAACCTGTTTTTTTTGATATCCCTTAACTCTAGGGTTATATTCTGTAGGTAAAAATAATACTAAAACTCCTAGAATAGGTGGTCCAAAAATGCATAGTTTCGGAGATTTAATCATAATTAAATTAGTTCAAAAATTGGCACCAGTATAACGAATCTTTACTTTTGCGAGGTTGCCAAACTTCGCAGTAATGTAGTAAAATAGTAGTAGTTTCATTGATGAGTAATTCTTTTTATTCAAGCCAATAATTCTTATTTAAAGCTAAAAAAATGCGAAAAAACAAAAAAAAGTATGATTGAAACATAATTCATATGTCAGTTGATTCTTTGATATGGTCTCAATCATATCCTAGAGTTATGGGATATAAAAAAAAAAAACAAGTTGTATATGTTTTGCAAACAAGAAAATCACATATGCATGTATATACCTCCTTTATGAACTGAATATAATACTTATGTACATAAACCTCACAATGGACCTTTGAACGCCATGTACTGGGTAAACTACTTGCTCTTAAACGACAATTAATATTCCAGATACAATAATACCAGTATATTATTGTTATTTGTGTACTTGTTCCTTTTACTGAATAGGCTCGCCAAGTCGCCACCTATTAATAATAAATAAACAAAATACTTTTATTCAAAACGCATTATTTTTCCATAATAAAAAAAAGGAGCCCTCAGCTCGGCTCTCCTCTATTTGTTGCAACCTCTCTTAGTCTCCTGCTAAGACTGTAAGCCAGTTTAGGCCCACCGGTTTATGAATTTCATAGATATCTCTTGAAGCCAGGCCCATGCCTTCTTTTTCCTTTTGGTCCAGACCATATTGTTGTTCTGTTAGTCTATTTTTCGTCCTTTGAACGAGATACGTGGCCTGCAAACCTTGATTTCAGTTTGTTTGAGTGCTCTATTGCATTCAATACTCTTGTTCACTGTATCTGTTATTTTTAAAATATTTTTTTTTAAATTCCTGGACATGGTTCGATCTTTTCTGATATGTGGGTAACATGATACATCTATCACCGCCACCTTACATGGGACTCAAACATAGCTGGCGAATTGTGGCTGTGTCATTTGAGATGCACCTCTACCTAACCCTTCGGGGAATACAGGCGTGATGTTAAGTTATTTGTATTCCTGAAATACATGATCCATTCTATTTTATAATGAAGATGTATTGGAATAGTCGTGGGCAACACCAGGTTAATTCGATTTCTTAATTAACTTGAATACCGTGACGAGATACAGCGTGGGCCGCACTTTGGTAGACTCTACGGCGCCTCCAACAAAAGCTGCCACACTGCTTTGTCAAATCTAATCACAAATTAATAAAAATGAATACACGGGTCCTAAGTCCACCCTTCCATAGCAACAATGATATACCATGGAACGGGTACAGCTTTTATATTACACCCATTTTCTAAAAGCCAAACCAAATCCTTTTTTGGATTTAGTTGAACTGTATTGCCATGAAAAGTTGAAAACATGCACTTAATTGTATTCCTAGAATTTCTTGGATACAATCGGCGGATTTTCGAATAAGGTACCTCCTCCAGCTACCTATCTTTGTCAAACCCATAGTTGCATGCTGTCTCAATCGAAGTTGGTCTAGTAGGGGCAAGCGTGAAGTCGAAGGTTCAATTTTCTGTTCTGGCAAAGTGTTACTGGTTTTTTCCATCTGGAATTTCTCAGCCACGGTGTCTTCAAGTGCTGTCAATTCTAGCATTCTTGTATTTCTTGATTCTTGAGTCCTTTAAACATAATTACCGTAGTGAGTAAAACTAGTTAGTGGTTAAATTGATGTATAAATTAATAATATTGTATTCAGTACATTGAATCTCCTAGAATGAAGTGAATCCAAAGAAAGAATACTCGTAGGAACGAGAAAATGTGCTCTGAGTAAATGATCAGGCGTTACGATCACTCACAGACCGCATCTTGAAATAACTTTTACTCCACTGCCATTCACATTGGTCTACGCTTGTAACAAAATATTTGGTTTGTAATGTTTCATTGACTTTGTAAAGTTTAGTTAGTTCACGGCAGCTAAAAAAAAGTCCTTTGCGCTATACATTTTGGTCAGCATTGTTATAAATTAATTTCTCCGATAATTTAAAATTGGATCCATAATTATACATAAAAAATCTGCCCAGTATTAATCAGTATTTTGATTAGTCTGTTATTGTAACCCAATAACAAAAATCTGAATGCTATGCTGAGGCTAGAAGAATGCAAAGTTTCGAAGCGCCATCTCGCTGACGCATGGCGAATCAAATATCGAACGAGTTCATTGATTGTAATAACACGTGTGCTCTGTTGGCAACGTAGTTGATTAAGTGGACTGTAGATGTCGCCCGTGTCTCATCCAGAGTAGGAAGGAAATTCTGGTCATTCGTTCCTATTAATTATCATATTCGTGCTCATGGCTAATTAATTACTGCCGTTCGGGTTGATCATTGATGGGTGACCACCCTTTATAAAACGAGTTTCCTCTGTGCCTCGGAAAGCAAGTTAACCCATTTTGACAGTCGTTACAAGTAGTCAGTAGCTTGAAAGTCTGACAACCAGGTTCACCAAGGGGTATCGTATTACCTGGTAGCAGCTGGTACTAACTGGGTTGTGCAAGTTAGATTGGCAGTCGCTCCATGTAGAATAACTCATATTCAGCTGTATCAGGTTAGACTGGAAGCCTACCCCAACATGTTGGGAAAAGGCTAGGCAGATGAATTATTTTATTCATTTTTCTTTTTTTTTAGTTCATTTATTTGTATGTATGAAAATAATAAAGAGAACTATCTCGATTGCACATCGAAAAGCACGTCAACCTGTTATACCCATCCGTAGTAAATGTACTATCATCAGTCTTCAGTCGTTGTTGGATATAACAGGCCTGTCCGATCGCACGCCATTCAACTTCGACTCTCGACAAATTTCATTTAGCTGCTATCAGCCACCGTATGTATCGTCGTACGATCTAGCCTGAGGATATACTCCTGCAATTCTAAGTGTCTCTAATTGCAATAAGTGACGTAATGTGGAAAGGCAAGTAAATGCTAGAAATGAATTGAATGGTGCTGAACACATGGCAACCAATCAAGCTATACAAAATCAGTTTATGCGGATCTCGCATTGCACAGAAAATCTATACGAAGTGAGGCCATGTTATGCTGGAACAGTCTAGCTTCGTGTGTGGTCGTGTGTGCTATTGCTTTTTGTCTAGAGACTCGTACTTCTTTTACTTGCAGTCGAATTTAATTTGTTCTCCGGCCTGGTGCTGCGCATTGGTTGGTTAATCCCATTCTTCATATCAGCGAGCTTGACCAGGCTGTTAACGTCAACGAAACTGCTGTAGGGAGTCTTACCCCAGATGGTGCCGAAGCTTAGTATCTGCAGACACATTTTTCTCGACTGGTTTTCACCCTTGCAGTCTGTTTCAAGACTGCCCCACCTGGTGTTTTTTTTGTATTTGAGCCACCTCCCATTATAATTTGCGTGAGGCTCATTTCCTCAGAAATCGGCACGAGTTGCTCCAGGTATCTTATATATATGTTGTATATAGGCTAGTCTGGTTCGAAATAGAAGGCTAAGCGATAGACTACTGCGATTTTGCAGGCACTCGTTAGGATTCTTACCACCTTGATGATGCTTGTGGCTAGTTTTACACACTGTGCTTCATCGAAGTCGTGATCGGAGGCCACCATCACCACCTTCACAGTTTAATTCCACCCACATAACCATAAGGCTCCTGGAGCAGTGCGAAAGCATTGTTCCGGTCATTAGTGACTATCATAAGCTCTTGGGTTTCTGGGTTGGTCTTCTACAGATTCGTTTGGATCACCTGATAGTTGGTGCTAAAAAACTATGAGTATGTATGGCTGGTAAGGTTCCTGATGTGGCTGGTGGCACCTTAGCAGTACACCACCGAAATGCGTTCAAACAACCAATGACATCTGCTATCTGGAATTGCACCCGTGCGAAGCAGAGACTGGTCTCTCGTTGGATTATAATATTACGCTTCTCTGCATACGTAAATTCAAAGTTTTCTTATGTTTTTTGCCATTTTTAGGTCAGTGTCATTTAAAATATGATTTATGGCCGTAACAAAACTGGCTTAAGTACCTGAGTTTTAACATTTTTGAAATAGTCATTCTGTGGGATTAAATGAACATAAAGGGTTGTATTGATGATTTCAAAGATTGTTATTCTACAAATACATACGTATTACGGTCGCGAATCGTATTTTTTTCAACATGTATGTTGGCCTGGCCCTGACCGGAACATTGCAAAAAACGTAAGAAAATATGAATTTTGATTTGGGCTATCCTGGCACTTCCACTATAAGTTGTCTTTTTGGCAGGTAGTAGACGGAACCCGATATATTATGTGAAACAATTATAAAGACTTTCGACCGCCAGATATTTATGTCACCTCTTGCGAGCAGCGATTAGACATTGCGAAGAGTCCAAAGACATTTTGACATTTCGTCATGCAACATGCAGTATGGGTGTTCGCAGCGTTTTTGGCTCACTGGTGAATAATACTGTGAGTAAATTAGTATTAACTACAGTGTATTTATATCCAAATAAAAGATATACATAAAACCGGCCAAGTGCGAGTCGGACTCGCGCAGGAAGGGTTCCGCTTACCATTATTTATAGAAACGGGCAAAAAAAACATCTAACACTTTTTTGTATGGGAGACCCCTTACATAATTATTTTATTCTGTTTTCAGCATTTGTTGTTATAGCGGCAACAGAAATACATAATCTGTAGAAATTTCGACTGGCTAACTATCACGGTTCATGAGCCTGGTGACAGACGGACGGACAGACAGCGAAGTCTCAGTAATAGGGTCCCGCTTGACCCTTTAGGTACGGAACTGTAAAAATGAAAGAAATGAGTTGTGTGTTGATGACAAGTAAAACAGAAGTATGAAAGACGACGACATCTGCACCGACCCTAAATAAATCAGAATTAGGGCAAGAAAATGACGTGTTTACTGAAGTGAATTCTTATCAAGTAGGCTTTCCCGATCTTCCTCTATGGTGCGGAGACATGCACACATTGCGAATGCAGGACCGATGCAAGATTGGCGCCCTGGAGATGTGGTGTTGGAGTCGCATGCTCAGGATAAGCTGGACCGCTCGTCGGACTTACGTGTCAATACTTAAAGAACTTAACACACTTGTGCAATTAATCCTAAGTTTCTTTGGACACGGTACCCGCAACAAAGATTCGATGGAGCGTTTGGTGATACAGGGTAGAGTCGAAGGCACGAGACCACGTGGTCGATCACCAACCCGATGGACAGACTCCATCAAATCTGTCACCAAGTTCCCTGTGGCAGAATGTGCTCGCCATGCGGCCAATAGAGACCGGTGGAAAAGGATCGCGAAGGCAGCGACTGCAGTTGTGGGCGACCCTCCATGACCACGACCACTCTGTCAAGAGTGAACGACTAAGAAGAGGTTAGGTAGGTTGGTAGGGTAGGGTAGGAGGTAGGTAGAGTAGGTTAGGAGGTAGGTAGGGTAGATTAGGAGGTAGGTAGGAAAAAGTGCATTGCAACGCATGCCGGGTACAGCAGGAATAAATATCTGTCCTCTGACTTACAATGTAAAACAATACATGCGTGCGTGATCTATAAATAACGCCCATAAAATGGCGAGCCGCATTCATTATAATGTTTAGTTTATATTTATTTCAAATGATTCATCAGTGAATAGTCTTGGCGTCTGCACAACCAACGTCATGGGGAACAGTCATCATTGATCGCAGACGATGCGATTTTATATAGGCTGACTGGTAATTAGTGACCGATACTTAAACACGTAATTATATTCATACATGATATGATAACAAACAAATTTCCCAAAGAAACATTTTTTTACTTACACTCTTCTATTTTCATCACAAGCTGATATGCCACAGACGCGCGGTTTTCATATGACTTTAGTATTATTGTGATAAAACTGAATGAGTATAAAAAAAATGTTTCTTCGGGAAAGTTGTTTGTTATCGTGAGTCACCCTATATAGATGATCTATTACAAATCGAAGTCTTTGGTATTTTACTTCTGTCTGGTTAAGGATTACCAGGTTTAACCCGTGGCTTGGCCTGCCTCTAGGTCGGAAAGCGGGATCAAAGTATCCTTTGGTGTCCAGGTCCCAGATGTTGCGTGGCACCTCCTGCTCTGTTCCTTGCGTGACCTCAACTGCATCTTGAAAGACCTGTAATGACTACGAGGTGCGAGAAACACTGGACCTGCACATCGTTGATCAAACCAGGTTATTCTAAAAATAAGGTTCTTTAGAACCTTATTTATAAATAAGGTTTTATGGAACGTTTTTTTTAGAGACAGCTTACTGGTTTCTACACGAAGTTTCGAAGTGATTTATTGTCGGCTTCCAACACGTTGTTTGTTCAGAAGTTTATGAATTTTTACTCATTTGGACCCAAAGAAGGGCTTCAGCTGACGTCAAACGCCACAGTAGCTGGTTATTTTCATCTTGTGGTTAGATTGTGTTGATGATTATATTTTTAGAATGGTGTATAAGAAGGATGCTCAAACAAAAATTAGGGTTGATTGAAACTGTAGCTATAGGACGGTAGTTTTTTTTGTGAATGGCATCTCGCAGTTCAACCTATAATAGGAGGTTGTCGTCTGCTTAACTGGACTATCCTGTGGGTGCCATAAGAGTAAGGCCTCCAGCCAGGGCATAAAACTTTCAAACTACATAAAAAAGGGCTCTCGTGACTCTACGTAAGAAAGGTTCTGCAAAGTTTGCATCGTATGGATGTACTTAGGCTTGGTGTGTGCGAACACGTCGCTAGCGTACGTCATAATGGGCCGGATCACCGCGGTATAGAGGCACAACTTGCACTTGAGTGACAACTTGCTTTTTGCCGAGATCATGAAATGAAGCCTACCCATAGCAATGGCAGCACGGTCGCGACCTGCTTTGATGTGCGCCGGGAAAGACAGGTGGTTGTCGAGAAGAACTCCTAAGTTCTTGGCTTGCTTCTCCCAGCGCGGGTTGCTTATTTCTACGCGGTTTAGAAAAGAGAACTGCCTGGCTCTTGTCAGTGTTCACCTGGATTCTCTATTTCCGAAACCAAGAGCCTAAGACGTTGGCTGAGGTTTGGAGGGTGCTGTAGATAGCGTCGTAACTGCGGCCGGTGTAATAAATGGCCTTGTCGTCCGCGAACAGGGCTGTATAGGGCGGTAGATAGATAGCCGGTAAAAAATCTAAAATCAGTGAAGTGTTCATTTTTAAACGACTTCTAAAAAAGGGGGAAGTTATAATAATAATATTTATTTGCTCAGACAGCAAATGGTCCTTGAGTTAGTGTACAAAGGCTTAAAAACCTATTTTAGTGTAACTATGGCTAAGCAAACGAGCAAACAAATAGTTGAGAAATATCTCTACATAGAAAATCACTCGCCACAGCAAATCACTCCTGACTCACCAGCACATGCGAGTCATATTTATCCACTAACATCTTCAGAATGCTGTTCGGACTTGACCGCGTTCTCTCTAGCAGCGAAACGTCTTCTTCCTCACCATCGCGTAAAAATCGTCAACATGAGCCTGAGCAAACATGCCAGAAGCACTACAAAAGTGCGGCAGTCCCGGGAGCATTCTGAAGCCGTTATTATATTGGACCCTAAGAGCATCCAGGGGTTTCCTCATGTAGTTAGCCCACAGGCTGCCCGTGTAAAAGATTTGACAGTAAGCCTTAAATAATGTTACTTTAACCTCCTTACTACAACAGGCAAACCTGCGGACCAACATATTACATCTCACTGCAAGAGTCCTGCGCTCGCGCTAGATGTCACTATGTTATGTCCACTATGTTATGTCCACCAGCATCTTTATTTTTATGTGTATTCATACTATGTGTGTTCGTAAAAACTCGTTTACTGAATTACTAACAATGTTTGAAAAGCTGTGGCGCTCGCCCCATTAATTGCCAGGTGACTTAGGAAGCTAAAAAAGTGACTATATTGCTCAGCACAGATTTGGCAAAAATACATCACCTATGGATTAGTGCCATATTTATTTGAGAAGTTTCTTTGAACCCTTGATTAATATGTTCACGCGCATTGAACGGTCGTCAATCACCAAAGCAAATGTTTGGCACTCAGCGTGCACCTGTACAGGTGTTTGATGTCTGAGGTGACAATAATTGCAGGTGCATAGTCCAGGGAATACCATCACCTGTTACAGCACTATTATTTTAAAATTGCTTCAGTGGGAAAGTGATGCAGATATACAGGAGGTATTATAGCTCCATCTCTTTCCCACACTGAATTTAGATTGAACTAACATTGCTATAAAAGTTCGTAGTTGGTCCCCACGTATTACATACGTGGGACACTCAGAAAGTTTTGCGAAACTAAAAAAAATTGTTCTATACGTACATATATTTTTATTAAATCTTTTCAAAGTACTTTCCACCAGCCTCTATACAAAGATTCATGCGCCTAAACCAGTTTTCAAAACACTTTTTCCAGTCCGCCGCAGACACCTCGTTTACAGCCTGCTCGAACCCAGCCAGCGCATCTTCCGGCGACGAAAATTGTATCCCTTTGAGCTGATTTTTTATTTTTGGGAATAAAAAGAAGTCACACGGTGCTAGATCAGGGCTGTAAGGAGGGTGACCCAGGAGTTTGACTGGCGTGCTGTCCAGGAAGTCCCTCGTTTTGAGTGCGGTGTGCGCAGGTGCATTGTCGTGGTGGAGCAGTAGCCCGCGGAGCCCTGTGTTTGGTCGCTTGTTGCTTATAACAGAGAAAACTTCTGGCAAACATTTGGAAGTATACCATTCGGCATTAATGCTTCTTTGATCCCGTAAGGGAATTGATACCAAGTGGCCAGTCAAATTAAAAAAGCTAGCGATCAAAATCTTACCCCCGCTTCTAGATCGCTTCACTTTGGTAGGCGTTGGCTCATTTTGAAACACCCAAACAGTCGACTGGCGCTTGGTTTCTGGGTCGTATTGATAAATCCAGGACTCATCACCTGTAACGATGTCGTAAACACGCCGAGACGAGCCTGCTTCAAATTTGTTAAGCATATCACGGCACCATTCCACCCGGGCCTGCTTCTGAGCATCGGTGAGGTTGTGCGGCACCCAGCGTGATACTATCCTCCTCACGCGAAGATGGCTGTGTAGAATCTCGTGAACGCTTCCCGATCCAATCTTCAATATGTGTTGAATCTCCTGATATGTAATTCGCCTATTGTCTTGGATTAAATTTTTCACTGCTAGCACGTTTTCTTCGGTAACAGCCGTCAAAGGGCGACCGCTTCTTTCGTCATCCCCCAAAGTTGGTCGACCGCGCTTGAATTCGTTATACCAACGATACACGGTTGCCTTGGAAGGGCCTTCATCCATGAATGCCATTTGAAGTCTATCGTACGATTCATCCGGTTTCAGGCGACACTTGAAATCGTATAAAATCATAGCTCTAAAATGTTCCCGGCGCAGATCCATATTTCAGTGAGACACAATACTTTGAATTAACTCGCAAAAAATGTGGAGGGAAATTTTGAAATTGGAACTTACTTATTTTTACTTATAAATAATCATATTTTCGAAAAACATAATAACTGGCCAGTCTCCCATATATAAAAACTTTTTTTCGCAATACTTTCTGAGGGGCCTGGTATATCCATCAAAAGTTTTTCATTGGTGAATCACAGGAGACGATTCATGTTCACTACAATACATTGTTCACTGACTACACACTGCAATGTTTTCATTGGTTAGAAAGTTGGTTTAGTCAATCAAAAACTCATCAAATATTTGAAACTAGGATTTTATGTGATTAATTTGACATTATGTCTTAAGTGAATAATTTCAACTATTTATAAAGGGCGACAACCATACTCAACAAGGTTATTATTATTATAGTTAGCCTGTATTGTCCCACTGCTGGGCAAAGGCCTTCCTCCATTCCTTCCAACGGTCACGATTCTGTGCTGCTTTTTTCTAATTCTCAAGGAAAACATTCAGTTCGTCCCGCCATCTCTTTCGTGGTCTGCCGCGACCCCGTGTCACTGATTCAGGGCACCAATCCAGAGCTTCGCGGGACAGCTCGTTCGGCATGCGACAGACATGTCCTGCCCAGTACCATTTATGTTTCGCATCCTTTTGAGCCACGTAAATGATTTGCGTTTTGGAGCGCAGTGTGGTGTTTCGAACATGATCTGTTAATTTTACACCTAAGATACTGCGCTCCATAGCACGTTGGCAAACCTTGAGTTTGGACTTTCCAATGTTAGTCAAATACCTACATACCAAGTTTGTGCACCGTAGGTCAAGATGGGGAGAATACACATGTCAAAATCTAAAACCAGATAACCACATACTTACGTAGAAGTATTACAATACACAAACTGGAATCAGCTCCGGCACGACGATCACGTATCGTCGATAATAGGAACGCCGATTGACTGCCTGAAAGTGGTGAGAAAGCTGTGGGGGCACAGAGGTAACGTCCCGACCTACGTGTTGCAGGAGGTGGGTTCGATCTCCCAAAGATGGCAGACTAGTTATTTTTTATACATTCCATGACAGGGTATCAATTAAAAGGATTTGCTGAAAAAACTACAAAAAAAACACAATGATGTCACACCCTTGAATTCATGCCTGAACTACCAACCTTAAATGTATTAAAAATAATTATATAGGTAGTTTGTTTTTTGACGATAGGTACTTTAATATCGGTAACGAATCGGAACTATGAAAACAAAATGATTTGTAACAGTTGTGAATCGTGAACTTTTGTTATTCGATGACGAGTAGGAACTGGGGGTCTACTCTCTTTCTCTGAAACGTAACTTTGGCAACTAACGAAAATTAAATGTAGTTACGTTTGTGACCTTATTTTATATCATTTGCGGACACAGTAAAATTTAATACATTCGTTCACGTTAATTGTCTGTGAATTCGAACTTCTTGTGTGCGTCCGCAAACGATATAGATTAGGGTCACAAACGTAACTACGTTTAATATTCGTTCGTTGCCGAAGTTACGTTTCGGAGAAAGAGAGTAGACCCCCAGTGACGGGTCGGGCATAACTCTTTAAAAGCTTATTTCAATTTTTTTTTTTTACTATAAGGTTACTTTTATTCTTAACCAGGTGTAAGCAAGTAAAACATCATTCATGTTTATCTTTTACTTCTAAGGCGAGTCGTTACTGAAAATCCTAGACACAAAGGTGTTTCAAGACAACCTTCAACGCGACCACCTTCTCCCCGCGAATGTTATTAGTTCCACCTAACTCGTCAGCAAAACACGGCATCACGATGTGCAGTTCTACCAGTTCAGTATTTTTCTTGAAATGGATTCAGCTTGCCTAGCTAAGATCCAGTCCAGAACTGAAACTCAAACTCATAGCATTTATTTCAATTAGACCATTACAGACACTTTTGAAAGTCAAAACACAAAAAAAATGCGAAGCTACAGTCCCAGTCACAAGACATAATAACTTGTGAAAGTACTGTAGTAAGAAGTTTATTAAGCCTAATTTTAGTCTTAAAATGATTGAAATTCAAGAAAATTATATGACTTTATTAGCAAAAAGTTTTAGAATCAGCTGACTAGAGAAAAACTATGTGTCATACTGTGACATAATGATCTATTAAAAAAATCGTGTAAAAATCGTTTAGCACGATCTCAACAAAATCTTTCGACGTAAGTCCAAAAGCTTGTCGAATAGAAAACTATGGAAATGTATGCGCCGAAAATACTCTTGTTCCATAAGAACGGCCTTCAATAGAAATATCTCAGTAAAGTAATAAACAAATAACAAAGCCGACACAAAATATTCTCCTGGTTATTGCCAGATACTAAACGAAGACAAAGATTACGTTTAACAGATCTGCTAAATGGGAAGTAGGTATAAACGTATTATTTATGCATTATGTATTTATGAGCACTGGTTCGATGAGGCGTAGGGTAAAAGCTCCTGGAAGGACTTGGAAACCTTAGACCAGCAGTGGGCGAGTACATTATCATCTGCCTAGTCTTTTACCAAGGGGGTCGGCTCCCAGTATTACCGGATGCAGCGTAATACCAGTTTTTCAAGTGGACCAACTGCCTATCTGACCTACACAACCTAGTTGGTACTGTGGAATACGATTCTCCTTGGTAAGAGTGGTTGTCAGACTTTCGGGCCACTGACTACCTGTAACGACTGTCAAAAATCTGCAAACCTCGGACTAACGGTTTAATATGCTTTCCGAAACACGGAGGAAACTCGGTATGTAATGGTGGTCCATCCACAGACAATCCGACGTTCAGAAGATCGACCCGTGCGGCTGTTAATATTTAGCCACGATTGGCGAAAAGAATAAAAGGGGAGGTGAACGAAATCGGAATGACCATTTTACAAAGAATTAAGACTAAACAGATTAAGACCAAATAGTAATTACTTTAAATAAATAGTATTGTCATCCTATCTCTCTAGCGGTCTGTCAACTAGCTTATAGTCTATCCAAATGGACTGTCTCGTTGCCCTTCTGATTTCGACAATACGGAAATAAGGGATTATTTGGTGATAAGATGCTATTTCGTTAAACTGTTTGTCAGTTTTTCGGTCTTCTATATTTCCGTGATGACTGTCAATTGGACGGGAACAACGGGCCTACTTTCCGCGTTATAATTGATCTCGAACTGCCGTCGTGTATTAGACGGTCACCCGTCCCTGGACGAGCATTAGCAAGCGTTGCTTAACTGAATCTATCCGGCTGCTATTAAGTACTGTACCACGAGCCCGTCAAATAGGCATAATTGTAAGAAAAAAAAACCCTTTCTTTTCGACCAGGTGTCGATTGATCTATGCAAGGCCGAAGTCGGCGCTTGCGGTGGTGTTGCGAAACTCCGTTCGGATGTGGAGCGATCTAATTATAGGTAGTCGAGTCTCGTGCGCGCGCGTCGTTCGCCCGCCAGTTTCCTTCTCATCTTGTACAGAATCACCTGTAATTGACGATTCCGACGTTCAAAATTAGGTTTAAAGAATCATTTGTTCTATAATAGAAAGAATCTCTTCTGTTTCAAGAAATTATGACTTGCATTTGGCAGGTGCTTGTAAAGCCATAAAATATGCGTATCTAAGTGACACAAAATCGGTTATAGGGTAAGATTGGGTTGAGAAACAGGGCATTTTAAACGCATATAGACAGGCTTGGTCATTCAATCAATTTGAAGTTCATCTCAAGCACCAAAGGTGTATTCGTGGACCTTAAACGCTTTCTCGCCATAACATCAGAATGAGAGCGGTGGTGGTCGGTAGTCACGCAGTCGCCGAGAATCGAGTAAAGTGGCGTGCGATTAGAGAGGCTTTTGTCCAGCAGCTGCTGTAGGCTGATACTGACGATGAAGCTTATATGAACGACTGTTGTTTTAATAATGAAAAGAGTATTTATTCTGCTCTGTTTTTGTTGCGTGAAGGCCCGTAATAAATGACACTTCTCATATAAAAGAAAATCAACTCGGTCTTTGTTATTGAGCCATGGAAAGATTTTATTATTTTACTTTAAAAACAACAGATTCTTGAAAGGTTTCATGCATTTCTTTTTAAATTTTGTTCCAAGATGCTTACAGAACATTAATGAAAATTAAATTCTTCAACCATGTTTTTGTTTTTTAAACTGAAACTCGCATTCAGTGAATTCCCTCACACCACGTTTGCTATGGCAATGGTACGCGAAAGCGACGTCACTTGAGGCTTATAAAATTAATGTGACCACTTCAATAAGACTTACGAAGACGAAATTTACGCAATGGATGCATGTACAAAGAAGCTCTTTCTTTGAATATCCATACCAAAGAAGCTCATAATGACTATGCCTAATTGTGTGTCATAAACTGAAACCTAATAACCATTTGTATCTACGTCCCAAACAATGTTGTGTAAATTGTACTGTTGCTATAGATTACCTATACTTAACTTGTATCGCTGGAATATCAATAACTTTTACAATTATACCTGAGTGTTTGCTTGTGTGCTAACGGAGCTGAATACCGTTGACAAATAATTAAACCATTAGCGCATCCTTAATAGTGATGGGTCGAGAGAATATTCTCTCACGGAGAATGTTTTCGGATCGAGAATATTCTGCAATATTCTGCAACGTTCTTTTCGACGGAGAATTTACGAGAATTTAAAATTGGATTAACTGACTGCACTAACTTTTTTTTTTTATTGGAGATCATCAAATATGCCAGGGCCACGGTATCTCTTTCGAACAGTCCCGCAGCCCTGGCAGGCATTCTCGGACCCCTTCCGACATTTCCTTGAGGCGCGCGTGGAACATGAACGCGCCGTCGTCACGGCCTGTCGTCATAAGACGGACGGACGGTGAGCTAGCCCTTTATTCACCGTCCACAGGCCCGCGCCTACGGTGGCCGGGGGCCACTGGTTGCCCCCCGACGCCCGGGGCGTCTGCCACGGCTGAGACGTGATGCTCTCTCCCTCTTACGTTCCGCTACCACCTTCGCTAGCATGACTGCTTCGCAGAAGGAGGCGACGGCTTCCCATTCCCTCTCGCTCCGGACCATGGATTGAACCAGGCACGGACGCGAGAGGTCGCCGCCGCCAATCGCCGCTACGAGAACACGGCGGTGCTCAGCCCAAGCGGGGCAGAGCTCTACGGTGTGCTCCACCGTGTCCTCCGGCCGATCCTCGCCGTGATAACATCCGGGCGTTTCATCCCGCCCGATTTGGTGCAGGAACCTCCCGAAACAACTCTCACAGAGGTTACTTATCGCCGCCATTGTGATGTGCCCTGCACGGCGTTGCAACAGTCGCTCCTTCCATATATGTCACCATGAGATCGCGTGACTGCTCTACCTGACGTTCGGCTGAAATCCAAATTTTATGCAAAACTTGTCGAATTGCTCATAATTGGAAAATTATGAACAAACCACAACGTTACAAAAAAGAGTCTGAAGAACCAAATCCAACTACCTCGGCCACAAGCGAAAGAGAAGTGCCTACAATCAATTTAGACAACGAATCTGAAGAGAGCTCATAAGAAAGAAGAGACAGAGGATGAGCCAGTAATCTTGGCGGAAACAGACCACATCAACTTAGATGGCATGGATCAATCGTTATTAATAGACGAATAGCATTACTGCATTAACAATATCATTCGATTTCAAGAAATGTTAAGATTGTGGTTGTTACTTTGTTTTTAATTATTTAGGTAAACCATACACCGTTCTTATAACGTTATTTTTTTTTAATTTTACTAAGTCTGTTTATTTGTATAACTCATAAAGTTTGTTCTTATACAAAAATCCTAATTTAACAATAATACCATAGGAATTTTAAGCGAATTTATGGAAATTTTCTTGGAAATATTCTCGGGAATGTTCTTGCTCAAGAGAATTTACTGAGAATTTAAGTTGTGGAGTAGATTATTTAACGTAGACTTCGTAAAAGTTTAAAATGCACTAAAAACTATTACGCTTAAAATAAATTAACAAAAAAAGTCATTCAATTTTTAAATTCTCGTAAATTTCCTGCCAAAAGAAAATTCTCGAGAACTTAACAGCAAAGTTCTTGCAAGGAGAATATTCTCGGGAATTTACCATCACTAATACTTAACAATAATGTGTGTGTCTGTATTACAACATAAAGAAGTCATGTATTGTACTGAGAATCAATATAGTTTTACTATTTGGGAGGTCTATGTCCAGCAGTGGACGTATTTTGGGCTGAAATGATGAATGATGAATAAAGCTAGAATTACTTTATAATCAGAATTCTTTATTATACAGTTTAAAATTTTTTTTCAAGATTTTTTTTTTTTTTAAATATAGATTAACGAAGACCAGTCAATAATCGATTTTCCTGGAATTATTTCAACAAGCTGCATGCTCCTCCATGGTGTGGTTTCTAAGACGCATCGATTCAGCTTCAATGATATACATTGGTTGTTCTTTCCCTTTCAAGGGAACAACATAAACGTTCGTAGTAGTCCAAATTCACTCTAATGTATTTATTCCAAGGCAACTTTGCAAGCAAGTAAAGATATCATAAATACAAATTTTGAACGCATCTTCTTATGGAGCGGTAGGTAGTAGCATATTGAAGTCCAAAATTATAACAGAACAGAATAAAATTTTCGAAAAATTGTTCCTAGTTTTAGCACACAAGTAAAGTAAACACTATTTAACTTAAGATTTAAAAATATACATTTTTGTTGATACTAGGGTTTGGGAATTCCCTACAATTTCAAAGTCTCGGGACAAGAGACAGCCTACAAGAAAAAATTATACCAGCCAGTTTTAAAATCTCTGTTCTGATTCCTATCATGTTATAATGAAAGCCACAACTTAATTTGAAACATTTCCTTACTTTCTTTAAGGAAAATCTTCAAAGATTTTATATGTTTTATAATTTTTATTACATATTTATCATAAATAGAAAAAATAATGAAGAAGAAATAATACTTTTCATGTTAATTAAAGTTATTTTTGTCTTCAGGACCGTGACTTCGAAATACGATTAAAACCGCTTATATTGTGAAGAAACAGCGCTTTGCAGTTAACTTTGCCAGTTTTTCCTTTCATGTTATAGCAGGGAATAGACAAATCGTATAAATCGCTCATTCTTTCGCACTGAGCAGGAGTAATACAATATTGTTTTGAGGAACTATGGCACCAAACAAAGTAAGTAATATTATTATAAGCTTGAAACAAAACGTTCCTGCATCAAGATTGTTTTGTAAACGGTCATGGTAAGGCCCCTTGGGCGTCGAAAAATTCATCCACATCGCTGTCGATAGGAAAAGTGCCCAGAAGGCTGGCAGCATTGTCACGTTGGATAGCAATGCTGATTCTTTGTCCAAAAAAGGCCAGCCCCCTGATCACGTGAAGAATCGACGATACCCCAAAATGTTAGATAGGCACTCGGACCCCATGGCCCTAGTGTTTCCAGTGCAGTGGGTGGTAAATCAACTTCAGATTTTTTGATTAAATGACCACTTTTCATCAACTTTGAGGTTGAATACAGATTTTAAAAAAATAAGTCAAGAATTCTAATTTGTTTTTTTTTTAAGTGTAGGAATAGACCGTATACCTAGTTAGATATTCTTAGCTCCATGTTACTTGAAATTGTATTCATAGTTAATTTTAGAGCTTAATAATTACGGTCTGTCAGGCTTGGTTTAAGTTGATAATGCACTTTAAATATTCATTACCTCTTCGTTGCTCGGTTTTAATTTCCATTTTCTCCTGTTCTATTTGAGACTAGTTCGACTGTCTGGTGTAGATAGAAAAATACTGTCTAAATAATTTCACACCTTTATATGGTAGAATGGCACAATTTTAATGGTATGGTTCTGTGTGGTGTCGGACTTAAAGAATAGCACCATCCCATATCTTCCCGTGGGTGTAGTAAGAGGCGACTAAGGGATTTGCCAGAGAATGGGCAGCAGCGTTCTCTGTGCTTTTGTAACAACCGTACTGCGATCGCCAACCCGCCTGCCAAGCGTGGCGATTATGGCAAAACCCCTCCTTCTTGGGGGAGGCCTATATCCAGCAGTGGACGTCTTTCAGGCTGAAATGATGAATGATGATATGGTAGAAAATATAATTATCTTTGATTTCTTTGTTGTAAGCAGGAACTACAAAGTTTGTGGATAGCAAAAATGTTAGTCTAAAACAATTATTAATATAAAATTATGAATTAGCCTCGTTGGTCTAGGCCGTGGTCGTCAAACTGCGGTCCCCGGGCCGCATGCGGCCTGTCGCTGGTATTTGTGCGGCCCGCGACGAACCATAATAATTTTACAAATGATACAGATTTATGAAAATGAAGATTTAAAAAAATAAAAATAAAAATCGCCTTCCAGTCATTTAGAAGACACCATGAGGATTGCATGTAGTCCCAAAGACGTCAACATAGAAGAAATAATTAAAACAATACAACTTCTTAATTCGTAAAGTTCACCTATGTAAATTTAAAAGTTAATTTAAAAGTTATTCTTAATGTTGTCCTTTCTAATAAAAATCTCATATTTTTATTTACATTCACTTGCACCTGCGTTTTTATTTTATACATGCAATTCACAAGTGTGCGGCTCTCAGTACTATCGCAAATTGTCCTATGTGGCCCTTGACCAAAAAAGTGTGACGACCCCTGAGTCTAGTGGCTGCAAGGGTGTCTGCTGAACATGAGGTCATGGGTTCGATTCCCAGGTCGGTCAAAAGTGTTAGGTTAAAATAGGTTAGCTGGGCTGTTTCCGCACTTAACCTCTTTATTGGACCATTGTACGTATGAAAATCTTGTTGTTACTGCAACCATCCCAGGTCCTCCCAGAAAGCTAGCAGCCTTTTCAGGTTGCTGCAGGCTTCCGGGAGCAATGCTGGCTATTGAAGAGTCCGTGCCCGTTCATCTGCCACGCTTCTGCACTCCATGAGCACGTGCTGTGGTGTTTCTTCCGCCTCCATGCATCCTCTGTTTGGGCTGTCTGTCACACCTATGGTAAATAGGTGTTTGTCTAAGGGACAGTGGCCGGTTATAATAATCTTGCGAATTTTGACCCGTTTCAGTATAGTGATGCTGCGGGAAGTCTCTTTGATGCTTCCGAAACTGTACTCTTTGTTTGCCTGCAGGTTACAGTGTTTCTCTATTTCATTTGGTGTGTATTCCCACACGAGGGCACAAGTTAAAATATGGTTTTATAGCACCTGAAGCACTGATGCAGTGTCTGAGATGATTTTGATGTTATGATCTCTGACGTCTCTGGCTGCAACTGCTTGAGCCGCTCTGGTAATTCCAATGCATTCTGCTGGGAAGATTGTGTTTATTTTGACTAATCCATGGTCCATGGGTGCATGCAGGAGTGGTATTTTCTTTAGAATCCCTTGCAGAACTTTTGAGTGTGTTGTTGTTTAGTTTCCACAGTCTGTTTGATTTTAATCTTAAGGCGGCTATCTTCGCCTCTTCCTGTATGCTAAGATCTAGAGGCCTCAAATTTAAGAGGTACTCTAAAGCGGCTGATGGGGTGGTTCTCATGCATCCAGTAGCTGCTAGGCTCGCCAGGCGTTGTAGTCTCTGGAGTTGCGTTTTTACTGTGATCAGTTTTGTTCTGGGCCACCATACAATTGATCCATAGGTTAGTGAAGGTCTGATAACTGATGTGTACAGCCAAAGTAAGATCTTCAGACTGAGACCCCATTTTTTACCAACAAGTCTTCTGAACTGACCAAAAGCTATACAGGCCTTCTTTATTTTTGCATCGATGTGACTCGCCCAGTTCAATTTGTTATCTAGTATGACACCCAAGTACTTGACTTGTGTTGATAGGTGAGAGTTTGGTATTGAATAATTTTTGTAACTGTAGTTCTGGTAACTTTCTTTTGTTGGTGAAAAGGATAAGTTTCTGTTTTTTTCGGATTTACTGACAGCCGTTATTCGTCACACCATTCTTCTAAAATCTGAAAGCCAGAACGCATTACTTTAATTAACACATTCTCTGGATTCCCGTTTATCAGTATTGTTAGGTCATCTGCATAACCAATAGTAGTGTATCCTATTTCGTTTAGCCTTTTTAAAAGACTATCTTCTACTATGTTCCATAAATGTGGTGATAGGACTCCCCCTTGTGGACTACCTTAGCTCTTGTGGTTGTGTTCATCTCTTTCTCGACCGCCGTTTTACTTGTAAAAAGTGTTTTTGGGATTGTCCATTTGGAAAATCTCGGTAGCAGCCACGTGGCTGGATTCGAGCCCAGTTGATGGCAATGGACTCGTTTCCTATAACATGGGACTTAAATATAACTGGCGAAATGTAATGGACTTAAAAATATAAATTACTCCCGCTATGTCGATTTCGCGCTACCTCGATTCGCAAAACAAATGACATCTGTTATAACTGGCGAAATTTATGGAGAACCCCTACCTAACCCTCTGGAGATTACAAGCGCGATGTTATGTTACGTTTAATGCGTTAAAAGTATTATTGTAATAGAAAACCCTTTTTTAACAAAGGTTTGGTTTACCTCGCTCTCAAATATGCTGCACTGCCCGCCCAACAATATTAGTATTGAATTCAAAACCAATAAAATCTGAGATACCTACGTGGATCTCTAGTGTCCACAGACCACTGTGTCTGCGAATTGCTATTTTAGATTTTACTGATATTAATTCTCAGTCAAGCATCTGTACTCAAAATTAGATAAATCGTAATAACAAGAACACGGAAAATACGTGTTACAGAATAAGGCTTTAACAGGAAAAATCATCAGCATTCTACTTTATTAAAGGCCAGAAATCAAAGACATTCAAATAGTAGAAATGAAGCGTTACGAATGCATAGCATAAAGGTCACTCATCCGAAATAAATGTGTGAAACTTTTTTGAACTTTATTTCTTATTAAACATTATAGCAAGCAGTGTACAGTGGATAGGAACTCAAGGCTAAATAGGAACAGCCACACGGGCTGATCTTTAACTTAAGCCGCGCTTGCCTAGGTTGGTCCGTGGATGGGTACTACCAAATTTCCGCCGTGCCTCGGAAAGCACCTTAAGCCGTTGGTCCCGGCTGTCATTTATAGATCTTTGACGTAACAAGTACGCAGTGGTCGAAAGTCTGACAACAAGTCCTACCAACGGGTACCGTATTACTCAGTGCTAACTGGGTTTTGGAGGTCATCTAGGCAATCACTCCACGTAAAATACTGGTATTCAGCTGGATCCGGTTAGGCTGGCCAAAGGCCGTTAAGCCGACCCAAAGGTAGTTAAGAAAAGGCTAAGTAGTTGACGGTGAGGGTACAGTGGATAGATAGGCCGTCACAATGATTCCACTAGTCGTGATGAAGACATTAAGAATTTCGTTTTTTCCATTAAGGTCTGAGCCCTGAAATCCATTAATATTTGACTTTGAAACTGCTGGCTGTAAAATGGTGTACTCGATCCGATTTTGCCATTTGTCCCTACCACCGTGTGACTCGCTGCTCGAAGGCTTGAGGAAGTGATGTTGATGATGATGACGTCACGTTGCTCGAAGGCTGCGCTGACGTCCATCACGTCGGGGTCACCAGTTCAAGGGGTATGAAAGAAAAGGGAGGATCCTCCGGCCAGACAGGTGTTATGTCTGGCGGGCAACTGCCCGACAGTTGTAGTCGGGTTTTTCTATATACTCTTAAGTCGATGTAAACTTTGCATGTGAGGAAATTGATGTTAGTTTTTTGTAGTAAGTTGCTGTTGGTCGCTACACACCTGAAGGAGCATTCAAAATCTAGTCGTAAAATCACATCTATCATCAAAAGCTTGTCAATAATGTAAGAAAACTACAGTTATTTTTACAGATTGAGACTGAGTTCAGACTGCCGAGAACGGCAGCGCTAGTATAAACCAGGAAACAGGTACTAATGCTTGATTGTTTTAGTCACACTAACGTAGTATCAGTGCCGTAGCTACCTTGCGTGGCTCACGGTGCGGAAGTTGGCCCCCAAAAAGGGTGACACCGCGGCCAGCCCTTGCTACGCCACTGCGTAGTCTTCATTTGCATGGCAAATGTATAAATCAACAATAGTAGAAAATTACTTTAAAATTGCAGTCTGTTGCTTGACGGGTTAATTGACTGGCATATCATCATCTGCCCAGCATTTTCCCAACTATGTTGGGGTCGGCGTCCAGTCTAACCGAATGCATCTGAATAATAATAATAATAATAATAAATTTTTATTCAAAGTTAAAATTGGTACAATACAACATAAATCTTAGAAATAATATAGGTATAACAAAGTTCGATGCCTGTACTAGGATAAACCTGTATCACAGGCGATTGTTTTCTAATAATAACTATTTGGACAACAGATTTCTAAACAATATTTAACATAAGTTTTCATTTAAATAGTGAAATTATGAGTTAATTTATTATAATAATATACCTAATTTACTTAAACTCTATTATTTATTAGATTAGAACAAATTTAATGAAGGTCTTAAACATGTATACTATACAAAAAGCTAACATGTATTCTATGTCAATTACGCAAAAATATAATTACAGTATTACGATAGCATCAGCAGAATTTATAAACACAAACAGGTTGGCTTTGGTCAAGTAAAAATCATTGTCATGACATTTTTGTAGGGGTCGAGTATTTGCTTATACAGCAGTAAGTAGTGCAGCGCAGTGGTCTCGTACAAATTTATCGTTGAGTCAGCAACTAAATATACGAAATTATATTTGTGGAATGATGCACTAGGCGCCCTCATAATCAATAGAGTTGATATATCTATGCTCTGCTATTTTCCTAGCAGGACATTCAGCGTCTCCGGTTTTATGGTCACTGGGTTTTTTAAAGCGTGAACAAGTCGCGCATTTTGGAGTTTCAGTTTTCTTCGCGCACTCAGACATCACATGGCCTGGTTCACCACAGTGACCACACGTAGAATTGATCTCTTTGCAAGATTTTGCTGCATGGCCGTACTGTTGGCATTTGTAACACCTCGTTACTAATGTGAAGTCCCTGACTGGACAGGACGACCAATTTATGAATATCCTTGATTGGGGGATAAGGGTTTTACGTATACTGGCTGAAACCTCTATAACGTAATTGCAGGTCACAGCATCATACAGAATACCAGTTTTTTACATGGAGCGACTGCCTATCCAATCTGCACAACCCAGTTAGTTTGGTTAATACGATATTATCCATTGTTAAGACTGGCTGTCAGAATTTCTGGCTACCACCTACCTATAACGACTGACAAAGATCTAGAAATGACAGCCGAGACTGACTGCTTGACGTGGTTTCGAGGTACTGAGGTAACTCGGTATGTAATGGACGGTCACCCATCCACGGACCAACCTAGGCAAGCGCGGCTTAAACTGAAAAGCGAGTGTCTGTTATTATTTAGCCACGAGCTCCAATTGATTGCCATATGTATGAAAGAAAAAGGATTAAATTAGCATGGCGGTTGACAGCGGAAGATGGAAGAAAAAAAAATCATATTACGCCAACCCGTAATATTTTTTATTTATTTATTTTTTCACACAAGTTTCTTTTGCCATTTTTAGATAATAAACCTAATGCGACGAAGTAACTTAAAATATACTTAACTATACCTTACATGCTACGCAGTACGTGGCCCTTGTGAACTCACTCAGTGTACAGGAGAATACATCTATGGCCTCCGCCACCGTGTTGAGAGTGCGTAGCGCATGAGTCAGGCGTGCGCGCCCCAGCAGGTTAGTGCACGCACTCGGCACCACCAGCAGCTGCGGCTTGCGCCACCGCGCACTGTACGTATCCGGTAAATTAAAAACTATTTCTGATAGTATACCTGAGTTTTGTATACTGCCTCATAGAACTTTGAAAATATAGGAGGCCAGTGTCACTTCACGCCTAATTTCTAATTTGTTGTAGCCGACCATACCGAGACAAAGGCAGGGATTATGATGATGTATGAATCATTTTAGTAACAGGTACGAAAAACTAGAGACTCCCATTGTGTTTTGATTCGATACGAGTAACAAATAGGTCATGCACTATCGATAGGCGATACTTTTGTGCTCTAAAGATTCATAGCTTCATTGTGTCGAACGCAGGATGCGCACATTGACGGTTGCACAATCACATTTTCATCCGGCTTGAATTACTCGTAAAGACGGTTACGAGTAATTCAAGCCGGATGAAATAATTACATTCCTTTGAAAGTTTTCCTCGTAGAGTAAAATTCCTATATCCTGTTGGATGTTGCAGACGCTAAGAGCTAACGTAATCGAATGAAAATCGACGAGCTCTTGCACTTTAAAGCGATTACCTGCGAGAAATCTTGAGGAGTGTTTAGGTGGTCAGAGTATGTCAAATAGAATTAAAAGCCAACTATATAAGGGTGAATGACTTGTATGACTATACAGTGTGTATCAAAAAAGAGTGGTCATATTTAAGGATGACCTGTCTAATGCACCCTGTGTGTAAAGATGGCATATAGAGACCAATTCTAAATAATTTAGTTCTCTCTGAAAATACTGCGATATTGCTAATAATAAATGATTAAAGGGAGGCAAATAATTATGTTATTTGTCTACTTCTTCTTAGCCACTTCGTAGTCACTTACTTATGAGGTTCCTTACTTCTGTAACTGCGGTTTTCCTTGTGCATTCGTGTATAGGATCATTAATTTGAAAAGTTGGTGGAATAGGCGGCTCGGTTAGCTCAGTGGTTGAGCGATTGGCTACTGCACTGCGTTTCACGGGTTTAGTTCCCTCTGTTACTGTTAGCGTGTGTCATCCCACTGCTGGCCAAAAGTATTTCGAATCCCACAAGGAAGAAATATTTGCATGGCCTACAGGTAGTTATTCCGAGTCTGGCTGTTTGTGAATTTAAATGGTTTTAAAAGCACCCACGAAACAAGAGAAATTCGAGAAAAAAACTGTGGCTTTGATTTGATCTGTCTATCTCAGTGGAAATCTGCCGCGGGCTGAAGAGACTGGGACTCTGGGAGTAACGTAACGTTTTAGGCGTTCACCTCTTTCGGTGTGCTGACATAATCCAAAATAGGAAAAACACAGTTTTGTCTTGTGCATTTACTTGAAATTTTGCAATTCAAATCACCAGTTTTCACGACCGGCTCTACTTTGCAATTGAGCTTGTAATGTTGTTTTGTATCTGACCGTGACATCACTTTGGGCCCTACCAGAACTATGACTTAAAAAAAAGTAACAGCTCCATGCTGAGATACGGGCCTTTTGGCCTCGTACTAGACCAGTTTGATTTGTCTTTTTGATTATATTGATTAATATGTTAATTTTTTAAATAATTTGTTGTTTGTTAACTTTAATCTTTTTTTGTCCTATGTGAGATAAATAAATACTTATTCTTTCGTTTACTATGTATGTCAGTAAGTCAATTATGTTGCGTACAATAAAGAATAAAACACCATGAGGATTTTTATATTTATATACTTATTAGTTCTTTGAACGCAGGCCTCCAATTTTGTATAGACTTTCCATGTTTTTATCACTAACCGCGCTACTAATTAAAGCCCTTAAGTCTAGCTACTGAAGTCAAACGAATGTTCTAAACTTTTCGCATCCGGCCACACTACGCGCTACGAGTATGTACCTTCGCTAGCAAGTTAACCAGATATTAAGTCACTAAGCTCTTGGCTCAAGCCACCTGTCCGTGCGAACGTAGACTAAATATTCTACCTTATCATTCTATCACTTATAGGGTTAATTATATCCCATCACACAGCTCTGTAGAAGAATAAGAAACAGAAAACCAACTAGTCCGGGGAATTTACGCCGAATATTAGGCTAACTTTGCATTAATTAAAAACAGCGATATTTTTCATTGAATGTGTAGGGTATGGACAGGAGAGTATATTAAGCTGTTTCCCGCGAAAAGTTCACCTACGCGTATATGTTTTTTTTTAAGAAAACGTCTAATATGTATTTAACTTGGTGGAAAAAAATATAAACAGGTATGTTTATTTGGAGTATTTGTAGAACAGATTGAGTACTACAAGTAGGTCAGAAAATTAAACATTTTCGTCCACGGAACATTAGCTTTTTTTTTTAAATCTTATAATTTGACTTCGTACTTAAGGCAAAAATATTAACAGGACAAAAATAGTGCTAAAATGATTTATATCACCGTGTCTAACTATTATTATGAAAATTAAACAAATTCTGCTCCGGACTTCGCAGAAAATCAAGAAAAACAAAAAATCTTAAATACTACTTACGGCAAAAATGTAACAGGATTTAAATTCATTGAATAATGAGAAATATATAAATCCAAACCTTAATCCCCCAAAATTAAACAAATTAGAGCGATAAGTAATATTGTCAAAGTAAAAATTAAATTACGATGCACGGTGTCAGCGCTAAGCAGCGTGCGGCGTACGGCGTGTGCTAGTGTGCGTAAACAAGATAAGCGCTGCGTTCATTGTGTGCGTATGACTGTGTTGTTGTTTGAGTCGGTGTTTTATTGAGTTACGCGATTGTACACCTTATTTCTATGTCGGAAAGATCAAATTCCTATGAAAGTGCTGCGCCAAATACAAGAATAAAGCTTGCAGACGTATTTTACGTAAACATTAATTGATATTTTTTTCACGATTTACTTTAAAGTGTTTAATTTTCGTTTAAATAGGTTAGAATAGCGGTTAGATGAAAGTTAAACTAAATTAAACCCTGTCACCTTTTTGCCTCAACCGCTATTGTAAAAAACTGGTAATAATAACTTCCGGTAGTACAATTTGTTTAATTTTGTTTAATGGCGGTGTAATATATTAATTTAAGTTATTTTATGTAAAAAAACCGCTGTTTATATTTTTGCCTTAAGTACAATTAAAAAATTTCGTAAATGTTTTTTTACCGTAATTTCCGTGGACGAAAATATAGATATTACTGTCACCAATTCTTTACCTAAAGTAACTAAATTTGTCCTGTTAACATTTTTTCCCATGTTTTTATTCACTAAAACGCGTTTTCGTCTTTTTCAGCTTGATCCGGTCTCGGAAAATGTTTAATTTTTTTTATTATTTGAAGAGCTAAGGTCAAGTATACGATTCAAGAAATAATCGCTGTTTATATTTAATGCAGGGTTCAAATCTAAAAGCCCCGGACTAAACTTCCTTTTGGTTAATGTTGACTTCGCCAGAGAAGTATTGGACTAGCGCTTCGGTTACAAAGTGACTCTCGGGTCTCTCGCGCCAAAGATGTTCAAGTCATCACGGGTTATCAGATAGCTCAAGATCATACGTTTCCTTAGCATTTGAATAGATAGCACAATACCTTGTTGTTCATTCCACCAAAAATTTTATAGGTTCTTCATCCTTGCTGCAGTTCTTAGAAACACTAAGAGGTATTACAAAAAGAAGGAAGAAAATGACACATAAATGTTTTTGTAACTTATATAATTTGTGTGTAGGCAGGTGTTGTTCAGAAATAGTTCTTCCGGGATCTATGTTCTTGTTCCAATTGGCTGCACGCGCAAACTGGTATCCCAAATTTATGTAGTTATGAATTGTCTTTCGAAGAACAATATTTTAATGGCAATACCATTTATCTTACACCTTTATCTTTTTTACATTCTTGGCAAGATTATCCAGCGCCGAGTTTACATAATATCACGCTTCTCCCTAACCGTGTAAGCACAGTTACGGGCAGCCAAACCACTAATAGAAACCGCATTTAGTTTTGGCATAAATATAGCTAGTTTAAAATAGATAAAATTGCATAATGTGACTAGTAGTTGCTGTCTCTACCCAACGGTTATTGTTGTGGCAGTAAGTCAAAATGTTTAAAACACAATTGTTTGAAAAGTTTTGTCTTACTTTCACAATTAAATTGAGTACCTATTTAGTGAAGAATAGGTCTGAGTTTTCTTTTATTTTTGAGAAATGAATGGGCTAATTAGACATATACTCGGTGACACATCAGGTTATACAAATCCCGAATAACGTGAGTCGTGACCTCTTTGTTCTGACCATCCCGTTCAATGAGCGATAAGCTAAAGAGCCTTTACGCCTTACGGACATTTCATACAAACTTTCAAGTCCTTATTTTTCGAAATGACAGAACCGATTTTAATGAAACTTCATACGCACGCAGGGTACATCGGTCATAGGAAAATGTTTTTTAGGAACTTTTTGGGCATATGTATCCTGCTTAGGTATGCGTATTAACTTTCATTAAAATCGGTTCAGTCATTTCGCTAAATACGGACTTGAAAGTTTGTTTGAACTGCCGTAAGGCGTAAACGCTCTTAATTTGGTTTTGCATACCATGATTGGTTGTACGTAACCGTAATACACGAAAGCTAGGTGACAACAATGTACTACCGTAGTCCACACTACAGTCACCAAATGGTAAAAATAGTTATTTATCCAACATGTGAGTAAAGTTCGTTTTTCCTATGAGTTTTGATTTTGAGTCTTGAGCGAACGAAGGATTGAAAAAAAGAATCACGAGCGCAGCGAGTGATTATAAATTTCAATCCTGAGTAAGCGAAAGACTCAACAAAACGAATAGCAAATGAACTTGCTCACATGTTGCATACAAAAGTTTTCACCACTCCCAAGCAAGAAAGTATTCAGTCATCATAGGTAAATAAATTTGTAATAAGCGTAACAAAATAATTGTATTAGCGCCATCTGTGAAATTTTGGCAGAACTAGCAAAAGCCAAGCAAGTTATTTTAACCAGGGTGAGAAATTGTAGGAAATACAAAATATTAAACTTAAACTTACTTTTAATCCGAGAAAAGTATCATCTGGGGCATCGTTTAAAAATTTCTCAACTTGATTTGCCGTAAAAACTTTTGATTTCTTGCTTTTGAACCCAGAAGACTGTATTTTAAGAAATGAAATCAGCCTATGATATTATTTTATATTTATGTTATGTTTCGTTACCAATACTAATTTTATCATAGAATAAATACTCCACAATGTACTGGGTTGCTTCGTGTTTGAAATTTCCATGAAATAAGACAGCAAAACCGTTTCGGGGAAAGTTTTCGCATTTTTTGAAAGTCGTGAGATTGAAGGTATCGAACGTTTTAAGATATCTATCCTTCGATTTTTTGGGCAAAAAACTTAGTTCGGCATTTGAAACAAGGTTTTTTAACTCTTTTGGAGTTAAACTTAAATCTTCCTCACTAGAATCACTAATTTTTTTTAGTAATCAAAATCGTTACCAAAACTTAGAATTTTCGCGCTACTTTGTTTTTTTTCGAATTTTTGCTTCTAATGATATTCTTTCACAGGCTTCTTTCTTTGAGTGCGTTCAAAAATTATAATCCTAAATTTGACGATGTAATTTTTTCAATATTTATTAAACTTTTTTAATGTTTTTGAACTTATACACTTACAATAATTTGATAAATTTTATAAAAAACATTAATCTTAACTTATAAATATTTCTATTCTAAGCATACAATTATTTATTTTTTTAAATATCTTTAAAACTTAACATAAAAAACAGGCAAGGTTAGTTTCTAAACGGGATCATTACTTTCGTCACTGTTCAAACAGTGAGGAAAAACCAACTTTCCTCACTGTTTTCGTAGAGGAAAGACACTTCTTTCGTGCGGGAGTGGTGAAAAAAATATTTTCCTCCATGTCTCCTCTCTTGAACTAATCTCATTATAGTTCATACCGTTAATAAAAAGGTTTCTTTTTTTACTTAAAACATATTTAATAATAAATCTTACTGACTCAGTTTATTATTTGAATATTGTTCGCATCACTTTTAGTTTTCAAATACCACGATGGAGGTGATTGCACACCTACGCGAGACTATTTTTGTGGAGTCCGGAATGTTCGCACCTTACACTCAGAGAGGTGAGGCAATCTAATCCGATCTCTCGAATAATCATTCTGTTCATAATCGTTCATGCGTCGGTTTCTGTTTGTTTCAGTTCTAGAATTGTTTGTGGTTTAGTTTTTTTTATTTCTTTAAACTTCATGTACAATAGTGGTACATAGGCGGCCTTAATGTCACAATGCATTCCCTACCAGTAAATCTTTCGGTTAAATAGGGTACGCGAGTCGGACTCGCGCACGAAGGGTTCCGTACCATTATTTATAACTAGCTGTCCGGCGCAACTTCGTTTGCGTCACATTTTCCCCGTTTTCGCAACATTTTTCATTGCTGCTCCACTCCTATTGGTTGTAGCGTGATAATATATAGCCTATAGCCTTCCTCGATAAATGGGCTATCTAACACTGAAATAATTTTTTAAATCGGACCAGTAGTTTCGGAGCCTATTCAATGCAAAGAAACAAACAAACAAACAATCAAATCTTTCCTCTTTATAATATTATTATTAGTTTAGAAAACGAGCTAAAAAAATCACTTACTCCCCCGGGAGCCCCCTTAAATATTTATTTTGTTCATGATACACCCTGGTGACAGACGGACGGACGGACAGCGAAGTCTCAGTAATAGGGTCCCGTTTGACCCTTTGTGTATAGAACACTAAAACACTACTTGTTTTTGAAAATGTATATACTTAAATAGATAATTAATACACAAATAAGATATTATCATCATCATTCATCATAACCCAGCTTTTTTAACTGGTGTTGGGGTCGGCTTCAAGTCTAACCGGATGCAGCTGAATTACAGTATTTTCTTCTCCAAGTAACCGTAATTGTGGCGCCCAACTGCCTATCTGAACGCCACAACGCAGTTGCTGGATATCCCGATGGCAGGACTGGTGTTATTTATTTTTAACTATCAGATAGATAGAGGTCTGTTTGATTTTTGTTGGATAGTTAGTGGTTACAAAGTCAAAACAATCTTTTGGCCACGTGCGGGATAAAAAGTGGTATATTTGATTAATTTATTATATCAGTTTCCTAAGCGTATGTCAAAACAACATTTTGTTACCATAATTTTATTTTGCCTTGATCCAATAATCTTATCTCAAAAAGATTGAGCGCTATTTTATTGTAATTAACAAATGAATGCATGCTGAAATAAATAGATTGAAATTTAAAATTTAATTAATTTATTTAGTAGCAAAAATTGCATTTTCGACATTGTGTGAATAAAAGTTGAATTTGAAATCCGATGAACTTTTATAATCCACGACCGTTCACTTCGCTCCTAAAAATAAATTTCTGTTTATAGAAGTCTGATTTTAAAGATGTTGTTACATTTTTTAAAGATGTTGTTACATTTTTTAAAGATGTTGTTACATTTTCCACAAATATCATTACTTTTCAGGTACAAATTTAATGACTTAGGAATTTCAACTGTGAGTTCATAAATTAATTATAATGTGTATATTCATCTTCAGAATTAAGGACTTTCTAAGCCCAAAATAAATTACGAAAACTTGTTTATTTGTATCCTTCTCACTGACAGCAAAGTCTACAAATTAATGTAGTTTGTAACAGTGATGTACCGGCTCTGCAATCATACTGACTCTGGGCTCTTGACCTGCCTGATGATGAATCCATTAAGTGTCGACGCAAAGACCTTGCCAAAGGCTGACAGAACCGCAATGGGCCTGTAGTTGTCCTCTTTCGACTTGATTAACTTTGATAAACTGCAGCTGTTTTTAAGCCAGCTGGGCTAATTTATACAGACAAAAATAACTGGTTACAATAACCGATGAATTTCATTATGCCTTGCATTTACACTGAAAGTATTTAACAAATGCATTTGCTGCGACTACTCTAATCACGAACTGTTCATCTTAATCAAAAAGTTTTGGGATCTCTGCTGTGTATGCGGCTCAGTTCGTCAAATAAATTCGTTATGCATAATTTGTCTGATCGAGTAGCTCTTTACTGTAAAATTTGCATATTTTTTTATTTAAAAAACTAGCTTTTATGAAAGTAAGAAAATTAGGTTTATAGATTTAGGATTTAGTTTTAAACCTAATTATCTTACTTTAATAAAAGCTAGTTTTTAAGAATAGTTAAGATTTTATACAAAATTTCATGTCCGTGCTATTATCTGTTGAGGAGTTATCTCACGAGGAGGCGCTTCTGGTCGCAGGATCAAGTGAGATCTGTCATAAAAATTTATTGTCACCAAAACCAAAAATGTGTGCAAAATTTTAGCTCAATCGGGAATCAACGAGGAGCGAAAAATGGTTTGCAAATTTGAAAGCGGAAAACTTATTTAGTGCAAGTTAAATAAAAGCTTCTTCTTTTAAAAGTCGGTTAAAAAGCGCGAAAGTTTCGTAAAACTCGAATTCCTTCGTTCGGATTTCCAAGAAATTCTTACAGCAACAAAACATTGGTTATGTGTTTCAACACAACATAGGTATATTTATTTATGCCTTGTGATGGCCGACTAAGAATAGTTTACCCTTCTTTTTCTTTGCATGAGACAGGGGATTAAGATACTAGGCGAAGAATAGCAACCGGCTTACAGAACGATTCCTGCATTCATCTACCTGATCGTGTGTCGTTTTATACATTTCCCAAGACTACACAACCCGCACGTACCAAAGACGGATTACTAAGACTGTACCAGTCTACGAAGTGTCATATTTTGTTAAAAACTGAACAGTTTTAAAAGCGGTATTCTTTTGAGACATGGATATGGCAAAATAAAGATTCCTGGATTTATTATAGAACCCTCAAAATTGCGTTAAAAAGTTGTTGCAACAACACAAAACATGACATGTACACACCAGATCAAAATAACGACCTTTACATATAACGACAAAGAACACACTGTCTTCATTACCGCAAGAATGTCAAAGTCGTCTGAAAGCTTTGAAAGCTCGAGATAATCTCACAGTTTTCTTTCGAACGTTACCCACATATTTCTCTGAAACGAAGCGGCCGTGTTGAGTCATATATAAATGTTTATTTCTGAATGAATCATCTTTACGCCAGCACCGCTTTTGCTTGCGTGAATAATTTCGGTATATTACTGACACTGCTATTACGTGGGTTCTGATTAAGATAAATAAGACTTAGGTATACATTTGTAAATTATACTCTGGGAGTACTGAAATAGTAAAATTATCGCCAAAAAACGACTGAACTGACTTGTTTGTTTACACTGCCGTAATTTTCCGGAATTTGACTTTTATTCTGGCTCTCTCTGGATCACGCGAACTCACTGTACTGTCACCAACGTGATCCGACTGCTAACGAAATTAAGACTAATTAATTTAAGGGCCTTGAAAGCAAACCACAAGATGAGAGAGGATAGAAAGGAGAATACCGTGGCTGATGGCATTAAAGGCGTTAGAAAAATCGATTAATATCAGAACTACCTTGTCGTAAGGAGAACAGAGGCTGCGTATGACCAGACCTGAATCGTGATTGAAAAGAGCTTACAATGCTTGGCAGGCAATTTTTATCATCACCTGGCATATACATTATACATGTAGGTCTACATGTGGGGCCTAAAAGTTGTCTGGTCTCTGAAACAGAATTGAGTGAATGGTGTCATGGGCATTTCATTGGTGTAAATTCACAAGGCTTGTGGTTTGCCTGTGGTGTATATGTTGAGAATTAACTTACCTTCAATGTTACCGAAGCCGCATATTCTGTGGTTTCTATTCCGCGGGACTTGGATCAGTGCGATGGATTGGGGTTATATCTCCACTACCCTGCGTAAGCTAGCCGTGGTGGTCTGGTTACGCCAGGGATCTTAATGATGTTGAGTGTAGATGATGAAAACATTGGAGTGAAGTAAATCCCACCTGGAACCATCGGAGAGTCAATACAGTTGGTTGCATCTTGTATGGGTTGTTACTGGGTGTCGAGGCTAACAGCTGCTCGCTTTAGCCGGCTGATGTGGGCGGTAAGGTTTCATCGTTGGCCATTGACGTTCTGGACATGACTTCGATCATACGTCATGGTCAGAAGCGTAAATACCTGCGTAGGAACGACATCAGGATCTTTCCATTATGCTCCTGTGGATAGTGTCCTAGGGTGAGATAAGTCCCATAGTTGTCACCATCAACAGATTTTGTCCCGTATTACGACCACATAGCTATGTTGTACCAAGTAATCTGATGGATCGGGTCAACATATCCAGATTCGGAGGCGGGGTATGTCACCATTGTATCTTGGGACGAAAAGCGAGCCTCGAGCACAGGAAAGTACGTCGGGGGGATTCATAACCATCAGCGTGAGGTCGGTGTCAGGAAATTTACTTTTGGCCACGTAATTGGCCATACAGGTTTGGGCGTTGATGTCCTCACACCATATCTGCCGTCCTATCACTAGAAAGCCGTTAACCCTCAAATGGTCAATTTTCACTTTTTGATGCTACGTGATAGAGTAAAAAATTCTCTATCTTTCTGTCTATGAAACATTTTTATAATATGAACAGTTCCAGAGATATAAAAAAATTGTAGGCCGTTAAGTAACAGAATTTATGATGATTCCTTCACTTGAAAGCGTCTAACCCACATTTCTTCGCTAAATGTACGTTAAAATACCTTAACTGCCGGATCTGTCGATAATTTTCTGGCATTTTACTTATCTAAAAATACGTTATCTGATTTTTCTTGACTATAAAGACGCTAAGGGACTATAACTACTTTATAATTCAGCATTTTCTTATGCACAAGTTTTAAAATGCTAGATTAGATGCAGTTATCCGCCCTTAACGGCATTTTAGTTAAGTATTTAATACTTTGGTTGAAAATAATTCTTGCCTGTTTGATGAAAACGGTGGAAAAAAGGTAAAATATGCTTAGCTGCTTTGTAGCTAAGCATATTTTACCTTTTTTCCACCGCTAAGCCACATTACTTAGCTAAAAGGCAGTTTTCTGACTATCGCGCTTTGTTCACGGTTCGGTATACTATGTCTTATTCCAGATCATGTTCTACCAATGTGCCAAATTTCTATGAAACTCGATCAGATGTTGAGGCGTGATGAATGCATGAACACCCTAAATCACTAATTTCAAACTCTAGGACTTTCAAATACATACTAGCATAATGATGGTGACAACATCCAGCCGATTTCGGCCACAGCAACTGTGTTCGGCGTTTTTGTAGGGGTTTTGGTGTGATGCTCTTTCATGTGCTCTCAAGTTATTAGCATATCTAATTTTAGGCGAAAAACTATGTGCACAAAACGTACAATGACAGCTGTAGTTTTATATAACTTAAGGTCTATTTCGTACCCACATTTTTTTAGTATGTATTTATTTTTAACTTTGTAACTGAGCTTGACTAAGAAAATCACACATAACGAAATCTTAAGACGAAAAGGGCAAGACCCCAAGTCACGCAGCCTGTTAATCGAAGAAAGGTTTCTAACCTTGGACGAGTTTTTCGGCACCAGAGATGGGCAAACTAGTGAGGAATGTAATGTTGGTCGAAGAAAAAAGTCTTGGCTAAGAAACATTTTCGAATAGCGCGGAATCGGGAGCTCCTGCTGAGCTGTTCTACCTCGCAAACGACAAGTAGAATTAGATGGCTAACCTTCAGTAATTGAAAGAAGAATTCTGAACATGCTTGGACCTTAAAGGTACGCTTAGTCTCTCATCGCGAATTTATAAGACGTACCCAAACCAACTTAGCTGACGTCTCCTCAACCAGGCGTTTATGCTCGGACTTTGGCTCGCTTTCAGAGTTGCGCTCTTGCAAGTATCCGCCAGAAAGCACAGGTCATCAGCGTACCTACATAATCTTTGTATTGTCGGTATAAGAGACTTTTATGCGGGTTTTTTGTGTGGCTATTATCAGTAAGGAAACGAGTTCGAAGGCATGAAGTACGTTTTAAAGTTTCCTGAATGATGACAGCAAAGAGTGTAAACTCAAGTAGGTACAGATCCTTGCATATATACAGTTAGCATCTTAAGACAAGAAATCGTCCTCCGTGAGTCGTTTTATCAGAATTAATAATTTTTTTAGAACATTCTTGTTTTATCAACAGCTTTTCGGGAAACACTATCAAATGAAATTTCAAGATCGACAAAACAGAAGTACCAACAGGGGTCCACAATGTCCTTTACTTTAATAACACTTGTATCTGGCGAATACAAAATATAGCTTCAAAAGTTCCGCTCCCTAGACAGAAACCAAATTGGTTCTTTAGAAGGATTGATTCTGAATAGGGCAATTGAGATGGATTTTCGCACAATTCCACGATAAGAGTAGCACTCTTATCGGTCGAGTTTGTTCTTAGTATGTAGTGTGCTTATTGGAGTTACTTTTAAAGTATGCACCCGCTCTTCGTTCCACATGGCCACGAAGAGATTCCCGATGACTTCATGAAATCTCTCACCTTCGTACTTAAGAAGTTCCCATGGGATGTAATCAATACTAACCAATTTATTTGTAAGTAACATCTTTGTCTTCTTTCAAAGTAAGAGGCTCGTCTCGCCTAGTGGCTGTAGTAGTGGAAGCGTGGGCAATGTGAGCATAAATATAATTACTTACCTATAAAATTTTGATTCATAATTCGGATTTTTGCAAAAATCTCATATTTTCCCTATTTTTGCTAAACTAAAAAGAAGTTAACCCACAACCGAAATAATTTTAGCCACCTTTTAGTAAAGTAAGGTTGTTAAGATTTTAGAAAACTTCCAAATAACATTGGCATAATTAGCTTAAAAGCAGCTAAACCCCGTAACGTCTCATTTGAAAAGTTATCGTTACTTTAATCTGAGCGGTTTCCATAGCTATAAAGCAGTTACCATCACTTAACGACTTTCTTGTTAAGCATTTCTGCAAAAATATTAACAACTATTATGAGTGTAAAAATTTTAAATAAATTACTTCACTAAAAAGCCGAATGCCAAAATTATATGCTTAACTAAATAGCAAAAATTAATTTTAAAAATAAGTAATAAGAGTTTGTGGACAGCCATAATTCTTAAGGACAAGCAGAAAGAAATACCAATCGATGTGTCCAACAATCATTAACCTAAGTATCATAGTTTTTAAGAAGCAATGATTCGCACCTTTTTTACCATTATCTCGAAAACAACTTTTTGGGGTTAACGGCTTTCTAGTGATAGGACGGCAGATATCTGTACGGTACCGTCAGCTACCCATGGATACTCGCAGAGAGCAGGGAGTTGTGTAGTCAGGTCGCTGTCCATCAGCAGGTGTTCAAGGTCTGTCTTGAGGTGCGCTTGAGGCGTCGGGGCGCTCCTTCTTCGCCGCCCCCGAGGTGCCTGGTTCAGGTTATTTATACAAATACTTGCTGTTATGGCTTAGAGGTGCCTGGGTGTTTATCCTCAGTAACGTCTTGTGTGAGGTTTCAGAACACTTTTCTCTCTTTCTGAGTCGAGGTCGGCGTGGGCTCTGTCAGTGTAGTGGTTCCGGTTGGCGATCCTGACACGTTCCGCCGCTTTTTTAGAGGGTTTCACTTCGCGCTGACTAGTGCATTCGTTGATTTTGCGCTTTCGTTGGCGTAGTTCCCTTTCTCCAGTCATGATTTTTCCGTATTCTTGTTTCAGCATGCCAGTCCCGAAACGATAGTGCTGCCAAATCCGTCTTCCTCCCCGTCCCATTGTTTGTGCTCTATATCGTCCAGGCTGACATATTTTACATGGTCACATATTTTATATACTATTTCCCTATAACTTATGGGTTATGTATTCGAAGACCAGTGATATACCTATATGAGAGAATAGTGGAAACCAGTTAGCTTTGTTTAAAATATTTCTGCATTTACCGAATGTTATTGAAACAATGTTCGGGTATTGACGTCATACTTATAAATAGTACGTTCCTAACGAAGACACCGGTTATAATGCGTTACATCACGTTACTTATTTGAAAATGAATTGTATTGTTCATGTATAAAGACTTATTCATATTAATCCACCAAACCTAGCTGTATCCTTCTGCTGATTTTTGGTATTCTTCTTTTTTAGAAAAGTTTTAATAAGTTTGGCTCAAAGTTCAGCTACCCGAACTCCTTATAAGGTAATCAATACTAACCAGTGGCAGGGCATTGTGCAGTGCAGGATGGAAGGTGTGCCGTTGTCTGTGCAGAGGCAAGAGATCTGAACCTACATATTGACATTAGAAATAAAACAACAGTAAATTGGTGGGAGCAATAAAAAATCTACGAGTCCTCGAGTACCCTGTGCATGCAGTTATTTCGTTATTGTCTCGTGGACTGTTTAATATTTTGCTACTTGATGCTGCATTGTTATTGCAAAATAAACACCCTACCACAAATCCGGCTTTACTGTTCATACTACTGCTACAATTTACCAATTAAATTTTAGTAGAAATATGAACATAAAGATCAAAAACGCGCTTCTAAATACCTTTCAACGGTAGGCTCAGCGCCGAGCACTAAAATTACAAGAGTTTAATAATTTTCAGGCATTGGTATAAGTGTCGATTACTATAGTGTAAACGGTTATAAGACCCAGATTCTACCAAAGTGGAGACGAGCCGAGATGTGCCAAACAGAGAGATGAGATGCGTACCACACCACCGCATACAGGCACAGCACACCGCTCACGACTGTGCACCGAGTGCCGAGACTGGCCTAAACAATAACGAGACATCTCCTCTCCTCTTTGCTCAACGTTTCCACTAAAGCTAAGCGGACACGAGAAGTGTAAATAACGAATTTCAATTGGTGGTCTACAACACTCTTCTCCGCTTCGGTGGAGTTCGGCCCTTATTCGGTTTTTGCAGATGACTATTTTCGTAACGGATCTCATCCTTCAAAGAAACCCAGATCACTTAACCTGTAGGAATTAAAATTAAACGAGAAGACTTGAGCGCGCGATGACGTTCTTCAAAATAAACACTCGGTTAAAACTTGCAAAATGTATAACGTGGTACGAGAATAGAACGGACGCATGTTTCATTTCACATCACAAAATTACGGTTTGTTGTTGATGTAAATTATTATGGCACAAATATCTTTGGGTGATTTGTTGAATTATGCCTTCCTGAAATGCTTTTATTTTTTTGGGGACTTCTGCTTTGTTCTTGTGGAATCTTCCTAAATTATTTGGATGATTTCCGTAAGCCTATTTTATATGTTCGTAGTTAAAGTTGTGGCCAAAATCGTTCCGACTGTATCACCCTCCGCAGTCAATAAATATACTTTTCTTTACTACCATGCACTGTTTGCCAAATCCGTACGATTGTAAAAGTCTGAATGGGTACCCAAATCCAATATTTCAGTCTTCTACAACTGCATTAGGTTCCGTAGCGAACCCTGTTTAAAAACTCATTTGTTACTTTTGTTTGCCCATGGGCCTTTGACTTAGTTTAACATGCCGCATGATGACACTTAAGATGTTTCTCGACGGCGAGAAACATCTTGTTTGGTTTCTCACGATGTTTTTCCTTCACACATGAATCTGGAAGATCTGAATCTTCTTATGCACTGAAAATGAAAGACAGCTGGAAAGCTAGAATATCTGTTAGAGCTTGTTATTTGAATAGCAGTATTTTATTATAGAAATTGTCGTAAAATGCTGGCCGGTCGACTAGGTGCACTGGTTAATTCATAGACTCGGAATCCATTGACAATATGTTGAATGGATCTTGAATGACGATAAAAAAATTATCTCAATTGTAATCATATTATTATTATTTAATCATTGTATTATTTATGTGAATGAATTATTATTAGTATTTTTTTTCTGATCTTATTTTGTTTTGTAGCTATAGCTGTCTTTATAGTAACTTATTTAAATTGTAATCTAACTATTTAATTATTGTATAATTTGTGTAATTGAAATTGTTTCTGATCTGATTTGGTTTTAGAGCTATAGCTAGCTTCATAGTAATTTTTGTTATTTATTTATCTCACAATATTTGTTTCTGTGGTAGTGCTCGTCTAGTGGCAACCACTGTTCTCTAAATATGTCTATCATAAGTCTAAGTTTTGTTAACCCTATGTCTTACATATGTTGTAGTTGTTTTTTTATTCCTTAAATAAATAAAATAAAATAAATGAAAAATAAGATTCCTCAACTAATGAGTTGTTTGGAAGTAGCTTTTTTTTGTTAGCCCATTCTGTCCCACTCCTGGACAATTACCTTCCTCTATTTGGTGGTAACCATGTTCATCATAACTACAGTATACCCGTTTCCGTCCGGGGTTCTTCGTTTTGAATCACATCTGTCGGTTCTGGTGTGACATCTTGACCATTTCACACAGTTGCTTGGTGTTGGGCGAGTACGCATGTGGTATAGTCGCCTTTTGTTAACACCACTTTTTATCAAAACTGTCTATACTACTGAGCGTATCGGTGAGGAGCTCGTGGCTAAATAAAAACAGCCCCACGGGTCGATCTTTAAGGTTAAGCCGTGTTTGCCGAGGTTGGTCTGTGGATGGATGACCTTAATTACATACACATATTCTTTCCGATATCGTCCGTGGCTCGGGAAGCACGTTAAACTGTTGGTCCCGGCTGTCATTTGTAGATCTTTGACAATCGTTACGAGTAGTCAGAAGCCAAAAGTCTGACATCCAGTCTTACCAAGGGGTATCGTTTTACCCAGTTACTGGGTTGTGGAGGTCAGATAGGCAGTCGCTTCATGTAAAATACTGGTACTCAGCTGCATCCGGTTAGACTAGAAGCCGACCCCAAGATAGTTTGGGAAAGGGCTAGGCAGATGATCATGACTACTGTGGGTTTCGGCTGTTTTACAATCAGCCACCCGCTTGCAATCAACCTTCTTTGAAAATCCATTTGTTTTACATAATTTTACTTATTTTAAAAACTGAATAGCTGTTATAATTATGTTAGCAAATGATATATCGGTGTCCTAATTGTTTCGCACATTCGAAGTCCGCCAATTGATCCCAGATTAATTACCTGAAGATTGGTAGCAATTTGTTTGTTATTTACTAATTAGGGTACACTTGCGCTATCACTCAAACACTTTATTCTGTTGTCTGACATCGACATAAGATAGACTAATCAATTAATACTGACGTGAATAATATAAACTGTAAGCCGATGCTTCACTAAACTATTAACCAATAGGAGGTCAGCAGGTATGGTCCAAAACCAAAATAATTTTGCAATGATGGGAACAAGTGACTTTTGGCTTAAGGGTCTTTTTACACCCTATAAAGCGTCCTAAAGTAGCCATTTTATGAACTCTCATTGCAACATTAGAACGTGAAGGGATAATGATTGTAATACCCAAAATCTTAATAAAAATACGCAATTGATGAAAGGGTTATTTTTGACGTGACAACGTCTAATAAATCGATGAACGCCGGCTGCACACTCGAAAAAGGATGACTCATAGTAACGTTACGATCGGAGCGAGAACGCTGCACGATCGCGCGAAAGGCACGATCGGCTTGAGCGTTCGGCTTAATAAAAGTATGCTATCATTTCATCAATCTTTTGTTATGACGTTTTCACGTTAAACTATTGTCCGTAAACCAAACTTTACAGACAATCAATTTTTTTGTGAAGTTATAAAATACTAGCTGTCCGGCGCAACTTCGTTTGCGTCACATTTTCCCCGTTCTCGCAACATTTTTCTTTGCCGCTACACTCTTATTGGTCGTAGTGTACGGCACGGCATAATACTACAAGATGACTCATTCGACTATCGACCTCCTGTCTCCAGGGGGGAGTAATGCAGCGACCTACAAAAAGCAACTTACTACAAAAAGTACTACAGCGCCTCGTACTACATCTATGACACGATGGAAGAATTAACATCAATTTCCTACATCTCGCAAGCAAAGTTAACATCGACTTAATAGTATATAGAGAAACCCGACAACAACTGTCGGACAGTTGCCCACCAGACACAACACCTGTCTGGTCGGAGGATCCTCCCTTTACTTCGGGGATGAGGAACTTTACACCCTGTTTTTCATACCCCTAAAGAATAAAATATGAATAAATAAAAAAGGTCATTCAATCGAATCGAGAACGTCTTGCTTTTGAAAATCGGTATAAAATTGGCCAGCGGCGTAGCATTTGATTGCGGTGAAACTTTTACAGAAAAATTGAGGGCATTCGGCCAGGTCGTTCGATTTCAGGCTAAAACTTGATAAGGTAAAAACGAATCAAGTGCACCCTAGTTTAAAGAATATGCAAGTGCCTTTATTGGTCAAAGGTCATGAGGGTAGGTTAGGGAGGTAAAGATGTTATATATATGTTATGTTATAGGGTTATATTATAGCATCGTCAGCAGTAAGTAAGTCAACCATTAATTGAACAACTGCTTACCATTATAGCAACTGAGTTCTGCTTACCTCCTTAAGTTGAACGAGCGTGAAGCCACAAACGAATAAACAAATAACGACGTTCCGAACCAGTGATTCAGACGTCCAGGAGTGGGTATTGCTCATTCGTTAGAAGTACTAGAAACACATATTTGCAAAAATAGAAAAATGACAAATTCAGTTTCAATAAAGATTGGACTGTTGGCTGTTCGTGGCTAAATATTATCAGCCGCTCGGGTCGCTATTTAAGTTAAGCCGTGCTTGTCTAGGTTGGTCCGTGGATGGGTAACCCATTACATACCGAGTTTTTAAAAAAAAAGATGGTCAAGCCGTTGGTCCCAGGTGTCATTTGTAGATCTTTGACAGACGGTATAGGTAGTCAGTGGCTCGAAAATCTTCCAACCAATCTTACTAAAGGGTATCGTTTTACCCAGTATAAACTGGGTTCTGGAGGTCAGAAAGGCAGTCGTTCCGTGTAAAATACTGGAATTCCGGTTCGACTGGTAGCCCAGCCCAAAATAGTTGGGAAAAGGCTACGCAGATCATGATGAATGGACTGTTGGTTGTCGCTTTGCTGGACAAGGAGGACTGCGTGAAACGGATGGATCCATTGCAGCTGATTTTAGCAAAACTTTTCTTAAATCAGAAGGAAACTGTGTACTGTCAAATACACGTAGGTCTTACCAATGTTTGTGATATTAAAACAAAACAAGATTTATCTTTGAGCATATTTAATATCATCATCATCATCATTTCAGCCGAAAGACGTCCACTGCTGGACATAGGCCTCCTCCAAAAGGGGGGGTTTTGCCGTAATCGCCACGTTTGGCTGGCGGGTTGGCGATCGCAGTACGGTTGTTGCAAAAGCACAGAGAACGCTGCTGCTCGTTCTCCGGCAAGTCCTTTAGTCGCCTCTTACGACACCCACGGGAAGATATGGGATGGTTCTTTACGTCCGACACCATACAGATACATATATCTTTATGTATTTATGCTAGTTTAGATAATTTTTTCATCACATACAATTTTAACAATGCATGTGTCTAACATTTTGTTTAAGTATCAAAATTTTACATGGAGCGAATCAGATCGCCAGGTGGCCCACCATGACGTCTTAAAACATACAAGTTACTTACATCATTTAAATCTGATTCGCTGTCAGTCATTCAGTCTTTTTACTACCCATAACGACTGTCAATGACGAAGGTTATAAAGTTTCGAAAGAAAAAGAAAAATGAATATTTTAATGTGTGTATTTCTTCCAAGATCTAAGCTATCAAATCTGACAATAACTTCGATGGCATAACTAGTCTCATAAAACTGCTTGCCTGCAATGATTCCGCCAAAAATTAAAAAGAAAATTAAATAAAAATTAATTAAAATAAATTAAAAAGCAGGTTTCATGCGTGGCCGCAATTAATAGATATTCACGAAACTAAATTCGTGTTCTTAAAACATGCACAAAATATTTTTAGAGCAGTGTGCCTACCTCCATAAATACTTGTATTGGTCATCACAGGTCTAGCTTCACCTGTTGTTAGTGGAACAGATCTACTCAGACAGGTATAAACAGACCACTTGGAGAATATGTCTATCAGAAATACGTAAATCAATGAGTCAATACTTTTTGGAGTTCTAATTTGTTTCTGGATTGTAAGTGGGTCCTTCTACAAAGATACGTAAACAGCAATATCATCATATATTATATTTTCGGCCTACTGACTCCCTAAATAAAACAGCATTAGATATATTCATTAAGTAGGCTTTAAATTCGATTACAATAGTATAGAATAAAATAGAATACTTTATTGTACACCAAAATTGAAAGACAACGGTTTAATAATATTTTCAATTATGAAATACAACTCAGTTATAATTGCGAAATAGAATACTTGTTCTGATAACTGTACATACAGGTATGTAGATACAGGTTAAGTAGCCAGGTGGTTAGATAATTTATTGTGACGTCAGAAGTGCTATTGTCCGTCAATAGTTCAGATGAAACCTTCATCATTTCAACCCAAAAAACGTACACTGCTGGACATAGACCTCGCCCAAGTGTCGCCAAATCGACATTTTGGGGGGTTTTGCCATAATCGCCACGCTTGGCAGGCGGGTTGGCGATCGCAGTACGGTTGTTACAAAAGCACAGAGAACGCTGCTGCCCATTATCTGGCAAGTCCCTTAGTCGCCTCTTACGACACCCACGGGAAGATATGGGATGGTGCTATTCTTTACGTCCGACACCATACAGAGCACGAAACCTTCCTAACTATAAATAATTACTCAAATAAAAAACACAACGGTTTTGACTTTTCTGAGACCGCAATGGTTTGATTATGAAATTATTTTTAAATCTATAAATATTCTAAAATACTTTAACTGTTTTCACGTCAAGTTTTTCGTCAACATTTTGGTTACTTATTTCTGGCCCGCCTGCAGCCAAATCACATAATGCCATGAAGTGTATGTTGAGGTATTCGAAACGACACGTAAATAACCTGAATTGTTGGCACCAACGCTTACTCCTTTATTACTGTTAGGGACGTAAAGATCAAAATAAACTTTATCGGGTGAGAAGACGACTTCCATTACCTACTCGCTGACTTGTGATTTCTGAATGTATTTAGGACTCGCCACGTCAAAATATTCCGGAGCATTCGATTATGTTATGCACATCCCTAGAATAGCGACTCGATTTATCGAATGATTCATTTGTTCTAAGATTAGACGATTGTTTTGATACTTTTACTTTTTGGCTAACATATGGCATGTTTGGCAATTCCAATTTCTTTGACCAATGACCTTAAATTGATATTATTGTAAATAAAAACACTTACATACTCCTATTTTTAAAGCCCATTATACATAAAAAAAGAAATGATGTTTAAGACTTAATACAGTAGGTCTCAGGTCGGGAGGTACAGTGACCATGAGCTGCAACACCAGCTAAGGAGTTCCAAAAAAATTAGAGGTTAGCTTATATAAGTTTTAATACCTCGGACTTGCACCTACAATACATCGAATACCCTGACCGTTTCTCCTGAAACAAGCTCACTAATAATCTATCTCAGTAAACTTACCCTCAAATTACATCGTTTTGTGGAATTTGTATTATGGAGAAGCTGCTGTACGTACTAATAATTTTCAAGCCATCATTCTAGTTTGTAGACACCTATTATATACGCATGGTTTCTCAAAATAACTCAGTAATGTTATAAATGAAACACTATAGACCGATTAACCCAAAATAGAAATTAAATGTAGTACTAGGTAGCGGTCCATAATCATACCAACTTCATGTACAAGGTGTTTTGGCAAGACACTATATCTCCATGTGAATGCCCTTTCAATCCAAATAGATACATTCGGAGTTTTTGAGATTTCGTTCATTGATCTGTTTATGCCTGTGTTTTGCATCTTATTTACGATTATTGCTAAGAGCATTTCTTAGCGTTGCTGCTAAAAGATATATACTGTGAAATATGTTAAACCGCCGAAATTTCGTTTACACAAACAGGTATAGATGAATACGTAAGTTGCAGATTGGTGTTGATTTTTTCGAGTTTAAACTTGTCATGATTTCATGAATCGGTAATTAAACGCGAGGACTTATTTCTCAAGAACTCCAAACTACTAAATGTACCAAAAAAAAAACAACACCGCATCACACTGAAGAATAAAACAGACTCACAGCCCCAGCTTTCCAAAGTCAAGCCGATGTGAAACTCGAAGTCATCTCATTCCAAATAAATTAGTTTCAAAATAACTAACATTAACAACTATTCTTATTCGAAGGAACATAAAGTTGAAACCGTTGTGGCAACACATAAACAGGTTGGAAAAGCTGACATTAATAATTTCCATCGTGTCCAGCGTTGGCTGAGTCATTCGCTAAAGGGGGGGGGGGATGCAGGGAGGGGGACACGCGGAAAGCGCTCGGCCCACTTCACGCAGGTACGAATATAACCGAATATTTTCCCACCTGCGCGGGCGCTGCGTGGTGGAAATCGGGACGCAGGACAGTCGTGTACAGATTATCATATTTTGATCTGTAATAATTTATCAGATTCATATCTGTAATTAAACATAATTATTTTGTTTTTTTTTTTTAATTTAGACATAGTTATGTGGACGTAAAAAGACATAGCATCTACGTATTTAATAAAAACAGATTTAAATATTCTCTTTAATCCCGGTAAATCTCTCAGTATTGCTTGTTCAAGTTTGCAGGCACGAACTGCACGCTAATATAGTATTTTGTTTCCATACATTACTTCAATGTTTCCCGGTAACGTTCCCGTAAATTGTTGGAGGTTGTCACAAATTTGCTGTTACAATGTTAATTATCTTCTTAAAAGTAGAATTTGCTCCACGGACTAAGGTGTCTTCATCTTGGGCAAACTTGTAGATATGTATATCTTTGACCGTCGTTACGTGTAGTCGGAAGCCAAATGTCTGACATCCAGTTTTACCATGGGGTATCGTATTACCCGGTTACTGGTTTGTGGAGGTCAGATGGGCAGTCGCTTCATGTACAATACTAGTACTCAGCTGCATCCGGTTAGACTGGAAGCTGACCCCATGATAGTTTGGGAAAAGGCTAGGCAGATGATGATCTTGGGCAAACTTGGATCCCTCACTGCACTCAGGATTTTAGTATTAACTTGACCTCCCTTGCTGCACTCTAGAATCCTGGAACCTCTCAGGTGTTATTTTATTCCTTCGGTGCTTGTTCTACTTTTAGCTGCTCATTCTAGAAAAGCTCTAAGAATGTCTTGTAAAACAATTGTTAATAGCGATCGTAAATGTTAAAATATTTTCTCAGGCTTGCATGAATTCACAGAGCTCAAAATAAACTTCTCAATTAATTTTATTGCATCTGTTTTGATATTTGCGAGACAGTTTCCCAACGACGGTACGCGTACTAACCAAAATAAATCCATGATTAATATCGGTGCATTAGGACATATGAGAAAATATCGTTGACATTTCACTCTTGACGATACTATGCCGCAATGTCTGCAGGTGCTCTGGTTTGTAAATATACTCATACACACACACACGAAGTCAGAGAATAATATAGTATATGAGATAACGTTCCGGCTGTTAGAAGACAGGCCTCCAGTCTACGAGAGGGTATGGACTGTAATCCATCTCGCTAGCCCAGTGCATGTTGTAGTGTCTTCGTCATTGGATCCAGGACATACCGGTTTCTTCACAATGTTTTCCTTCACCGTTTTGAGAGCACTGGTGATGAAATGGATTACACTAAGTAACCCGCCTGCTTTGAACTGAAGTCCTACCACTCCCAATTTCAGGTCGTTACCAGTGGTCACAGCCAACTCTGCTCTCAAACACTCTTGCACCTCGCGAACCGGTTGTAAAATTCGTATAGAATCAGCTGAATATGTTAATTTATAAATAACGTTTGTTTAAACAACGGAGTAGTAAAATGTAAACTTCTGGCTAATGTTTAGGTCGGTTTTAGTTTCTAGATGCTTCCATGAGTTAATTAACGTAAATGTTAAAAGTAACATTGAATCTTGTGTCTCCTCAGATTTTTGTTTTACCGAATGACGGTCGTCATTATACGCTTAGCAAATGTATCCATGCTGACTCCACAGGGGTGTACCTACGTAAGAAGTAATATTTCACAACATATTATCATCATACACTCACTCACCCAAGCCTGTCCCTCCTATATACTCACTAACACTTAACCATTCCCCAAACACCGCCTTTCACCAGCATAATATATTAACTTTTTAGTTTATTTTTTATCATCATCATCATTTCAGCCGAAAGATGTCCACTGCTGGACATAGGCCTCCCCCAAGTGACGCCACATTGACGGGTCCCGTGCGCCTCGCATCCAGCGGATCCCCGCAACCTTCACCAGGTCATCGGTCCACCTAGTGGGAGGCCTTCCAACGCATCGTCTTCCGGTTCGCGGTCGCCATTCCAGAACTTTTCGGCCCCATCGGCCATCCGTTCTGCGAGCAATGTGCCCTGCCCATTGCCACTTAAGCTTGTCAATTCTTCGGGCTACGTCGGTAACCTTGGTTCTCTTGCGGATGTCCTCATTTCTGATTCGATCACGCAAGGAAACTCCGAGCATAGAGTACTATAGTTTAATTTAGAGTTTATTTCTAGAGTTTATTTTTTATTATGTCTTAATTTACTAATCTCTTTTTCCTGTAATAATTGTCAAAAAATAACAAGTCTGGTAATGTTATTAAGTTATGGAATAGTGGAGCCTAAAATGAAACTCGAATACTTATAAGTTTGTAAGAGAAACTTGGCAAAAAAAATACCTAAATAATTTTCGAAATTGATTGTACTCGTTCTTCAGTATTTTACAGCAAAAGTGTCCTTTGCAACTAATTAAATTATAAATTGTTTTTATTATGTTCACGTTGTATTTTTGTCGCATTATTTAATAGGTTCAGTGACTCTAAACAATTATTGACTTTTTCAACATTTTTGATATTATTGAGTGACTTTTTGCATCTGAAAGTCGCTCAATGTGGCGTAATGTATAGTGAGTACCCATTGAGATAAAAGCAACGGTGCGGTGAGTCCGAAGGATTAGAATGCAGACTGGTTCATAGATTACATTATCTGACAAAGTCTCTTGTCCGCCATTCGGTCTGGAGTCTTGTCCGCTCGGTAACACGGGACATTAATAGAGGACCATGGTAGAAGAAGACATGCTGTACCAACCCCAAATATATAAGTATCGCCTAAGGGCAACAGAATGATGATGAATACGACTCGATCTAGTAGTCGTTATCACCACCACTTTTTCTTCTTAGCGTGTCGATGACATTTAAATAGTATCAGCCCAAAATTTGGCGACGAGTTTGGCACTTTCACTAACGTCTATCACCTCCTTTGATGTGCAAACAACAGGACAGGTCGGACACGATATCAAGTGCCCCATCGTTTGTGGGGTTTACACACCAGGGCAGAGTCATCTATGAATCTCCACTTGAACAGGTTCTCCTTGCTTCGGCCAACCTGTGTCCGGAGTCTATTTAAAGACTTCCAGGTCAGCCATGGCAACTCGTGTCCATGTTAGAGATGTACAGCTTCCTGTACAAATGGGGTAATGAGGTGGCATAAATGGGATTGGTAGCGTAACACTTTCGTTCGCCAGTGAGCGGAGGCAAACACTTTAAAAACTGTTACGGCCTCTCAGCGTTATCAGCAGGAAGATGTTATTGTTTAAACGGTGTTTGGTGTCGGAAACCATTTTGGCTCTTTCTCTAGAGTTTGCCAAAATCCGCAGACTAGGCAAAAAAAGATTTACATGAAGCTTCTGTCTCTTTTTTTAACGTTCACTACCCAGTTACTGGGCTGGTGTTCGCAAGCGAGACTGCCAGGTCTTGGGTTCGATTCCTAGGCCGGGCAAAGTCTTATTGAAGTTTTCGATCATGAAATTTTCAGTAGCCGTTGATAGCAATAGGCGGGCGAACTTACTATATGGGACTTAAACCTAACTAGTGTGGGTGCACTATTAGGAACACCACTGCCTCACATTTCGTTCTAACGTGCTCTAAAAAAAAGAACCAAGAGAGTCTACCACAAACATAACATAAGTTCACCTATAATTCCCCAAGGGTTAGGCAAAGGTGTACTTAATAGCACATCCAAGTTTCGCCAGTTATTTTTAAAGTCCCTTGTAATAGCGGGCGAGCCTATTACCACCAACCAAGTCCAGACTCCGTGGCTGCTACTGAGAAATTCCTGATAGAAAACCCCAATAACAATGGGCTCGACCTGGGAATCGAACCTGGGACCTCTTGCTCAGCAGTCGCGCTTGCGGCCACCAGAACAACGAGGCAGTCGATGTAAGGATGGATGTCAACCAAACCCATCACCCTCCCGAGGTAAAGAGCTGCTCTAATCAGAGTGGCAAGTTAATATCAATATAATCTAATGTAAGTCTTATAGCTGATATTCAAGTCCCCTCCGGCCGTGATGGCAACTGAGTGTCACTAATTTATGACATTATTGGCAGTAACGCTGGTTACTGGTATCATAATATCAAACATGTTTTACTTTGTTATAAACGGTGTAGGCGGGCTGCTACGAAGTGCTACGCCGCTCGGTAAGCGCGGTGCAGCGACCATGCAGGCTCATGTGCATCTATTGCTCTAACATAAACAAACAAAAATAACAACAACGTTTGCAATTCTACGAAATCTGGCGGTAATAAATACAAAAAAAAAAAACTAGGACTATCATTAAGTGATTCCAATAAAATTGTTTTAATATTCAAATTCATGTCTTACTTCCAAGATCAACCGATAAAATTAGATTTAATTAATGTTTGTAAACAGAGAGCAGTCGACGGTTGTTAGGGAGTACAAGAAGTTCATTGTTAAGTTCATTCGATTGGTGGCCTTTAGCGGGGCGCGGGCGCCTGCCAGGGACCGACAGGAATCCACCAGGAAACGCCTGGACCCGACTCTCCGCCCACGACTCCACTGTTTACAAAAACTCTGAGTACGCCGCTATAGCTGCCGCGCTGCGTCGCCTGCACTGCTGCATGATAACATCATTTAGGACGTGAAGGGTTTCGCCAAATTTTTGGGCAAAACAAATAAAAGAGAACCGCGACGGCGTCAAGACGGGCGTGTCTATAAAAGGCTGAGAGGGGGGTGCGCGGGGGTGGTAACACGATCCGCGAGCTCCAGCCGGCCGGCCGCCCTGGAGCGCCAGGGGGCAAGGGGAGCGCGGGGGGGCGCGCGGGGCGCGGAACCACCGTGATGCGCGCGCGCTGCCCGCACCCGCTCTCACTAGTCGAACGGTGCCCGACCGGTAACGTAGCGCCGACTGCCGATCGAGAGACGAACCAGCGACAATGTCCGCCGTGGCGAAAACTTCCAAGTACACCTACCGCAGCAGCGGCGGTGGCACCACCGACGTCAACATCGAGTACAGCGCCGACCTGAGTGCTCTCTCCAGGCTGGAGGTACCGGCCCCCACGACACAGTGCAGTGCTTGTGAAGTGTTTGCGGACACATGATAGAATATGTTGTATTTTTCAGGACAAAATCCGTCTCCTCCATGATGATCTGGAATCCGAAAGGGAGCTGCGTCAGAGGGTAAGCTGATCGAGCATGCGAAATGTGATACGGCGCGTGCGCCGGCCATACAGGGCGCGCGCACGCTCAGGTGTAGGCGGGGCGCGCGCCTTCCGCAACACCTCTATTAATACCGCCCGCCCTATGCCTTTGATTGCATTTACAACCCCATCAGTGCACACTTTTACCCCTTTTATTAGTAATAACTTCATTATTGATACCTAATTATGAAGCAATTCTCAATTATGTCCTAACCAATCAAATCAAAGTTATAACTTTTCCATTGCTTATTAACTCCCTCATTTGAGAAAATGAATATTTTTTTGAGTGTTTGTGCTTCGGTCTAATCGGAATAATATTTCGCTCAGTGGAAACATTTGTGAAAATTACATTAAAATGAGATTGAAGTGACCTTAGATATTGTGGTTCCTCATAGGTTCATATCTGAGTGATAAAGGTCAATATCATAGATAAGGGTGGACGTCATACATAATATGCTGGGATTGTTCGGGATAGACATCTGATCAAGCTTCGCGCATTCTATTTCGGTTGCGCGGTTGCGTGGTCAACTGCGGTAGAATGGCGAGCGCGCGCATGCGTGTTGCCGACGGCTGCGTCGACGCGCGCCGACTCGCGCCGCCGCCGGCGCACGGCGCTCGCTCACTCTGCGATATATTTAGCTCTGTAGCGAAAGCATTCTCTGAAATCTCAACTTCTCGCTCTCCGGTCTCACTTTTGAAACTGGGCCAAATGATGCTCGTTCCCGTTGAGAATGCCACAATATTGAAATATAATAATAGACCGCGGTATGAGTAGCGAAAATATCCGAGTTAGTCAGTGCTGCCGTGAGACATAAACTGTTTCTTATTTTAGATGGGTACAATGCTGAAATATGTGAAGGACGAGTAAACCAGAAACCTGTTATTGCATAATGGTTGAAAGAAAGATATTTTATGTAAAAAGGTACATTTTTAGGAAAGTCAACACTTATGGTTGGGGATGACGCACAATATCATAGTGACTTTATTCAACACAACATACATCAGTTTTAATCAAAGTTATGTCATTAGTAAACATTTTAACGTACGAGAACTAAGTTTATTCGATAATCATTAAATAACTCTTCCAGAACAACATCGTAACTTACCAAGTTTAATAATCATTTACAACTTAAACTAACATCATAACAAAATAACTATCAAAGACTATTAAATATTCAAATTACAACTGTTGGTAATTTCCAGATCGAGAGGGAGAAAGCAGATTTGAGCGTGCAAGTTATCCAACTCTCTGAGAGGCTGGAGGAAGCTGAAGGCGGGGCCGAGAGTCAGGTAGATATTACAAACATCTATTTACTAATTTTGACAAAAGTAGCCATTAAAGCAATAATTATCAAAGTATCGGTAAGGACTTGAAAGAAGAATATGCTTCAAGCAGAACACATGAGAACAACAACTAGAAAAAAAAATGAAGAAGGAATCAAAGATATACGAGTAACCAGAAAGATTAATTGGTAAAGGAAGTAAAATATCAGATAAGGCAAAGAAAATAAATTAATAACTCCAACTTAAGCGGAAAAATGTATGCAAGCCAGGAATGAAAACATTACGAGTGCGGAAAAGACACAATAGAAAAACCTATTGATATGAACAAGAAACAAGAAGAATGTATATATAGAAAAGACATAAAAAATAAAAGTCCACAGAAAATAAATTAAACAAATTCATGAAAACTTAACGATCATTAAAAAGCTTTGCGAAATTATTTAAGAGCTACTATTGCGACCTACTGCTTGGCGATATTTTCCATGTCTGATGTATCTATTTCAGGAAATAATGAAACGAACCAAAACCATAGAATTTTATTTTATTTTCACGTAAGGTGTAACATTCGTTCTTTTAAAAATTACAAAGCATCATTTGTTTTTTTTATTAAGTACGACTTTCACGGAATGTGAGCGTAAATATTTTTTTACCATGTTGTATGAAAAGTTTTTTTACCCGATTAAGGAATTCATTAAGTTGTGATAAAATCGACAAAATGCTGATATACATTTTTGTTTTTCACAATATTCATATTAATTTTTAGTAATATTCAATAGTATGTTTAAAATCTTTATTTTATTAAAATAGGTCATCGAAAAAAATGGCTGATCAAAGGAAAACATAATATTTCAAATCACCACCCCAAACTTCAACGTTTTGGGGTCGTATTTTGAAATGGTGTTATAAATTTTTCAGTTCGAGATCAACAGGAAACGCGACACCGAACTTACCAAGCTCCGCAAGCTACTGGAAGATGTCCATCTTGAGTCCGAGGAGACCGCCCACCTGCTCAAGAGGAAACACCAGGAGATCGTGGTTGACTTCCAGGAACAAATCGACCAGCTTTCCAAAAGCAGAGCCAGGTGAGGACACCCCGACTATCCTCTAAATACATCTAGTCATTGTTGTACTAACTAAAGTGTGTTTCAACGTTTAGAATTAAGATGATGCCATGCGAAACCTATTGCGAAATTTGCTCTGCGTCTATTACACTTTACACTAATACATCACTTACAAATCCTCCACAAACATCATTCTAAAATATTGTCGTTTCCCGTGATTGCAACATATATTTCCTTGTCACCAGGTCTGAGAAGGAAAAGTCCAAATTCCAAGCTGAAGTTTACGAGTTGTTGGCCCAAGTGGAGAACGTGACCAAGGAGAAGATCACCATCTCCAAGACATGCGAGAGGCTCGAGATCAACATCAGCGAGCTGCACATCAAGATCGAGGAGTTGAACCGCACCATCGTGGACATCACCTCCCACAAGCAGCGCCTGTCCCAGGAGAATGTTGAGCTCATTAAGGAAGTTCAAGACCTTAAGGTGAGCTAAAACTTGCGTTACAGAGATGAAATAAGAATAAAAATTGCCTTTCTCTAAATTCTCGTTCATAATCTTAAAAACAAAACTTTATTCTTATAAACAAGTTACTACAATCACAGAAAACTTCTCCACACGTTTGAATTTTCTTCACTTCAAAACCTATGTCAATGTAGATACTAATGGCTGTGGTTTCACTTTCCAGGTGAACATTGAGAACGTGGTGTACCTTAGGAGCCAGCTGGCCAGCCAGCTCGAGGACTCTCGTCGTAGGCTCGAGGATGAGGAGAGGAGGCGCTCTCTGCTTGAGGCCAGCCTTCACCAGGTAAGATTCATATTTGCTTCAAATCCCAGGATTTTGGTATCTTATTTGATAATTCTTGTATTTAAATTTAGTGTTACAAGATATCAAATTTCATTCAAATGAACAGTTTCTAATTTTACATTCTACTTACAATGTACAAGAGATTAAGATCAATGTACATATATTATAATCATTTTCTAACACTCCCAGGTTGAAATCGACTTGGAGTCTGTCCGCGTCCAGCTTGAGGAGGAATCCGAGGCCCGTTTGGACCTGGAACGCCAGCTGGTTAAGTCCAATGGCGAGGTCAGCCACTGGAGGTCCAAGTTCGAGGCCGAGGCTGCTGCTAGGCATGAAGAAATTGAGGAGATCCGCCGCAAGTACTCTATCCGCATCCAGGAACAGGAGGAACAGATCGAGACCCTCATCGTCAAGATCAACAACATCGAAAAGCAGAAGTCTCGTCTTCAGAGCGAGGTACAATATAAAATTTTACAAATTCGGAACAAGTGTTAACTTTTTATTTAAATGTCGAACTGCAAACATATCAGGTTCAAAAAAACTTATGCTCACAACTTTTATGTTTGCATCCTACCTTCAACTAACTAGATCAGATGAATTATTGGAGCTCACTGTATCTTTGTCCATCAGTCAAAAACATACTAACTAACGAAACCTTACAGGTTGAGGTCCTCATCATCGACCTGGAGAAGTCCAATGGAACCGCTCGGGAGCTTCAGAAGAGGACTGAGCAGCTGGAGCGTGTCAACATCGAGATCAAGTCGCGTCTGGAGGAAACCGTACAAGTGTACGAGCAGACCCAGCGTGACCTGCGCGTCAAGATTACTGAGATCCAGCGCATCTCCCACGAGCTCGACAAGACCCGTGAGCAGAAAGATGCCCTTGGCCGCGAGAACAAGAAACTGGGTGGTAAGTTTGTCTTTAAAGTTTAAGTATTTTCTTTCTCTTGATCCTCAGCCTCAGAAAGCACCTTAAGTCGTTGGTCCTGATCTCTCTCCGGTTGAATTGATGGCATCGGGCTGTTAGAGTATAACATCTACCGCGTCAGTGGCTAGTCTCTAAATTCGGTCTGGAGGACTATTTATTTTTCATCAGTGCAAAGCAAAACTTTACGTTTACTTATTGTTAAAATCCTTATTGTTAATTCTGGGTGCCTGCATCCTATCACTAATTTAAGCTTTCTTCTTCACTTTCCGGTCGGTAGTAACGAACCCTTTTTACATTTCATGACTACATTGCCGTACGTATAGTCTATTCATTTTCTTTCCTCTTCTTCGCATACTCCAGTATATAGCACTTGAGCTAGTCTAGCTTAATACACAGTTTCCAGTAGGGGGCAGTTTATGCGGGTTTTATCACAACTGATGCGACGTGAGGCCTCCTGGTGGCCTACCATGACGTCTTATAGGAGTACTGTTTTAATCTTATTCCAGTGCAAGAAAGAGATAGCGCTAGACGTCCTCTATAGCTCCATCTCTTTCTCACACTGGAATTATACAACAGCTTTAATACGTCATATAGTAACCCCCCTGTACGGTTCAAAAAAAGAATACCAAAAGAAACCAGCCAGCAATCTTAGCCGGAGGCCTTACAATTAATGGTCCCACAGGATAGCCTGTTTATATGGTTGACTTGCGAGATTCCATAAAAAAATAAAAACAGCTAGTGATTGCAATCTAACCAGTGTGTTCCCAACAGATGACCTGCACGACGCACGCGCCAATGTCACAGAGTTGACCCGCCGTCTTCACGAGCTCGAGATCGAGCTGCGCCGTCTTGAGAACGAGCGAGAGGAACTCACCGCCGCCTACAAGGAGGCTGAGGCCGTAAGTCGTTTATTTTATTTACTTTGTCCTTCTTACTCTTCCGACACTCAGAGTGAATGCCGTTCTCCCGACCAGGCTCTGGCCCACTACATACTGGCCCAATACTTGCTGGAATGTCCAATGTGTCCCTCACCTATTAAAGGACTTAAAAATGCTATAGACCCCACGATTAACGTGACCACTAACAGCGGTCAAGATCGATACGAAAGTAGAAGAAAAAGTTTCATTGTGGGTAGGTAGTGTAGAGGTTTTGCTTACCGACCTCCACAAGTATCTAATGTCAAAGTAATGAATCAAATATTTTATTAAGTACGTCAATAGTGCTAATTGTATGATATATTATGATGGTGGGGAGAGGTATTTAGTGGGGTTAAGGTTTTTACAGCCTAATTGTAGGTAAATGTCTAATGCATCATAAATAAGCATACCATAACATGTTCTATTCAGTCATAGTTGAAGCTTTTAATTTCCATCATTCTGAAACTTCATCTTGAACATCAAGTCGTTAATGGTGGCTTCATAGGAAAAGTCACATCATATTCCAATATGACTTTCGATCAACCGCCCATCCTTTACTTCCACAAAATAAACTGTCAGAGTTTGAGTTAGAGAGTCATTGTAATACTTTATTTTTTCATTTCATCATGGTTATAATGCGTTGGCTGTCTGTGACAGCGGTGATTTATTAAATGTAAACTTGGTTTGTATAGTAAAAACATTGATAGCAGTTTACTGCTCTTGCAGTATATCTATTTGAATTAACTGGCCAGAGGATCCTGATCAGAACATGTTGTGGTGGTTACAATTTTTCAGTCTGGACCCAACTTCACCCGAAAACTTTAAAATTTTTTGAAGGTTGTCATTTCTCTGTCTTTTTCATACGAAATAACTTTGCTTGAAATAATTGTAAAATATGACGTAAATGATTGTAACGTATGATATTTTTTTTATTACTATATTTCGGGACCAAAACATCTTTCAACTGTTATATCAGATTTCCGCAAAACGAACTCAAGTAAAAATAACCGCATACCTAACCAAGCAACGACTCATTTGACAACAGTAATTAATAGGTCGTTCTTGTACATATTGTTAGCAACGCTTTGGCAAGCAATCAGCTATTAAACACGATACCAACACTTGCCAGGGTTCCGTACCAGCTAAAAATAGTAAACATATATTTAGCAGCGAGGACAATAGTTTATTTACGAACACGATATAACTAAAGTTATTCACTGAAATTCACAAGTTTCACGATGTGTTAATGACCGACTGAAAATGAAGGGCATCCTGGGAAACAGAGACCATTCGCGATGCAATACAGGACTATATAAAATATACTATAATAAAATCGCTTACACATACACTTGCAAACAATGGGACATTCGCGTTAGTTATCAACACATTGACAGTATGTTAGTTAGTGTAGATATAGATAAATAAAAAGTAGTCCGATGATAACGATCTCTACATACAAATCCCTTGTCTATCAGCGTGATTTATTTTTAGCCAACATAAATCGTAGGTGTTAGTATTAATACCCAACTTCTGGCAGCTACATGAAAACAGTAAATCTATTATCCAGAATATAACTACTTTGTTCCTGAAATACCTAGGACGATTGACGGCGTCATTAGACTTGTTTATTTGTTCAGACCTGATCCGCAAGTTTGTGTTTCATTTTTTCGCTTGACTATTTTGTGTTTTATGTACCAGGGCCGCAAAGCTGAGGAGCAGCGTGCCATGAGACTGGCCTCCGAACTGGGCCAGTTCCGTCACGAGGCTGAACGCCGCCTCCAGGAAAAGGAAGAGGAAATCGAATCCATCCGGTGAGTTCTTCTACTTGATAAGAAATCTGTTAACACAGACAAACATTATATGGTTAGAATTCTCGACGGTTTGGGATGAGACTTTTTTGGGAAGTAAGTAAGTAGTACACTTTGATCCATGTTGGATTCAAAATATGAGAAATTTGGAGATTGGTCTTCGAAGTCTGAAAAAGAACAATGGAACAAACAATACAATTACAATACAATTTAACTAAAATGGTATAAATCACATGTCATAATGGCTCATAATAGTCTTAGTTTTGAGTTTAGCCCTAAATCATAATATTACATCATACAAGGCACTTACCTATAGTTGATTGTGATTATGTTTACACTGATGATGTTCATGTATGACTGAGGCATCATCACACTCCTCACTCTGCGATCGCCAACTCGGAACTACTAGCTTACTATACCTTTCAACGATTACGCCCCACCACCTCTCCGCGTTGACTGATGGGTGTCATTCAAACACGCAATCAACTAATCACAACCATGACACAATTTGCTCGTGGATCGAAGCCAATAATTGAAGTTTGATGGAGTGCATCTAAAACCAATAATGTACAGAAATTATCTCCTGTCAAATATTATTCCAATTTACGGCTTATATGATCCAAAACTAATGGAAGCTAAACGTATTTAACGCACTTCCAACAACGTCTATACGAACTAAAGCCAGTTATGCATTAAGTAAATAGATTTTAAATAATTGGCACGAATTTCATTTATATATATCTGCGCGTCTGATTGGTGCTTATTATCGGTGATCACATACGAGCTTTGGCAATAAGTACTACTGAAAATGTACAAAAGACGATGCTCAATTTCTCGCGCCCCCAATTATTCAACCTCGGCCCCGGACGGCGCACATCGGGGTAACCGCGTCTCAATCGTTCCGAATCAACAACTCGTATATTTTTCATCATGCCGCCGGTTAAAGTGCCTAACTACAATAAGTGGAACAAACCACCCACTTCAATATATGAAGATAACTATGGCTACGGGATTAACTTCTATCAGCCGATGATTGACTATATCAGTGCTAGAGATCAGGGTGAGAGCGCCAAACCCCCACACTTGCCGTGGAACAACGAACGAGGATTAGATAAATACAGGTTTGACAAGCCTATACGAACGTACTCAGAAGAGGACGTGAAGAGACTTTCGCATGAGGCCGCTGATCAAGCCAAGCGGGATCTCAACACGTTCAGTATAGCGAAACGATCTCCTTTCTCAGTGATAGCTACTGCCGATGCGGCAAATATAGAAAAACATATTGGAACCGAAAGTTTCACTTCCAAAACAAAGAAGAAGATAGAGGAGAGGGACAAATACAAGATTGAGAGGCAAAAGAAGAGGAGGGAGGAAATAAATAAGGAGCTGGACTTATATGAAAAGGAAGTTAATGTAGCTGCTGAATTGAGAGGAAAAGCAAAAATGTATAGAGGTAAATCGGCTAAAGCAATCGCTCAGACTCTTTTAGAGGAGAGCAGACGAAATGTTGCCGAAACTAGACCCACTAGAATGGAGTACCAAAGTAGAAGTATTTTTTCCGAAAATGTGCCAACTCGGATTGAGTATCGCGGAAAAAGAAGTGTGATTGACAAAAACTTGTCCCAGATAACTCAAAACGTGTTATCAAAGGCAGTGGCAGCATCAAGTATTTCAGGTGCCGCGGCTAATCAGATTTCAGAAAAGATGACTGAAACCATACATAGAGCTATACGTGAAACTTCACCATCTACTTGCGTCGTAAAGGTTAGGGAAGTGCCGGCTGAGGTCCTCCGAGTAGATGACTCATATTTGCAACATTTGAGTGAATTAAAAAAAACGATTAAAGAATTTGATGAACTGAGTTCTCACCTAATGATCGACTCGAGGTGACGTGGATTTAAATAAGTAGTGGTTATAAGTGAGATAATTTTAGTGGATTCAGAGTTTGAATTTTTATTGTTTTGTCAACAGCAAGCAGACCAGCATCGAGATCGAGCAGTTGAACGCTCGCGTGGTAGAAGCTGAGACCAAACTGAAGACTGAGGTCACCCGCATCAAGAAGAAGCTGCAGATCCAGATCACCGAGCTTGAGTTTTCACTTGATGTCGCCAACAAGACCAACCTCGATCTCCAGAAGGTCGTCAAGAAGCAGTCTCTGCAGGTACGTCGTCCTTATTATATTAGAAACTTGCTTGCCAACGCTAGTAAGAAGTAAAACCATAGTCACAAATACAGAAATGCAAATATGGTTTTCTTGGTGGAACCACTCCTATATCATAACTATCTTAAGGTTTTCAAACACCTACCTACATCAATCTCATAGACTTTGTTGTTATTGTAAAGTCATTAAACCTCCAGTCCACCAGCCCCCATATATAACTAACTCATACACCCATATATAACTCCTGTTACTTTTGCAGCTCACCGAGATCCAGACTCACTACGACGAGGTCCAGAGGCAGCTCCAGGTGACGCTCGACCAGTACGGCGTCGCCCAGCGCAGGATACAGTCCCTCACTGGCGAGGTCGAGGAGATCCGTGGCAACTACGAGCAGGTCAGTGCAAAAAACATCGATCAAGACCCTTTTATTGATCTCCGTTGAAATATTCCAATAGCCCTGCAGTAGACAGTGGCTGTAACATACAAGCCAAATTTGAAATTATAACAAATGAATCACGCTAGTTTGTTCCACGCATGGATCTTTGAGACAGTTTTCGATGACGTCAAGCGATAAATAGCTGCACCTGCTGTTGTAGACGGCTAAGAATCTGAGTTTTGAAACATTGTAACATCTTAGCCTCGTCTGTCGTTACTTTGTATCATTATGTCATTATATCGATCCGATGCCAATAATGATTCACAAATTGGCACAATCAGGCAATAGTTTCTAATAAAAAACATGTGATTCACCCAGGCCCTTCGCGCTAAGCGCACCGTCGAGCAGTCGTATGAGGAGGCGGTGACCCGCATCAATGAGCTGACCGTCATCAACGTAAACCTGTCCAGCAGCAAGGCTAAGATTGAGCAGGAGCTCGGTGCCGTCGCTGCTGACTATGACGAGATCACCAAGGAACTGCGCATTTGTGACGAGAGATACCAGCGCGTCCAGGTTGGTTCTGATCAGATTGTTCTTATTCCTAGAATCATTAAACCTTGATAGTTGATGAGCTATGACTGAGACTGCGAGATTTTTTGTTTACGTTTTTACGTTGTATGAAACTTAACATTCAACCAATGTTTAAAAAAACCTAATGATTCAAATGTTTTAATTAAATTTTTGCCACCTTTTTAGCCTCAAAATATGGCTCACCTTCTACTAATTGCTCTTACTAGCTAACAGTTCTCGGATAAAAAATAATAATTTCATGCTCAAATTTTCAGACTGAACTCAAACACACCGTTGAGCACTTGCACGAAGAGCAGGAAAGGATCGTCAAGATCGAAGCTGTCAAGAAGTCTCTCGAGATCGAAGTCAAGGTTTGTAAAGCCGTTTTCTATACTGAACATTCAAAATAATTTTTACAGGGTGTAAACGGACCCTTCACGATACCGCCAACCAAGTATTCTCTACATCAGACTAACCAAGTAACTGTCCGCAAAAAGTATTGCCAGGAAACGACTTTTTTTTTTGTGGAAAATCATGTTTTACGCTAGGACTCAATGTACCACACTCAAAACATTTTGCTGATGAATGCGAATAGTACGAGGGTCGTGAAGGTATTTAATGTAAAGTTAAATATTAAAACATTTATTTAAATATGAAAATGTGAAAGAGTTGGAACTTAACCACCATTTTCTTCGTAATTTAAAAAAGCTATCGCAATATCAGGGAGAACAAGTCCTTTACGGCTTCGTAAAGGGTCCTTTTACACTTATTACATGTAGTTGGTAGATCATACATACCAGAAAATAATAAAAAAAACAAGGCTCAATACCACAAATTTTAGGTCGAAGCAAAATAAAAATCGAGACTCCATAATGCTCATTCTTATTGTTTCACTTTCTAGAACATCTCTGTCCGTCTTGAAGAGGTTGAGGCTAACGCCATCGTCGGTGGCAAGCGCATCATCAGCAAACTTGAGGCCCGTATCAAGGACATGGAACTGGAAATGGATGAGGAGAAGAGGAGGCACGCTGAGACCATCAAGATCCTCCGCAAGAAGGAGCGCCAGCTCAAGGAGGTCATGATCCAATGCGAGGAGGACCAGAAGAACATCGTCCTGCTCCAGGACTCTCTCGAAAAGACCTCCCAGAAGGTCAACATCTACAAGAGGCAACTGACGGAACAGGTAAGATTCTTTCCATATTAAAGTAGATATGAGTTTATCTTCTCATGAATCATGCACGATTATTTTTTTGATCCTGTTATCCGCCATATTGACTAGTAAATCATCAAGTTCCTGTCGATTAATTATAGTCCGCGCACTAAAAAACTAAACCATTCTGCCAACAGGAGGGTATGTCCCAGCAGAGCGTCACCCGGGTCCGACGATTCCAACGCGAGTTGGAAGCCGCCGAGGACCGCGCCGACTGCGCTGAGAGCAATCTGTCCCTGATCCGCGCCAAGCACCGCACGTTCGTCACCACCTCCACCGTGCCCGGCTCCCAGGTCTACCTGGTGCAGGAGTCCCGTGCCATCAGCTCAGAGCGTATGTGAGCGCCCCACCCAAAGCCCCATCATACCAGCATTTCTCTCCATCAGTCTATTTCGGGGCGCAATTCCGGTCGGGTATAATAAGCCTAGTCGTTCGTTAAGTGATGTACCAGCGGTAGATGGCGCCAGCGGGCGCGGCCTGGCCTAGTTCGCCGGCGCCCTCTACGAGCTGGCGGCGAGTCGGGACGGGCGCTCGGCGCTACGGCTTGCCCTAACGTTGCCGTGTCTCCGCACTACTCCGGCCAAACGCCGACCGCTCGTCCCATCGGACGTTTTTAATGTAACGCTAATTCAACCAAATAAAGGAACCAAAAACTTTAAGCTTTTTTTTTCAATATTTTTCTAATATAAGGTCACCGGCGCTATAGAATACAATGTCGTTATGTACCGTAATTTAGGTGCAGTAGTTTAATATAAAAGAATTATTTTATATTATTATTTATTAATGGTGCAATGCATATTGTACGTTTGTAACTGTAACTTTTATTAATTAAAAATAAATGCTATTTATGTTAAAGAAACAAAAAAAACAATAAAACTTCAAAAGTAACCTGGGTTTTTATTTCGGCCAGTACGATCACAAACACCGATTAAAGAAAGTTGATGGATAAATGTAAAGCATCCTAGATTAAGTCAATACTGCCTTGCAGCACCAGCCTAGGGTTCACAAGCACAAATGTAACAGATTTGCTCCTGTTGTAAATCGATGACTTTGGCACTTCCTGGAGTTTCTTCACGCGTCATGAACTCTTGAATTTCCACCAGTTTCGGACTCATTCATTATTCGATTATTTCATTCGGTCGATTGTTGTTATTCATTGCTAACAAAAAAATGTGGCAAAGAGCGAACTGGAGGTAATTGAATTTGTCACATAAGTTCATCAATCAGAATTGATTTAACCATATGTATAAACAAGGACTCCTGCACAACATGCACTACCTAATGAAAATATATGGAGCACTTAAAGAAGGAGTAGAGTAACAACGTAGGTAACTTCAATAATGTCAGAAGACCGGCTTGTCGGCCTCTACATGATGAGTGCACTTAAGAAGAGGGTTCTGAAATTGCAAAATAAACTCGTTACAGAACGCTCGCGAGTCAACCTCTAATCAAGTCATAGTGCCTTTCAGCTTCTTTAATAATGAATATATTTTTGTAATATTTTTCATTATTCAATTTGGTGTGGTTTGGTTTTATTCGGTTTGATAGGAGCTAGGTACGATTCGGCAACAAGGCAGGTTAGATAATATGATCTCACCGCACCGATAGCGATCAAAAAGGGGAGTGCGACAAGGATCTCCTTGTATTTTGTATGGTATCTACCATTTCGCCTAAACTTTTCACTGCTGCCCTGCAAGACGTGATTAAAACACTGAAATGGGACCAAAGTGGTGTTAACATCAATGATGTTTACTAGTCACACCTTCGGTTTGCAGATGACCTCGTGTTGTCTGCCGTATGCCTGGAAGACCTTCAATGCATGCTGAAACAACTTTTTGATGCTTTACTGCAAGTTCGCTTAAGAACATGTTCAAGACGAAGGTGATGTCAGGCATCCCGGACGACTCTGTAACATCTAGTTGAAGAGAACGTCTGAAGATGGAGGATCATTATGTTTATCTGGGACATGTTCTATCTTTTGACAAGGAGTATTCCAACAAGGAGACCTCTAGGAGAGTACAGCTCAGATGGGCGGCTTTTGGTACAAAAACATCCCTCAGTGAAAAAAAACCCGCCTTTTCAACCAATTTCTCCTGCCAACAATAACCTACGGTGCCGTGCCGAGACATGGACGCTCACAAAGGAGTTTGTCCACCGAGTACGCGTGGCACAAAGGACTATGGAGCTAGCCATGGTCGGCATAACCCTCATAGATCGAGTGCGTAACACTGAAATCCGCCGTCGGACGAAAGTCTACGAAGTCGAGGACCGGGCGGTGCGCCTCAAATGGACCTGGGTAGGACATCTGGCTAGACGCGGAGATGGCCGATGGAGCTAGGCTTTGACCGAGTGGTTGCCTTGGTTAGGCCAAAGAAAACAAGGCCGTCTTAAAGCTCGTTGGGTCGACGATATCGTCAGCGGTCGCGGGAAACACTGGATAGGGGACGCACAGGACCGAGAAGTCTGACGCAAAAAAGGGGAGCCCTATACCCAGCAGTGGGTAATTCCGGGTTGAAATGATGATGATGATGTTTCAATTTGGTGTGTTCCTACTTCTTATCAAGCCTTCTTAGTTTAGCCCCACCCGTAAACAACTGAAAAAACTGGCGGTTTGTGGGTGAACTATCGGTACACCTTTATCTAGCCATTTGAGAGAAGAAGACGTGATGTTAAAAGTTATGAATACAAATCAGCAGATGTCTCCATCCCTCCTACATGGAAATTATTTAGAACATAAAGTTCATACACTGTGAAAATCTGAGAGACATTATCATAGTGATAGACATTACTATGATAATTTCTCTCAGAACTTTTATATTTCAGAAGACTAGTATCTTTCTCTCTCTGTTCAAATTTGCTTGCTTATTGCAATCATCAGTATGTTTGCTGAGCATGGTTATGCACACTCAGTATAGGCGCTTACGATCGTTTCAAGGAACGTTGCTATCCGTCGTTCGTTGCCGTACTTTGCAGTTTTGATTTGATGACAGTGTATGATTTATTTAGGGTCGACTTAGCATGTCTTCTTCTTCAATACTTCACTATTTAACTATACTATACTATATAACTATACTCGCTAATTTCAGCAGCCTTTCTAGCCATATGATTGTTCACACATTCCATGCGCAATGTTTGTTTGGTTTACTCCTACTTTTATAGTCATCCATATTCTGCTGCTCTCAGGCAGGCGCATTACTTTGTGTAATTTATTTCATCACCCCTGCCCTCAAAAACGGTGAAGGAAAACATCGTGAGGAAACCGGCATGTCCTAGAACTAATAATTCTAAGACATTTGTCATCTACCAACCCGCACTGGGCCCGCGTGGTGGATTACAGCCCACTTCCTCTCATAGAGAAGAGGTCTGCGTCCCAGTAGTGGGAACATTATAGGCTGATGATGATGATGCATGCGCCTGCCTGGGTGCGAACCCACGGCTTACTGCTCGTAAGTCAGCCACCACTGGGCCAACGCTGCTCTCTTCATATTCATACTAGAACCTAATGGGTGTAAAAAGACACTTAACGAAGCCGGAACGCACTTGATTCAAGTTTATCACTACTTAAAATACTTTTTTATTTAGTTACAACTTTACTTGAAATACCTCCATGACCCCTGAACTATTCACTGTATTATATTAAGCACAAAAACGTCGTTTGCGACCATTAATTTCTGCGTATAGTTGCTTAAATTGATGTAGAAAATGCTTGTCTTGGCTTACACCTTGTATATTGGAAAATTGTTGCCAATAGAAATACCGCCAAACAATGAAATCTTACTTAATTAAACTGTGCTTGGGTAAGCTAATTAAATCCAAGAATACAGAATGTTTCCGAAGATGTCGCAAACACCAACGGGTTAAACTTATCAATGTAGAAAGCTATACCCGTAATTTACATTTTCACTGATTGGAAAGTAGACATTAATCACTGGATAAGGCAAATCAAGCTAATGGAATGTTTGACCACGTTAATTACTCTCATATAGCATTTCTCTCACTGTGAAATTACCTACTCCATAATCTAGTCTTTTAGAGTTTTTTTTTTTCAGAAATTCGGGGTGCGTAGTACAAACTCGCCACTGGCGTGCGTGTTTGGACAGGACGCCTAAAATGATCCACAACAACGAGGGCCCACTACAACGTTGTCATGGGAGACTTCAACGCCAAAGTGGGAGTACAGAACTACAACGAATCGGTAGTAGGATCCCATGGTTATGGTAGCAGGAATCATAGGGGGCAAATGTTTGTCAACTTCCTCGAAAGGGAGGGGCTTTTCTTGATGAATTCATTTTTCAAGAAACATTTCCAAAGAAAGTGGACATGGCAGAGCCCCGACATTATGACTAAAAACGAGATCGATTTCATCATAACGGACAAGAAGCGTATATTCAGAGACGTCTCAGTGATCAATAGGTTTAATACTGGAAGTGATCACAGACTCGTGCGAGGGTCTCTGAATATCGATTTCAAGCTTGAACGTGTCCGTTTGATGAAATCCAGGCTCCGACCAACCCTGCTCCAAACTATAGTGGGATCTGAAAAGTTCCAATCTAACTTGGAGAACCGATTCGCTGCCGTGGAAACCACAAATAGCGTTGACATTGACCTGGCCCTCGAGAATGTGGTCGGAATCCTCAGGGAGGAAGGTGTGAGTTTTGCGAATTGCGGGGTAGGGACAGGAAGTCGAAGTTTTCGGAAGAAACGCTCAAGCTCATGGAGAAACGACGTGAACACCCACCAGCCACTTCGTCAGAGTGACATGCTCTAAACAAGAGAATTGGCAAACTTGTACGACACGATCTCCGATGCTCCAACACTCGTTCAATAGAACGAGCGATCCAGCAAAATCAGGGATCCAAAGTGTTTGTTCAATCTCTTGGGAGAAGTCATCTGACGAATCTGACCACTACAAGTGGAGTAGTCGATTCTTCCGGGCCGGGGGTTCTTTCGGAAATTGAAAGCTTCTATAGTCAGCTGTACGCTACGCATGCATCTCAACCTGATCCCGAAAATGAGCAGTTCCGAGCTACATTAACACGCCACTTTACGGAAGACTTGCCAGAAGTCAGCCTGGACGAAATTGCGATGGCTCTCAAACAGCTTAAAATGGAAAAGCCCATGGAGAAGACGGTATTACGACTGAGCTCCTGAAATCTGGTGGTAAACCTGTAATGAAGGAGCTCCAGAGCATTTTCAATACTGTTCTTTTTGATGGGAGAACTCCAGAGGCGATATGGGTCAGTAGTTTTTCAAAAGAGTTTTATCACCCTTTTGAAAAACTACCGACCCATTTCACTCTTGAGCCACGTCTATAAGCGTTTTCGAGAGTCATCACAAACCGTCTTGAGCGAAGACTCGACGAGTTCCAGCCTCCCGAAAAGGCCGGGTATTCGATCGGGATACGGCACCATAGACCACATCCATACAGTGCGGCAAATTATACAGAAAACAGAAGAGTATAATCGGCCCCTGTGCTTAGCGTTTGTGGACTATGAAAAGGCCTTTGACTCGATCGAAACCTGGTCTGTTCTGGAGATTTTGCAGCGATGCCAAGTCGATTGGCGATACATCCAAGTGTTGAGAGGTCTTTACAACGCCGCTACTATGGCCGTCCAAGTCCAGAACAGCAGTCTAAACTTATTCCCTTGCATCATGGTGTGAGACAAGGGGACGTTATATCCCCCAAATTGTTCACAAATGCATTGGAGGATATATTCAAGACGCTGGACTGGAAGGGGCGCGGCATTAATATAAACGGCGAGTACCTCTCACATTTACGATTTGCAGATGATATCGTTATCGTGGCGGAAACGCTGCAAGATTTGCAGCACATGCTGAATGGCCTAGCTGATTTCTGATTTCTTCTCAACGCGTTGGTCTCCGCATGAAACCTCCTGAATAAAACCAAGGTTATGTTCAATGAACATGTAAGTTCGGAACCAATTGCAGTTCACGGCAGTATTCTCGAAGTTGTTAAGGAGTATGTTCACCTCGGGCAAACTATGCAGTTAGGTAAAAACAACTTCGAGAAAGAAGCCAACAGAAGAATACAGCTGGGCTGGGTAGCGTATGGAAAACTGCGTCGAGTCTTCACATTGTCAATCCCACAGAGTCTAAAGACGAAAGTCTATAATCAGTGCGTCCTACCCGCCATGTCGTACGGTGCCGAAACGTGGACACTCATGGTTGGGTTGGTCCACAAATTTAAAGTCGCTCAACGTGCTATGGAAAGAGCTATGCTCGCGGTTTCTCTGAAAGATCGAGTTCGTAACGAGGTGATTCGACAGAGAACCAAGGTTATCGACATAGCCCACCGCATTAGCACGCTGAAGTGGCAATGGGCCGGCCATATAACCCGAAGAACCGATAACCGTTGGGGTGGACGAGTTCTTAAGTGGAGACCACGGATCGGTAAACGTAGCGTAGGACGTCCTCAGACTCGGTGGAGCGATGATCTGCGCAAGGCAGCTGGCAAGAGCTGGATGAGAGTGGCCGAGGATCGTGCTCAGTGGCGTGTCATGGGAGAGGCCCATGTCCAGCAGTGGACGAATACAGGGTTCGATGATGATGATGATGATGATAATTATTCAGCACACTAGGTAACTCTATTAATTAGCTGAATGCATACCAGAAAAATGAATGCTGTGCAAAAAAACCAATTGGTTAACTAAAGAAGTCCTACAAAAAAAAACCAAAAAATCACACAAAACCGAGATGACCTTTTTTATCGGATTCACACCAAAAATGTGTATTGTTTTATAACAATAATACGAATTGTTTATCAAAAATCCTAACTTGCACTCTAAATGCCAGCTAAAACTGGACGTCAACGTTTGATGATATGGCAATCCACGTTTGGCCATATCATTAATGGGGCTAGGGAGCAACTCGTCCCACTCGAAACTGGGACCAAGAACCAATACTACTCTTTGTTTTTCGATAGGGGTTAACTGGTCCCAGAGAATTTGGATGCAAGAGCGAGCGAAGCGAGCTCTGGACTTGGGGCACACCGACTCGGACAGGTTTGGTTTGAAGGGGACGGCGACATCCCCTTCGTGTTAGAATTACTGTAAACCCTGCAGACAGAAATAGGAGCACCGCGTAGCGGGGCTACGTCAACTACGCTTTGAAAAAGAAAAACTCCTATTATAAAATAAGAGAAGGTTGGATTGATTCCTGATCGCAGTGTAGATCTGAATCTACACTGCGATCAGGAACCAATCCAGCCTTTTCTTATTTGATAATTCAGTATAATAGTTCTGCAAATACCAATAAACAGTATATTTAATTTGATTTATTTAGTGTGCATAATTTGTGTCAGTATTTTTGGTTTAACATTGAAATATTTTGTCCGAAAAAAGGGAATATACAGATATCAATTTAATTACATGGCATAATATACATAGTTAATTCAAATAAACTATTTTACATTAATTACTTAAATGTATTGAAACTAGTGGACAGACGGATGCAATATACTTAACAATGAAGTAAACGGTCTGCCTCTCAATTAACAGCATCAGTTAATTATCCTAGAACACACACTAAAACAAATTATTACTACATTTTTCTTTTATTCTACAACAAATTATTGAACCGCCGATGGCAAAAGGCGACTTATAACCACTGCTCTGTTGTAGCCATACAATATCGAGTATAGGTACTTGGAAATCATATGATTCTAAGAGAAATCGTTTCCCATAAAATGTTAAATTTTCATACGATGGTTAATTTATACCTTACGATTTAAATGTCATTACATTTTGCAATTTATATTTCTTGTTAATCATTACTGTCAATTAGGTTAGAAAGTCACTTAATAAATATCAATAATAAGGTATTTTTAATAACATATTTGTCAATGTATGAATCATAGTCTATACACACATCCACTACATTCAGTTTTTGGAAAAGGTATTTTTTGTATTATCTAATTTAGTCAATACTCAATTAGATAACAAATAGTACCTTTTCCAAACCATTGATTATGTGTACACTTTTATAAATGAGTGTTTTTATTTATAATTACATTCTTTTTTTCAAACCTTGTTGTATTTTTTTACTATTACTGTGAGTTGTTAGAAATCTGGTAACTAAAACAGTGTGAATTGAACGGCTGGCCGCACATTACAGCTACACCGTGGCTTAGCACATCAACTTCTAATACTAAAAGCGCGGTGCGGCCCGCCTGTAGTACGCAATAGTTTAAACAAAATGTACGAAAGTGATATAGACGGATTTCGGCGACACTCACACAGTGCATCCGTCTAAATGTGCGCTACTCATAAAAGTGTCGTAGTCGTATCGTACCCATACCGCGGCGTGTGAGTCGGACCGTGTCGGGGCAGCGAGTCACCAGACGCCGCCCGCCCAGTCGTCGGCCGCCCGCCCAGCAGCGCACGCGCAACTACACGCCACATCACTACAGGTCAGTACCCACTGCATTTTTAACTAAAATACACCCATTTATATCTAGTAGAGCAACCGAAACTGCACTAAAATGTTCATCGCGTTATCCGCGTTCGTTCAACATAAATTTTATTTTAGTACCGAAGTATATTCGATGTATGTCGTCCGGACTGAATGTGTAATTAACCAAAACGGCATTTTGTATAAGCATTGCAACACTTTTTAGATAAACACGCGTCGCACGAGAATAACTTGACGTTACAATTTAATGCTGATTAAGTGACTCGGTATTCTTTGATAGATGAGAAGTGTCACGTGGTACTCGGATATCGGTGTTCGGTACTGGTTTTATTTTACTCATCGGTATTTTTTATAGTTTCCGTACATACGAATGCGTGTACTTATTGTCTTTTGGTATAATGCCTGATTATAACAGATCTATGACAGAGACTAGGAACTGGGTTTTTTTTTTTGTATTTGAAGAGACTTGCTTGCGCTCTATAGTAGGTGCCTACAGTAAGTAAGCAAGGACTACTGAACCTGTGAAACTCTTTTTGGTTTCCTTAACTGTTTTAGTATCCACAAAGCAAAGACAAAATAAAGTTGCACCTTTTCTCATGGGTAACAATATATTTTTCACGTAACAATTCCCTAGTCAACAAACATTTATAAATCCTCTAATTTCCAATCCGTGTTAAATCATTAACGCTCTCAAATTTTAAATGACACAGTGATCTAATTAAATCTATAAATATTTTGACACGGTTGTAATTTATACATAAGTAATGACAGCCAACTGTAACTCGTGTGTCTATGTAGGCTGTACTGTGAGACTAAAAGTATATAAGGAGATAGTGTTGTTTAAAAACTTGGACCACTGATTTCGTAAGCCAGGCAAATGGAATGGATAGGAAAACACATGGAACAGGTACTGGTCACTTAAAGAAGTAACGAAGAATTACCTCCTTTAATGAATGAATGATTGATTGAATGAATGATGTACTTTAACTTTCAAAATAAAACCTTTCAAAATTCATACTCCATGAATTGCTTACGTCTACCGAATATGAGTAAAGAACTTTTAAGTCTTTTAACTTAGTTTGATGGGCAAATAATGATATGAAAGAAAAAAGAGTATTCAATGATTTCGTGACGGTTGTTGTTAGAGAATGGAAGAAAAAACATCACGCGCCTTTCCAAGTAACAAATTAAAATAATTTTCAGTTGATTTCGACTTAATAGAAATAATACATAAACAAGGTCTCTTCGAAAGAAAAAAAAAATGTTTTATTGTTTGAATCAGTTGTGTTTACATTAAATTAACAATCACAGCATTTCAAAATCACAATTATTTTTAACTAGCTGTCCGGCGCAACTTCGTTTGCGTCACATTTTCCCCGTTTTCGCAACATTTTTCATTGCCGCTCCACTCCTACTGGTCGTAGCGTGATGATATATAGCCTATAGCCTTCCTCGATAAATGTGCTATATATCACTGAAATAATTTTTCAAATCGGACCAGTAGTTTCGGAGCCTATTCAATGCAAACAAACAAACAATCAAATCTTTCCTCTTTACAATATTAGTTTAGATATCAATATTTTAAAAGATATAACCTACTTTAGTAACTATAGTCAGCTTTATTTTCATTGACATAAGGTGACTGTTAGGTTGATACTGTCAGTGGTAATAACAGTGAAAGCACTAAACTTGCTACTGAACTAACGCAAATGCAAATCATTCATTACTAAATGCGATACATATCGCTGTCAAGAGTCGTGAATATCTATAGACTATGTTTCAATATAACAATATTGTTGCTTTTAAGATGATACATAATATGTATCTTCCGGCATGATATCATATATAGTCACTTTAGACTGATATGATTTCTAAAAATACCTACATCATCAGCCTATAATGTTCTCACTGCTGGGACACAGGCCTTTTCTCTGTGAGAGAGAGTGGACTGTAATCGACCAAGCGGGCCCAGTACGGGTTTGTAGATGTCATATGTCTTCGAATTTTTAGTTCTAGGACATGCCGGTTTCCTCACGATGTTTTCTTTCACCGTTTTTGAGAGCAGCGGTGATGAAATAAATTACACAAAGTACGCACCTGCCTGGATTCGAACCCACTCGAACCCACGGCTACCTGCGCGTAAGTCAGAGCTGCCACCACTGCTCTACCGCTCTATCAACAAGTATACACACAATCAATACCAACATGAGTTCAAACAATAAAATTCGAAAGTATATAATAACATAAATATTCTTGTGTAATAGAAATCATATCAGAGATTTTGGCTGGGTAAAAGAAATGATTCTGATGATATATTTGTGATAATTTCTTCTTCCCAGATAAAATATTAGAATGTGGCAAAAGGCGGGCTTTCGGGATTCGGGAGACTGCCTTTTGTTTTTGAAGTGAAAACTTCTTTAGCGGCGTTGAGCACTTTTTCTGTAATGGTTATAAAATCTTAAACTCGCGTCAGGTCACGTGGTCTGATCGAAAATTCGTAAGACGAATTGACATTAGGTTGCGAAGGAATTTGAACTTTATGACATCTGTCATTGAGTTTGGTTTTCCAAAACTGGATAATTATCTTATGCACAAACAAAACCTTCGATTTCTCCAAAGAGGTAAAATTCGTAAAACGTATCGTAATATTTCTGTGTTAAATTTGTTATGTAATGTAAGTTGTCATGTTTGTGTATGATAGCGCAATAAATGAATATTGTATTTTACCACATAAATGATAGAACTAGATAATTAAAGCAATTCGTTCAAAATTATTTCCTAACCATATCCAAAAATGCACAACGTTACTATTCAAGTTTTCACTTCTGCCGGCACTCCCGGAGTGCAACCCGTTTTTTTTTTATCTTTCTCCCACTGTTAGCTCAATTTTATTTTATTTGTATGGTTGTATGGATGACTAAAAAGGAGATTTTCGCCACATAGATCAGAGTGCTGAAGAACATTGAACTGTATTTAGTCAACATAGCAGAATATATTATTGTGTTTACACTGGCTTGCTAGCAGATAGATAAAAACAGTGTGTGCATTATTTATAACCAGGTATTCTGATTGATTCTATTTCGGTACGGATCGTGAACTCAACTTTCTTGCTAGAAATTAACTATGACAACGCCTGCGGAGTTTATATATAAATAAACATACTTGTTGTTGCAACACTATGGGACCGTTCTCGAGTCTATGGTTTGTGTCTACATTCAACTTATCTTCTCAACTATCTTAGATTAGAGTTTTGGGACATTACTGTAATCATCATCTGCCTAGCCTTTTCCCAAAGAATTTTGGAATCGGCTTCAAGTCTAAGTAGACGAATAAAAAATTACGAAAAAACTGCTTCGGTTCTTCCTTTGTTTAGTACCAACAGAAAATAGTCACCGTTTGGTTTCATACATATTCATCATCTGCCTTACCCTTTTAGCAAACTTTGTTGGGGTCGGCTTCCAGTTTATCCGAGACCAACCTCGGCAAGCACGGCCTAATCTTAAAGATCGACCTGGGCGGCTGTTATTATTTAGCCACGAGCTCCTCCGTTGGTCCGTGGAGGGTGAACATAATTACAAACCTAGTTTCCTCCGCGCCTCGGAAAGCACGTTCAGCTGTTGGTCCCGGCTGTCATTTGTAGATCTTTGACTGTGGTTACGAGTAGTCAGAAGCTAAAAGTCTGACTTCCAGTTTTACCAAGGGGTATCGTATTACCCAGTTACTGGGTTGTGGAGGTCAGATAGGCAGACGCTTCATGTAAAATACTGGTACTCAGATGCATCTGGTTAGACTGGAGGCCGACCCCAAGATAGTTTGGGAAAAGGCTAGGCAGATGATGATGATGATGATCCACGGACCAACCTCGGCGTGCACGGCCTAACCTTAAAGACCGACTCGTGCGGCTGTTATTATCTATCCACGAGTTCCTTGGGTCATTAATTACTGTAATATTGAGAATATTTACTATGCTATTACATGGCTCGCCCCCTATTACACCCCCCATTTTAACTGGAGAAATGTGGGTGTACTATTGCCTCTCTATTTACCTCTGCCTTCCCCTTCTACGGTTATAGGCATGATGTTTTTTTGTGATTTAATTGTGCTTGACTTCATCTACTTCAATTAGGGTTCTGTGAATTCTTAAAACTAAACGTTCTACACATATTTCTTTTACTGGAGTTTATTCAGGATGCAAGGTCCATCTTAGGATATAAAGATATTTATTACTTGTTAGAATTTTCTTAATTATTCAGGATAGACAAAAATTTACTACAAGTCCCAAGCAAAGTTTACATCGACTTAAGACTATTTAGGTTATTTATATAAAACTCGACACCAACTGTCGGGCAGTTGCCCTCCAGACGTAACACCTGTCTGGTCGGATCCTCCCTTTTCTGAGGAGTATCGAGTAACTTTACACCATGTTCCTCATACTCCTGAACCAGTATTTTACATGGAGCGACAGCCTCCGCAACCCAGTTCATATTAAGTAATGGATGGGTGGCACTACCCCGTGGTAAGACCGGTTGTCAGACTATCCACTGATTAAGCTGCAACGACTGTCAAAGATCTCCAAATGACAGCCGGGACCAACGGCTTACCAAGCAGATTGATCCAAGCGGCTGTTATTATTTACCCACGAGCTCCATCACTACAGACATAGTTTACATAGATATTGTTGTTGTTAGTGAGCCTCTAACTACATATACAGTTAGTCTGTATCTCGGATTTAGTTATTTGATTTCCAGGGTGGGCACTACCAGACTTCATAAGAAATAGGGTGGAGCCAAATTGTATGTGCGTGTGAGTCGTGTGTGTATGGTTTTTTATTTTAATCTTGCCCTAACAACGGTTGTGCTAGGGTTTGTGCGAAAATAATAAAAACCATTTTGCTGTTGCATTTTTATTACAATTATTTTTTGTTTTTGTAAGCAAAGAAATAATGATGCGTTTGGCAGCGTAAACAAACCGCGGGCCGCCACCTTAGTCAAACAATTTACATGACTAAAGTAGATATTCGATCGCAATTCAGCAATAAAACGTGTCTTATTATCGTGGGAATTAGTGGGTTTAGTTTACTCGTATATCGTGCATTTTAGTGTTACGTGATATCTACAGTTTTATTGATATTTGCTTTTGTGTTCAGGAATATTTGTTCCATCTAATTGCCATCAAGAGGGCAGCGGTGACCCAGTGGTGGCAGCCCCGACTTACGAGCAGTAAGCCGTGGGTTCGAACCCAGGCAGGCGGATTACTTTGTTTAATTTATTTCATCACCGCTGCCCTCAAAAACGGTGAAGGAAAACATCGTGAGCAAACCGGCATGTCCTAGAACTAAAAATTCGAACACATGTGACATCTACCAACCAGCACTGGGCCCGCGTGGTCGATTACAGCCCACTCTCTCTCATAGCCTCTGTCCCAGCAGTGGGAACATTATAGGCATAATGATGATGATGATGAGGGGCGTCAATAAATCTAAGTTACGCACTCGTTAATCTAAGCAACGCTATTTGTCGGTCTGTGGATTAGTGAACATACATTTTATATAGACCCTTCCGTGTCTCCGAAACCACGTTAAGTCTATCGTTGCCGTCAGAAGTCTGAAAATCTGACAACTAGTTTTTTCAAAGGATATCGTGTTACCCAATTATGAGTTGTAGAGGTCAGATAGAATCAGGTAGTCGCTCCATGGTAGATACTGGTATTCAGCTGCATCCGGTTAGACTGGAATCCAACCCCAACATAATTAGGAAAAGGCTAGGCAGATATTGATCTTAGAAACAAATGCAGCAAAAATACCTATTCCAAAATAATGACATAACCTGCATGCCATTGTTTACATTATTTAATTACTCAACACCGTCAATTTTAAGGTTAATAACCAAATAGCGATCCGTCGGTTCCTCTCGCTATTTCCTTCGGACACATTTCATACATTGTTACGTGGAAAAATTGGCTTGAATGTGTGTCAAGTTCGTGTACATTAATTTATTATTATATTACAGCTGTTATATACCTACGGGTTCCTGTTTTTTGCAACGATCCGTTGAATTTACGAGCCATATCATTCGTTGGATCTTGAACGTAGTGTGATGTTTCTCAATTTCGACGAAATAAATTATTTACACTCACTGGCTAGTTATTCTTTCGGTATATTATGTTCATAATGTGGTTGTGAAAGATGTGTCGTGTACTATACAGGGTGCAAAAGAAACGGTATATACATACTTAAGGGTGTGCTACAGACCATCAAACTGAACATGTTTCTCCATCGGACAAACATCGTAATAGCGAAAAAAATATTAGCTGCCCATACATTCGGGTCGAACAGGTATTCAAATTTTTTATGGAGCATTAGAATTTTTTTCTGCGTTCCTTGCAGTTGTTTATAAATCTCTGACATTCGTTACAGGTAGTCTACTCACTAGCTCGAAAGCCTAACACCTAGTTTTACCAAGGAGTATCGTAAATCTAGTAACTGGGTTGTGGAGGTCATCTAGTAAGTCGCTCCGAGTAAAATAATGCTATACGGTTCCATCGGATTAGACTGTAAGCCAAAATAGCCGAATAGCCAATATAGCTGGGACAAGGCTAGGCAAAGGATGAACAATATTTTTCAGTGCGTTTGGTTAGTTGAGTAAGATACATAACATACAATCACGCCTGTGATCTCTGTAAGGATAGGCAGAGGTTTAAATCGCCAGTTATGTTTAACTCCCATGTAATAGGGGGCGAGCCTATTGTCATCAACAGGGCCCGAATTCGGACTCCGTTGCTGAGACATTTCTGATGGAAAAACCCAATAGCGCTTTGGCCGACCCGGGAATCGAACCCATCAACCTCATACTCAGAAGCCGCGCTTGCTGCCACTCGACCAATGAGGCAGTTGAGTAAGATAATGCAAGTGAAACTAGACAGCAGCTAGTAACTAAATATAATTTCGTACAAGCCACACAATATTGTTAGTATAATCTTGTCGTAGCTTTTGACCGGCCGACTGTACCTAGTTGCCAAGACATGTTTGTTTACTATATGGGACACTCATTTTGGCATGTATTATGAATTTATGATCCAAATACGAGCTGGTGATAAACTAAAGCATGTTTCAGTTCTGGGAAAATATTTTCTTTCGCAGTCGTTACGGGTAGGCAGTTGGACCGGTCTTTAAAAGAGTCATTTTTAGGGTTCCTTACCCAAAGGATCAAACGGGGCCCTATTACTGAGACTTCGCTGTCCGTCCGTCCGTCCGTCTGTCACCAGGCTGTATCTCACGAACCGTGATAGTTAGCCAGTTGAAATTTTCACAGATTATGTATTTCTATTGATGCTATAGGTAACAACAAATACTAAAAACAGAATAAAATAAATATCTAAGGGGGCTCCCATACAAAAAAGTGATATTATTTGCTCGTTTTTTAAAAATAGTGGTACGGAACCGTTCGTGCGCGAGTCTGACTCGCATTGGCCGGTTTTTCGTTTTTTCGAATCAATGGAAAGCAAATCATTGCATTAAATGAGTACACACGAAAAGACATCTAGCTATAAATTTCCACTATAACATACGACTTGCTTTGTATAGATTTCCCGTACAATGAGAGATCCGCATAAATTAGTCTTTACAGCTTGATTGATTTTACTCGTGGCATCATGGGCGTATAGTACTACCCGGTTAGTGAGATATAGAGGTGAAATACCCGTTCCGTTACCCGGTTAGTGAGGTGTAGGGGTAAGATACCTACGCAGTTGCTTCATGTAAAATACTCGAATTCAGATGCATCCAATTAGACTGGAAGCCAGTCTCAAGATATTTGAGAAAAGGCTACGCAGGTAATGAAGAAGTACCTGGAAGGCAAGGCAAATGATGAAGAAGAAGGTACCTAAACCGTTTTTCCCAGATTTGAGACCTAGTTAGAGAAAATTTTCGCCTTGTAAACAACTATACTACAACTTTCAAAATCATTAAGAGCCGTTTTCTGCGACGTGATTACAAATATATGTATTCAAAAATATTGCTGTATTAAAAGTAGGTGAAGAATTGCTAAACTTAAGTGGCAGTGGGCAGGGCACATTGCTCGCAGAACAGATGGGCGATGGGGCCGAAAAGTTCTGGAATGGCGACCGCGAACCGGGAAACGATGCGTTGGAAGGCCTCCCACTAGGTGGACCGATGACCTGGTGAAGGTTTCGGGGATCCGCTGGATGCGAGTTGCACGGGACCGGTCAATGTGGCGACACATGGGGGAGGCCTATGTCCAGCTGTGGACGTCTTTCGGCTGAAATGATGATGATGATGAAAAGTAGGTGCAAATCCAGACTTCCGGCTGGTACTTTTAAATTCATTAATTTTCTTAAGAGAAAACCCAATAATCTCTCAGCTTCGATCTGCTAATTTAAGTGGCAACTACCATTGATAGCATCGATAAACCTTATCATTAACCGATCTAGTAGAAAGCCTTTATTGGCAAACAAAACACGTGCCTTAAGCTTTAAATGCACCTGTAGGGAAAGTCTCATTTTACCTACCTCATGTCATCAAAGCCTTTGATGTAACGCCGCTAGGATTCAATAATTGCTGCACGATCACAAGTAGGTACATTCTTAGAACCTAGTATTGCAAACATCCAATGTATGTTTTCACGTATTCGTCATTATCAGCGCCGTTCTTCTGTCCTGGTATTGGACTACAAATGGATCACGCCGTGAAAACAAAAAATTGTCATGCGCATTTTGGGCCAAGAAGATATTATGTCGAACTTGAATGTACAATTAAATATGTTTGAATTGTGATAAAAGCATTTATTTATTTATTTTTCTATTTATTTACACACAGTAGACAACACAGCAAAAAAAAACATAATACATTAGAGTACAAAAGTACTGCTTATTTCAAATGAAATTTCTGCCGGCAGACCTGCGAAAGGAGAAATGATAAAGAAATGTAGACGATAGTGTGTGAGAGAAGGAAGAGAAAAATGTGTTATTGTGCCTTACCTAGCTTAACCTATACTATTACCTCAATATAAATACACATAAAACTAAATATAAATACATAATCCTAAGATACATAAACTAGTATATTACAATGTACCAACAATTATTACCGAAGAGTATCGTGTTCATCAGAAACTGGGCTGTGAAAATCTGCTACATCCGGGAAGACTGGATCCTCAACAAATTTCAGAAAAATCACATTTCACCACTTTTGTCTAATTTCCATATAATGGGGGGCGAGTCTTTGGTCAAATGCGAATGAAACAAACACCTCTGTGCAGGAGTGACTTAAAACATCGTTGAAATGGAAATTTATAGTCAACCATAGTTATATTCCAGACATTGAATGGGCACAACATGAACCCACGCATCTTGTAGTTTTCCACACTCCGTTGAAAAACATCTCTTGTCCTAGGTATCAATGTTCAAAACAAATAGTAGGTGTAAGCTCGATCTTAGATATGTTCTGAACATTTGCATGAATAACCAAAATATCTATCGAGCTTACTGCTACTGTAGGGGCCTCTAATAAAAATACATAGTTGAAAATAGTTGAGTTCGCTTATCGGTGGTGGACAGTTTCACTCAGTCGTGAGTTTATTCGTTGATTTGTCAGATTTCCTGACAGGACAGTTTTGTGAATTAGACAGTTGCGTCAATTTGACAGTGTTCTGTGTTTGCCAGTTTCTTCGATTCCAAATAATTTTCATGATTGATTTGATTGATTTTCATAATAATCATTCAACCCACCAAAATCTTAGAGGATATTTAGAAGGTAAGAAAATGTTAAAAATAAGTTTGTGGCCTTAATTATAACAATCAAGTTGTAAGTGACTGGTATCATTATTTTTTTGTCTATATAGTGGCATCTGTGTCAATAAATTATGACATATAGCCTTATTGTAATTATTAACTTAAATCAATTATCTGCTTTTATTTAAATCTTAATTTAAATAATATTGTTTAATTCTCTCGTGTGCTGTGAAATGACGCGACTTCAATTTACTACTACCAACTACTCCCGTACGCAAAATATGCGCATTAGTCGTGGAGTTGCGGAAACCAGCCCGCTATACAATACAATAACAACCACTCCATAACAAGATGCGGTCTTGAACAATATTTGTATTGGTTTTCCGTCAAGGGCGGGGAAAAATCGGCTCCATGTCAGGAGCATCCGGGCTGTCAGTTTCCCGGAGCACGTTTTAACGCATGCACACTCAGACAGTGCATTCCGATTTTTATCCACGTGGACGACAATTTGTGCAAGTGCGACATGAAAACAGTAAGGTTGATAGAACTTGTACGACAGAATAATAAACTTTACGATATTTCTAAACCACATTATTTGAATTCTAAGAACAAAGTCAGTTACTGAAAGTTTTCTTGGTGTTCTGCTTCTAATTCATCTAGCGCTGTTGATTAGGAATGATTGCCAATTCTTCTATGTTAAACCGCTTATAGTGCCAGGAAATGATAGATTTACCACGAAATCGAAAAATCATCATCATCTTACAGCAGTCCTCGGTTCGATAGTCCTTACCTATTGCAACCCACTCAGCTCGATTCTCGGCAACCCAGCTTGAGGCTTACTCCCGTCCGGTCGGTGCAAAACGTCTCGTCTCGATCTCACCTCTGATTCTACGAAGAGCAACAGACAATTGGTTGTCTGTTGCTCTTCATAGAATCAGAGCTGAGATCCAACATTTCTTTATAACTTCCGGTCTAATACTGTTCTGACATCAACTCAGACGGAATCAGGGACACAGCTAGTATACAAATAAAATTGCCCACTACTCACAACTTTAAACCCTATTCCAACTAAATACAATTGAGAATTACAAAACGGGTCAAGCAAAATAGTTCACGTTGACAGTGTTTTATTACAGAAATCTTTGCTTTTAATTACGTCGAGTGGTTAATAACAGGAATAGTTTTAGCCGAGTCTAGTAAACGAAAGTAGGTACGTAATATATTTAACATAATGCATGCGTGAGAGCATAGAACTTATCTACGTAGGAAGACAGACTGAGTTATAATGTTTACATTTACAAATGTGCATGCGGTGCATTCTCCTGTTGTTGTAAAATTGTTCTTGTTGAGCTATTGTTCTGTTTACTCATTTCTTTTTTTTTATTGCGTTTTTCTTTTGTTTCCTTTACATGAATGAAAAAACTAATTCATACGTTTTTTGCACCCTATCTCGACCTCTTCCGTTGAAATGATGGAACTTTTTGATTAGAGTGAGTAAGCTGTGGTCTTAGGATTGGTCTTCACCAATAGCTATTGCGAATGGGGATTAATAGGTACTTAATTAAGAGCAAGGCAAAATATTCGGACTGCCACTAAATGGTTACCGAGAGATGATAGAAGAAGTGTTGGCAGGCCGAAAGCCAAAATAATGGATGGCATTCAGGAGATCGCGAGTAAGACCTGGTGGGCCCCCATGACGTCATAAAGCAGTTTTGTTTTAGTCTTATTCCAGTGTGGGAAAGAGATGGCGCGAGATGTTCTCTATAGCCCCGTCTCTTTCCCACACTGGAGTGACATTCAAACAATGCTGCTTTAAGTCGTCATGATAATCCCCCGATTAAGAATCACGCTGGCCAGGGAAGAATGGCAAAAAATTGGCGGGTGCCTATACTCAACAGTGGGAGGAACAAGACCGCCAGTGGTGCTGATGGAACTGCCACCACTCTATAAGGCAAGTGAACATTATTGAAGCTTTTCGCTTTCATTTGTAAGAATATGTTTAGAAAAGCTTCTTTTCTTTTTCATGTGAGCACCGTTTGCCAACCAGCCCTGGGCCCGCGTTTTGGATTATAGCCCAATCTCTCTTATAGAGAGGAGCCCTGTGTCCCAGCAGTGGGAACATTATAGGCTGATGATGATGATGTGGACACCGTGTGTTAGGCACTAAGCCTAACCTGGCGTTAGAGTTTTTATGCTGCCCATGGATGGGCCTCTGACTCACCTTTACATGCTGTCGAGACATATCTCTCTGGTATGCTGGTTTCCTCACGATGTCTTTCTTTCACCGATGCAAGTGATAATTATGCAATTCTCATATGAATCTGAAAAATTAGAGGTGCGCATCTTTGGTTCGAACTCGAAACCTATGGACTTGGCAGTCCGACGGTCCCACCACTGCTATTAACATAGCTAATTAATTAATTTTCGGCACGGATGTAATTTTGCAAACGTTCGTAAAACTAAATGAACAACAGAAGCGTATAGGTACCAAAATACTCGGTCAAGGTGAAGCTCGATTACTGTACCGCGTTTTTATAGATTTAGGAATCATAAACAAACTCCTTTTGTTTGGTTTACTTTAATTCAACCTTTTGGATACGAAAAGATCAGCAGAGCAGCAGTTTGGTATTTATCAATAATACCAAACTTGAAAGTAGGATATATATTTTCAACTATTAAATTTAATGCTTTTCTTTTGGACATAGATACTAAGTTCAACACAAAAGATGGCAAAGATGCACAAAATACTTCCATTTTCTCTAACACTAAACGTAACCTAAATTAATTATTAGCGTATTAGCATTAGTGGAAACGGGAATAAGTAGTAATGTAAGGAATGCAGGCCGCAGGGTTGAAATAACAACACACTTGATGAGCGATTATTTAAAACTGTATATTGTCAACACTCCAAACTATATTTACATCAATTAACACTTATACTAACACGGAAAACACAATTTGAAGCTACTAATTTAACATAAACACAATACAGAGAAAAACTTTAGGCACACAAATACAATAACTATACGACAAACGAGATACAGAGTAAGCGCGATGCTTATCAGAGGAATTTTGGATGAAGACTACTCGTTAATACTCTGGGCCGCCATATTTATACTTGCGTACAAAAGCACAAGTGCTGGTGGGGCTATGGCGGACTCCCACCTATTATCCAATCACCTGTGCGAGAGAGCGTAAACAAGGTCATAAAACCTCTCCTCGCGACACCCCGCCTCTTACCCCTGTGTCCTAATTTCTAATGGACTCGCCCAACGAACCCGGATCTATAATACAATGGGGCCTTTTAGCCAATCAGGCGGTTTGTTATGATTGCCTTGTGGGACTTTATCATATTAACTTTTCTTATGTGGCTCTACATTTTGCAAGTAAATAGCTGTTTTTACTTGTTTCCACATTATATGTTACTGTTATTATTTACAATTATGTTGCCCTAGGTCTTAGTGTACCTATTAATAACATTTAAGCCTATGTTAGGGTCTTATTCTAGGAGCTATTAACAAAAAGGTGTATATTTTCTATATACTAATAGCTTGGTGTATAAAAATTACTTAGTTATTTTACTGTGGTCTTAACAGATCGACCGATCATAAATTTACATAATATACTGTTTCCTTATCATGATATAAACTAGATTTGAGATAGCTGTACTCCCTTACATTTCCACCCCCTGTAGAAGGGTTCAACCGACTACACTTCCGTCAGTAGGGAGTACAACTATCTTTACCACTGGCCGACGTAGAACTCCATGCTTTGTTCTTACGTCGACTACTCTTATTATAGTCCGCACCAGGATAAACACTTTTAATGACCCCTTTGGTCCACTGGTTTCGTGGTTTACTTGAATCCGTCACTACAACCACGTCACCCACTTTCACATTTGGAACGTCACTTGTCCACTTGTTGCGACGTTGCAGCGTCGGCAGGTACTCGCGCAGCCAACGCCTCCAAAAGAGGTCGGCCAGCGCGTTCACCCGTCGCCACATGCGGCGGGAGTCCAGGTCGGCGGCATGCCGACGTGTGCACGGCGCATCTCCCGCGGCAGTGCCCAGCAGGAGATGGTTGGGGGTCAGCACCACTGAATGCTCGACGTCACTGCTCACGTATGTGAGAGGGCGGCTGTTGACTATAAGTTCGGCCTCGGCGAGGAGGGTGTAAAGGACCTCCTCGCGGGGGGCACGCTCTCGAAGCGTCGCCTTGAGCGCATTTTTTATAGAGCGCACTAGTCTTTCCCAGCACCCGCCCATGTGTGGGGATGCCGGGGGGTTGAAATGCCAGGCAATTCCGCGGCCTGACACCTCGCTGCTCAGCTTCTCTTGGTCCATGTCGCGAAGAGCAGCACGTAGCTCGGCGTGTGCCCCGACAAAATTTGTGCCGCGGTCGGAGTACAAGTCAGCAGGTTGCCCGCGGCGCGCAATTAGGCGCCGCAGGGCCAGGATGGCTGAGTCAGCACTCAGCGAGGCCGCCAGCTCCAGATGGACGGCGCGGGTGGTGAGGCAAGTGAACAACACGCCCCACCTCTTCTCCCTGCGCCGACCGATAGCGACCTCCATGGGGCCAAAGTAATCGACCCCGCAGTGAACGAAGGCTCTTCTGGTTATCTCCAGTCTTGCTGCCGGAAGATCTCCCATCTTAGGGGTCACCGGCTTGGCCTTCTCAAGCCGGCAACGTTGGCAGCTCGCGGTGACGGCTTTAACTGTGGACCTTAAATTCGTGACCCAATATCTCTCGCGGACTCTGTTTACCACGGTTTCTTGATTGGCATGCAGCGCCTCTACATGATATTTAAATAGGAGGCGCCGCGTGAGCGCATGTTTCCCATCCAGTATGATCGGATGTCGCTCCCCGAAGTCGAGCGCGGTACAGGCGCCCAGCCTGCCGCGCACCCTCACTAGTCCGTCCTCACTATATATCATAGGATCCAATGCCCGCAGTTTGCTGTTGGGAGGCAGTGGATGTGCCCCTTGAAGCGCCGCGACGTCTGCTGCGTAACTTTCTCCTTGTGCCAGGCGCAAGAGGCGCAACTCAGCCTCGTGCAGGTCATCCGCCGACACCACTGTTGTAAGACGTCGCTTACGGCATCTGTCTAGGAACACTAATACACGCGCCATGACGTGTAATGCGCGCGTCCAAGTGGGTAGTCGCTCGTAGTGCAGCAGTGGTTCTGTCTGTGCCACAACTGTGTGCACCCGCTGCACTCTTTCCAAGTCCTGCTCCGCCACCACGTCGAGGTCGGTGTCAGCCGGCCACTGCTCCTGTGGACAGCGAAGAAAAGGGGGACCCGACAACCACTCATTACTATTATTGGGCCAGTCCAATCTGGTGGCCTTGTCAGCGGGGTTCATCGCCGACGGAACCCAGCGCCAGTTAGCCCTCTCTGACCTCCTGTCTATTTCGGCTAATCGATGTGACACGAACCTTTGGAATTCTAACGCGTCCGAGTTAATCCATTTTAGGACGGTTTTACTGTCCGTCCACAAATGCACGCTATTTACTTTCGTACCCAAATCTTTTATGATTGTGTCCGCTATTCTACAGGCTAAAACAGCAGCTTGTAATTCTAGCCTAGGGACTGAGGTAACCTTTTGTGGCGCTACTCTCGCCTTACCTAACACTATAGCGACGTCCCTATTTCCCTCTACGTTATAACCCGCTAAATAAGCTACTGCCGCGTAAGCGGATTCGCTCGCGTCACCGAACACGTGTAATTCAAGGTGTTCTAATTTTAGGCCGTACCACCTAGGTATAGTTACTTGGTTAAGGTGGTAAAGGTTGTGCAACCATTCGAACCACATTTTGGCCTCCGCATCTTTTAATTTTTCATCCCATTGTATACCCGTGTGCCATATCCTTTTCATGAGGATGCGCGATTGTATGACACACGGATACAAAAAACCTAACGGGTCAAAGATTGACATAATAAATCTTAAAAACTCTCTTTTCGTCGGAACAACAAGACCCTCTATTATGGGTTTAGGTAATCTCTTGAATGATAGGTCAAAGGCCAGCTCGTCTTTGTTTGGTGACCAAATCATTCCTAGGGTGCGTTCCGTAGCACTTTCGCCCTTGTCTAAAGACACTCGGTCAGGCATCTCAGCACTTAGTTTGTCGCGCAGCTCTGGAGAGTTCGTGACCCACCCCCGTATATTAAACCCGCCTTTGGCGTGGACGTGGGTCACATCCTCTATTAAACTGTTGGCCTGCGCGGCAGACCAAGTACTGTCTAGGTAGTCGTCCATATAGTGTTTTGTGTGTATGGCGGCTACCGCTTCGGGGTACATATCTACATATCTACTCGAATTCTTGTTGAGAATATAAATTGCCGATGTTGGCGATGACACGGCCCCGAAAATCATAGAATTCATGACGTAAACTTCAGGTTCTTTGTTGGCATCAGACGACCACAAAAACAATTGAGCCCCTCTATCTTGTTCTCTTATAAATACGCGTAGGAACATATCCGCTATGTCCCCAGTGAACGCGACAGGCCCTAATCTAAATTTAAACAACACGCCTAGCAGGGAGTTGAGTAAATCAGGCCCGGTCAACAAGTTGTCATTCAACGAGGTTCCGTTGTAGCTAGCTGCGGCGTCAAATACTAATCTCAACTTTCCCGGCTTGTTTGGATTCGTTACCCCGAAGTGGGGTAAATACCACACCGAATTAGATTTGACACCGCCTTCTACCTTGCTTGCGTACCCCTCAGTTATCAACCTATCTATTTGTGCTGTATAGGCTGAGGCGTACACAGCGTCTTTACTCAATCGACGCTCAATCCCCGCTAGACGTTGACGCGCATATTTATAATTGTTGGGCAACTGAGGGTCGTCCCGACGCCATAATAACCCTACCTCCCACGAGCCGCTCTCTGTCTGACGGCTAGTGGAGTCTAGAATAGCTTTAGCTCTCTCTACGTCTTTATGCTTTCTAGGCACTTCTACTATTCCTATAGCTTCTAGCTCAAACTGTTTTTTAACCAATTCGTGTAGAACATTAGATGGCTCTATTACACAATTTAATGAGTGCTCGCTAGTGTCTCTATAGCTACCTACAGGTCCGTGCACAACCCACCCTAAACTGGTCAAAGAGGCAACTGGCTTACCGGATTTCCCTCGGCGAGTCTCCTGGCTGGTCAGCAGCTCCCAGTTGTCCTGACCCAGCAACAGTAGTGGTCTGGCTCCTCGCATTTCCTCACAACCCAAGTCGCGAAGGTGGGCGTGGTCTTGTATTACTGTGGCAGGCACTGTTTGCGCGGGTAAGTCCAGGCTTTTTAATGTACGACACTTCACTTTATGTGTTTGCCCGTTTGGTCCACGCACTGACACACTGATTACTTTCGACGTTTCATCGACAATCTCTTGACCGCGCGCACTATGCAATGTTATAGGTACCGTTTTTCCACTGGCGTTTTCAGCTATCGAGTCATCTATCAGTGATACGGTTGCCCCGTCATCTAGTAGGGCATAACAATGGTTTTCTCTGCCGTTCACTGTCACACACACTGGCATTATCTTCAGTAGCGCCTTGCCTGTGTAATCACTGACATTTGTGACGCTCTCACCCTTCCTGTCGGCATGTAACAATGTGTGGTGTGCGTAATTACAAGACGTGCACTTACTTGCTCGACAGAAATTCTTGCCATGTTTCTTTATCATGCACTTAAAACATAATCTATTTTTCTTTACGTGTTGCCATCTCTCTTCGACGCTCAACCCAGTAAATTTCTCACACTTGGGTAACTTGTGATTCTCCCCACATAGCGTGCATGGCTCTTCAGCCTCTTTCGCTGGCTGCTCATTGTTGGAATTGACGTGCAAGTACTGGATGTTCTTAGTAGGCCTCGCTGTCTGTACATTAGACCTATTCTTAGCGGCGCCTGTTGACGGTGTAGTCATTTCAATTTGCAAATAATAGGACGTAGCTCGGGCTAGATGACTTAGAAATTCTGCGAGTATTTCTAGGCTTGGTGCCACTCGCACATCTATGCCCTGGGTTGCTGCCATGCCCATCGCAAAATCACCGTATTGAGCACGTTGTACAGAGGTAAGTTTATTAAGTATTTCACTTACCAGCTGTGGATTATTCAGATATCCGTTCGCTTTCACGCTTTTCAGCAGTGATACACAATTCCTCACTGTCGTCGAGAACTTTCTGAGCTCACGGCCACTCTCAGTTACCTTAGGCAACGCACGCACTTTTTTAAGGGCACACTCGAGCACTAGATTTGGGTGCCCGAACTCTTCATCGAGCGTCTTCATTATTTCAGCTGGATTTGTAGAGGTACGCAATAAATCCTCCACTGCTATCTTTGCGTCTCCTTGCAACGACGTTTTCAGGCGCGCTAGGTTCTCATGCGGCTTGAATTCATACATCACCGTCGTGTCGTGGTACATATTTTTGTATGATAGCCATTCTGCTGGGTCGCCTCTAAAAAATGGCAACTCATAGGCCTGTCTTGGTACCGGTCGCGGACGCGCTAAGCTAGTTATAGCGTCGGCCAGTTGGTCTATCTTCCTGTCACGTGACCTGCTCCTGTCTGCGTCTTCGGCGAACGTGTTTCCCCACTCAGGCACTTCTCTAGCCTGCTCTCTCGATCGCGGGGCACTGACCGTGGCCTGGGGAGTGTCGTTCCCTAGGTACGGATGTTCGCGAAACTGTACTGACGCGGGCGCACACTGAGGGAGCGCAGGTATACGGTCGGACTTTGGCGCGGGCGCTGAGACCTCACGGGAGGGCGCTGTCACCTCACGGGAGGGCGCGGGCACTCGACGCGGCGATGGGTCGCGACACGCTGCGGGCGTGTTTATCTCTCTTACTACGGGAGTCATCTCCGAGACCCATTCCTCTACTCGTCGCGTCGTCCCCTCTTCGTCTGAGTCTTCTTCCACTGCGGCGTCTATCTCTGCGAGATCAGCTTCTAGCTTCTTCTTCACCAATTGCTCCTTCATGCGCACTATTTCCCTCTCAGCCTCGTATTCTACCCTCCTCCGAAGGTGATCGGCACTTCTGTGGCCGCTCCTCGAGGACACGTGGCTTGTATCGGATCTCGCCCTGTGGGTTCTCTCCGATCTCGCAGGCGGAGTCATTCCTCTGTAGTCGATGACACGACCACCGGGACCCGCCAACGGGATCACAGGAACGGGAAACGATGTCGACGTATGTGCGACAGAAGGCGAGCCTGGTGGCCTTTCTGATGGCACACCTGAGTCAGCTTCTAGCTCTCGCCGCCTGTTCATATCTGCCTCTAGCTTGCGCAACTTACTCCTTGTCGTGATGGTGCTTTTCTCGCTCATCTTGCGTGCTCAGCAGATCCGTTGCACGAAGGACCAAAAATTGTAAGGAATGCAGGCCGCAGGGTTGAAATAACAACACACTTGATGAGCGATTATTTAAAACTGTATATTGTCAACACTCCAAACTATATTTACATCAATTAACACTTATACTAACACGGAAAACACAATTTGAAGCTACTAATTTAACATAAACACAATACAGAGAAAAACTTTAGGCACACAAATACAATAACTATACGACAAACGAGATACAGAGTAAGCGCGATGCTTATCAGAGGAATTTTGGATGAAGACTACTCGTTAATATTTTTTTTTTTTTTTTTTGGGAATGGCATCTCGCAGTTCAACCTAGGAGGTTGTCGTCTGCTTAACCGGACTATCCTGTGGGTGCCTTAAGAGTAAGGCCTCCAGCCAGGGCATAAAACTTACAAACTAAGCGACTACACGCTAAGGGCACCCCCTGTGGGGTACGAGCCTCGGCTTAGGGCGTCGCTGGGGGAGGACTGCATGGGGACAGGCTGGATCTGAATGATATCATTATTTAGGGGCTGATTTAAAACTACTGGCACAGCATCGCGGGCTGGCTCGAGCGAGGGTCGGGGAGGGCGTGGACCGGGACGTCGCGACGGACCTCGACGGCGAGGTCGGAAAGACGGCGGTTTGTGTCTAAACTTTTTAAGAGTGCTAGTCTCTTTGCTACTCGTTAATACTCTGGGCCGCCATATTTATACTTGCGTACAAAAGCACAAGTGCTGGTGGGGCTATGGCGGACTCCCACCTATTATCCAATCACCTGTGCGAGAGAGCGTAAACAAGGTCATAAAACCTCTCCTCGCGACACCCCGCCTCTTACCCCTGTGTCCTAATTTCTAATGGACTCGCCCAACGAACCCGGATCTATAATACAATGGGGCCTTTTAGCCAATCAGGCGGTTTGTTATGATTGCCTTGTGGGACTTTATCATATTAACTTTTCTTATGTGGCTCTACATTTTGCAAGTAAATAGCTGTTTTTACTTGTTTCCACATTATATGTTACTGTTATTATTTACAATTATGTTGCCCTAGGTCTTAGTGTACCTATTAATAACATTTAAGCCTATGTTAGGGTCTTATTCTAGGAGCTATTAACAAAAAGGTGTATATTTTCTATATACTAATAGCTTGGTGTATAAAAATTACTTAGTTATTTTACTGTGGTCTTAACAGATCGACCGATCATAAATTTACATAATATACTGTTTCCTTATCATGATATAAACTAGATTTGAGATAGCTGTACTCCCTTACAAGTAAAGATACTCACTATCTTGGAGTTCATTTTGTTGACATCTTATAGGAAAAAATTGTATACTTAATAAAAATTATAAATATTCTTACTAAACATGTTGGATATTGGAGATGAGTGTGGTTGTTAAGGCAAAATATTTTGAAGTTTATTTATGATTCACTAACAAGTTTTGTCTGGTGTGACATCTAGCATTACACAAAACTTTATATAGAAGAAAAATATTATGACGAAATTTTGTTTTACAGGGCGGAATTTTTCAACCTTACCTGCAGGGAAAGTACTCGGTTAAATATGATCCTGAGACGACCCACTGGGTCGTCTCAGGGGCAGATTTTACTCTAAATACTCGGTTGAATGTCCACTCATACTATACATATTTGTATGAGTGGACAATCTACTACACACAGGGGATAACAAATTTTACTCAAAGTAAACATTCCTTTATTTTTAAAAAGAAACAAATCTGCATACAACCGTTTTTGAAAATTCACTTGCCTCACTCGAGAATTAAACAAGTTAAAATCCGAAGAAATAACCCCCTGTACTTTTATGACATCGATCGATAAAAATCAAATCTTTCTAACAAACATGATAAATTAAATGAAAGGAAAACGTTCACTACCTAACTCAGCTTTAATTCTTGCAGCATTGAAAATAGAATTTATTTTACTGTCAAAATATTTCCCATTTTCCGCTAGGTCAACGATCTAGACACGTTTTATTTCTGTTTGCGGATATTGACTTATAGTATCCTCTTTCTCAGTATTTAGCGTAATTTGCTGACTTTGTAGAACTAGATAATCTAAAGTGCCAGTAACAGTGGCACGTGACAATAAGCGGAACGAACTTCGCCATTTTGTTTTTTTTTTTTCAATACATTTTCCATAGACAGTTACACCAAATGTTACCAACAGTGCCGTCCTGTCAATGTCAAGCGCCAAACATGCTGCCAGTACTAGTACTTACGTTTGTGCTTCAAGTTTAAATCACGACACGTTCCATCGTGGGCGGGTATCACTAGTAACCATTTGGTTATCTCCGTGTGACTTGGCTACCGTTGTGAAACGGCACATTTTTGAACGTACAGGTACATAGGTTAGCTGGGCTGTTTCCGCACTTAGCCTCTTTATTGGGCCATTGTAACGCGTACATACTGACATTACAATGCTACTATTATGTCTGACTTTTGATAATGCCGCTTTTTGAGACTAAAAGTGAATTTCAAAATGTTCCGTATGAAGTGCATCGAAGACATTTTTTTTTACTTTTATATGAATATGTTAGAAACCTTAATGGCACTGATAGAGCTGTGCTACCTATTAGTCAGATAAAATTTGAGTTTGATCGACACGCAAAAAATAACTGTCGAATTAATTCGACAGAGTTCACAGACAAATAGAGTTCTCAGAAATCATCGTAACATGACATTAGCTTACTCAAATCCTTCATCATCTAGGACTTAAATCATGGAACCGTTAATGGTACTAGTGACAACGAAGCATACATTCATAGCAATCCCAGAATTCAACATCCAAACGATTCACAGCACTCAAATACACAAATACCATATCGAACCAAAAATAGTCCCCTGCAACGAACAATTAGAAATAGGGACCATCCCTAACGGATATAGAGACAAACTGGGATATATAAAAATAATTTGTCAGGATATCCCATCGAAATGTTAGCTGGGTGCTATTTTGAGCTGCAGTCAAGATCTGTTCCCTCCCGACGGTCGTGCGTAGTGATAAAATTATGTTGACAAGCTCCGCATGTGTGTATTCTCTTTGTGCATGTGCGTCGCGAATTGTTTTATAGTGTGCTTCAATTTTATTGATTTTCAAGCTTTATTGAAATAAGAATACATATATAAGACGGTGACGGAAACTGACGGTGAGTTTTCATGAATAAAACTTCTGTTTTGTTACCATGAAATGTTTGTCTCGAGTCTAGGATATCGTAATGGGCCGGTCACCGGTAAACTGGAGGAAACGAATGTTTTCCAATGTCATATTCATTAGTTGGTGACAATGAGACAGCAAAACAGGCCTTAAATATTTTTAATATTGGATGTGTGTCTCAACTGTTCAATCTGCTACGGTTCAAAAGAAGTCCTCTGACAGACGGATGACCAGACGAGCCTTACAACGTAACGACAGAGTGGAGTCTTATTATGAATGGGGCACCGTTTGGTTACGGAACCCAAGAACTATAACTTTACTATAGAAATGGTTATAAAACTATGACTGTAAAGGATTCCTGAAGAAACCAACACTACGACAAGCAATATTCTATCTTAAAACTCTTAGTCTGCGGCTTACTATAGATTACTAAAGCTCATTAATCCACCGTCAATCTACAAGTAAAAAGAGTAAACATAAAATGTATCGGTTAATCGTAGCCTGTCTTAAAACTGATACCACTAGAGGTGTTGTATTGGTTACCAGCGACCATTCATTGAATACTAATTATGCTTAATCAAATCTTTGCCCACCGTATCTAACCCAAACGTGTTTCCAATTAGTGCTTTGGCTTTCAAGCTAATTGTAACAGCGTTTATCCTGTTTCTGTATCTATGTAAGCGTGATTTTATGTACTTGTATAAGGTTTAAGAATTGAGAACATAGTCTTTGCGCTTGAGAGCGATTTAAACAAATTAATGGTACAAGTATTTGTTGTTTTTTTTTTTGTTTTACGCCGATTAAATCTAAAAACTACGGTAATTGATATTGATAATTATTTTAAGTGACGTTTTACTTTTAGTTTTGATGCCTTTTCCTTACTTAACACCGGGATTCTGATTCAATTGTGATAATTATCATGATATTATACCCTGATTAGAATCTTGATAATACTAGAAATTATTAAATAATATATTAACAAACTTCACATCTACATGTGAAGATTGTTAATAATTATTATTTAAAAAAACGCGTTCCTACGAACGCGTTTTTTTTTGTACTGCCCTTTGTATTAAAACTTAAGAATAATAAAATTAGGAACTATAATTGTCTGAACGAAATTATCTTTGTAAACCAAAAATATTAAATAAGAGACAATGTTATGAATCAGCATTGATAATTACCCGAAAGTTATCTATTAATTATCAAGATAAACGTCCGATAATTATCAAAGAAAATATTTATCGCGATATAATTCCGAACCCTGCTTAAGACAGATGGGTATTCTTTCTGTTTATTTGTTCTTTTTACTTCTCCGCAATAAACCAAAATTAAAGCCGGAATAGGTCTTTATAAATTAAACTATTATACACCATTGTCAATCACTGGTTAGGGTTATTATATTTTGTGTTTACGATCCCTGACATCGAGTAACATTTTCAAAGAATCACCTTAATTAAGGTTTTCCTGGTATTATCGGAGTGTGTGTAAACTTTTATAGGCCACTCGGGTTCTCGGGCACCACTCGAAAACATTTCACCGCTTACGATATGCGCACTATCTTTAGAACGATATTTTTTGGCATAATTTACTGTCTTTCATGCACACTACGAACTTTTATTACGTATTATACGAAATAACAAAGACTATCATTATGACGGCCTTAACAACAAATTAATGTGACTCGGTAGACATTTGGCGTTAAAAATTTAGTAGCAGTCTATGTTTACTATAACTTTATAGTTTATGGTTTGGAGTTATTTATTTGTCGTAACATCACCGATTTATGGTACGGACTGTTTAATGAATTTGCAAGACGGAACATATAAATAATGGTGTGGAAGAATAACCGCAAAATTGATATAAACAAAGAAATCGGAACATAAAAATTAAGTTTGAAATTTAATTGTTAGGTGCCGATTGAAAGTTAGTAGTGACAGTTAGTTTTTTTATAGGAGTTTAGTTCTAATATAAATTTTGTTGACAAACTTATTGTGTTGACATAGGTAACTTGTGTAAAAATACACGGAAGAAATTATTAATCCTAACGATAACACAGTTAAAGCTAATCGGTTATGACGTTTACTTGTTGCCGTGGCATTTAGAAACTCATACATAATTTTACACTTATCAAATTCGAATAAAAATTAATGAAAAATGCTCTCCCAAAATACAAAAACTACCAGGAGAAAATAAACTGACAACGTGTTCACACTATTCATAAAAATTCTTAGTTAAAACAAAACAAAATCACATGTAGTTAGAGATGAGTCAGCGGTGGTCACCTTGTAAACAAATCACCACGTGGCTTGATTCCAAAGAGTGACTGTACACGGTTTCATCACTCCAAATCATCGCCCATACTTACGTACCAACTCATTTTTCTGTGCCATTCATTTATTTTAGACTTAGGAAATGAGCTGCATCATCATCTGTTTAGCTTGTCGCTACAAGCCAAACGGATGATGCACTGTAAAAACTACTACAGCACCTTTAGGCAAATTTACGACAGCGCCATCTATGACAAAAATGACGAACTATCATCAAATTTCTAAATCACGCTGTTAAAGTTATCTGCGACTTACAAGTATATTAAAACGCGACAACAACTATCAGGCAGTAGCCCACTAGACCAACACCCGTCCTTGGTCGGAGGATCCTTCCTTTTCTATGGGCTATGAAGAACTTAAACACATGGTTCTTCATATTCCTAAAAATGTTCTTCTCAGCTATGTTTGGGTCTGTTTCGGATGAAGCTGAATGCCTGTATTTTACATGACGCGACTGCCTATCTGACCTCCACAATCCAGTTACTGGGATAAGCGATACCTCTTGGTAAGACTGGTTGTCAGAAGTTCGGTATAACTGACCTGAAACGACTTTTAAAGATCTACAAATGACCAATGAGCCGGTATCAACTTGGAACTGAGCCGCATAAGCTATTTTAATTGCAGTTTGCCCAAGCTTTACAAATATTGCATTATAAAAAAATTAGAAAATAACTACAGAAATTCTAATGTGGCTATTTTCTACTGCCTTTGTAGAGTCGGTCCATTATTTAAATTGAATTACTTAGGACCGTTCCTGACAAGTCCCGCGATATAAATCGAGTAAGGTGAGGTGAGGTCTAACAATTGCTATACATTGACGAATGGTAAGCTTAAAGAATTTGGTTATTGTGATACGACAATGATATATGTAGTACATTGTTACCCCAGGGGTGAAAGTAACTTATTTAGTCCCAAGACGGGGTTTGGCGCCCGAATGAAGTGAGGGCGCCAATAGTTCGAGGGACTAAATAAGTCTTTAACCCGAGGTAAACACTGTGCTTTTAATTACGAATACAAGGAAAATAAAAATAAAAACATGAATTAGTCAAAGAAAAAATTAGTACATTTTATTTCGAATCGCGCTTTCCCACCTATTTTGTTTTTTTTCTGTGGCCAGCCATTCAGCCATTATTTTTCAATTTCATCATTGAAAAACTGGAAAATATTTTGCCCAACTCTATGTTATTTTAAAGAAATTGTTGCAACTAAATTATAATAAAGTTATTTAAAAAATATGTATTCTTTAATCAATAATTATCTTTAGGTTATTTCAATTTTACATCGTGGCTGCATAGAGAGTTGGAACATGGTTCAATAAAAATGTCAAAATAGAACTAGTGTTTTTTATAATTTGAAATCCGTCAGTTGATAGCGATTCTCCCTAGGGATGAAAAGTATTACTTTCATCCCGCTCCTCAGGCAACTTCAGACCTACTTTCAGTGTATGAGTAATGAAAAATACTTGTCACATCCAATTACTGTTGTGGTGACCATTTTAGCTGAACTTATCTTTAAATTAACTTAATTATGGAATACATTTAATTATACATACATTCAATTTAAATTGTGCTCTGTATGGTGTCGGACGTAAAGAATAGCACCATCCCATATCTTCCCGTGGGTGTCGTAAGAGGCGACTAAGGGACTTGCCAGAGAATGGGCAGCAGCGTTCTCTGTGCTTTTGTAACAACCTTACTGCGATCGCCAACCCGCCTGCCAAGCGTGGCGATTATGGCAAAACCCCCCATGTTATGTCAATGTGGCGAAACTTGGGGGAGGCCTATATCCAGCAGTGGACGTCTTCCGGCTGAAATGATGAATGATGATGATGATTTAAATTGTGTCTGTTGCAACAGTGTGATTTGATCGTAGATTTTAGTATCTACTTGAATGACTTATTTGTTTTTGAGATTTTACAAACTGATCTGTGCCTCTACACCTTTATAATATTTTGGCAAAATTGGAAGTCGTGAGAAAAGGATGTCTTCGCAATTAGCAGCCTTGTTCCGCTAATGGCTCTTCCAGCCACCACCTCTTTTTGATGACGTGCTTAACTGGGCTGACCCTCTCTCATCCCAGTCTTCTCGCGATCTTCTACTTCCCCTTGTATCTGAAATTCATCTTTTGTGGGTCATCTATAAGTCGTCTACCCATCTAGCTATTGGTACCAACGCTGCGTTATTACATTTATCCCTTGGGTCCCTCTCGTTACTAGAGTTAATCAATTTAATTGTAAATCAGGCTTTCTGAATAATGTGGTGGCACATTCTTCATTTTTTACAGTGTAATAATAACCACTTTCGACCAAACCTGCCGAAGTAGTTCGTATAAGTTCCAACCTCTTTCGTGAAGGATCGCATATCCTGTGAGTTTACGCTTTACAATTTATTGGTTTTATTTAGCGTTCCGAGAATTTGTGTGTGGTCGCTTCACCGCTTAAGAGTTAAAAGGCTAATCCGTGCTTAATATGATTTTGAAGTGGACCGTGACTGTGTTTTTGATTGTTTGTAGCTGTCGCATGTGTTCATGGTTTATGGAGCAGGTCGGACTCGAATGGATTTCTATGAGGATGGAACCATCTGTGACTGATGATATAGAAGACGACATGGATGATTCAGTGTTTGGTTCTGTCGATAAAATTGTCAGTCAAAAGGTTTTGCATTGTGTTATCAAACCCGTCAAATCTCTTAATGAAGAAATCCAATAGACACATCACTAGTTTCTGTAGTGTCACATCACTATTTTGTAAAGTATCATCATCATCATCATTTCAACCGAAAGACGTCCACTGCTGGACATAGGCCTCCCCCAAGTTTCGCCACATTGACATAACATGGGGGGGTTTGCCATAATCGCCACGCTTGGCAGGCGGGTTGGCGATCGCAGTACGGTTGTCACAAAAGCACAGAGAATGCTGCTGCCTATACTCTGGCAAGTCCCTTAGTCGGCTCTTACGACACCCACGGGAAGATATGGGATTTGTAAAGTATAACGCACGTGAAACCCTACCAGTAACCAATAGTCTATGTAGCCCACTCAACGAAGCACAGTAAAGATTCGGGAAAGTCGAACAGAGAAACCGCAAAGCGATTCTTAGAACCATCTCATTTACAAAGAACACACAATTGGAACATCAGATCAGTAAGTTTCACAACATAATCTGACTAAGGCGTCGTATTATTAGCACACGAACAACCCTCAGGTTTAGGCACCAGGCACCACGTTGCACCTGTAAGAAACGATCTTAGAAAGTTGGTTGGCAGCAAGGTGTTGGCGGATACCTACGGGAAGCCGATCCGACCCCATTTCGGCCGAGGCAACAACCCGCACCGAACCCAAGTCTTTGACACTTCTCCTGCTAGTAGGCCATTTATTTTCGTAATGTACTTTCGACAGAAATAAATCTAACAGTTCCTATAGCGATTGTTTGGTTCGAGCTGACGTTTGGTGTTCTGTAAAGCGAATTTAAATAGACGATACGTATATGTACGTAGGTTTGTGTGTTTTAATAGCATAGCGAAGTAACATAGTGAAATGAAGAACTGAATAAATAAAACTGTTTCTCCTATCTTGTCTTTTTTCCATTGTATGATACTTTTAAACTGTTCACTTTGTGTAAAGTTACTCGGCTTGTTAGCTACAATTTTGAATAAATTACGCCTTTTACATTCAATTTATTGTGTATATATTCCATTTTGTACAGCAAAGTGTTTTTTGTCTCGGTTGACGTAAAGAATGTGAGCGATGCACGAGTTCAATGATTTTATTTTCACATCACATCTGTTCAACGAAATTAAAGCTTTTAATTAGAGTAATAAAAAAGGCGACCAGTAATTTAGTTTTATGTCGATTTATTTTTGATTTCGTCAGATCGATATTCACATAGAAACAATAGGAGTTAGTGGGTAGGTAGGTAAACCAGTACCGATGCCCAAAAAAGCAAGGCATGACATAAATTAGTAAATATTATTGTTATGAAGAAGAAGCCTTCATTGTGAAAAATGAGAAGTTATTCGATACAATCAAATAAGCGATTTATTTTCCTATGATGTTTCTTTATTTCTCTTTTATAAGACAACATTTAAGTTGATCGTTGTTCTCCAGACATGTTCAACAAGTTGCTAACAAGTTTTTGTGTGTGATGTGACAGATAAAATTGACTGCTGCAGTGACCACAAACTGCCACTTTTTGTGAACGTAATGCGGTTCTATAGTGGTTCTCAGAGCGAAATTTTACCGTGAACGTCAATTAATTGAAAACCTATAAATTATATCGAGTATGATTTTCTATTTTTATTTGTACTAGATCGATTAATTTATTGTCAATGTTGCAGCCTCAGCCTTTCAATTAACAAACTAGCCCTTTTATTTAATGGCGCCATGCTACCAACGACCTAAAGGACATTGAGAGTCATTTTTCATTTAACATCTTCACTTTTTACGTTTTGCTTTGTCTCGTAAGGAATAATCAAACGAAATAGTTAGGGGATCACAAATACAACATTAATAGCACTATTGAATATCTGGAGCAAATTATTACCACAATTAGTACTTAGGTTATCATTCATCATCATTTCAGCCCAAAAGACGTCCACTCCTGGACATAGGCCTCCCCCAAGTGTCGCCACATTGACATTTTGGGGGGTTTGTCATAATCGCCATGCTTGACAGGTGGGTTAGCGATCGCAGTACGGTTGTAACAAAACCACAGAGAAAACTTCTGCCCATTCTCTGGCAGATCCCTTAGTAGCCTCTTACGACACCCACGGGAAGATATGGGATGGTGCAATTCTTTACGTCCGACACCATACGGAGACGTGCTTAGGTACTTAGTACGTAGGTACTTAAAACAAATTCATACATGTACAAAGGTACTCCGTTTTTTTCCGAAGTGGGTTGACAGAAACTACAGGACGCGTACTGATCTTTATTACATATTTATATTTCTTTTGCTTCGTCTGTGTTGGTCTACGCATACACAATGCCAAAACAACCTCATCAAATAAATGCAGCCTATTCTAAATATCAACAACAGACCGAAAATACCTCAACGAATACGCTGAAAGAATCAGACAGACGGTTTAATATCACCACGGTTTACACCACCTAAACACCAATCATGCTCCGCTCACGACAACAGTAATTGAGATCTTACGAACGTAGATCAGCCAGGCTACAGGTCGCCGTAAAGTTAGAAGGACACAAATAGCCGTATCCTCGCATTGCTGTTAAAATATTATGTAATTACCGTCGCGGACCGCTGGCCAGCATTTGTTCGAGATATATGACCATTGTCCCGACTTAGGGCTTTATTACTGGCCAGACATATTCTGCATTACTTAATCTGAATGTTCTTATTAGGTACTAGAATGGCCTGCGAAAATTATAGATCTCATGATGGCGTTTCGTTTTTTTTTTCTTCTGGGTGGTACTTTGCAGTACTTGTGCTGGCTACATCCCGTTTCGTAACTTCCCAATTCACCAACTAAACAAGCGACGTCGACAAAACCAGTGAAAAAAGTGCCTTTTCGTAACTATTTTGATCATCATACATTGTTTACAATAGTATAAGGGCACATCCAAATGAAGGGTACTATCGGGCGAAATACCAATCTAAGTAATTGGCAGTCTCTACAAACATCAAAAAAGTCTAAGCAACACGCAAAGTTTAACAAATTAATTTTAAAAAATCTCGAAAAATAAAAAAAAAACAATAAATGTAGGTTAAGTATATTTAATAACCATTCGAAATTTAAAAAAATACATACCGCTTTTCGAAATATGTAAGGAAAATTTAGATTTGTCGCAGTGAAGCCCATTTTGTACTGTAAAAGTTGAGGGGTTTTTGTCAGTTTTGATTTTTTTTCTTTTTTTCAAGTAAAATGGTATGATTTCTTCTTTGTTCTAACTTGTGTGACTCGGAGCGTTATGTCACATAATAATGTAACGCGAGGTGGGATGCCTAGGGATGTGGATATGTTGAAAGGTTCATTTCAGTTCGCCAGCTAGTCGGAAGTCTCCAGTCCCTGTATTAAGTTGTGATCAGTATCCAAACTACCAGGAGATGATAACATAAGGGCAAACTATACACTCGCATACCGTAGGGAGTTCCAGCTTTGCGACGTGAAAATCGCGGGCGTCGCGAATTTTGGGTTTACGCACATTTGTACTAGACTGGCACTAAGTGGTCACGCGTTCTATTTTCCGATGAGCTTTGGTTTGGTTTTCATCCTGATTTAAGAAGAGTGCGTATTTCGCGAGATTTTGATCACTAGGGACGATTACGGAACCCTCAGGAACTTCATCTTTATCAAGGCAGAACGCTTCAAGTCTGGGCTGGAAATCGACCGTGTAGAAGAACCGATTTCGTTTTGATATGTTGAGATATCAATGTAAAGCAATACTGTGACGAGAATGCACAACCTATGGCCATTCCTCATCACCAGTTTGGCTCAGATTTCGTGTAAATGTGAAATAATGAGCCTGCACGCATAGAAAGACCAGTAAAAAAATTGTTCAACGAACACAATATCACGGAATTAGACAATTAACAAGGAATTAGCTTCGCAATTCGCTGATCTCAATTCTATTGAGTGTACATGGAATTGGCTTGAAGAACTTTAAGAAATCTACACCAAATTTTTAAGTTACTTGAATAACTTTTAACAGTGAATAGAGCTCATACCATATTGAAGAAAATCGAAAACATCATATTCGGTACATGACGCCGATGTAGAGCCGTCGTTAGTGCCTCAGGAGGTGAGTCTGAATATTAAAAACCTCCTAGAAATGTTTCTGTGTAATTTAATTCTTTGCTAGGGCCTCACATTTTGTTAATTCCTAATTTAAAAAAAAAATCGTCTCGTTTCACATTTTGTAAACATTTTTTTATTTTTCCGTTAAAGTTTCGTATTAAAACGTCACAATTAAATTACGCTACTATTAATGTATGATACTAACGGCAAAACATTAAAAACATATCTGTGTTTTTTTGACTTTTTTATGTGTGTATTATCTGAACTTTGAAGCAAACAAAGTGTATGAATACGAAATGCAATTCTATCCCACCCAGTAATATAGGAATTTAGGAATATAGGAATATTTGAATTTAGGAATATAGGGATAAAAGAATTTAGGAATATAGGAATATATTAATATAGGAATATATGAATTTAGGAATATAGGAATTTCCGTTTTTTACTCTTGGCATAACGCTGTCAATACGTTAGAGTTTTGACTGGATAACTTTGTAGTGCAACGTATGCTAGGTACCCAAAGAATTCGTCATAATAGATTGTTGAAAATATGTTCTCATGCGGCGAAAAGTACCTTTGGTCAATGATGTTCCGGCGAAATGAAAATCAGCTACGTGGTCTTCCGTATTTCGTGGTTATTTCAGAAATGTTTGAAGATTAGGTACTTCGTGAAAATAATTGCTAAAACTGGCTTCTGTTTCATGATAACAGAGAAAGAAAATTACGATTCATCATCATCATCATCATCAGGCCTCCTCTCTATGAGACGGAGTGGGCTGTAATCCACCACGTGGGCCCAGTGCGGGTTGGTAGATGTCACATGTCTTCGAATTTTTTAGTTCTAGGACATCGTTTCCTCACGATGTTTTCCTTCACCGTTTTTGAGAGCAGCGGTGGCGAAATAAATAACACAAAGTAATGCGCCTGCCTGGGTTCGAACCCACGGATTACTGCTCGTAAGTCGGGGCTACCACCACTGGGCCACCGCTGCTGCCTTTATTACGATTCTGCCTACATAACATCTCGCCAGTAATCCCCGAAGTCGTAGGTAAAGTTGTAACTAATAAACACGCACATTTCGCCATGCAATAGGAGGTGGTCTACAGACATCAAACGCGAACAAATGTGACAGAAAAATTTATATTTGTGAGAAAACAATTTCATCGACTATTACTTTGGCTAAAGTATTTAATCGTTAACCCAAAGACACAAATCAATCAGTCACAAACTCAAAAGCAGTAAAAGCTGCCTCTCAAACTTTTTACGACTCTTCTTCATCCCGGAACCGATAGTGCGTACGTATTATTGTAAAACATTCCGCCTTAAACTTGCACAAACGATGGATGAATATCCTTGTGAAATCAACAATAACTTGGATACTGAAAATATTTACGTAGGCAGACCTTAGTCATGGCTGATGTTTACAATTTCGGCCGAGAAGCCGTGAACCAGCTTTACTCGTAAGTGTAGGTACTTACTGCTGGAAGTGCAAAGAGTAAAAGTAACACTTTTACTACTTCACACCTTTTGTAAAAAGTTTGTTATGGATTAAAAAAGGTTTTAAAAGCTTTGCGTAGGATTACTAATATTTTTTATTGAAAGCCACTCTTTTACAGTACTATTTTTTGGTTTGTAGAAACATATCTTTTTGAGTAGTATAAAAGTATCAGGTTAGTCTCCGCACCTCCACGTCCAAAGCGCGTATTGTGGAGCACTATACAAGGTGTTGTTTTGCAACCTCGTCAAATTCTAGGAGGTAACTATGCTAATGATTCTCGACCCGAATCAATAATAAAATGAGTAGTGAATTTTCTTTTTTTTATTTATTTACTGAAATCGGTAACTGTGAACCACCCGTGTTTTAAACACGGGCCGTCTGATCCCCGCCTTATAACGTCGCTTACACACAAACAAAAAACCTCAAACCTTTTTTCCATAATTTCATAATCCCTAAACCACGTTAAGGGGGTTATTCTGAAATATTGACAAATTTAAACAACAAAAAAACGCAGTGTTTTTTAATAATTTACTAGGTACCGTAATTTATATTGATTATTCATGTCTTTTGTGACAACATCCTGAATTTTGACGAGGATGCAAAACAACACCTTGTATAACCACCGCATCGTAAATATAAAAATGATACTCTAAAATGCATTCTACTTAGTATATGGCAACACCGTACATAAAATTATCATAATCATCCATGAGAGAGTCTTCAAGGAATTAGAAGAACAAAAATTACAGAAAAAAGACACAAACAAAACAAATCCCGGAACGGTGTGAAATAGACTGTAGAGGGAGTCCTCTACAGTCTATTTCACACCACGTCCAAGAAGAATACCCGAATATTTTCCACTACCTGTAATTAATTCGAGCTTCTAGAGCAACACACGACAATTAGGAACGTAAATAAAAACAAGTCTAATCGTTGCATCTGTCAGTGTGATCTATATCTTGGTACACCAAAGGCAAAACATGGACCGGAATAATTAGAAAGCATTCACAAACGAAATTAAACTTTCACAACAAAAAGATAAAGTTTAGAATCGTTGTAGAGGAACGTGTAAGGAACTTGACCATCCATCTTTTGTTCATTGACTCAATCGATATAGGTCAGTCCGGAAACTAAAAACGTTTCTATTTTGAAACTAAAAAGAAACTGGTATTTCTTACGCAGTCGTGTATAGAATGGCTGCTCTGTTCGTGCGTTTGCGCAAAGGACTCAATGGTCTTGGTGCTGTGACGAGTACCTACACGTCACGGCCGGCGGCGTGGGCTCACCAACGACGTTTTGTTCTGTCTTTGCTAAAGAGACGTTGACTATTTATAGGAAACTTGAAACTAAACATAGGGATATCTTCGTATTATTGGTACCTACCTCTTATTGACATGGAATCAACCGTTTTTGAATATCGATTTATGTTAGAATCTAGCTTTTTTTGTATGACTAACGCTAATGTTTTATTTTAGGCAATGTTTTTTTTTTTTTTTTTGTGAATGGCATCTCGCAGTTCAGCCTCTGAGGCTGGCTACTGCTTAACCGGACAAACCTGTGGATGCCTCGAATTTAAGGCCTCCAGCCAGGCAAAAAGCTTATAAACTAAGCGACAGCGCTAAGGGCACCCCCTGTGGGGTACGAGCCTCGGCTTAGGGCGTCGCTGAGAGAGGGCAGCAAAGGGACAGGCTGGATCTGATTATCATTATTTAGGGGCTGATTTATAACTACTGGCTCAGCATCGCGGGCTGGCTCGAGCAAGGGTCGGGGGGGGGGATTTGAATTTGGACGTCGCGACGGGCCTCGGCGGCGAGGCCGGAAAGACGGCGGTTTGTTTCTGTATTTACGTTTTAACGTACTGGTTTCCCTACTGCTCTCTTGAAGGAGGGTAATAGGGTCATCGGGAGTGACTAGGGTATGCCGAGGACGGCGAATCCTACTGATACGCGATGGTACGTATCGGGCGGCCGATGCGATTAAGGGGTTACGGTGCTTGACCGCTGAGTCAAAGAAACGCTTGGAAAGGCGTTTCATGAACTGAACTATGGTCAGGATTTTGAGGTCAAGGTGAAGGTTGTCGTTACGGACAAACCAGGGGGCGCCCGTGATTTTACGTAGGAAACGGTTCTGCAATGTCTGCATCCTATGAATGTGATGAGGCTTTGTGTGTGCGAACACGACACAAGCGTAAGTCATAATGGGACGTATTACTGCGGTATAGAGTCGCAATTTGCACTTAAGTGACAACTTGCTCTTAGCCGTCAGCATGGAATGGAGCCTACCCATAGCAAAGGCAGCCCGGTTACGGGCCGCTTTGATATGTGACGCGAAGGTCAAGTGACGGTCGAGTGTGACTCCTAGGTACTTGGCTTGCTTCTCCCAGGGGATAGGCTTGCCGTACATAGTGATCGGGTGGGGGGGGGGGGTCGGTTGAGACGCGGTTTGCAGAACAAAACCGCCTGGCTCTTATCGGGATTGACCTCGATTCTCCACTTACGGAACCAAGCGCCTAGGACGTTGGCTGCCGTCTGCAGAGTGCCAGCGATGCTATCTTGGCTGTAGCCAGTATAGTAGATGGCCGTGTCATCGGCGAATAGGGCTAACTGAGCTCTGTTGCTCTTAGGGATGTCACTGGTGTACAGTGTGAAGGCGAGTGGGGATACGACGGAGCCTTGAGGGACTCCGGCTCGTATGGGGTGAGGAGAGGACAGAGCGTCCCCTATTCGGTAGCGGAAAGTGCGATTCGACAGAAAGTCCCGTAAGATGAGTACGAGACGGTCAGGCACTCCCATTTGGTATAGCTTATATAATAAGCCGTTGTGCCAGACTTTGTCGAACGCTTTCGCTATATCGAAGAAGAGTACTCCCGTCATCGCTCCACGCTGAAAGCCAGCGCTCAAGTGTTCTACGATGCGGTGAACTTGTTGGATGCACGAGTGTCCGGTCCTGAAACCGTACTGCTCGTTAGGAATGAGACTCTTAGCTTCGGCATAATCTTTGAGTCGCTTATAAATAAGTCTCTCGTAGATTTTGCCGAGTGCATTGAGGAGACTGATAGGCCGGTAGCTCGACGGCTCCGCCTTTGGTTTTCCTGGTTTGGCAATGCCGATTACGGTGGCCTCTTTCCAGATCTGGGGAAATATGTTATTGCTCAGGGCGCCATTGAAGATGGCGACCAAAAGTAAAATGAGCTGGCCGGGGAGGAGTTTAAACACCTTATTGGTGATGCCATCGGAGCCGGGAGCTTTCCGAGGCTGAAGCCTTTTAATGATGTCTTCCACTTCCTCGTATGTGACGGCAGGCAGAGGATCATCAGGGTCTTCAACTGGGGGGAGGGCGGACTTAGATTCGACGAATGCGTCCACCATCTTTAGATGTCGCTTGTCTACTGGCTGTAAACTAGGTGAGCACTGAGATTCCAGGCTGTCGGCCAGGCATTCAGCCTTCTCAGAGTCGTCGAACGCGACGCTCTTATCGGGGCGCTTGAGAGGAGGCATAGAGGCCTCATCACGGGTGGCACGCAACGTACGTTGTAACTGCCAGAAGGCTAAGTGGGTAGGCTCGAGATCGCTTAGCGTTTTGTCCCATTGATTATTACGAAACTCACTGGTGCGATCCTTTACAGCACGCTGTAAATTACGCATGTGAGCTTTGTTGGCCTCGCAGGGAAAGCTGCTGTAAGCACGGATGGCCGCGTTCTTCTCGTTTATCAAATCACGCACGTCAGCGGGTAGTTTCCATCGACGATCGCTCGTCTCTGGGACTTCCCGTGAACAATCCTTCAGTACGGATTGAACGTGATCTGTAAACAAGTTGATGGCGGCCGTCGTGTCTGCGACTGAGACTATATGGTCGGGGATGGCTTCCAAGTGTGGTGACGTGGCAGAGGCCAGCTTGGCGCTGACTTTTTTCCAGTCAGTCATCACTATGGTGGGCGGGGGGGCATCGGGGTCAGAGGGACCCGAGGGAGGGATAAGGTGCATAAGCACAGGACGGTGGTCCGAGTTGAGCTCGTGTAACGTCTCAATGGAATGCAGCCTCAGGCTAACATTTTTGAGTAACGCTATATCGAGTACGTCGGTACGGGAGGTGACAGTCGTGGGGTAGTGAGTGTGCTCCATAGGCGCAATGGGGTCGAAAATGGTCGCGGAGTTCCTACTTATATTTTACGAAGGGACAAAAAACGTAGAAATTTCTTTATTAGCCATCTAAGCAAAATTAATAAATTAATAGTATTAATGATCAATTTATCATGTCTGAAGGATGATATGGAAGGAAAGGAGGTATCTAATGCGATGACAATTGAAAGAGAAGTACCTATGGAAGTTAACGACCCCAAATAAATTGGGATAAGGGCAAGAGAATGATGATGATGAATGATCAGTATCTCTTTGATAGTGAAAAATGCATCGAAATCTGTTCAGTAGTTTAGAATAACAATGCGGTCAGCAAACACGAAAATCAACTTTAATTTGTAATGTTGTTTTTAGATAGTGTATACAGAGTGAAACAGAAAGCGGATTGTCATATAAATGGTGGAAGCGCCAAGCTAGCGTGCGAAATTCAAAGATTTCAATTTATTCTTACGTTTTTTGCAATTTGCCGGTCAATACTGTGTGTTCCAACAAAATATGATTCGCGACCGTAATATGAATGTATTTACACAATTATAGTTATTTTGAATCATGAATATAATATATGATCATCAAAATCATCAGCCTATTATGTGCCAACTGCTGGAACACAGGGCTCCTCTCTATGAGAGGGAGTGGGCTGTAATCCACCACGCGGGCCCAGTGCGGGTTGGTAGATGTCACATGTCTTCCAATTTTTAGTTATAAGACATGCCGGTTTCCTCACAATGTTTTCCTTCGCCGTTTTTGTCGCCACTGGGCCTCCGCTGTTTTCTGAATATATCGCTCTGTGACATCGTTATCGCGAAAAAAATATCCGTTGTCCCATTCATTTGGGTCGAGTCATTGATGACATTTTGTATTAGACATCTGAATACTTTTTCGGGATGTTGGTGCCATTCAGAAATTTTTTTCGGGATGTTGGTGCCATTCAGAAAATTGCTCAGTTTTGAAGGTCTGTTGATGTAGTGTTAAGCATGACTATCCCATTTCAGTTACACGCTGTACCTATATTACCGTCTATAGTGATTTGACGACACGAATTTTATTTTTATTCATTCTTGGTCTGTAAAGATCAGACCAAACTTCCTTGGCAATGAAAGTGAAAAAAGAAAAAAATATTTATTTGTAGCAGGGACATGACGTGCATTCAAAATAACAATGAAAACAATAAACATACAATCCACAAAAAACATGAACAAACGCAAGAACAAGTAACTTATCTTCATATTTCTACTATTCCAGTCTGTACCTAAAGTCTTCTTTAGTAAATAAAGCTTGTACCTGTTAAAAGACCCGGCTTATACAGGCCTGGTTCTGTTTGCATACGTACACGCTCGAACATGTAACATAGAACTTATCCGTGGAATAGGGAATCGCGGTCTATGTACATTCCATTTACTTAAACCGTTACTACACACCAATAAATAACGATCGTCTGTTGATCTTATGTTTACGATTGATAGGTACTGCTGGATTCTAACCAATTTAAGTTTTAAATCTTTATATGTATATAAAAATCAATGCCACTTTTCTTCGTAATTTTATAACCCGAGAACGGTTGGGCCGATTTAGCTGATTTTGGTTTTGAAATATTTGTCGTAGTCCAGGGAAGGTTTAAAAGGTGAGAAAGGTAGTGTAGGGTAGGTAGGGTAGGGTAGAGTAGGGTAGGTAGGTAGGGTAGAGTAGGTTAGGTAGGTAGGGTAAAGTAGGATAGGTAGGTAGGTAGGGTAGGGTAGGTAGGTAGGTAGGTAGGTACTTAGGTAGGGTAGGGTAGGGTAGGGTAGGAAAGTAGAGTAGGGTAGATAGGGTAGGTAGGTAGGGTAGGGCAGGTAGGTAGGAAAAGTGCATTGCATCAACTTTTGACAGAAAGAAGTCTGTCCGGGCAGCTAGTATTCTCTAAAAAGTTTTACCATGAAAATTTGGTCGTCTTTTAAAATTAATGTGCTGTCGTCTCATTCAAAGGCCCATACAAACTGCCAACACACGAGTTGTCCAGAATTATATTTTTGAAAACAAGTGAAGCTAAAAAAAAAGTGTGAGATGTTATTAATGTCCATCAAATTTATTTCTATGCAAATTTCCACTCCACCAAAATTATTTCAGACTTTACTCTTCATAGGATCCACACTACTTCTTTAATTACATAATTCAATACACCGAAAAGTGCAATATTAACGGAGCTAAAATAGTGTTAACACGAAACTTGTTGATTGTAATAACAGCCCGAAAAAGCAATGCGTTGGAATCCTCGTTGGCTTTTATTTTAATTAAAATATGATATACAGAATTGTAGTTATTAAAATCAATTCAACCTTTTAAAGTTCATTTAATGGCATTGAATGACTGTTTAATCAAAAACTCATTCATTAGGGTTAAATGAGCTTAAAGACTTATATTGATGATTTTAATGATTATAACTCTGTAAAACGATAGTTTTTACGGTCGCGAATAATATTCCTGTATGGTTTCGGGCGTAAAGAATAGCACCATCCCATATCTTCCCGTGGGTGTCGTAAGAGGCGACTAAGGGATTTGCCAGAGAATGGGCAGGACCGTTCTCTGTGCTTTTGTAACAACCGTACTGCGATCGCCAACTCGCCTGTTAAGCGTGGCGATTATGGCAAAACCCCCCAAAATGTCAATGTGGCGACACTTGTGGGATGCCTATGTCAAGCCTGCAGTGGACGTCTTTTTGGCTGAAATGATGAATATTTTGTTCAACATGAAACCTGACACAGAGCGGCATATTGCAAAAAACTTAATTGAACGAATGAATGAATGAATTTCGCGGCCTACCCTTACGATCCCACCTTAAGTACTAAAAGACCAATCCAAATGTACCTATTAATAAAAGCAATGGTTTATTACATGCTTTTGGTCATGGTCATCTACCTTATGTAATTCCCTTCGTAAACAATACCCACCCTCGGGAAGAAAAGAGACAGTCTAATTTTATCCACGACTCACTTCTAAAGTCTAAACCATATGACATCAAACAGTGTAACGCTAGAACGATAAATTATGTTGTAATATTAAAATAGTGATTAATTTGATTGCAGAATTCACTCGAGTTGGATACATATTACGCCGCGCCTAATGGAAGAGAGCTGATGTCTTGGCAACATGTCTTTTAGAAATTATGTAAGTATTTTATATCTATTTGTATGTATATTCGTACGCCTTATGACTTCGTTATGAATGTTCACCATCTACACCTCTTGAGTCTATAAAAACCTTTGACGTACTTACTTGAATAACATCCCAGACTTTTGCGATACTTTGTAACGAATATTTAAATGAGAAAGGCATACATAAAATACATACTTACATAAAATACATACTTACTTACAAAAAATCATAGTACCTAATATAACACCCACATTTCGCCAGTTATGTTAAAGTCCCAGGCAATAGGGGCGAGCCTATTGACATCAACCGGAAACAGATCCAGATTTCGCAGGTGCTACTGAGAAATTCCTGACAGAAAAACCCAATAACGTTTTGCCCGACCCGGGAATCGTACCTAGGACCTCTTATTCAGAAGTCGCGTAAGGCTTACGACCATTAGACCCACGAGGCTAGACAAGCATACTTAATTGTATGGTATTACAAGTATAATGGACAATCAAAGCATTATAGGCGGGAGGAAACGCCCGGGTGTCACCACTGCGAGGATCGCCCGGAGGACACGGTGGAGCACACCGTGGAGCTCTACTTCGCTTGGTCTGAGCACCCCCGCGTCCTCGTAATTGCGACTGGCGGCGGCGACCTCTCGCGTACGGCCCTGGTTCAATCCAAGGACCGGCAGTCAAGCTAGCAAAAGAGGTGGCGGATCGTGAGAGGGAGAGAACCTCACGTCCCAGCCGCCACGGGAGACGCCCCAGGCGTCCGGTGCCACCCAATGGCCCCCGGCCACCCTAGGCACGGGCCTGTGGATGGTAAATAATGGGCTACATCACCGTCCGTCGGTCTTATGACGACAGGCTCTGTCAACGGCGCATTCGTGTTCCACACGGGCCTTAAGGAGATGTCAGCAAATCGGAAGGCCGATGCCGGCCACGGCTGCGGGACTGTTCGAAAGAGATACCGTGGTCCTGGAATACAAAGGGCTAAGAAGGAACATGAATGGGTTTTAGTCATTACACGTCTAACACTCGTTTCCGCTCCGCCCAGAGCAGAAGGGGTCATTTGATAATTTCCCATCAATAAAAAAAGAAAAGGCATTGCAGTTAAGCCAAGCACTAGCATGTGTGATACACAATGTGTTTTATTCGAAAAGTTTTAAGACTTCACATTTCCACAAGAATATGAAATGTGCCAGTTCATAAGGTTCTGTAGTGTGACGTCCCAAACTATCATGTATTATTCAAATTGAGCGCAGCAATATAACCAAATATGTGGCTACCGACATATTTCGATATTGTTATACTTAATTAGCAGAGTAATTTTAATGTGCAAAACATAGTTCATACTAATTTCATGCGTGTTTTTTGTTGAGGGTACTCGTCTTGGAGGTTTACAGTATACGTTATTAAATCATTCGTTAATTAATAAAATTATTATAATACTAGCTGCCCAGCGCAAATTCGTCTGCGTAACATTTTTCATTGCGGCTCCGCTCCTATTGGTCGTGGCGTGATGATATAAATCTCGATAATTGGGCTATCTAACACTGCAAGATTTTTTCAAATCGGACCAGTAGTTCCTGAGATTAGCGCGGTCAAGTAAACAAACATACAAACTCTGCAGTTTTATTATTAGTAGTAGATTAAATAGAACACATAGATCTCTGGTTCATTGGTATATTGGCCGTAAGTGCGACTGTTGACATGAGGACCTGGCCTGGCGTTTTTCCACCAAGAAATTTCCAGTAGCAGCTACGCAATCTGCATTTGTGCCGTGATGGCAATAGGCCCGCTCATATTACATGGGACTTAAACATAATTGGCAGAATGTTGGGGCTAACATTAGGTACGCCTCTGCTTAACTCTTCGGGTAGGACTTTTATTGTGTAAACATAAATTAGTGACCGAGTCTTTGAGTCCGGTTACGTTTATTAGAATCAATGTCAGTTTAATCTAATGGTATTTAAAATTCTCGTGTCGCGGTGTTTGTTACTAAACTCCTCCGAAACGGCTGAATAGATTTTTATGAAATTTTGTGTGCATATCGGGTAGGTCTGAGAATCGGCCAACATCTATTTTTCATACCCCTATAACCATCAAAATTTCTTGCTTGGAGAATAATGATGAATCAAGAATAATTAATAGATGCTACTTATTTACTAATTTTGGATATTGCGCATGATCCGAGAACTTAACAGAGTCATTGATATTACTTTTATTCACTTCGCTCAATTGCATCCCCTGTAATCTATATCTGATCTGTCCTTTCTGGGCATCTAAAAAATACACATTACTTTTTCTATAGATTCGAAAATGATTTTACAGAGTGTGTCTGCAAACGGTTGGAAAATTAGCAATGAGAAGATTTACGGTATTCCTATAATTATAAAACGACAGGTTAACGTCCAACCTACTCGAAATACAATATCCTCACTAATAAACTGTCTGTAGATTCCGTACTCTTAGCCCACGATTAATCAGTTTCAGAACTAAAATATACTGAATAACGAAGGGCTCAATAAAATCCCTCCCCATATATAATCTTCACACGTATACACGCATTCCCTTCGCTATTTATAAAACGGTGAAAGGTACGGCTTTATATGATAGTGTTGAATGAAGAAAATGGAACTAACGTTTTGTAACAGCGACGTACACGCTGCTCTGTGCGAATAAAATGCTGCGCGTTTGTTTAATAACGATCTGAGAACATTCCATACTGCACAAAGAGGACAAAAGTAACCTAAAAGTTTTTAATTTCAGTATGATACGTCGTCGTACGGCCGGAGTCGAGATACCGGACGGAGTTCATCGAGTACCACCGCGGAACGGCCGACCACAGTTACAGCGAAGTACCTCAATACAACACCGTCTTACAAGTCGTCGAGCATCCCTGTCTTATGCCCTGAACGCTTGGCTAAGGAAGAAACCCCAATCTCAGCCATTACTAACCGATATTCAAACTACAGTAAAACAGATAAAACCCCCAACAAGTACGATGCCTATAACTCGACTAAGACAGAAAAACCTGCAACGAAATATGATTCCTACAGCACTAGTAAGACAGAAAAACCTGTAAGTAAATATGATGCCTACAGCACCAATAAAACAGAGAAACCTGCAACGAAATATGATGCATACAGCACTAGTAAAACTGACAAATCTATTTCTAAATATGATTCATATACGACCAAAGTTGACAAACCAGCCTCAAAATATGATACATATAGTACAGGTAAAGCAGAAAAACCCACATCTAAATATGAAAAGAAAGACTATTCAAAACTTACCGTACCATCAATTACCCCGAACAAAAGTAGAGACGTTAGTCCCGTTTCGACATCGAAGTACAGTCTAAGCCGACCTTCTCGGCACTTGAGCCCAGAGAGGAGAACAACGAAAACGTATAAAGATAAAAGCCGAGATCCTAGCCCAGGGGATCACGACAAAGACATTCCAAGTAAGACTGACAAGTCTACAGGCTATAATAGCCTGTCGAGCTACAAGTTATATCCTCGAACTTCAAATTACACACGACCTACGCCTAGAGCAGAAGCTAAACCAGAGATTACCGTTAACAGATACGCTATAGCAAATAGACTGTCCTCCAATTATTTAAGAAGTCCTCCTACTGTAAAAAGAGCGTCTGTATCTCCAGTAAATCACACTGATTCAAAGAGTGAATCCGATAAATGTGTATCACAACCTGCCGTAGTCGAAGAATTAAAAACACAAAATGAAACAGTCCACGAAAGTAGAGAAACTTTAAATCAAAATGAAAAGCAATCAGACGAAAATGAAAATGAGACTGAAACAGTTACTATAATAACGCGTCACACTTCGCCTACACCACCTGGATCATCTGCATACGTTCGAAGTAGAAGGGCAGACATGGCAAAAACCATCGAAAAATCTATAACAAGGGCTAAAAGAAGGCCGGAAATGATAGACAAGGAGATTCAATCGGATAGATTAGATGATTCAACACGATCAAGTAGATTCGGTAGCACTGCAAGAACAAGTGTAACAAACTGGTCTTATTATGCACCAAATTCTAGCAGTTATACTGGATACGCTGGTAGATATTCTACGCAATATTCAAATTTAAGAGAAAATTCAAGCAGTAATTCCTATTCTCCCAGTGAAAGAACAGGTCGAAGTCAAAGTTCAGAGCCAGAGAGAAGGGAAAATGCAAGTTGCAACTCAATGTCTGAAAATAACAATGGAGATAGCAATTTGTCCAACCATTTAGGTGAAGCAGACCAAGAGGTCTTATCAGTTTATGCTTCGGAACAAAATAAAGAAGATGATACATCGGAAATCATAATTAATGTCAATCTAAAATTAAAAAGAGCTAAAAGTCCTGCTGCATCAACTGAACTAGTTTCGCCTGAGATCACAGTAACTAGTAGTCAGTTACCCCCACAAGCACCGAAAACAGAAGGGGCAACAAAAACAAAAAAAGTTAAAGTAAAGAAAACAAGTACAGACTCATCGTCAGATACAAGTTCCAAAAAAAAGATAATTAAAAGAAGAAGTAAGTCAGTGAGTTCTACTGATTCAGATCAAGGAAGTGAAGTAAGTGAAAAAGGATCTCCACCAAAGAGTATACAAAAAAAATCATCAAGTAGTAATTTACAAAATGGTCTATCAAAATTAAAACATTCCAAGTCGCGAGAGAGTGCCAGCCCAGAATCGAGTATAACTTTATCAACACAATCGTCTATTAGCGAAGATGAAACTGTTTCAAAGTCTAAAACAAATGAGGTCTCCAGAACTTCTGCTGATGAATTATCAATTCCAACTGACCGGTCAGGCAAACAACCGACCCCTGTTTCTCCACAAAAGAATGAAACGGGTACTGAAGAAGCTAAATCATTCTTGATACGAGCGCTAGCACCTGTCACCAATCTATTTAAAATGAGGCATCAAGAAAGCAGTGAAAACAGTCGTTGGTTAGAAAATTCCACTTCAGAGTCTACGGGCAAAGACGTTTCTAATATTACTACAGAAACTGATAAATCAGGTAAAGGTAAAATTGATACTACTAATATAATAGCATCTAACGATGACAATCTAGTAAAACTCAAAGCAATAAGGCCATTAGAATCTGGAGAAAGAGCGTGGTGGTTAGATTCAGAATCCGAGAAGAAAACTAGCTTACAAAATAGTGAGAATCAGAGATCTCCTTCAGAAAAGAATATTCCTCGAAAGATACGGCACGTTGAATCAGGAGAAAAGGCGTGGTGGCTTGAATCCAGTAGCGAAAGTAAACACGAAAATCAATTGCCACGTGGAAACACATCAGAAAATTCTGATTCGAACAAACTTATTAAGAAGTGTAAATTCGCTGACGATGAAAAGCCGTGGTGGCTAGACAGTTGTGCAAATATCCCAGAAGGGATAGAACGGCTTAGTCCACCCAGAAAATCATCCAGTGACAGTGAAAAAAGTGATAAATTCAACTTTTTCAAAGTACGGCACATTGAGTCTGGAGACCAAAAAGATTGGTGGGTCACAAGTAATGAAAACTCAACTAATAGCAGTAAACCACTGGAGCAGAGTGTAATGCTCAGTAAATCTGGTTCAGAACGCAGCTTCCCACTGAGGCGAATACGGCATATAGAATCTGGAGAGCGGCCTTGGTGGCTGGCAAGCGACAAACACATTCCAGAAGGTATTGAAAAGTTGCCTACGCCTCCACCGCGGGAAGAAAGTGACTCATCTGATTCAGAAGTTCAAGTTTACGTTCCTCCCACACACATCCCACCGTTTCCTCTACATTTACCAGACGATGAACCTCTGGGAGCTAGAAGAAGCCCTGAGGGTTTGGAGACACCAAAAGAAAACGAAGACTACAGAGGGCGTTCGTCACCCTACGAAAATAATCGCCAGTTTAGAAGACCTTCAACAAATTCTTACCAGAAAGGCGTTAACAAATACATCTCTCGTTACACTGACATAGACGACATTCTTGGTACTTCTGGACAAATATACAGTCCGTTTATGGACTCAATACTGGCTAGGAGAACCGGACAGCTACCATTTGATGACGACGCGTGTGAAGAAATAGATCCAACTCAAGTCAGAATACATGACAGTACAGCGCAGCGGCCTGTTATTAAGAAGATTCGTTCCAGGTAAGGCATTTTTAATACATTTAAATGATGCTATTTATGTATTTTAATTTAAAAAATGATAATGGTTATGCTGTAGTCTCGGTGACGCAGCAAACGATGGCGTTTAACATACGTGTTTAAAAATAATATAGCATGTCAATAGTGAAGCAATAAAACTAAAAAGAGTTAGTAACCCAACGTTAATCAGGTACTCGTACCGATTAAGGTCTTGCTGGAGCCAATAACTAAAATATTCGATTGTAACAGCTCTATTTTTTAATACAGACAAAAAATTTTTCAGAATCAGAATCATTTATTTGTTATTTGTTTTGCTCTTTGTACTAAAAGTGCCCTAGCACGAGCCTGCGGTGTAATCATAACGTAAATACGTCGATTTTTAACAGAAAATCTAATTATCCGATAGCATTTTATTTAACTAACTACTATTTAACTAAATTGTTCGCAACAACAACAATTAGTATCATCCATATTATATGAATAAATTCTTAAAACTACGAAGATAAATGCGAATCAAGTATTTTTAATTTTAAAATTGACGCATTTTCGTTACGTATACACACGCGCTCGTGTTAGAGTATTTGATGGTGTTAATCTAGGCAACCCTGTTCCAACCGTCTATATACTTGAAGAATAACATTTTCTCTAAGTCCAAGGTCCTTCGTTAATATAGAAACTTAGTTCTGCGATGTACAAAGTATTGAGTGAGTATTTAATTCTAAAGAATAGATACTGGATATGCCTACTTAAATAAAACGACTCTAATTTTTTCATTTTCAGAAGCAATATCATCGATTACAGGGACGAAGATCAAGTGAGTATTGAATATTTAATTTCTCTACATGTTTTTTTTTTCTATGCCTCCTTGAACTGACTCCACGTAGTTCGGAGTTTCAATAGAACACGAGGTCAGCTTGAACTGGTTTTCATATAACTGATGTTTAGCCTACAGTGCATAATACAACGGGAACTATTTCAAATTATTTTATTAAATTCCCTTTGTCCCCTTTAACAGGGACATAGCCTACGGGGACAACGGGAATACAGGTATTTTAGCAGTATCAGACAAAAGATAAAAAATCGCGAAATTTATAAAACAGTTGATACTCCAAAGCCTAGAAATATTGCAATGGCAGCGTCGACTCCTGCTATTCAGTAGCTTATATTATTGTTGTAATAGGGGTATGAAGAAGACAGTGTAGAGTTCTTCATCCCCAATAGAAAAAGGGAGGATCCTCCGACCAGAAGAGTGTTGTGTATGGTGAGCTAGTGCGCGAACCGGACAAAACCACTGGACATGTGGGGGAGGGGGTGCGTTTGTAATGATGTGCCGAATACATGCTATTCCTTCGAGCGTCGATGTCGAGATTTCATCCTGTATTTTTATTTTATTTTATGCTATTCGGGAAACTTACAGCTAATAAAAACAACGTTCCTAAACGATACGGATTTGGAGGCCTTTTACTAGTTTTCGCAGTTAAACGTAACGTATTGTAAGTAAATATCATAATTAGGTTTAAATCTTACAAATTCAGGATTATAACCTAGACTCCGATGACTCAGCCTAGATAGATCGTTCGCTCATCATAAACTCCCAAGACCATTGTTCTTGCATTAATTGCTACCTTATTTTCTTATGGGGCTCTTATCTAAGCGCCTTCAAAATGACGGCTGCATGAATCATGGATTGTGCCAAATCCTAAATTAGGACGTAATAATCATTTTTTGAGTGCAGCGGTGGCCCAGTGGTGGCAGCCCCGACTTACGAGCAGTAACCCGTGGGTTCGAACCCAGGCAGGCAAATTACTTTGTGTAATTTATTTCATCACTGACCTGTCCTAGAACTAAAAATTCGAAGACATGTGACATCTACCAACCCACACTGGGCCCGCGTGGTGGATTACAGCCCACTCCCTGTCATAGAGAGGAGGCCAGTGTCCCAGCAGTGGGAACATTATAGGCTGATGAGCAATCATTTTTTCTTCAACTGCCTCGTAGATTATTGGTTGTAAGCGTGACTGTTAAGCATGAGGTCCAGCGTTCGATTTCCAGGTCAGACAAAGTGATATTGGGGTCTTTTAACAGGAATTTCTCAGTAGTTACCACGGAGACTGGAATTGCACCCGGTTGATGGCAAAATTTGCTCTGTATGGTGTCGGACGTAAAGAATAGTACCATCCCATATCTTCCCGTGAGTGTCGTAAGAGGCGACTAAGGGACATTCCAGAGAATGGGCAGCAGTTCTCTGTGCTTTTGCAACAACCGTACTGCGATCGCCAACCCGCCTGCCAAGCGTGGCGATTATGGCAAAACTCTCCCTTACGAGCGCAATATGTGGCGACACTTGGGGGAGGCCTATGTCCAGCAGTGGACGTCTTTGGGCTGAAATAATGATGATGATGATGGCAAAAAGTTCACCCCTAAAACGATGGGACTAATTTAAAAAACGAACAGGAACAATTCCTATGGGTAGGTTTTGTTTTCTAAAAAACGCGCTTGCTTCATCCTTGCATACAGACAAAATACAAGGAATTTAGGCACTACGGTATTTGGTGGTCAAAAATATTGCCGGCAAAGAGGTTTTGTGTTCACATACATTAATTAGTGTAATTTCACTCGTGAAGGCCATTTTTAATACAATGTAAAGGATTGTAATACTAGCCCCCACATATAAAACGATGCAACAAAACAAATATGGGAAATATGCAGTGAAACCCGACCTATACAACATGATCTAATCGGATAAGGTAAATTAAATCAGTGAAGATAAAAAAACATGAGCAGACATATAGAACAAAAAAAGGCTCGATCTGAGAATACCAGATTCTCAAAATACCAGATTATTTAAACACCAGATTCTCAATATATCAGATTTCGAACAGTCGAAATCGAAATATTTGGCCCGCACAGGCGGGATCCGCGGGAACAGTCGACTAATTTTGTGATTTGTTTATTCAAAAAAATAAGTTTTCTTATTATGATAACGACTACGATCTAAGCGATCGTGGAGCCAATTAAAGGACATAAGTAATTTTCTCAGACTTTTCAGGGATAGCAACCTTATGCTACAGAAATAGCCTCCTAATATATGTATACCGAGTTACCTCTGTGTCTCGATAAACACGTTAAGCCGCTGTTCCGGCTGTCATTTCATCTTTGACAGTCGTTACAGGAAGTCAGAGGCCGAAAACTCTGACAATCAGTCTTACCAAAGGGTATCGTATTACCCGGTACTAACTGGGTTGTGGACGTCAGATAGGCAGTCGCTCCATGTAAAATACTGGTATTGACCTGCATCCAGATAAACTGACCTGAAAATAGTTGGGTAAAGGCTGGGCAGATGATGATCGCGTTAAAGCTACAATTTTCTGATCTTTTCTTAGCTAGTATTAAATCCACATAAAACTATATATTGGGTACAAAGCACAACAAATTGTGTTTTATTATATAAATGGCTATCCCGCGGTTTGTAATCGCCTATGTTATATTACACCATAAAGACTATCACTAGGACTCGGGCACCTGTCGGTGCCTGTTAAATCATCATTCTCCTATCCCCAGTTACACCAATGTATTTGGGGTTGGCGCTGCATAATTTCTTCTATACTTATCTATGAGTCATTATCTATCTCATCTTCTCCCTTTCTAGCCAGATCATCACTTGGTCCTTTCATTCCTTCGTTTCGCTACCACATCATCCACACTCATATTCAATTTGGTACCTCTTAAAATAAATAGAAAGTTTTTATAAGGTACGAAAAAATGTTTAAAAAATTCGCTTTTTTTATTATTCCACCTCTAGCCTTTCATTCAGAGGGCGCTCCTATTTCAAAATGAATAGGGACAAATATTTACACAGTCCATTAAAATAAATTGCGGTCGACGCTCATAACATCAGCTGGCAGTACAAAAACATGTCCAAGTTTATAAAAAAAAAGTGGGAGCCGAGCAAAGTTGGTTACCGGTCTAATGAAGGCGGACTTGCGCTTGCGACTCGGCCGCGAGATCTTGCCGTAATTAATATTTACCTTTCCTAATTTAAATAACTTATTACCGTTTTTTTATTTCCTCCAATTTATCGTGATGATTAAGCATGTTTATTTAAAATTAAAATGACAATTATAGAATGTATTTTTTTAATATTTATATTTTACATACCTAATCAACATTAATCTAAGCCACAGCAATATTTAAAGAAATATATCGCAAAACTAAAAATATTTATACGAGTTCGGGAAGTATAAAAAACGGTCGGTCGGACACTCATGCGCAGAGTAAGGCTTCGACGCAACAGCGGGAGCAGTGAACTGAGGAGTGCACTGTATCCTTGAAACGGTCCCGTATGGGAGCTCAGCGGCAGAAAGAGACGGCGCTAGTGTGCGCGTTGCTGACATTTTACAATGATGACGTCAGTGGCAAAGAGTAGGAAATATGTAGACAGGCCGTGAATCTAGAGGCTTTAATTGTCTCTATACTACGTAAATATTTATCATCTAATATTGATCCTGAAAATATATTCACATAAAAGTCTTAAAAATAATGTACGAGTATTAAGACAAAGCAAAACATTAGACATACTTCAAATATCTCTAAAATATCCGGTCATCAGTATTTCTTCTTAAATTAAGTAGTTACTTTAAGTATAGATTGAATTTATTTTTGAAAACGTTAGACCCAGAAGCTGAAAGTTGATAGTTTAAACAGTAAAACCTGAAAGCTCGTTCTCATTACATGAAAATGTATGGATTTTATTACAACTAATTATCTTTATAAATAATAATGATAACATTATTTTATTTTGTAACTAATAGGTATTTAGTGGCTTAAGTATTTTTACACACAGTGGCTAATTAAATTATGAAAACCACACCAAATTGATAGCGAGTACAAATATATGAAAAGTCTGGTATAAATTATAATGATACTTTGCTTAGTGAGAGTAGCATTGAAATAATTTCAAAGCACCAGCTCTGTAATAGTGTCAATGATTCCTTCTTCAAATTTAATTATGATAAATTATTAACTGAAAACCAATAATGTTAACCAAAACACTGGTTTGGTTTGCAGTTATTAATTTATCATAATTAAATTAAATTTCGACAGAATCTGTTAACCAATTTAAATGCGTGTTTACACTACATATATTATAAGCTACGAGCGATCTAAATTCTAAATTGTATGCAATTCTGGGAGAGCTGGAAACTAAAGATCAAGCTGCTGTTGAAACGAGGCAAGTAAAACCTTTTTTTAAACTTCATTTAGAATAAAATGAATAGTGGTGCAAGGGTCCGCCCTTGCACCACTAATGCCACAACAAGCCTTTATCTACCAGTCAAGTTTTGGCTTAAATAGATTGTGATAGTGCCTATCTTAAGGTATAGGATTATAGCTGGTGTAGAGATTCTTTAAGATAGAATGACAGTTTAACTATTTTTTTACCACTTATATACGGCCGCAATAATTATTGGTCGAACTTTTATAACTGTTTGACGTTAATTTATATCTTTTTAATCAACACAAAACGCAATAACTCATTGCTCCATTTAAAACCAAACTCTCATTTAAAAAAAAACGGAAAAAGTTCAAGCATCTTTAATTATAATTATTGTTTGGCTCTTAGACGCGTAAACATAGTTATTCTATGCGAAGGTTCAGTCATTCACTTTTCATCTCTTTCTTCCCCGACGGACGAAGTGATACAATGTTCTTTTCGATACAACCTTACCATATCAAGTAGGTGGCTACGTCCGCACAACGCTACTACAATACCGACCTGTTCACACCAACCGGTTAATACAGACGTGAAAATTGTACCTGAGGCGACTTGTCTCACAACGTCTTCAGTAATACTTATGACTCGGTCTCGATATCAACCCGCGTGTGCCGCCGGTGACTTCGCACCCTAAAACCTGGAAACAAAACAATGGAGTGAATATTGTGATACAGATACTGTTTTCTGAACTCCGAAGGTAGTGTTTAGACATTATTTTATGTTCTCGTAAATACGCGCAATATTTTTGAACTTGGAGCCGGTTTTTGAAACTTTTTTTTTCTTCTTCTTTTTATGCACGAGCTTTCTTACTGTAACATCGTGGTATAAATATTTTGTTATTGTTTATGTGTGTTATTTTACATTGTATTTACTATTCTTATAGTTTAATTTTTTTTTAAATATATGTTTCGCGTGGAGCTCGTTTAGACAAACTTTTTTAGATGAATAATAGTTTGATCATAATAATTTTAATCTCAGTGTAGTTAATAACAATACTCATAAATACTCAATAATATTTGATATCGTGGTGTGTTTTTGATTTTATTGATATTATGAAAACTGCATAACCAGTTGACAGCGTTGAGGAGCTTTTTGACGCCATTTTTTTAAGTTTATTGTTATGTTAGTTACTTTAAGTTGTTTTAATTAATTAGTGTCCATAATATTGTTAAGGTTAATCCAAAGGAATATATTTTCATCTGCTATATAAAGTTGGTATCTACAAGAATCGAAAATAAAACCGAAGTTTACTTACCGTAAGTTTCTTTGAGAATCTTTAAGAGAGTTTTTTTATATTAAATGGCATCTCGCAGTTCAACCTAGGAGGTTGTCGTCTGCTTAACCGGACTATCCTGTGGGTGCCTTAAGAGTAAGGCCTCCAGCCAGGGCATAAAAACTTACAAACTAAGCGACTATACGCTGAGGGCACCCCCTGTGGGGTACGAGCCTCGGCTCAGGGCGTCGCTGGGGGAGGACTGCATGGGGACAGGCTGGATCTGAGTGATATCATTATTTAGGGGCTGATTTAAAACTACTGGCACAGCATCGCGGGCTGGCTCGAGCGAGGGTCGGGGAGGGCATGGACCGGGACGTCGCGACGGACCTCGACGGCGAGGTCGGAAAGACGGCGGTTTGTGTCTGAACTTTTTAAGAGTGCTAGTCTCTTTGCTACTCTCCTGGAGGAGGGTGATAGCATCATCGGGAGTGGTTTTTAAGAGAGTTGTAAGATAGGGTTCATATATACTTACAGAATATTGTGTTTAGCAATACAATATACAGAATATTTTTAGTTTAGAGAAATATTGTGTTGGGGGACTTCCAAACAGTTTTTTAACAAAAAGTTTTTAAATGTAATTCCTTGAACTATTAAGCAAACAGGACGTCTTATTTTTAGTTTGTATTTTCTACAGATCAGATTACTTGGACATTAAAAACCATTTTTCTAAACTTCACTTTCTCCTTTACTACTTTACAAAAACAAAATCCTATCTCGCCACACTCAAGTAAATATAGGGATATTATTTCATCTAAGAAATTAAATTACCTATTCAATAATTAAAACAAAGTACTTACTTAAATATATACAGAAAAACCTAAGGATAAACAATTAACTAACAAATACTTTATGTAACTATTTGTCTTTCCAATCCTAATTGGTCATGAAATATTCCAGTCTCAACATTGCATTCAATTTCGACTCTAGAACCAGGAAAAAACTTAAGAAAAAACTCCAAGTCGGTTCGTCCTTTGCTTAGTACCAACAGAAAATAGTCAACAGGGGCACTTATAAAACGTCGACAAAAGGTGCACGGTTCGGGTTGTTCTTTTCCTATGGAGTATAACCGGCAAGAAACTCCACGGTTACTCTTTTTAAAATCTTTTGGTTTAAATTTGAATGTTACAGCGTTAGTACTTAAGTATGGGAGGACAGCGAAGGCTCGACAATAAGTCGTTGCTTACTACAAAAGGTAGAACAAGATACAAAAAAATAAAAACTACAAATTTACCTAACGCTGTTATAGGTTTCTCAAAGCTTCAATTCATTCACAGACAACAAAATCAAAGCTTTAACCGCTGAGTCTAAAACAATGAATTTCCACAACAGTTCCTAGGTACTTAAACAAAGGGTGCAAATTGATCCTTAACGAAGCCGAAGGCCCTTGCTCTCCCCGTGACAGATATTTTTTTTTTGTTCTTGGCCATACCATAACCTTCTAGTTACGAAGATATTGGAGGTCGAAGTTACAAAGACTTCCCCTTTAAAAAAAACTAGTTTTTAAGGTATTCTACCAACTCCTTTTTTTGTTCATCATTTCAGCCCAAAAGACGTCTACTGCTGGATATAGGCCTCCCCCAAGTCACATTGACATTTTGGGGGGTTTTGCCATAATCGCGACGCTTGGCAGGCGGGTTGGCGATCGCAGTAGGGTTGCTACAAAAGCAAAGAGAACGCTGCTGCCCATTCTCTGGCAAGTCCCTTAGTCGCTTCTTACGACACCCACGGGAAGATATGGGATGGTGCTATTTTTTACGTCCGACACCATACAGAGCATACCTTTTTTTGTTACTTCTACGACCCGTTTACTATTCAATACATCCATCAGCACAATGTTTTGGGTGCGTAAAATTGAGTCCTACCGTAAATAGTGCCTTTTCATCCAAAAAAAAATTAGTTTCCCCAGCAATATTTTTTACGTAGAGTTACTTAGTTTGATGTGCATGGTTGGCAGCTTTGTGAAGGGTCCGTTTTATCTCGTATTTAAATAAAATAAACACTAAGGAACGGAGTAGCTTGTGGCTACTTAATAACAGCCGCACTTTTTTATAATCAGTCTTCAGTTTTCAGTTGTTTTCAGTCTTCTTTTCTTAGGGCTGATTTTCAAAAATAGATAGGTAAGTGTAGGTACCTTATACCATATCTTTACACAAGAAAAAGTTTAATCACGATTTTCAATCAACTCATAATAGGTTACCGCTGAAACGTCCCGGCTACTATAGGCTATTTGTGATAAAATTTAAAAATTATGCTTGGGCGCCGTTTCACCAAAAACAATGAAAATTATGAAGAAGGTTTTTAAACGCAAAGATTGGTGATAAAGAGAATAACTTTATCTATCCCAGTATTACAAAATACACTGATTACCCACCTAGCTACGCTAGTAAGTACCTGTTAACAAAATACTCAGGTCGGTAAACAGATACCCCTGTACATAGGAAGAGTATATAGAGTATTGTTCATTCATTCGGTTTTTTAAGACATCCGGACAATTCCGGTCCGTCGAGCCTGATAAGAAGTTTATTGCTTTAACACCTTCGAACAAAGGACATTTTATATTTGGACTAAGGGGAAATTCCTTTGGGTTCTTTTGTTTTAAAAAACCATGTGTTTAGTTGCTGATAACCAAAAATATTTAGAACGTTTCTAAGAATTTTGTAGACGTGTTAAAAGATATCCATAAATCTATAGGTACTAATTTGTTATAATAATATTTTATTAGCGTAAAATTTGGATGTGGTAAGTATCTTCGAAAATTTCAAAAGATTAAAAAAAAAAACAAATTTGTAAAGCTTCACTAGAACCGAGGCCCCGGGGATCCTATGTTTCTTGATGCGGTCAAAATCACGGGTAGAAGCTAGTATATTTAAAAGTAATACACAAGTTTTTTTTTTTTATAACCTGTTTTTTTCTTTTTTTAAACATGTCTATGTGGGAGGCTTTATAGCGGTCTACTTTTGAACTCTTAATGTTCTAGATCTGATATCTAGTTTTTATTTCTGTGGATAAACTTACGATCTCAAAGTACCAGTTTCAGTTTACAAGCCCAAAAGTAGAAAAGACCAGATTACGGGCGCGGGTGGCTAAATGTTTTAAATTCTTACAAGACCAACTAGTAATAAATACTCTAACATAATGATCAATAATTTAACTATTAATTGGGTTCTGCTTAGCAAATCCAATGCTTTAAGGAAGTGTTCTAACACCCAAAAACTTAAGAACATTTTCACCGATGACAACTCAGTACATCTCTGGTTGAAAATTAATGTAGGTTTACTTTTTTCGCTGTACCGGAACCGGGCCGGGCCCAAAACGGACAGGTTTCGCAACAACCGGTTGCTAGGAACAATGTTCTGAGGACATTACACCGACATTTACGATGTTTTATAATTCAACGCTATCGATTGGACTATTGATTTGTTGCATACATTTTAGTTTTCTTCAGAAGAAGCAATTTTTCGTTTCTAGCTCAAAGATTTAAATTGTCAGATTATCCCTGAAATATATAAACACGTTTCTTTTAAACGCACCCGATTATGAGTATTGATAAACAAACTAATTAACAGCATTCCTCTTCACAGTGTTAGTATGATACCCCGATACAAATGTAAGTTCCACATAAACGATTGGAACAATCCGCTTAGCAATTAAAATATGACACGAGCTTTCCTAATGAATTAACAAAAGATTAGAAAGCCTTGGTTAAGACGGTTTCACTCGCCGCCGTGGAGAGTACAAAGGACATTGATCAGATTGAAGCGAGTTTCATTCTTATTTTAATTTAAACTGCGTTTTAAATATTGGTGCAACCGGTCGTACTATACTAGTGACGTACTATCACCAGATTTAGTCGACTCGTTTAATAGTCGAGTAATTAATAAGTAGCAGTTGAAACGCAGTTTTTAGGAACAAGGCCGAAACTATCTTGATTCATTATAGTGTTTAAGGTCCAGTAAAGTTGTTTTGATTGAAATAACTGACACTATTGGTATAACAAATACAAAGAAAAAATACGATGGTATATTCAAAATTGGATTTTGATATCATTGAGACTAAGGCATCTACCAGAGATTCATAGTTTATGATTCGATCACTAGTGAATATGAATGTAACGTTTCTATCAATATCAATTTATTCTGGTATAAAAGAAAGTGAACGATTGTTAGATTTATGAGGCTAAAGGCTATAATACTATACATTATCTTGTTTTATAACAAACTTTTACCCACGACTTCTACTGCTGTAATGAACGTATTGCTTTCGAGCATGATTTTTAAGCGATTGTGATTTATGGTTTAATTTTAATGACCCAATTTATTAAAACTAAACCATAAGTCACAACCATTTGTTTGGTTAAAAACATCAATAGAAACAAACTTTCAGTTCTTGATAAATATCTGACTATGGATAGCTATCCTGTAGGAATGACGAAGAGAAGACGAATTTAATCTTAATTTCTGAGTACATACTTGGAGTATGGGGATCTAAAGGAGATAATATTGGAGAGCAATGCCATGTTTTGATACACACAACTGAGGTATTTTATAACAACGAAGGTACAATACCTAATGCCCGGCGCGTCGCCTTAGACAATCAAACTCGGATCGAAATGATAATCGATTTTAAATATCAAGATCGGCAGCTGATACATTCTAAGTTTTTCTTTCGCATCGATTCCACGCTAGTCATTTATTGTATAATATAATAGAGTTTCAGATGCGAACAGGCAAGACAGACGGACGATGAGACGTTGACCCCGGTATATTGCGACTTAAATTTTATATTTCGAATAATATCGATTCCTGGCGCACCGGTAGTGTTATTGAGTGAACATTGTTAACCAGTAAGACCCTTTTTTGCTGCAAGCCTTACGGCTTCTTACAATAACTTACTTTTTTCAAAGCAATCGAATTTGACTTACAACGATCAGATTTCTTGCTATAACCATCTGTTTTGTGACTATCAGGAACATTAAAGGTTTCCTCATCATTATCATCCCTCTTCGTTCTCCAAGATTCAACTTTACCAACTCGTTCTGGGACTTTGTTTGTTGTCCACAGCCTTATGCTAGCATCATCTAGATCATCATCATCCAAATCCCAACCCTAAAAGGATTGCAACTCAGTAATTATTGAGTATTCTAAAACGCTTTCTCTAACACTTAATTCTATTGCTAGATATGCAAACGAAGAGTCTTAAAGATTTATTCATATACTTTCAAATACTTTGAGTATCTTCAATCGTATATTTGCTCTTAAGATACAAAGTTCTCTGTATATGATAGTAGAGGGAACCTAATGGAATCTCCTATCATCGGTCAAACGACAAACGAAATTGTGGCTTCAAAGAGGAATCAACCAGTAACACGTTCATCTTAATTTGACGATTGTGTAACGATAAATATCTCAATCAAAGATAAAGATTAGAGTTATGGTATAACACCATTTAAGGCAAAATCCGAAGCGATTATTACCGAAGAAGACTATATTGAGGCAAATGTAAGCCAGCTTGAGGAAACTTGTTCTGTTAAATAATGACCTAACGAGATAACTGCTATATTATAAATCGATTTATTGGTAATAAAGCAAGAGACTTGATTGTCGTCCGCAAATATTTACGACAAAAGTGTTAATCTTGTTGGAGAATATGATTAGATTTTGAAGCAGCTACTTTTACATAGACGATTTGATTTGAAGAAGATTTCAAATTAAATATCTATAACATTGATGATGCTTCCATAGACACCTGTCAGTCGAATGATTGTCACTCAAGAGTAGAATTACGCGACCCGGAAAAACTAGATAGGTACCTACTTAATTGAAGACGTTAAATACTAAACAAAATGAAATATGTATTTGTGAAATAATGCTGATAATGTGACGTTCACCAGTTAGTTTGGCGATGATTTCAGCGATAGAAATAGAATCAGTTGGCATTGTGGTAACCGTGACTATAAACTTGTAACTTTATTGAGGGAAGGATCGAATATCAAGTTTTAATCTCCTGAATAGGTATACATTATTTACAAAATACAAATAAATCTAAAATAATATTAAAATTCTGTACAACTATCAAAGTGGGAAAACCATTACAGGTCTACTAGGACGTCAAAAAATTCGTCCGATTCGTTATCAATAAGAAAAGTGCCCAGGAGGGGTGGCAGCATTGCTACTTTGCTGATTCTTTGACCAAAGTTTTAATCTCCATTATTTGTTCATTGAATATGAAGTCAGAACATGAAGTCCTGGGTCGAATCAAGTGTTGGGTAAAGTGATCCTGTGTTTTTCTATCAGGAAGTTACCAGTGGCAGCCAGGGATTGGGAATTTAGTGTGAGATACTTTGTGCCCCGTTGATGGCAATAGGCGACCCTGCGTGGGATTTATCATAATTGATGAAATGTGGGTGTGTGTAGTCTAATAGTACCTACGTCTATGCCTAACCCTTCAGAGATTACAGGCTTTATGGAATATTTATTGCCCGGTGTGATTTCTCTTGGTACTGTGCTTAGTGGCTTGAGTTTTTCTGTTAAAATCATTAAAAATAATCGTGATATAAAAACAACTACACAGCCACCTATTAGGTGATTCACTTTGTCTCATGTAATTAATCAACTTAATGTTGTCTATAATAATCTAGTTTGGTCTATCTGAAATTCGTTCTAGATTTTATGCAAATTGGAAAAGTAACAGTAGATTATAATGACTAAAACTGTGGGCAGACAATGAGATATTTGTGCAATAACTATTTATCTTTTTGAACACCGGTTCTTAAGACATGCAAATTAGTAATTGTAATACATTATGTTTTGTAAATAAGTAAGTAAAAAAAAGATCCTTAGCATGGTGAATAATATTCATACAAATAGATTAAAAGTTACTTACGGAGTTACGGCCTAAAAACACGTTGGTACAAAGGAAGAAAAATCAAAATATTAGAAGAAAAGACGCAATTCTATTGCCACATGATGGGCATGAAGACATTATAATTATAGATAAACTGACACAGAATATTTTGGAGCTCGAATGCCGTTTAGAGAGACTTCATTGGTGAGCATTTGTGGTGAAAATTGCGTTCGAAAAGAATATGCATCGTAAGTTTAGAAAAATGCCACGTGAATAAAGATCCTTAGGCAACTAACAGCAGCTTAACGTTTTTGTTGCCTTTTGTCAAATGATGTCACTGTCTTATTTGCTTAAATGCTTATCTTGTTTACCTGCTTATTCGTGTCTTGAGCATTTTCAACTTGAAAACCATTTGTTTTCCCTATTAGCATAAATCTAGCAACATCTGTGTCTATTTCTTATGCCTTCTTATCATACTTGTGGAAAGGTTCGCTTAGCTAATCTGATATTAATCAAAGAGAAATGTTAAAATCGTTAATTAGCGATAACGCCAAAACACTACTTGGACTTAATTGTCAAAATATTGGCTTAGTAGGCAAAATGTTGGCATTATCATTATCATCATCTGCGGCCTGAATTTACACACTGCTGGTATGGATTTCTGTTTTTTATGCCAATATCCACGTTCCTGTGGTGTTTCCCCAGATCAATGGCAACAATGTCGTCTGCCCCGAACTGCTCGTTTTTCTCACGCGCCGGACGACCAACATTTGCGATTTTCTTTTCCCAGTCTTTGGACACCACTCGGTCACAGCTTCTTCCTATGCCTACATATAAAAAACTGGCTGTTCATACAAGCTTCAAAATAAGTAGTTCGTCTACTGTTGTTTAAAAATTGTTTAAATTTTGTCCAGAATCAGGTATTACTTTTTTGGTTAACTTGTTTTTAATATGACGGATAGGTTCTCCTCCGTGAAGGATACAGGTGATTAAATAGAAGATCATATGTGAGTTCACTTGGATTAATTTTGAATCTCGTATTAATATTTTGAGCTTTAATACAAGTCATATATTATGTAGGCAAGCTGCATAACTTACTCTCAGACGCGGCGCATCTCCTGCCATTATTTATTTCACATGATTTGTGTAGGTACATCCTTTGTTGGAGATCCTATATAAATAAATAAACTTTTATAACTCGACAAAATATCAATTCTCGAATGATACGTATAAATCAATATTTTTAGCGCGTTTACTTCGCCACTCCCAAATAAAATCGATAAAATTGCAGTGATTCACTAAACCCTTCTGTGCCTAGAACATTCCTTTTTTTAATTGGCCTTGAATATACCGGACAAAAATGATGACCGGATGAAAATTTTTGAATATCGAACTTTAAGAGGTTACGTATAATGTTACCAAGAGTTAAATTGAGTTGCACCTGTTCAATTTCACACGATCGATGTTGCCAAGTAAGTAGGGATCGATAAATGATAAGCAACCGATAAACAGCATTGCCCTACTGCATTTCAATGGTTCTTGGTATCTGATGGAAGTCATGAGCGCAAAGTGTGTCATATTCTTATTCATGTAGTCCCGTCGTGTTTTTAAGATCTTTGTAAACTAATGTGTAGTTGCATTGGTATCGATTTTGTTACCTGGATTGCGGATCGATTCAATGATTAGTTTTTTTTTGTTGTTAGAAGATGGCGTTTGTGGTCAAACAACCCAATGCAGACTGTTTGGCTGTAAACGAGAGCTCACGAAATACTGGGTTTTTCCACAAATACATATTATAATAATATTATATCTTGTAAAATTGCGATTATCTGCTAGTAGCTTTATTTTAAATTTCAATTATTATGATTGAGAAAATAAGTTTACAATGAATAAGATACATAAAAAAAATATCAACCGTTTATGAGTTAATTCACAATATTTAGACATATTACTGGTCGTGTTTAATGTTGCCCACATTATACTGGTATCGCCGGGTCATAAAATGCGCAGTGAGTCCTAGGGGAGTGACCACGCATACAAAAGCAGGCCACGTCCCAAATATACACAAAAGTAGCTGTCCCACTCACACTACATACAAAAGAAGAAGACAGGGGAACACATTCTTGGATTCCTATGCATAAATAGGCAAACGTGGGAAAATAACACTCGAAGTTCTGTGGGCGTCGTGCTAACTATATTGGGACGAGAATCCACACTGACAGGACACACAAACAGATTTTTTGTAAAAATATATATCCCAAAATTTTGGTTAGTAAATCGAAGTTAGAAAATTAAAGCCTTAAAAATAGGACGGGGATCGTCAGGCTCAAAAAGCCAGCACAATATACCGATTATAAAACAAGGAAAACTTAAGATCACAGCAACAGAACTGCAATTAAAATAAATCATATATTTACCTGCCAGAGAATGGGCAGCAGCGTTCTCTGTGCTTTTGTAACAACCGTACTGCGATCGCCAAGCGTGGCGATTATGGCAAAACCCCCCTTCTTGGGGGAGGCCTATGTCCAGCAGTGGACGTCTTTTGGCTGAAATGATGATGATGAAACATTTACTTTGGTTACACGCAACAAACAACATTAAAGGGCTTTAATATACAGCCTACTTTACCCGAATCAATGTTACATTACTTTTTTTATCGCATGGTTAGGAGCAGAACCTGGTGTCAGTATTTTTATGGCGCCTATAGGCCTCTTGACTTGGCTTTACATGCCGTCCAGAAAGGCATGCTGGTTTCCACACTATGTTTTCCTTCAAAGAAGCAAGCGATCTTCTATCTTCTTATTATTATAAAGAGGAAAGATTTGATTGTTTGTTCATTTTTTACGATTTAACTCAAAAACAACTCGACTGATTTTAAAAATTATTTCACCATTAGAAAGCTACATCTTTACCAAGTAACATAGGCTATATTCACTATCACAATTTTAGCGGACGAAGTCGCAGGCGAAGTGCTAGTTATACAATACGCACATGAATCCGAGAAAAATCAGAGTCGCACCATTAAGCTACTGCTTCTATCATCTTATCACTGCGTTTTGAATTGCGGATCACTTGAGTGAATGTTTTCAATTTTGTTTCATTTCACGCTCACAAGACACCAACAAAATAACATAGCAGTACCACCATATAATAGGTTCGTTAATTCACTTTTTTCACTAATCGGTAAACTAAAGAACGGTGACCAATGCTGAAATCCAACATCGTTGGATCTGTTCACTTGCGAGCTCATCTTTTTCATTAGTGTTCGGGCTTGACTCATCATTTCAACCTGAAATCACCCGCAGCCGGGTAAAGGCCTCCGTTTTCTTCTGCCATTATTTTCGGTTCTGTACGCCCCTCATCCAAGTTTTTCCAGACTTGAGAGTGAAAGAGGCCGAATGAAAGACAAAAGTGAATCGTCCTGTAAAGGCTTTACAGTTCAAAGTCACACATGCTTAATATTATACAATAGCATAGTATCACAAATGAATTACGTCTGCGGTATACAATCTTTGCACAATGATGGAATGTGGAACATCGTCACTAAACACTGTCAACCAGGTCTAGGCTAAGTGGACTGTGACAGACAGACTCTATTCATGGAGTGATTCAATGCTAAGTTGCATCGTAACTGGGTGCAGTTACACTTTTGTGGTTATGATTTTGTAGGTCAGGAATTACTGATCCAGCTTCTTTGTTACCCATAGTTGGGCGTCATAGCATGCTTGATTCAGACTGCGAGTATGATGATACTGCAAACGAATAAAAACGCAAGGGGTATGAGATATTGCGATTTTTTTTATGATATGAAAGAAAGTTTTACCAATACTTATAAGTATCTCAAATCGCTGACTAAAAATTAGCAGATTTATCCCTATATACGAATCAAACCAGTTTCCTAAAACCCGTTTCCATACCTAATAATATTATCACTACAAAATAGTTTTTCAAACACCACAAACACGAAACCGCGAGCAAGTTTCTGATAAACGAACCAAGAGCAGCTAGACATTAAAACAGTTTTATAAGAATGACGTAAACGCATCAGAAATATGTGACGGATTGCAATTTACAACTTTTTCATCCACCGCTTGTAGCACATCTAAAAACGTGGAGACTTCCGTATACAACCTAGTTTTTCGAGTTACTAAATTCGTTTCATCCAAAATGAAGTGTGAAATATATTTTGACTTGTTCTGGTCACGATTCTTATGAAAAAGATTTATGAGACAAGTCGGAGGCACGATTAAGGAATATTTGAATTTTATATTCTCCTGTTTTCGTGACCCCTTTTGACGCTGGTCATATTTGTTCCCAGTCCGATTGTATACTTAGTGCGTGTCATTTGCGTTTGTAATATCACTCACGACACAAGCGAACTCGGGAACTCAGCGTGTCTAGCATTATTTATTTACTGAAGCAGTGGCATAACAAGCTATCACTCCCGATGATGCTATCACCCTCCTCCAGGAGAGTAGCAAAGAGACTAGCACTCTTAAAAAGTTTAGACACAAACCGCCGTCTTTCCGACCTCGCCGTCGAGGTCCGTCGCGACGTCCCGGTCCATGCCCTCCCCGACCCTCGCTCGAGCCAGCCCGCGATGCTGTGCCAGTAGTTTTAAATCAGCCCCTAAATAATGATATCATTCAGATCCAGCCTGTCCCCATGCAGTCCTCCCCCAGCGACGCCCTAAGCCGAGGCTCGTACCCCACAGGGGGTGCCCTTAGCGTGTAGTCGCTTAGTTTGTAAGTTTTATGCCCTGGCTGGAGGCCTTACTCTTAAGGCACCCACAGGATAGTCCGGTTAAGCAGACGACAACCTCCTAGGTTGAACTGCGAGATGCTATTCCCAAAAAAAAAAAAATAACAAGCTGTTTTCCTAAGGCAAACTCAACCAAATCATTTCTTTTTGTTGGAATTGTTCAGTTTTTCATAAATTTGGAAGCACGTTCCTAACAAGTATTGCTTTGTTTATTTTTTCTGTATCGACACTGGCTGTAACACGGCCGCTTAGAGCTATTTCTAAATACCAAGATGTTCGTCTATTTTTTCTCAAGTTGTTGATAAGAAAATGACCGATTAAGTTTTTATTCGAAAGGAGTTACCGCTTAGAGCACTTTTCACAAGGCTGGCAGCATGTGATGATACAAAAAAAAAAGTAATTTACTTGGCGATGAATTAAGGAAAGAACGAAAGGAAATTGCATAACAAAAGAAAGAAATCCAGAAAAAAAATTGTTTTTAGAACTTATTTATTTTCTGGAGATAAGAAGAAGAACCCAACCTTGTGGGTTAGATAGTGTTTTGTTTTTGGCCCTTTAAGAACGTAGAATCAAAACAAAGTTTCTGTCAATTCAGCAGGCATAATGAATACATGAAAACATATATATTATAATATTATGTTAACCCCGCTATCGCTCCCGCTGACAGTCGAACGCAACGCTAACAGTAAAAACATAACAAGCCCTTTATTAATGGTCAACATAATAACATAGTTATTGCAACAGATTTTTTTGCGGCTGCTATATCAATTAAGCTAGTCAGTGATGTCACTCTTCATTATAGCTTCGTCCTCGTGTTAATTACTCAAGTTTTTTAGTTCCTATATGTTGACCCAGTGACTGGAAGGTTGCACAGCGTGTATCAGAAAAGTTTGTTTATATAGGATGTAGTGTCTGTGCTAAATTGTAGGGTTCGATAATTATCATTGATATTTACTTGATAATAATCAAAAATCATTAGCATACTACGTGTATCCGAACGCGATTTCCCGCTTCTACGCGTATCTAAACGTTATAAATTATCTAGTTTAAAAACTGTCACAAACAATGCTACAAATAAAACTGTATTTTTACTAGTTTCACCATTTAGGACCAGAGTAATAGTTAGAAAAATGACGAAAAAATTAAATTAAAAATTTAAAAAACCCCCGACGGAATTGTCTCTAAAAAACCAAAAATAAATTAATCCAAGCGTCGTAGCGTCGGGGGTCCGCTTTGTTTTGTGCTTTTGGTTAGCGGTCTACTTAGCGGTCCCCCGACGCTACGACGCGACGCTTGGATTAATTTATTTTTGGTTTTTGAGAGGTCTTTCCGTCGGGGGTTTTTAAATTTTTAATTTTAATTTATTTCTTGCTTTTTAAACTTATATTATCTTTTCTTAGCCTTGACTGTCCCACTCCTGGGCATAGGGCTCCTCCCATTCCTTCCACTTTTCTTGGTATTGCGCCTCTTCTTGCTAATTAACGAAAGAAAGGAAAGTTGTATGTTTTAAATCTCAAGTTATTTGGGGAACGGGGGGTTGTGCGCCGCCTCCAGCAATGCCCATGGTGACAAGTGACCAGATTTTAGTTTTCATATCGACTAGACTTGTCGAAGTTGTTTATATCCCGTCATCAACTAGAAAAGAGGTGATGATCTTCAAATGGCTGAGCAGATTTTATCGAAACATAGCTAAGAACACTCTTGATTAAAATACCTTTCAAACGAAACCAATTCTATCAAAATCGGTTCATCCGTTTAGGAGCTACGATGCCACAGACAGACATACAGATACACCAGTCAAACTTATAACACCCCTCTTTTTTGATCGGGGGTTAAAAATAAAGGCTCTGCTGGGACTGAATTCGAGTGTGTTAAAAAAGAAAAGCATTTTCAATAAAAAAAAACTGAAATCAAAATACGAATCACCATGGATCGGACAATTATCAAAGAAAATAATTATTTTGATAATTATTACGAACCTTGATATACTGTCAAAAAAGTGTGGTCATATTATTTATTAAACAGACTTATTTTAATTTTCAAATATGCGTCGATTTATAAACACGCTGTAAAAGGACGACAAAGTGACGGATCGCAGGGATTTTTGTTAAGAGCGTTTACACCTTACGGCATTTCATACAAATTTTCAAGTCCTAAAATACATATTCGAAATGTTAAAAAAAAATGTTTCTATAGATAATTTATAATCGGTCAAATTTAGCTGTAACACTACTCGTATTTTTGACAAATGTTTTTTTAGTTACTTTTTAGACCTGTGTGTATCCTGCTTATGCGTATGAAGTTTCATTAAAATCGGTTCAGTCATTTCGGAAAATAAGGACTTGAAAGTTTGTATGAAATGCCGTAGGTGTAAACGCTCTTAATTGTTGAGCATCAACCAATTTGTCATTAGTTCATCACAACCAACGTCGTGACCCAATTTGACCAAATCATGATGTATTTTGTTAGTTTCAAGTCATGGTTGGTATGTTCATCAACGTCCATTGTTATGGGATTTTAAGTAGCTGTTCCTGATATAACTTTATAAAACCCAAGTCATGATTAACATACAAAAAATGGCATAACAACACAAAAGTTTGACTGTTTTGGAGCAAGTTAAATTAGCCCCTGAAAATCTGACTTTTGTTTTGAATTCTTTCTTTAGGTAGACTTTCTGTATAATAGAAACCGATTTTCGAACTAAGCATCTCATTAACTGGATCACTCGACTAGAAAACTCTTAACTTCGAAACGGTCACTTTTCAAAATAAGGACAGCCTATAATAAATAAAACATCTTGTCACACCAATATCAACTTACTACAGTAACAATAAAGTGAATAATCCTAAAATCACTCAAAAATAAAATACAGTAGCGTTACACCGTCCTCTGATTACAACCTGTCAATGGGTTCCTGAATGGAATATTTTTCCTGTTAGTTTCTTAAAGACACCTTGCCAGTCAAGTTTCAACTTTACTGTTGAACGATAAGGACGATAAAGTTATATCCAAGTTCAAAGAAAGAGGGTTAGTATTGTGGTGCGTAATAATCGGTTTACTGGCAAGGCACAGTCCCAACATTCTTAAGTTTTTTTTATTTAAAGATGGAATGGTCATGGGAAAGGCCCACGGTAACGGCGTGTGCTCAGTGCAGCAAGGAACACAGGAACGTTAAAAAAATAACCATTAAATTGAACGACACATACTAACTTTTGCGTTGATTTTATTATATTACAGCTTTCCCTTGTGTGGTCAAACTGAATACCAAAGGTTCAGCGAATTTATTAAATAAGAACATATTTTACCACAGTAACAATGAGTGTTACGATTTGCTGAACATAGACGGGGTATGTTTCTAGTGGCATATGAAATGCAATATATGCCTATTTAATTAATATTGTAGAAGCTTATTATGATTATATGTATCTACTACGTGAAGTTCACTATTATTCGTCATTCGTATGTCATGAAATAGTCATTCAGTGGGATTAAATGAACTTAAGACTTACGGGCGTTGTTCAACATACAGCCATGCCATGATCCATGATCCATGCCATGGATCGCAACAATTGCAAAATATAATACAATTTTAAAAACACGGGCTACTCTACCGCTTCCACCAAAACGGAAAGACTATTAAACAACATGCTTTGATGCTTCATCCCTAATTTAGTCTGTAAATAATAATTTAATCTATTTACTCTTTTTCGAAGTTTAATATTTGTATTGACTTGTATCATCATCTGCCTAGCCTTTTCCCAAACTATCTTGGGGTCGGCTTCCAGTCTAACCGGATGCAGCTGAGTACCAGTATTTTACATGAAGCGACTGCCTATCTGACCTCCAAAACCCAGTAACTGGGTAATACGATACCTCTTAGTAAGAATGGATCTCAGACTTTGGGCTTCTGACTACTCGTAACGACGGTCAAAGATCTACAAATGACAGCCGGAACCAACGGCTTACGGTGCCTTCCGAGGCACGGAGGAAACTCGGTATGTAATTATAGTCACCCATCCACAGACCAACTTCGGCAAGCACGGCTTAACCTTATGGATCGACCCGTGCGGCTGTTATTATTTAGCCACGAGCTCCTTTCTTTTATTGACTAAGTATAACAATTTATTATTTTGTACTTCCAGTTCTAAACAATAAAAGGGGCATAATTACTCAGTAGGCAAGCTGCAATAAATCAAAACGTAATCGTACTAGTATTTGCGGCACCATTCCTTAATTACATTTAGTAATAACAAAAACGGTGCAGGTTGCATCACAAAGCGTTATATTCTAATTATTATGCACATCTGCAATCGTAGCGTTGAAGAATTTGCGTTGCCTTCAGATGCCTATCTCCTTGGTTCAGTAACTTTTACAAAATTTTACATTTGCAATAGACCGAAGTGGTGAAAAAAGAAAGAATAATGAGGTCGGTAAGCATGCAGTAGAATACAGTTGTACAAGGATATTATACCGCGTGGCCAAAATAGGAACTAACACCACAATCAAGATTTTTAATTGAAAAAATTGCAATACAATTTCACAGTCAACATAGTTAACGTTGACTTCACTCACAGTCATTTTAATTCATGCATGTGCCAAAAAAGACCTTGTAGCACTGAACTCGAATTTGTTACTGTTAATACCATAGACACAATATTCCTACGTAATACCTTAACGAGCCCCAAAAAGTAACAGATTAAGAATAAAAACAACTCAGCGTCTGTAATCCCAAAATACGCGGAACACTAATCGAACTCAAGGACAGTTTAATTTACCAAAATCGGTTCAGCAATTTTCGAGACGGCTACACACTATATAAGCTCACACATAAAATCGTTCAACCGGAACCTGTCCAGTGTTGTGTTCGTTCAAATAGTGATTTATAGATTACTAGCGTTTGGCCGCGGCTTTGTCTGCGTGTTATTCAGAAATTATCCAACTATCTTGATAGCACGTATCCAGATCATGGTCTATCTGCGAGCCAACTTCCATCGTAATCGGTTCAGCCCTCATCATCTGCCTAGCCTTTTCCCAACTATGTCAGGGTCGGTCTTCCAGTTTCCGTAATACCAGTATATTACATGGAGCGACTGCCTATCTGACCTCCACAACCCAGTTAGTACTAGGTAATATGATACCCCCAGGTAAGACTGGTTGTCTGACTTTCGGGCCACTGACTACTGTAATGTTACAAGACACAGACTCGCATTTACAACATGATTGTATGGATCAAAGAATACGGTATAAAGAAGTATCTTATCACTTGAGTCACTGTAAGCTATTAACATCACTATTTTATTATTTTACCGTTGTTTCAAATTGGCGGGTCTTTGTCACATGTCGCTTATTAGTTTAACACTGGTAGAATTTTTACTAACCTATTTATATTTTTAAGATTATCCTTCTGGGAACGTTTAGATTGGGAGTGAACGATTAAATTGCTATTGGGGCCTTCCCTATACGGTTAGCTTAATGATATAGCAGCCACTGTATATATAAGTCCCTCTGCTGGGACACACCTCTCTGTAATAGGGATTTCTCCGCATTTAGATGATACAAACGTTTATCTATCTATTTGTTATAAAGCGATTTAGAACAGAAAACCAATTAGTGATAAAATTCTAGCAATTCTACGAATCATTATTATAAGAATTACTCAGATTACAAAACATTAGAATATAATGTTCTAAGAACAATAGATGGTAAGATGCTCTAAGTTCCAATAAATAAATAAATCTAACCTAAAATGGTTTTTACAAAACAAGAAGCGTGGCTAGATCCATCTAGATCGTGTGGTAAATTACAAGAACAGGATCAAAAGACACGCAGTTTTAACAAAAAAACTAAACAAACTCGTGTTTAACGGGATCCTTAGACAAAGCTTCAAAAACAGAAGGAAGTGACACCTGACAACTACATCTGTCACTTAGCTTCGAATTTGAATACATTCATAATCCATAGATTACGGCTTGTAATGAGATAATCGTTAGGCATTGACACATCAAGGCTTTTTTTCGTAGGTCATAGAGGTACGCAGAATATTAACATCACGATTTAGTACCGTGAGTGTTTCCGCACGCTTTCTGTTTATTAGCAACCACTGTGTACGGATACCTTAAGGTTACGTTGGTTCATCAATTTAATACCGTAGAAGGGAATAGGTACTAAAACTCAGATAATGTAACAAGAGAGGAACAATTAGAAAAATAACAACGTCAATCAAGCTGACAAAGTGAATAATACGTTGCAGACTTACGGCATTGTCAGTGGGTAAAAATTATCACTTAAATCAATAAAATCGAACCATGATATCATAAATAATTGTAATTGAGGTAGTGCTGCACTATTGTTCTTATTTCCCATGATCCGTTGTTCTAAGGTGTTTACCTTAGAACAACGGATCATGTTTTTAGCATATTCTGCGAAATGAAGAATAACCCGGGGGGTCGCGGCGTGTAAAACGTGTCATTGTACGGGACTTGGACTGTGATGTCTAGAAATGTACATAAATGTACGGGAAAATGCCAAGTTACGACTTGTGACCTACATAGCTGTACTTACGACGTCTAGATTGGAAACTGCATAACTCTTCTCCAAACAATTTATTCATCAAACACTAGCGAAGAAAGTCAGTACCTACTTAAAACAGAACGGCTGTATAATTCAAAATTCCAAAATAAAAAATCCATAGACAAAAAGATGATCGCATCAAGATCATGATTCTCGATATAAAAATCGATAGAAATCATTGCGCGCATTGGATTCTAAATCTCAACAAAACATTCCCGTTTGTCTGGCTTTGCATTTCGTATACTTCGCGTTAAGCGCGGCTTACACATTGACCTACGACCTTGGTTAGGTAATGTTTGTGGTACAAGTAATTTAACTTTTGCGATTAAGCTACTGCACTTACCATCAATCATTAGATTCATCACCGACTTCCTGTCCTTGTGCCATGTCATTTGTGTCTTATCTTAAAGCCATAAGTCTTATAGTACCTACTTTACAAAAATATTTTGTGTAGCACTGCATAGTGCTTTTGAAACTGATAAATAAATACATGTTTAGAGTTCGAAACAACGGTTTTTTTCTTTCCATTCATTCCTGCCCTGTCTTACTGTCTGTTATGGCCTTTTTTTTTAAATTTATGACATTTAATATTAAATTCTAAGAGTAATAAGATTCTGTATAATCTAGTTCAATTTTATTTAGTCTTTAGCTAAACCTAGCTTGTTTTCCAACATTTTAACCTGCTTCTATTCTGTTGCTCTGATTTCATATGATTGATTAAATACAGAATATCTGAGCTGTACATAATCCTTAGCCATTTTAATAAGTATGTATCTTCTCTAATTCACCCACAAACAGCAAACAGCAAACGTGTACTTATGTACACTTCTATGCTTGTGCAAAATATAAGTTCTACTTGATACCGTGACGTCAACAAATACGTCAAGACATACAGCGCTTCGTCGAGATTGATTGTGCAATTTACGCCTCGGATCGCAATCGCCTATCGCCTATGACACAGACCCGCGCGAAGTCACGGCCAATCTCGTTAGGAACGAACATAGCACACGTGGAATAGTGACGTTAACGGAATCCTCTTTGTTGTATTTACTTTTACCGTATACCATGTGAACTATCTCCTTTCTCCTATTTCCCTTAGCGTATAAATAATACGTTTTTTTATTTACCCATAGTACTGTAAAAATCACCATGAAGAGGCGAAGTCTTTCTGTTCTACATTCATTTCTATCTCAGTTAGGTATAAAATCGCACTTTTGTTTATGTTACTAATATTATTATGTTGATCTTGTAGTCTTACTTCTAGTGTATAATGAACCCATTTCGATGCGATTTTTATTTCAAAACGTATTCTCACGATATTTTTAGCCATTTTTGGTCGAACATATTCTTGTATTACTTTACTAATTTCAATATTTAAATGTATTATTTCTTTCTTACATTGTTCAATTAGCTATACTTCGAATTGAATACAAAAAGTCCTTGAATCGATACTATCGGTTTATACAACCTAGGTGCAATTGTCTGCATCAATCGCATAATTAATCGATTTTACGTTCATCCATATAGTAATCGATAAACTGCAGAGACCTGCGAATATTCAGTAGAAGCGATGACCCTGACTATATTAGGATTATCACGAACTTCGAACGTAACATCGTTATGCACAGCTTCTGTGCTAAAGTGATTAACACTGCAATTCATTTTGCTTTCATCTTGTTTACCAACGCTGCAATATACTGCATTTAAACTGGTTTTGAATCAATAGATCAAGGATAACGCCTTATTGAATTATTATTTTTGTTGATTTTTACGAAAGGTTGAGGACTCTTGGTATATCAAGCGTATGTTATTGGATCAAATTCCTTTAACAAAATAATATTGGCCCACATCATTCACAGTTAGTGCTATTACCTTAAATATATTTGGCTATAACGTGCTAAAGACTTATTCTTATACTAAATTCTATTCAATGAACATTAATGAATGACAGTCAATAATTTTAATGATCTCATGGACTTTATTTTGCAATCGTACGAAATAAAACGGTTTATTTTTTGTTACAATATTAATTTGTCTTATAAGTTTATTGGTGTCTGAATAAAACTGTCAGTTATTTGTACCAGATTGTTCGGCTTCAGTATTTTCAGCCGACGTTCACCTGTCGTTTGGTAAATTATTGCATTAGCTACATTACAGTACAGTGCAAAAAAAACTGGAACACTGCGAACCTAGTTCATTATGTCTAATGTGATGGTTGAAAGCAGTTGAATAATAGCAGTGGAAGATGTAAAACTGTACATACAAAATGAAGGAACTGGTCATGCAGTTGCTTAATGGCCGCACGACTTTTACCGATTCGTTGCAAACCGCTGCAGTAAACATTAGAATAGCGATGGTTTCCTCAAACGAACAACTAACACATGACAAACAGCTGAAAACGAATGCTTGTTTAAAAACCAAGAACGCAATTCACTGTTATGCAAAAAAATGTTTAGATGTTTTTGCATAGATTAAGTAACATCTTAGCACTTATGAACATCGATGACATCTCCATAAAGTTTCTGATGTAACCATTAGTTGAAGCTAACTGCATCACTGCCTAAAATAGCCAGTGACGACATAGGCGGTATACCGGAAGTTTGGTCGTCTGTTGTAAGCAGAAAGTCGTGTAGATATTCTGATCACGACAACATTGCGCTATCGACGTTTGGTGATGCCAATTGTAGGAGGTGATATTACCTAGCGACATAGAAAGTTGTTTGTATTATCGCTGGATTTTAATAAAGCGTTCGAAACAGGTTCACATCATCAGAAGAAATTAATAATAAAACACAGGTCATAACATTCCTTTAACTAGACTCGTTATAGTATACACAAACACTATAATGAGTACCACCTTCTATGGAATCGCATTCCAGAATAAACAGTGTCATTCAGCAAAAACTACGAAGCGTCTACACGCGGAGTTCCCCAGGGAACTATCTTGGGACCCGTAAACAAATTAAGCAAAAAGAAAACAAGAGTTTACTCATGATAATTATTTATGCTGTAAAATATTTTCGCGTTCATAGAGTTTATTAACAATGTACATACCGGCTAAGAACGCCGGTTTGCCATACAATTTACACCTGTCTGTCAAGTGGTATGTTCTCACGAGACGACTCAGATGTTTTGTGTTAATTACTTCTCACGAGGGTTCGAACACACGATCATCTACTGTTAATATTCGAAATAGCAATACTATTTACTAGTGTGAATACACTTGCCTATCAGGAACGTCATTTTAATACTCAATTAAATCAAGTCTTCGATTACTTTTGTGCTAGCTGTTGCCTGTGAACATCGTCAGAGTGAAATCAATATAAAAATATTTCTGATGTTTGAATCGGAATTTGTTAACAATTACACGGAACCTAGCCTAGGTTACTCCATAGAACATCAGCTATCTGCTAGTAAAAGTCCCGTAACAATAGGTCCGATCGCTTCGGAGATTAGCCGAAACAAACAGACAGACAGAGAAAAATTTTAGGAAACTATTTGTTGTTATAAGTATTTTGCATAGACAGAACATTATTTTCAAACAATAAAATTAAAGAGTCTAAGTTAAGTTGTTGTATATTTTACCGTTCTAATCGCGATTGATTGGAAGGGTAAAATATACAACAACTTAGTGGCCAGATTGCTAGCACCGGTGTGTTCTCAGCCTTACTGTGTAAACAACTCGTCGTGTCCCAATGTCAATGTCAAGTTAAGGACTTTATTGAACCTAATTAACAATCCAATAGTATTGGATTAAAACTTTTTGTGTTCTTTTAATCTTATTACTTTTAGTGGTCCGTAGGTAGAACCAAACTGATTTAGATTATTTGTTGTAAAAATTGCACTTTTATGTTTTGATGATGGTTGGCCCAGTCATACTAGTATTTTTTCAATATCCGAACATCCGAATACGAAAATATTGTGTGATACAAAGAGTAGAGGAAGACCAAAAAATCGATGGCAGGATTGTGTGAAGGTTTTATATGACATATGGGTGAAGGATGAGATGGCAAGAAAGAAGGCGTGTGATGAGATGAGATGTAATGGAGTTGTAAGCAAGAAGAAGACACACTGCGCCGACCCCAAATAAATTGGGGTCAGAGTAGGAGAATTATGATATCTGATTACTCCTAACTATCTATCAGACACAAAATAATCAATCAAAAATAATAAAAATAATCACATTACACTGCTGGACTACACGTGGTTCGTATCCATACAAAACTCAGTCCATCCCAAAAACCTTTCCAGGGTCTTCGTCTATTTAGTTGTTGACAGGTTACGCTTACCGATTTACGATCATCATGATAGCCTGTTACGTCCAAGTACCTAGTTTACTTCCGATGATTTCATACTACCTATTTTGTTTTTATTCACACAGTTCATTGTCCGTCACTTATAAAGCTACTTGTTTAACTTCGCCTGCTTCACTTGCTTGAATGTTTTTTAAAAATGTAACAGCAGAGTTGGTAACAAATCGTGCAGGTATTTCATATTAATTGTGAACAGTACCTCGTTGAATAGTAATGTAAGAAATCGACTATCTGTTTTAAACTAACGTGCGTACGTATCGCGTTGATAGTGAACGTGATTTGACAATAGAAAAGTTTACACTACATGGATTATGCAACATTTAAATTGTCACTTTAATAGAAGTAAAGCGCTGTTTTTTTTGGAAGTCCGTTGACATATTTGTGACCAAATAATTTATTGATTTTTTAACTAGACACCGCGAGACTGACTGCCTCGTTGACCAAGTGGTCGCAACTGCTGGGCTTGAGGTCCTGATTTCGATTCCCGGGTCGGTCAAAATGTTATAGGGTTTATCCATCAGGAATTTCTCAGTAACAGCCACGGAGCTTGTATTTGTTGTTTGTCCCGGTTGATGGCAATAGGCTCGCCCCTGTTGCATGGACTTTAAACAAAACTGACGAAATGTGGGTGTACTAAGCTATTTTAGTTCCAACTCTGCCTTCGGGGATGCCTTACCCAGGCGTGATGCCTTGTTATTTCGTGAACGTTGCGCTGGTTCGATGTAGGGCGGGACAAGAGCTGCTGGCAAGACTTGGTATTTGTCTCGGCAGTGGTACCTATGGGATATTTAAAAACAAACATACACACAGCATAGAAAAATAAGTATTACGAATGCGACGAGTTATAAGCTTACGGAATTCAACACATATCATTCCATTGCCTCAGCTAGTTACTTTTCGATGGATTGCAAAGGAATGTTGATAGTGCGAATTGCATACAAATCGTCGAAAATCGATATGCAAGATTTATTATACAACTGGCGATTATAGACTCCGTTTTGTCAAATACGAAAGAAGCAATATGTTCATACGGATAGAGAATACAAGGTGCTCATTCTGATGGCAACTTTCATTTATTTTCAAGGGTTGTTTCTAATAATGACACTAATTAGCAATCCACTGAGAGTATAATTATAATAATATTATTATTCAGAAAAAAATATAATGAATGTGACTCTAATACTAATGTAAACAGTATTTTCGTACGGTTAGACACATTTATTAATGGTTACAAGAAAAATCAAATCATAACCCGTAGAAAAAACCATTCTCTCCTAATTACATTATCTGTCAAATTTTATTTCTTGTTCTGTCACGGTGGTTTTATGGCATACAGGCCACGAATCACCAAGGAGTCTTTAAGCGTCGCGTTACATTGATATATTTATTAAATGTCCTCATAGCGAAGCCGAAAAGCACTGGTTCTCCCTGTCATTGCGATATTTTTTTTGTTCTACACCATACCTGGGAACCTTCTAGTTACGGAGATATTAGGGGCACAGTTCCAAGTTTTTGACTAGTTTTTTTTTTTTTTAATACAAATTTTTCTATGTAAGATTTTTACATTAAACACCTCCACGACTCCCGCACTATTCAATCCGTCTATCAGCACAATGTTTTAAGTGCGTTACATTGAGTTCTACCACAAAACACGATTTTATACCCCCCAAAAAAAAGTCTATTTTCAGTAATAATTTTAGCGTAAAGTTACTTAATTTCATGTACAGAAATCTTGGTTGACAGCTTCGTGATGAGGTGCTTTACACCCCGTATTTCTCATGCTTTAGATCTTCCAAAAAGGTGATCTACAATAAAATTAAAAACACAACTTTGCGTACTTCTTCTGTATACTCGATCCCTCAGTACTGAGTTCCGTGACCCAAATTGTTCATATGTTGTCCTGTCATGGCACCAGACATGTCGAATCTGGGTTTATGAAAATATAGACCCCAATGTTTCGTGGATAGCATTCAGAAGACCAGGTTGAGACTCGCGAAGACTAGGGAAAAATAGCACAAAAAGGAGAAAGCCTGTAATCAGCACCAGAAGAACTAAGGCTGCTATAACTTTTTTTATCACTTTAATTTTGGAATACCATGGCATCTATCGATATCGATCGACTCTATTCAAGATATCGATAGATGCCATGATATCTTGAATTGAGTCGATCGATATCGGTTACGACATAAACTGGCTTCTTTATATGCAAAAGAGTTCGATTAAGTTATTCAGCGGAGGTTGGACGATCCAGCACGCTTCTTCGATTGTTAATTATACAAATCTAGTAAAGTTCAGTTTCACTTCTTTGTTATTTCGAATTTGAATATTGATTTTATGCGTTTTCGAGTCTCACTGATTGATGTGTTGTGTTCATTTCGTAAGAAGGAATGTCACGATTTCGTCTAATGATGTTGAATTCAGCATTTTTGTTTGCTTAAATTTCTTTTTCGGAAGTATATATATATATAAATACTAGCTGCTACCCGCGACTTCGTGCCTATGCCTATGTGCTCTTTCAGACCGAAGCGAACTCTCTGCCATATTTCGCCCAGATCCGTACAGCCGTTCTGGTGGATTGATGGATGTATGGAATCCATTCATCGCATCAATCCATCTTCCATCCATAATATTAATTATAGATTCGTTTGGTTTTGTTTTTTCTTCGTTTCGGACTACTCGATTTAATTTTGATGATTATCACTGAAAAATCTTGCCACTCCGTAAATTCTGTCTCAACAAATTCTATCAAGGTGATGGTTGGTCGTCGTAAGAGTCCGTAATTCGCGGAAACACGATCTTCTTCAAACAAACCAGTAATATTCTTCTTCGTTAATATCATAAGTCGCTCCACATAATTCGAGCACTTCCTAATAGTTCACACCTCGTTATTATGTGGACTCATTTTATAATTACAGACGATTACTCAAAACTGACCTTTCACTTTCTTAAATAGAATCTCGACTTGCATTCTTCAGTATAAAGGTTATGAAATTAGCCAATATTATAATTAAGATATAGCAAATCTTTGTAGAACAATTAGGTTTCGATACCAATAGGAGTTCAGATAGTAATGTGATAAATAATCAGACTAGTATCGTTTTCACTAACTCTAAGTGAATGTTATAATATTATTGCTTCATTGGAATTGCTTAAAAAGCCAAAGGAAGACCAAAAAGGCTGTGTGAAAGATAATATGGCTAGACAGAAAGCAACCACCTTCTTTCTGTCTGCTGATATGAGGGAGATAGGCTGCGCCACCATAAATTAATTGGAATAATAATATCGTCATTCCCCGACGATATTGGAATTGCCTAATATTTGTGAAAACGGGCATAAGATGTCTTTGAAACAACATACTCGTCACAAAATCTCTTCCTTTTCGTCACTTATCTACAAAAGGAAACAGCGATACTACTTACCCCACATTCAAAGTAAGAATAAAGGAGACAGATCATACCGATGATATAAAGCCATTAGAACAATAACAGTCGCGACGGCCAGTGTCCACATTTTCGCGTATTACTCAACCGTTACCTACATTCGTTCCTGCCCACGCGCATGTTACGTAACCGCGTCGTAGTTCGAAATTAGAATAGAATAAACGCCTAATGACGGCTTGTAGCGCTTGTCAAAAGTAATGCCAGCTGTCAAATCTAGCTTTTAAACGCAAGAATGGGTGCTAAATATGATTTATATTGATTTGTTAACGCTTATGATTGTGTTGGGCTGTTTGTTTGTAAACTTGACATCAAAGTTTATCAAACCCGCCTTTAATGGAAAGAAATAAAACTAATAGAAACCAGTTCATCAGCCTGGTCAGATGTTGAGATATTTATCAAATGCAAATAACCTAAACCTGACAATTTATTGCCAAATAGAAATACGGTCTCCGTTTTCGTAAACGTATTCCTGTTTTATTACAATAGCGAATTTTATTTAATGTAGAATTACTTGTTAAAACAAAAAAAAAGTTTCCTAACACCAGGAATTTCACCAGTGTCGTGGGAGCGTTTTAAACATTTAACTCACATACCCAAACAGCCAGACCCGGAAGAAGTTCCAGTAGGCTAGCCTAATATTTGTTCCTGTAGGGGATCGAACCCGCGACACGTAGCTCAGCAGGCAGTCGCTCAGCCAGTACGCCAACAGTACATAAGCTCAAATATTTCTGTGGCAGTAATATTTTTAATGAAAATAGATGTCATAAAAACGTATTCTTTAACGATGACGGTTCCCAGGCCCACGACACAATAAATGGACCGCGAAATAAAAACTGTAATAAAGTCAGATTATGGTAAAAGTAAACAGAGCCAGTCTGCCTACCCAATGAAGCAAACTCGTGATCACAAGTCCATCGCGGCTAGGGTAACCACATATTATAAAGTTTACAAGACCAGATGTTCGCAAAAACAAAAAAAAATCTGTGACCATTTTTAATTTCTGAACTATTTGATAAGCTGACATTATACGAGCTCGAAAACAAAACAAAGGAAATGCTAATCTGTATCCTGTGGATTGTGGAATCAAGATAACTTCCGGTTTTCAATAACAATTAATGAGCTCTTTCTTTATTAGAATCCAAAACCTCGAGCAAAATTCCTACACTTCCGAGTATATTTAAATAAGCAAACTTAAACAAAATCGGGCTATACCTAACGTTCTCAAAGCTGGGACGCAGAGTTCCGCTCTTTAGGACTAAAGTAAAGATTTTAATCAAAAAGTAACAACGGTCAACCAAAAACAAGCAAAGTAGCTTGTGGCAGAAAAATTATGCGAGAAAAACACAATCGTTAAAGCTTCAAATTTTCACTGAACGATTTTTTTATGGAAAAGTCATTCAATAAGACTAAATTAACTTAGAGGACTGTATTGATGATTTTAATGATTATTACTCTGTAAATCGATATTTGATACGATCACGAATACAACCTGACACTGACAAGCAAACTGCAAAAAACGAATTTGGTGAGCTAGTTAAGCGCATCCTCCATAAGCAAATAATACTTGGTAACAGTGGGAACCGAATCACGACTTCGGCCAGTGGGTTCACGTCCCAGGTCATAATACATCACGACACACGGTGGGCTGAAAATCGGCTTTCATAGACTTAGGGATTTCAATTTGCAAGTGCTTGTTTTTATGTCGGATATCGCTTCTATTAGTCATTACTATGTACAAAAATGACACCCGAGTTAATTCTGCCCAAAAACGAAGGAAATATAATTTTTTTACGAAAAATTTGTATGAAGCTAGTATGAAAAATCGAATTATCTCCTAAACGGCATGTTTAACGGTAATATCCTTGGAGGTGGTCATAGTGCTAATTATTCATGATTTTTTGGTTGGCGATCGGACGAAAGATTTAATGCCGTTTTTTTTTTAAAAATCGTCAAAATATTTTTATTTATTTTTACATGTAAAACGATCCCTTTTAGTGTCCAAGTTAAAAAGTTCGATATGTTATTAACCCAAATATTAAGAACACACGAATCAAGAAAAAAGAAATAAAAAAATTTCTGTTTTTGACACATTTATATTAATTTAAATAAAAAAAGATTATCAAATTATTATTAAAGTAACATATAAAGTTATATTATATACAAAATAATTTAATTTAAGGAATTAATACTACGCATTTGTAAAATAAATAAAAAAAAAATAAAAAATATCATTAAATATTACAAAAAAACCCAAACACACTCAAATACAAATTTACAAATATGTACATATATATTTTTTTTACAAATTTTCCTTATCACTGTCGTTGTCAGACTCCAATTCTGAGTCAGCATCCAGATTGGATATATCCAAAAACTCGAACTCAGTTTCCTGAAATTGAATTAAGTCGAGAGTTTCAGCAAAAAAGCTCTGCTTTTTCTTGGCATCTAACTTAGGCCTTTGTGCACTTAGCAAAGGATCCGAAGAAACAACAAGCATATTTAAAATGTCTTGATTAGAATCCTGCCTACTTCTTTTCCGCGAATGATGTTCACGAAACCTCCTAAAATCTTTGTTTCGAGACTCTGAGGCTTCTTCCGAGAGAGTCCCAATCGGCACAATATTATTTTTCTCGATTATGTCAGCCCCATGGATTAATAAGTTATGAACGGTTGACGACATGTAGTACCAGTCGTATAATAATACGTACTTTTCTGCTGTTTTGCGAGCATAATCTCTAAATTTTATTATATCGACCTGCTCTCCAGATGTAATTGCTTGTAAAATTACAGCAAATCTTTTGATGAGGTCTTCATCCAAACCGGTTATAGCTGCGGTTTTATTAGGAAACTCAAAGAATTTTCTTGCAGTATTCCCGTCATTGGTGGTTCCCGAGCCTTGTTTTACTATATCAATCAACAGATTGAGCTCATCTTTGAATTTATTTTGAATTATTTTCTTCCTTGTCTGTAGCATTTCTTTGTGCTCATCACTTCTCGCTGCCCACCGTTTGAAGTCGAGCCTGTATGCAATGTGTAACAGACATTCCATACAATTTATACGGGCGTGTAGGGATGACAAGCCAAACTCATACAGGTCCGAACACACAATTTTTGATGTTACAGCATCTAAGCATTTCATTTCTGTAGGCTTTGCTAAGCACAGGTAGCACGATGCATTTGATCTAGCTTCAGAAAGGTAAGTGCAGACTTTAGCGTCGATCATCGTCATCATTAGTTGATGAGTCACCTTATTATTATTATTGCACTCTGTGGGGATAAGGGCCTCAATTTCTTCATCAATTTGTTTTTTCAGCTCAAGGACAACTGCTTCACTCTCCTTTACAAAAGTAAACTGAACTGGACGACAATACAAAACTGAGCATGGTTTTGGGTTCGTCCATAAAATGTTGTCTCCATCTATGAGTTTTAGTGGCACCGGTGGTCATGAAAATGCTCGAGTCATTTTCCTCACCCTCAATTTTCTGCTTGTATCGGCTTTGGTTAGAAGCACCATCAAATCCCCACTTGGATATCAGCTTCAACTGCTTGTTATGCTCTTCGTTAGAAAGGCTTTGAAGGATTCTTGTAACCGTGATATCAAGTAAAGCTTGAAGTGTAATCCTAGCCGATGAATCAGTAACTGTCACTGATTGCTTCGGAGGGTAGCAATCAAGCTTAGTTTGTTGCACTTTATAGTAAGATGGATAAAAATCCTTAGCACCTTCCCGAATGGCAGCCTCACGCAACGTAATATATTGCCACTTTGAGAGTTTTAGCGAAAGAAGCAATCCAAGTGCCTTTTCTGGCGTAAATATGATTGTTTTCGCTGGTTTCTTAAGCGTTTCATTTAATTTAGCGGCTACTTCAGGATTTTTCATCATGTATTCGATGACAGAGGCGATATCTCCATGCCCATGCCCTTCTTCTTTTAAACGTGCTGCAGCTGCATATGCCAATTCACTGGAATCTTCGCCTGTGTGTTCATCAGATCTTCTCTTTTTTTGTTTACTTCCCAGATCTTCGAATGGTTTACGGGATCTTTTCGTCATTGTTCCAATGGACGTTGATGTCGACGGTTCTGGAGAGACTGAGGGCGCTCTTGGTGCCTTATCAACACTTGGTTCTTGATTAACTAAAGTTTGCACAAAACTCGGCCAATCAATATTTGCTCCCAACCAATTCTCGTACTTTCTCCTCAAATTATCAAAGAATCGGTTGGATTTCTGCCACCTTTGTAAAGCGGCTCGCGTAAATCTCCGACAAAATTCTTTGAGAACAACACGATCTTCGTCAGACAGGCAATCGCCTATGCGGGATACAACTGCACTGAACAATACTTCATGATCAAATGAAGTACTCTCACTTCGTAGAAGAACAAACAAGTCTGATTCGTGTGTTCTTAATATTTGGGTTAATAACATATCGATCTTTTTAACTTGGACACTAAAAGGGATCGTTTTACATGTAAAAATAAATGAAAATACTTTGACGATTTTTAAAAAAAAAACGGCATTAAATTTTTCGTCCGATCGCCAACCAAAAAATCATGAATAATTAGCACTATGACCACCTCCAAGGATATTACCGTTAAACATGCCGTTTAGGAGATAATTCGATTTTTCATACTAGCTTCATACAAATTTTTCGTAAAAAAATTATATTTCCTTCGTTTTTGGGCAGAATTAACTCGGGTGTCATTTTTGTACATAGTAATGACTAATAGAAGCGATATCCGACATAAAAACAAGCACTTGCAAATTGAAATCCCTAAGTCTATGAAAGCCGATTTTCAGCCCACTGTGCGACAGTGCCGTTGGTCACTGAGCATCGCACAAATATTATAATTAATATCATTGAACACGAAACGTTTCGTAAAAGAGAAAGGGACACGACATACGCCTTGATCAGTTGAGAGGATTTTTTTTTTGGAAAAATAATATTTTGTCTTCGAATTGCACGCGTTTATGGTGGCTGAGGATAAAAAAAATATGATCTCATCCTACAATCATATTTATTATAATATATGATAGTAGGATGAGATTATATTTTTTCTAAAGTAGCTTTAATTAATAAAACTGTAACAGTAATTCACAATTTTGGCTAACACCACGACATGCCAAAATCAGAGCGGCGTTTTTGATTTTCAAAGTTCAGATTTTATCGAGGCATTTACATATGAGTCTTCTAGAGTTGGTATGTAAAAATGGTCATTCATATACGTAGGTAGCATAAGTATTAGTAAACACAGGTTTTTGTTTTCTTTCCCTGAGCGATAAAACAGCGTATTTTCTCATCAGACGTAAATAATGACCTCATCTACATAATATTACGGTGACGTGAGAGTAAAAAGGCATGTTTAATTGAAATAAAAATATTATATATTATGGTATTGCCGCATTTCATAGACAAACGTCAATCGTTTTCAAAATGTTTACGCTGGCAGAATGGTTGACATCCGCTCAGTTGACCAAAAGGAAAAAAACACGACTTTTATCACCTAATGGCGCTAGAGGAGCTGGTTTAAAGCGTCGTCATTGGTTGAAAATCTGGTAATGTGAGCTTTTATCTTTCTTGTCCATCCAATACATTTTTCCTTTTCCCATCATCGTTGCCTTTGTATGGATGAAGAGGGAGAACAAGGCAATAGGCAAGATGTACGGATTGTGTGAGGAAGGATATAAAAGCGAAGGGAGTTAATAGAGCCGTGATGTCTGGCAGGGGAGAATGGAAGAAGAAATCGTGTTGCGCCGATCCCAAGTAAAATGGAACAAGGGCAGGAAAATGATGATGTTGTCACGATTGTACCTTTACACCCTAGGGCCTTGACTATCTGCGAAGTTTTTAAATAAGTAATGGCCTCATAGTCATTGTTGTAGCCGGTTCCTCCAAAAAAAAAATACGTATATCAGTAAAAAAAAGGTAACCTTGTAACCATAAGTCACATAAGACTAAAAATGCATTTACTGAGATTTATAAACGTTCTCCTTCAGTAGTCACTTATTATTAAACCAAAGTAAAATAGAAGTATAATGGTTTCGTTAAATCACTTAGATATCTCCAAAAGTACAAAAAAAAAGTATTCTGTATTCCTCGCACTGTGTTCTTCACGTACATTTTCCAATGAATTGGAACGATTTCAGTTATCATCCTACTGCTAAGAAATTCCTGGAGAAGAATTGCAAAAACATTTAGCCTTTTCATATTATTGTTTATTTCATTGCAAAACGACAAATATAAAATACTTTTAGCGTGATGGCTATGCATGACAGATAATATCCAATTAAGCATTGCACATTCAGCTTCAATGTTTTTAATTAGAGCAGAAATCTCCATAAAGACCCCAAACCTCAGAAGATTCAAACAAAAACAACAGATTTAGCTTAACCCCGCTCTATTACGAAACGATTCTATCCGGAATCAGTAGTAAGTATATAAATATTTTTTTTATTTGGGTCCCCAATCACAGGCGTGATGAATCGTAGAAACAGAGCGAGCGGCGCGTGCGCCGGGATCATTGACCTCACGTGAAACAATTTCCCGAACAGAAAGTTTGGGAACAGATACTTAGAGCATTTTTCTTGAGAAATAATTTAAAGCAGTTGACTTTTTGTCGAAAATTTGTGCCGAAATTGTTACTAGAGACGTACAGGAATCGAGTAAAAGGCTACTTTAAAGATAGGACAAGACTGTGCAACAGGACATTATTATAACAAATAACACTGAGGGCAGATAAATGCAACTATTGCTGTTTAGTAAGGAGTTTTGTTATATATAACCCTAAGTAATTCTGGAGCCCTTCTTAGTACTAGTTAATTAGAACCTTTAGAATACTAATAAATGCCTAAACATTACCAGTAAATTAGTTGCGAAACTAAGAATCAGCAATTTCTCCATTTTAAAGGAGCTCAGTCAATGCCCAGCGTGTACGTCTTTCCCTATTCTTTTTCTAGGAAAAGAGCATCCCTCTTACTCTCTTTTCTTTTTATATGAAGAGTCAAGTAATGCTGGGCACTGGCTGTACCAATTTTGTTTTTTTCTCTCAGCTATTGAGGTTGAGCTCTGGCGCTCTTGTGACGTAACAAGACTCGTAGCACAAGTACGCACAATGGTCGTTCACGGTCAAGATCACGCCCCGATTTTGGGCAACGATCATCTGATCATAGCTTACGATGAAATTCAAACGATTTAGAGAGGACTGACCAGAGAGCAATAGGTTTATTTGATGGACGAGATATTTTTTTTTCTTCGCACGGGTGCAATTTAGTAAAGAAGAAAATAAGATGTTAGCTAAGTAAAAAAAAACTCTAAAAAAGAACAGAACAACAAATAAATAAACCAAATCAATAAAGAATACAACAACAAATAAATGAGCCAAATCGTTCAAACAATTCTTAAAAGAAGAAGAAGAAGGGACCTTCTTATCCTTCATACATGCGTCAATTCATTTAATAAAGATGCAAGAATAATACGTCGTAATTTGAAATGTGTGACTTTTCCCCGCGATGAATCAATAACGAGACTTAATAATAATATCGATGAGTATGTTAAATAAACAGGTTTTAATGGAAAATCGATGTTTCAAGTCTGACACATTAGTACTGACAATACAATTAAAGATCCAATGATCTCAACTATTAGCTCTGTTCACCTGTCTCTGCACATTTAAATGTTACGTTAAGGAAAATCCTATGCTAATAGGATTTCCCTTTTCTCCTTTGTAAGTGTTAGCACCATCAGCATAATGAAGATGTCGTCATGCCATGATCTTTGACGAGACTTTCTATTGGTATTCTTTCGCTTTCCTGTTTCTTATCTTAAATAGTGGCGTCATTATTGATAGGTAGACAGGATGGAGTTAAATCTTTGTTCTCCTTTTACATTTTTCTTATAGGTATACCATTTACATTTTTTGTAACAACATTATATAAAAAATAACTTTAATATTTTCCCCATTGCTTGTCCTTTTATATTGGAATTTATATTTTGATATACATTTATAGTATTTTATATATCCTTTGTAGTTTGTTTTAGTACTATATGAATAATATTATATAGATATACACCTACCACTGTTTGTCTCTGCATCACCCAAAGGTTGACTAGTAGAAAATGCCTATGGCATTAAGTCCGCCTCTGTACTAGGATAATTCATAATTCATTTATTTATTGTTGTCACAGGTAAACAGAAGATCTTACAATTAGTGTATTGTATCCCTGTAATATACCTATGGGGTGTATTATATTTATATTAAGAGTGTATGTGCTTGAAGTGTTAAATAAATAAATAATTATATAAAAACATTCAAAAATATAAAAATGGTAGCCCACCGGCGCCATCATGATGATTTATAAATATACAAGGTGTAAACAGACCCTTCACGAAACCCTCAACCAAGCATTCTGTAAAGAAAGAAAGAAAGAAAACATATTTATTTGACACATGCCACAAGAGCACACAATAAAAATAAAAAAAGAACTTAAATCAAACAGAAAATAAAAAGATAATATTGTGTGTCACACGGCTGCGCCAAATAGGCCCAGTTAAACTATAAAGAACAACACCCAACTAACCCAACCAACATATAACTCTCATAACTCTTTTGGATAACTCTACCCAAAAATTATTGCTTCGGAATGACTTTTTTTTTGGGGTGGTTGGTGTTCACGTTTTACGGTAAGACTTAATGTAACGCACTCAAAACATTGTGCTGATATATGCATTAAATAGTACTGGGGTAATGGAGGTATTCAAAGTAAGCTATAGTAAGTAGACTATAACATTAAAATTTGTAAATTATAAAAACAAAAAGAAACTTGTGAAAAGGTTGGAACTTTGACCCCCAAGATCTTCGTAACTAGAAGGTTCCTTGGTATGATCTAGAACAGCGTTTCTCTATTGGTGGGTCGCGATCCGGTAGAGAGAGGAGGAAGGGAGAGCAGCGGTGGCCCAGTGGTGGCAGCCCCGACTTACGGACAGTAAGCCGTGGGTTCGAACCCAGGCAGGCGTATTACTTTGTGTAATTTATTTCATCACTGCTGCTCTTAAAAACGGTGAAGGAAAACATCGTGAGGAAACCGGCATGTCCTAGAACTAAAAAGTCAAAGTCATGTGACATATACCAACCCGCACTGGGCCCGCGTGGTGAATTACAGCCTACTGCCACAGGCCTGTGTCCCAGCAATGGGAACATTATAGGCTGATGATGACCCGGTACCGGGCCATCAAAATAAAATACCGGGTCACAGCATTTCTGCCTTGTTTTAAAAAATATTAATTTATTTATTAAAACTTAATGCACAAGTAAAAAACTATATAAAGGCGGGCTTAATGTCTTGGGCATTTTCTACCAGTTCATCTTAGAAAAAAATCCTCCATTCGCACAAAATAAACGATACCGATCAATTTTACTTAATGTAATCAACGGGGGAAGCGGTTTTATAGTATTGAGTGGGTCACTAAGGGCCAGTGTGACATTTACCGGGCCATGGCAGAATAATGCTTGGGAAACCCTGATCTAGAACAAAAAATGCTCGCAATGGCAAGGAGAACAAGTGCCTATAGGCTTTATTAAGGTACTGTTACATCAGTATTGTGATAAGTTATTGACATGATAGCAAGAAATCGACAATTCAATTCCAATAATTAAAATCCCACTTTTCTTAACAAAGATGGATGTTTCATTCAAATAGTCAATGCAATCAGTTGAATGTGAATTGAATTGATTTCAATTTGTATAATACTTCATACGGCACTGGCCGGAGTGGAACACATGACCTTGTTTCAGCATTAGTGTTATTAAGTGGACTTCACATTGAAAAACTAATGTCAAAAGTTATTGGAAAAGTTGTATTGCCTTGACTTGACAAAGCCAGAAGACGATACGTCGATACTAGAAACAAGTAAACAATTAATGTATTGCTACAGCAATTTTACTTCTTTCTTCCTCTGCCATTTCTCACTTCATCATCATCATTCATCATTTCAGCCTAAAAGACGTCCACTGCTGGACATAGGCCTCCCCCAAGTGTCGCCACATTGACATTTTGGGGGGTTTTGCCATAATCGCCACGCTTGGCAGGCGGGTTGATTTCTCACAAATTTCCTGTTTATTGCTTTCATTGATCCAGTCTTTAGATTGGAGTGGTTGGCAGAATAATTAACTATTAATGATATAAACATCACCAGGTATCTACGGCATTAATCATCATCTGCCTAGCATTTTCCTTACTATTTTGGGGTCGGCTTTAAGTCTTTCCGGATGCAGCTGAATACCAGTATTTTGCATGAAGTAACTGCCTATCTGAGCTCCACAGCCCAAAATGTGCTGGGTTATATGATACTCCTGGGTTAAACCAACTCCGGTTGTCAGACTTTCAGGCCATGATATCTACGCCATTATTAGTAGAAATTAAATACAAAATCTATTTGCATTCTCATGTAGTGTAACGAAGTATGAAATTGTACAGCTTCTTTGTTTTCCATTACTACTTCAAACAGCAACGATGTAAAACTATAATCCGTTTCGTATATATATTTACAATACATTGTTTAGAATCGCAGAAACCTTGACGTGAAAATGTTTATTCACTCGCTGGCAACGGAGGAGCATACTTCACTTTTTTACCTGCGATAACGGTGCCTTTCGGAAAGAGAATGAAGTTCGTTAGCGTTTGAACGGAACGGACCAAGCCACATCCTTACTCGTGCTGTTGAAAAAACTTAATCATAACATCTGGCATTCTTATCGTGGCCCTGCCATCCGACGAGCGCGAACAGCGAGCACTCCAGCGCCGACCACGACGCGGAGTGCAGTCATTGCGCGCTCGGATTGCACAGACACACATACGCGCGAAAACATTTAAAATCAAACACCGGCTCCAAAAGCATTTTTTGTCAAAGTTCAAATATCTTTTAACATCTTACCTTCTTACAACAGGTTCGTTTAAGTGTAAAATGTGATTAAAACTGTGATCTTATAAGTTAGTGCATGAAAACATGATTGAACTGTTAAAAGTGAATGACAACAGAGTAAACGGAACAATGAGAGATATTGGAACGGATTCGTTCGTGTGCAGAGTTCAGTATCTGGATGATCTGGACCCTTTTATGGAGTACAATGTCCGGGAGCCTCCGCGGCCTCTGTACCACACCTTCAACACTACCATACCCTTGTCCTATCAAATCGCCGCCGTACACCGCTTGCTGCAGGCCCCACACCGGGTGAGTGTTACCTGTTATATAACAATTTTATTACTTTTTAAATACCGTAAAGAGTTTTTATTACTTCCAATATTACGCGTGTACGACCTCCTTAGTTAATTAAAAAATAAAACAATCGCCGATTATTCCGCGTGCTTGCGCTCACGCAGTGCGCGAACACGTAAATATTGACAATAAAATCAGTCACTGATAATGGTAGTTGATATCATTAAATTACTGATTTTAAAGAAAATAGGTGACAATCGCTAGTGACGATGATAATTAACAATTAGTCATAAAACAATACAGTGCTGTGGTTTTGATAAAAGATTAGACGTAGTTCTCTAAGTTTTGATAAACAGAAAAAAAAGAGGCAGTCAGAAGGACTGTCGACAGAAGTGAAAACTAAAAACAATAGAATCACTGTGTTCTTTTTTGTATTTTTAAATCATTCGCGTCGTAAGTCTGGCGCAATACGTCACGAGCATGTCGTGGTCATCCGTCGGTGACACAAACCCATAGGTTTCTCCCCAACTAAAAATCGCTCAACACGGCTAAAGAACTTTAATAAATAAATAAATTCTTTATTTCACCAAAAGCCATGACAGGACAGGTTCCACAGACTAGGAGCATATAAGGCTTATAACTAGGTTACAATAATGTTAATGCTTTGGCTCCTAAACTAGGTGTATGTACCTGTGTTTTAGGAGTCGGTGATTATCCGTAGCAAACAAAGCCATAGTATACTAAAACTTTTCTCTTCAGAAATTAAAACAGACAGTGTAAATTAAAACAGACAGTGTAAATTAAAACAGACAGTGTAAATTAAAACAGACAGTGTAAATTATCGAAAACACGGTACGTAACGACAACATACTGAAAAAGTCTCTGCCTAGCCTTTTCCCAAACTATCTTGGGGTCGGCTTCGGATGCAGCTGAGTAGGAACCAGTATTTTACATGAAGCGACTGCCTATCTGACCTCCACAACCCAGTAACTGGGTAATACGATACTCCAAAATACTGAAAAAGTATAATACTTAAATAGTGACCAATGGAAACAATTCCCTGAAACTTTTGTGACGTTAAGTATCGAAATTTGAAATCAAGCACTTTATAGATATCTATGCGCTTCTTACTTATACTGGATCAAAATGACATTATGAGTACGCATCGCGGCGTGAAATTAAATTACCGAAACGTTGCAGTTCGGCGCCCTGTGTGGGCTTAAGGATTAGCTAACATTAACACCTTTTTGTTTAGGAACGTTTTCTGTTTTGCTTGAATTGTCAAGAATATGTTGTAGCTAAACTAAATCCTAATAAAGGTGTATTAGGTGTTAGATGTACCTACTGTGTCAAATTGACACATACCCTTTCATAGGTAACTATTATATCAATTTCAATTTTGATAGTCATCATCTGCCTCGCCTTTTCCCAAAGATGTTGTAGTTGGCTTTCATTAAATAATCGGATGCTGCTGAATGCCAGTACTTAACATGGAGCAACTGCCTATCTGAACTCCACAACCCAGTTAGTTCTGGGACTTCTGGGTAATACGATGTCTCATGGTCAAACTGGTTGTCCTTTGTTTTGTTGTAGGTTAAATCTGTTCAGCGCTAAAACACAGTTTTGATAAGAGTAGCACCTCTATCAGCCATCCACATACTGACCTTGACAACCATTGCTTAACCTTGATCCCCCATCCACATACTGACCTCGGCTACCGTTGCTTTATCCCCGGCACAAAAATCCTGTAAAAAAACTAAATTATTTTAGGTTTGATTATCGTCATCGAAAGCGTAATTTATGTATAAGGTAAATGCAACAATTTTCTTGCTCGTAATGGCAGAACACACATCGTCTAATATTGCATTCATAACAAGCATATAACAAGGCATTACCGACGTCAACTGCTTAACTATTAATGACAAAAGTCAACCATGTTACTGAAGGAAGTCCACAGGTACTTAGGTCAGCTAGCGTATAGAAATGGTCAGGGCCGTAGGTTTAACTGGGTTCTAAATCGATTCGAAACACGAGGATCCTTTAAAATTCATCAGTTTAAGGGGGTTCGATGGGGGAGCCATTTCCATGCTACACAATACATTAAAGAGGCAATCTAATAATAGTGCAAGCAGTGCGTTATTAATGTGATGGGAGTATACACTATTACTAATACCGGTGTTACTCATCGCGCTATTTGGCTAAAATTATACGTTCCAAATTCTCTACTACCTCGCTCAGGTGTTGGTGTGACATAATGTCGCTTATTACTGTATACCTACATGTAATACTTGTTCGAACGGCATTCTATAGGTCGCAGATTATAATAGACCACCCTCTGGTGTACGACTCAATTCACGGGATACGCTTATAAAGCGAGAAGTATGTAGTTCTATATGGTTGTTCTGTATGGTGTCGGACGTAAAGGATAGCACAATCCCATATCTTCCCGTGGGTGTCGTAAGAGGCGACTGAGGGACTTGCCAAAGAATGGGCAGCAGCGTTCTCTGTGCTTTTGTAACAACCGTACTGCGATCGCCAACCCGCCTGCCAAGCTTGGCGATTATGGCAAAACCCCCCTTATTTCAATGTGGCGTGTGGGGAGGCCTATGTCTAGTAGTGGACGTCTTTCGCTAGCTCTATTGATGTTGGAGTGTTTCCATCCTCAATTATGCAGTTAAGGTCTATAATCATCTCTTGTTCAGATGGACCTTCCAACGGCCGTCGGTCTAATAGGATATCGCCATAATCACCACGCTTAGCTTGTTGAGGCTTCTCGTAGACACAGCGACGCTACATTCCCGTCTATCCACGTGTGATGTCATCTATTAGTCTCATTTTATGACAATAATTTAAGCAGAGTTGATTTTATAAGCACTTTACGGTATATTTTGATAGGAGCGATAACACTTTACGGTATATTTGATAGGGACGATAACACTTTACGGTATATTTGATAAAGACGAGGAGCTTGTGGCTAAATAATAACAGCCGCCCAGGTCGATCTTTAAGGTTAAGCCGTGCTTGCCGAGGTTGGTCTGTAGATAGGTGACCATAATTACTTATCGAGTTTCCTCCGTGCCTCGGAAAGCACGTTAAGCCGTTGGTCCCGGCTGTCATTTGTAGATCTTTGACAGTCGTTACGAGTAGTCAGAAGCTAAAAAGTCTGACATCCAGTCTTACCAAGGCGTATCGTATTACCCAGTTACTGGTTTGTGGAGGGCAGATAGGCAGTCGCTTCGTGTAAAATACTGGTACTCAGCTGCATCCGGTTAGACTGGAAGCCGACCCCAAGATAGTTTGGGAAAAGGCTAGGCAGATGATGACGGTATATTTTGATAAATATTGAAGTATGCCAAAGTGCAATAGGCTTGCAGTTGCAGTCCCTTTGCATTTTGTCTTGCATAACTTTTTGAATAAATTTGTTGGTTTAGCCAGCTAGGTTTTGTTCAAATAGTAGGTATTGAGCCCCTAAAATAAGATTTTAAGGAGTTTAAAATAAAATAATTCTTCCCCGAAAGGCTAGACAGAGCACCTATCGAACCCATGAACCTATTGTAACAATATTTCAAGTTCCATGCCAGAGGAGGCAAGCTTATCATTCAGATCTCTGGGTGGAAAGGTTTTTAAGAAGTTTCTATTAAATCCACGTATAAATGTGCTCTACTTCGCAACACCAGTATTCGGTTGGTTGAGCTTGAATAAGCTCCGCCTATTAGCTACTAATGAGTCAAAAACCTGGCTGTATATTTTACGGGAGTGGAAACATCTACTTAACTACAACTAGCTCGTAATACCCAGCACTTAAATCTTAAGTGAAACATTCATTACGTTTAGACCCATTCCGGGTATTTAGAACCAGTTTCCATTGTCATAACATCTATCCGAACTCGTTCACAGCACATTCTGCATTACACAGATATAATTTTTACAGAAACAAAGTTTTTTTTTATGTTTAGGCTAGGTACTAAGTGGCATTTCGTTTCAAATTTATACTAAATAATTGAGATACATTCCGTTTGCGCCAAGCCTGGGTTTTTTTAGCATTGTCTTTTCTTTAATCGATTTTCAACTATATCCTTAAAGTATTAGGTTCAAGGTTGATTTGGAGTATTTGACAGTTTTGGATAGCTTGATGAGCACATCAATCGCCAGCAGGCAATGGCGTCTGAACACTGACTGACGAAGTCACATGATGTGGTGTCTCTAGAACGGGGGGCAAAGAAAATTGAGCAATTCTAATTACTATTATTATTTTGTGTGCGGTAAAGTATCTTCGCAATGCCCACTTAAACTTGGATTCGATTTCGATTAGGAAAGTCGCACGTCTATCTCGCTCGCTTTCGTAATGCCAAACAAGATAGACATTTGACTTATCGAATCGAAATCGAATCCGAGGGTTGTTAATAGGGGGCCTGGAAAGTCTGTATTTCTCGAATGGTTAGGTCTAGAATGGCTTAACAGATTTTTACTCGTCACCTATAGATGTTCACTTAAAAAAAAGCAAAAGTCATTTAAAGAATTCTTTATGGCTATATTACTCACTATTTTAATCTTTTCTTTCCTCATTGCGTTCGTCGGAAGTTCATTAATCATATCTAGATGTTTGTAAAACTTAATCTTTGTTTAAAGATCACAAACGCTACCTGAAAATTTTGCTAAGTACATTGCAAACATTCCTCTGCATCCTTGAAAAATAATACTTTCATATTATATTTAAAAAGGTGTAAATATGTAAATTGCTTTGTAGAAGTGCTATGTTATGAAAGGAAAAAAGTTAAACAGAGGTTATTTCAGATAATATTACTGTAGGTATACACTCAAAATGCAACGGCAAAAGTATTTCTTGATGAGCCTTTTAATAATAAACTCTTGAATTTTATAAACACTACATGTCTTCGTCATTTTTATTTAAAATAAATAATTCTACAAAACAGCAACAGAAAGTATTTTTTCATTAAGGATTTTTTTAAAAGTACCCAAATTATAGAGCAGTATTCTAAGTCAGAACCACTCAAGTGTTGTTCCTCTTATCCCTCTGACCTTACTTCCTCTACTGTGACATAATATGTGTGTCATCGCATTACTAGATCTGCCAAAAATAATGTAGACTGCGCGTTCCAGGAAACGATCTGTGAACGTGTGTGTGATGTTGCACCGCGAACATACGATGCGTCAAATGTGGGTCGAGCAGGCTCAGATCATTTCCAGTTTATTTGTATGTCTTTGTTTTTATTTTTTTGTTGTCGTGTTGTAATTTAGACTAATGTGACTGTCTCGTTGGCCTAGTAGTCACAAGTGTGACTATTGAGCATGATGTCCATGTTTCCATTCCAGCCCCAGTATTCACAAACGCTCCGTTTCGATTTCGATTCGGAAAGTCGTATGTCTATCTCGCTCGCTTTCATAATGCCAAAACAAGATAGACATACGACTTATCGAATCGAAATTGAAAGCTAGGGTTTGTGAATAGGGGGCCAGGTCGGGCATAGTGTTATAGGGTTTTTCCATCCATTAGGAACCTCTGCCTAGCCATTACAGGCATGTAGTATGTATAGTATGTCAGTCAAAATCAGAATAGTGCGATTTTGTAATATAAACCTTATAAATATTTACTTCACTGTCTTTTTTCACTTTATCCATGAAACTGTTTGTGTACACATAGCTAATAACTTTAATATATCCATAACACATTGATAGCAATTTGAGATAAGTGCAAAGTTATCACCTCATAACGTAGATATTAATAAACTGATATAAATCAAAGTCGGTTCTTACACGATGACCTGGCCCGAGGGATATGTACTGATAAGTGGATTATAGGATGGTTGTCTGTCATACTGAGCAATTATGGCAATCATTTATAATAAATAGGGCGAAAGGTTAGGTTAGGTTATTTCTAATATACTGGTACCTAATTAATAATAATCATGAGATGTCTAGAGTAGGAAGGCACTGAATGACGGAAATTAATTAGCTTAAAATATGTAACATTGGCGCAAGAATTTATGTATGGGATTATTTCTTCATCTTGCTCTGAAAATGGTGGAGAAAACATAATTAGGAAAACAGCATGTCCTAAAAAAATATTCGATGATATGGTATCACATCCATCAATTCATACTTAGCCTGTGTGTTTTGAAAAAAAGGAGTAATGTGTACCAGCAATAGGAATCCTACAGACTGATTATTTATTACATAACCTAACAATCACGCCTGTAATCCCAGAGAAGGGTTAGGCAGAGGTGTACCTAATAGTACACCCACATTTAGCCAGTTATGTTTAAGTCCCATGTAATAAGGGCCGGGCCTATTGCCAACAACTGGGCACAAATCCAGACTCCGTGATCATATAAAATTTATGACACACGACATGACGAAAAGGCAGCAAATAAAGACCACGTCCTTGCGATCAGCAACAATGATCATCACCAAGCAACTCACAGCTAGACATAAATATCCCAATATAAAAAAAAACCCATAAAAAAATCCCATGCTTTTCAGTTCAATCTTTGGCTTCTCCCGTCCAGATTCAACGAAAAAATTAAATTATTCTATTTTTAGAATGCTTAGTCATAAAAGAAAGTTTAAAGTTTTGGCAACACTGGCTAATAGAAAAATCATTCACAATTTATACAGACCACAAGCCGCTTGAAAATCCAGACGTAAAGAACAAACGTAGTGTTATTAGAGAAAATGATATATATTATTATATTATAATATCATATAATATTATATTATTATTAAATTCTGCTGATATAAGAAGCCAGAATATGAAAAGTAAGTTTGCGAAATCGCTTACTATTATTTCTCAGCAGCCATATTTTTTAGGAAGGTGGTTTGCAAATTGTTGGGGGAGATTTATATAAGATTATATTAATATTATTAGATTAGATTATGAGATTAGTTATTATTAGATTTATATTAACATTATCTCTAAAAATATTGTTCCGCTCCCACAGACAAACCGTGAAAACGGTTTTGTGGGGCATAGTTTTTAAATGAAAGTTTGTATTAAACTTGTTTAGTAAATAAGTAAATAAGCATCCCAAAATATCCAGAAGTAAATGACATACGAACAAAAAAGCGGTCGACGGTGACTAAAAGTCCATCCATATACGTGGGTCGTCATGACCTTGTAAATGCATAAATATCGCTAAAGCCTGCTTCTGTTTTGACCTTGTGTAAACAGATAAGCTATCACACTCCAGCACTAACATACATTCCGGACAATGGACTTTCCGCTCTTTTTACAATCCCAAGCTAAAAGTACCAAAACAACTTTTTCACCCATAAATAAACTGTCGTTATTAATACCGCGGTCAATCAATGGCGTTCCTCAGATGAATTAATTGAATGAAGGCTCAGATACACTTGGAGGAGTTAAATTAACAGGGCATAGTCTGGTCTCGAAATCCGCCATTGTACTGAAACTAATAAAATAAACTAAAAAAAACTTAACTAAATCCTGTTGGAAGTCCCTGTAGAAAACTGAATCGCTTTGATTGCTATTTGTGTTAGTCCTCTGGTCTAATTAATAAAAGTCCCTGTTGTCCCAAATTATTTGGAGTAGCGTACTTGGCCCTGTCCTTCCAAGTAACCAGGTTTTTCCCTAACGAAGATCCCAAAAACCGCCCTTAGATGCTTAAGCAATTAGAAGGCTTGTGACAATAGGTATATCTTGGTTTTCCTCAGACGAAACTATCGTTTTCCGCAACCGAATTGCTGGGGAATACCGCTGTGAATATGCATAGGCTCTTATTCATAAAATAAATTAAAACGGTAGTAAGAAGAACTGAGTCACGAACGGACAACGACAATTGAATAGATGTCGCGTCATTCTGGACAAACCATGTGTTATCTTCAACAAAGATATCAAAGGTTTACATAACCTTTGAGACTTCCCCACATTTTGGCAAAATTTCCAGATTTTGACAATTCTTGTCTCTTGTCATTCTTACCCTATAACTTAATGTATGTACCTACTTCGTAGTCGGGCGTAAAACAGAGTATTGGCACGACGAGTTATGTTCCAAGTTTTTTGATACATTAAAAATTGTTTTTTTTTTTTTTTTTAATTGTATTGTGTTTTCTCTTGACTGTAGTCTAGGTCAGATACGACAGAGACAAAGTCAACGATGGAACGAGCTTACCCAAGAAGCCTGTTCACTCTCACTTTGAAGAGATTAGGGTTGTAAGCTTTCGGAAACACAGAATTGATGTGAAATTACTACCCGCTATTGTAGGAATTGGAAAGAAGTGTGCAGTGTATTTATATCTTTGATGGCTACTTGAGTATTTGTACTTATCAGTTCCAACAATACTCTTGTAGGTACATACGAGTATTTAAGGATTGACGTCAATGTGATTTCGGAAATCATTTTAGGTACGTCGTGTGTATCATTTGCATTTAAAATATTTATTACTGATTGGCTGAATAGTAATAGGATATAATTTTTCTAGTTTTACAAGAAAAAGAAATCTTTCAGTCCAAAATTATAATGACAAGTGAGTAACAAAAAGAATATCGAAAATAGACAAAACGTGAAAAAGTAAAAATATAAAAAGCATAAACAATATAAAAAAGGCTCCAATCGGCCACATGCTCCCTTTTTTTAAAGAAGAACAACTTTCTTTAATGGCCGCCTTAAAATGCCCGTTTGGGTCCGAACATCCACCACTCGTACCACCCCATCACGGCCCGGGTGTAAAGCAGCGATCACGCCTCGTGGCCAGGTTCCCCTCGGCAAGTTTCCGTCACCGATGAGAACCGGGTCCCCGACCTTGACGACGACATCTACTCCCGGCACGCGACGGGGCGCCAAATTGGGTAGATATTCGGTGACCCAACGACGCCAAAAATGATCACTCAGCCGGAGTGCCCTTCTCCAGCTGCTCCGACCAATCAGTGCGGCGTCCGTCAGGTCTGTAGTTGGGAACGGACGGCCCGATGAGTCTCCCAGCAAAAAATGGTTGGGGGTAAGCGCCTCCGGGTAATTGCTCTCGGGGGAGATGTGCGTCAGCGGGCGTGAGTTTACCACCGCCTCGGCTTCGATCAGTAAAGTTGCCAGAACTTCTTCTCTTGGAGCCTGCTCTCTCAGTGTCACCTTCAATGCTGACTTCACTGACCGAATCAGCCTTTCCCAGGCCCCTCCCATGAAGGGCGCCGATGGGGGAATAAAACGCCATTTTATTTTTTCATTTGCTGCAAACTGTGGAACGGCGGCATCGTAAAGAGCTCTTAGTTGTCGGTTTGCTCCCACAAACGACGTCCCGTTGTCGGAGAATATTTCGCTGGGCGTACCACGACGAGCGATGAAGCGTCGCAAGCACATAATGGCAGAGTCTGCGGATAAGCTGACTACAATCTCTAGGTGGATAGCCCTGGTTACCATGCACGTAAATAGGGCGACCCATCGCTTCTCTCGCCTGCGTCCAATAGAAATGAATATGGGGCCGAAATAGTCCACACCTGTATAGGTGAAGGCACGTCGATGATGGGCGAGTCTCGCCTCTGGCAAATTTCCCATGGGTGGTTGTAAGGTTGTGCTTTTCAGCAGCTTGCACAATTGACATCTATGGACCACTGACCGCACGGCGTTCCTCAATCCGAGAATCCAGTACGACTGCCGCAGTTCATTAATTACAGTTTCTGTATTGGCGTGGGCAAACTTGACGTGATGATGGCTGATCAGAAGACGTACAGCTGGCTCCTTGCCACTTAGAATAATGGGCTGCTCATCGGAAACAGCAGAAGTTCTTCCTGCGAGATGTAAAAGTCCGTCTCTGAGTTTTGGGGATAAAATGGCTAAACGACTTTTCTTGGGAACGGGCTGTCCACGTGTCAGACAAAGAATTTCCTCTCCGAAGGCGCTAATCTGACTCCTCCCCAAAATGTGCCTTTCCGCGCGGATGATGTCCTCTGAGACTAATGGCGCTGGAGCAGAAGAAGCATCAGACCGCAAATCGCGCTCCGGCGCGTTTACAGACTCACAAATTCCCCGAACCCAAAAATTTTGAAAATTATGACCCCGATGTTTGAAAATAGAGGCAATGAATTGATGAGTCCTGGCTGTTGCCCTTACCAGCCTAATCCAAGAACTAAAATGAGTGATGTCAGCTACAACTGGTAAAGGTAACCGATGTGAATTGATAACATTAATGAAGTCTGCGACACGTGATGAATGATTTAATGATTTTGAATGACGAAGAGATGGCTTGAGTTCTTCCTCTACAAGAATTACTGGCGTTGCGACTTTGGGCTCTAATGGCCACTCAGAAGCGGAAGCTAGGAGAAAATTTGGGCCAGATACCCAGCGTGGTTCAATACTGGCTTTCCCCCGCGTCGCATCGTCAGCTACGTTAAGTTCGGTAGGAACCCAATGCCATTCAACTACACTAGTGCATTCTAAAATCTCTCCCACGCGATGAGCCACAAAAGGTTTATAGTTTCTCGCATCGCTGCGTAGCCACCCCAACACGGTCATGGAATCACTCCAGAAAACTCGTCGGTTAGGCTTAAAGCGGTGGGCCTCGCAAATCCTAGCGGCAAGTCGAGTGGCTATCAAGGCACCTTGGAGCTCCAGGCGTGGGATCGAAACTGGCTTCAAAGGAGACACACGTGCCTTGCTAGCTATAAGTGCAAGTTTCACGTCACCGTTGGGAAGCACGAATCTCCAGTAGGCAACGGCGGCGTGTGCCAGCTCGCTAGCATCACAAAAAACGTGCAGCTCCAGTTCTGAAAAACCGCATAAATTGTAGCATCTTGGAACTCTCAGTTCCGAAATCGATTTTAGGCATTCGAACCATTCGAGCCAAGTTTCCTGGTCAGCCTGTGATAGCCTCTCGTCCCAGTCAAGATTCTTACGCCATAAATTTTGAAACATAATTCTACCTCTCACTACAATGGGTGCTAAGATACCTAGTGGATCGTAGATTCGCATTACCTGGGCTAAGACTACGCGTTTTGTGAAATGGCCTGAAGTATCTTTGAGGCCCGGGTTGAAACCTATGATGTCTTGAGCTGGTTTCCAGATTAAACCTAAAGTCCGTGTTGAGGTAGCTGAGAGTGGTAAACTACCCAACTCTACACTAGAACGATTGGTTAGTGAAACGTCAGACAACAGCTCGTTTGGCAATCGATTGAGTGCGCCAGGCTCATTCGATACCCAACCGCGCATCTCGAATCCTCCACGCTTATGAATCTGTACAATATCGACTGCCAAACGAGCCGCGTCCTCTGTGGGGATATCTACACTTCCGATGAAGTCATCCATGTATGTATCGGATGTAATAGCTTCCACAGCTTGTGGGAACTCGCTTATGAATTCCGATGCGTTTCGGTTGACAATGTAGATAGCCGTTGATGGGCTGGAGCACGCCCCAAAAATCATAGAAGACATACGATAGGTCTTTATTGGTCCCGCAGGATCATCGCGCCAAAGAAATCGCTGAGCATCTCGGTCGCACTCTTGTATTTTCACCTGCGGGAACATCTCCTTGATATCGGCGGTCAAAGCAATTTTTCCCTCCCTAAAACGCATCAAAATTCCTAGTAGCGGTTGTAAAAAATCAGGACCCGACAGAAGCATAGAATTGAGTGATACACCCTGTACTTTAGCAGCCGCGTCGTGAACAATACGAATTTTTGCCGGTTTGTTGGGATTTACCACACCAAAATGCGGCAAGTACCAACAAACTGATGTGGGCGACTGTTCTCCACACTCCTCAGCATAACCCTTAGCTAGCATGTCCTGAATATTAACCTTGTAATGTTTGGCGTATTTAAGATCCTTTGACATTTTCAGTTCAAGGCTTTTATACCTAGAAAGTGCCAATGGATAGCTCTCGGGAACAGCAAGGTTATTCGCCTTCCACAATAAGCCGACCTGGAAGTGCCCATTCGGTAGGCGTTGGGCTGTATCCTCTAGAATACTGAGAGCGCGCTGATCGCCTGCACTGCGAGGCTCATGTTTCGTGATACCGATCGCGTCTAACCTATATTGTTCCTTGATGAGGACTTCCAGGTCATGCTGCGGACGCTCACGTAAGGATACGTGGCAGGCAGTCTCCACTAAAGTTGTCCGGCTGCTTGTAAATCCAAACAACACCCACCCTAACAATGTTTTGATGGCGACAGGCTGGGTCTTCGTGCCTTTCCGGACCTCGGATGCTGTTATTAGGTGCCAGTTGTCGATACCTATCAAAAGTGTAGGCTTTGCTTCGGGGTAGCACATCTCCTCAACTATTCCAGACAGGTAGGGGTAGCGACGTAAAGAATCGCGGGTGGCCGATTGGCTTTGCAACCCTAAGTTTTTAATTGCCCTTGCCCGCTGGATTAAGAAACTCTGTGAGGCTGATCGGCCTTTTATCTGAAAGTCTACAAACTGCACACTGCTATCCCTAGATAACCCTCCCACACAATCCAAATGTAGGCTGCCCTTGGGACCCTCGGCGCCAATTTTGGAGGCGATGTCAGCATCTATGAAAGTAGCCGTCGACCCGTCGTCCAGAAGGGCGTATGTGTCTACGCTCCCAGTCGGCCCGGAGACTGTGACGGGTGCTACCTTTAATAGTGGTGGAGGTGCAAGTTCGATTTGAGTGTTGTTGACAGCTACGAGAACCTGGTCAGTTTGTTCAGAATCAGTTTTAGTCCTAGGTTCAGGTTTGTCCTCCTCCTTCACATGAGCAAATGCTACAAATTTCTCATTATGCAAAATAGTGTGATGCCTACGATTACAATCAGTTATTGTGCAACTAGCCTTATTTTTGTTACAAAACCTAAAATTGTGTGGAACTTTTTGAAGACAACGATAACAGATTTTGCTGTCTTTGACGAAACGCCATCTGTCATAGACTGTCAAAGATTTGAACGTCGGGCAATTTGACAACTGATGTTCACCTTTGCAAAATAAACAAACATTTTCCTGGTCGGATGTTTTTGCAGGCTTTGATTTATAATTCTTAGGTGAATCTGAAGCCCCCGCTCCAGACTCTGAAACGGCATGTGCTCGCTGTTTCTGTGAAAGGGTTGATGTAGATGATGTCACCTCGAATACGGCACCGAATTTCATCACCAAATCGACCTCTCGGTTTAAGAAACGCGACAATAATTCCACTCGAGCTAGGCTTAGGTCGTCGTGATTAGCAGCGAAATCCAACCATCGCGCGCGCAATAATGGAGACAGTTTGCTAAGCAGCGCTCCAAATAATTCAGGAGAACGTAAATAGTCACTGTGCTGCAATAACTTAGCAACTTCGACACAATTGTGCACACGGGTGGTGAAAACATGTAGATCTCTTACCTCCGGCCCAAGCTTGGGCAAAGCCTTGATTGCGCTCACCTCCTGTAGGACAATTTGTTCAGGCCTACCATAGCGACGATCCAGGGCTTCCATAACGTCGTTGGCGTGAGGTGCCAATACTAACAGCATGCTGACAGCTTCACGCGCCGCACCTTTTAGGGCTTGGTTCAGGCGTGCAAGGTTTTCCGTATCTGTGAAAGCACCTACCGTATCCTGAAAGGCCCGCTTGAACATAAGCCAATCAAGTGGAGATTTACCCTCAAAACAAGGAAGTTTTATAAAGCTTTTATTATTGTTGGGGCCGTTACTCTTTGCAAGTGCCTTTAGGGCCCCCACTAACTGCGTAACTCCAATTGAATTGTCTTCTCGATGAATATCAGTGGCAGCAGCCCTGTTACCCCCGCTAAAACTGTGCTGAGGTAATAGTGCAGGACTCTGTGCTGCGATACTCTGCGAAACGACATCGTTACGTAGTGGAAGTTCCTGAGAACACAAGATAACGGTAGCATTATTAGCCCCTACCTCACATCCATTGTTGGATTGAAAACCTTTCATAGATGGCTCTCTCTCTTGATGCGAAGGTATTTTAGTAGGAAGGGCCGTACTATCTAACCATTGTTTGATACTGGCGCGGCTCCACCCACTGTGAGAACCGTGGTTACTACAATCTGCCTCAATAGCGGCTAGCTCAGCCCGATATTCCGCTTCAGCAGCTTTGCGCTCTAATTCAGTCTGCCTACTTACTACATCTGCCTCCATTTGGGCAATTTCTAACTGAGCCACGCGACGAATGTGTTGCGCTTCCGCAGCTGATTTTCTGGCAGCAACCATCACGGAAGTGCGACTGGTTCGGCTAGTGTGAGTGCAGACAGAATGAGCGCTCGAGCTAGGCTCTAACTCAGAAGAATGTACCTGTGAATTCCCTGTGGTAGTATGTGTAGGGGGTTCTGGAACGGCCTCACTACTCGACTGGGTAGGTATATTCGAGTCATTTTGTGGCAGTTTTGTCTGTGACCTCGTCACTACCATTTTTTTACTGAAAAAAAATTGCTGAAAAAGAAGACGAAAGAAGAAATTCCTGTGGACTAGTCTTTATACTAGACACTAGTTCGAACGGTAGAAGGACCACTTATATTACTGATTGGCTGAATAGTAATAGGATATAATTTTTCTAGTTTTACAAGAAAAAGAAATCTTTCAGTCCAAAATTATAATGACAAGTGAGTAACAAAAAGAATATCGAAAATAGACAAAACGTGAAAAAGTAAAAATATAAAAAGCATAAACAATATAAAAAAGGCTCCAATCGGCCACAATATTAATTCTATAATACTGCGCATTTTAGTTAGGGACTATGAGATAATATAGCAGCTCTTATCATTATTTCGCTCAACCGGTCTGCTTATGATAATAGAAATGCAAATTAATTTTAAGACTGGCCAAATGTTCGGAGATTTCTAATTGGTATTTTTTTCTGTAATATCATATTACCCAATCTCTTGGACTAATATAGACATAATTAGTTCAAATAGGGGATTATAAATTAATTACACAAAGGCTTATAGTCCAGGATGTCGGATTGCGAGTAACGGCTCTGAAGTAGAAGGCAGGATACTTGGCAAGACGTGGTTAGGTGGAGCCCACACTGATTGGTCACCGAGAGACGGTTGAATAAGTGTTGGCAGACCAACAGCCAGAAGCCTTGATGATATTTATATAGGGTTACTGGAAACTAGGTTCTGTATGGTATCGGACGTAAAGAATAGCACCATCCCATATCTTCCCGTGGGTGTCGTAAGAGCCGACTAAGGGACTTGCCAGAGAATGGGCAGCAGCGTTCTCTGTGCTTTTGTAACAACCGTACTGCGATCGCCAACCCGCCTGCCAAGCGTGGCGATTATGGCAAAACCCCCCCTTCCTGGGGGAGGCCTATGTCCAGCAGTGGACGTCTTTCGGCTGAAGTGATGATGAGTGATGACTGGAAACTAGTAACCGATAATAAAATACGTGACTATACTCATGATAGCAAAGAAACATTTTTTTACTGTTTAAATGTTTTTCACTTAAAATGTTTCTTTGGGAAAGTTTTTTGTTATCATGAGTGTCATCATCATCGTGAGTTTTGTGTTATCACATGTTTAAGTATCGGTTACTAATTTCCAGTAATCCTATAATCCCTATAAGATCGCAGGCAAGATCTGGTTGACAGCAGCATTGACCAGAGAAGACTAGCACAAACGGGGGGAAGCCCATACTCAACAGGGGGTGGAACAAGGATCAATGGCAATGATTACGACTGTCAAAGATCTATAAATGACAGCCGAGACCAACGGCGTACCGTGCTCTCCGAGGCACGGAGGAAACTTGATATGTATTGGGTGATCACCCACCCACAGGGCTACCTAGACAAGCGCGGCTAATTAGCCACGAAATCCTCCCTAGAGCCTCAGAACTGTATTCTTTAAAAACGTATTTCTATAAACGTGTTGCGTTACCACGTGGCGTAGCAAGCAACAGTTTAGTACATTTTTAACGCGTTGAAGATTATATCCACAGCCCATTCGGGATCCTAACACCTACCAACAGGTAGGTACGTTTTGGGAGTTTGCCAAATAACACAGTGTGGAAATGCAAATGTCTGTAAACAACATATTCAGGAATCGATATTAATATGTCAATTTGTGTTTATTTAGGGCTAAGTTTAGATTTGTTAAATATAGGTAGATTGGTATTTCGACATTGAAAATCAGCGTTAGTAAATATGTGTATGTGTCTAGGTATAAGGAGATGTACGATGATAGAAAATACTTGAAAACTACTGAAAAGTGATGATGATTGTCAAGTTTTGAACGGTTAAGGAACATCATCATCATTCTCTTACCCATATCCCAATTAATTTGGGGTCGACGCAGCATTTCTTCTTCTTCCATACTTCTATGTTACTCGTCATCTCATCAGTCACCTCCTTTCATGCCATGTCATCCTTCACACAGTCCATCCATAGTTTATTTGGTCTTGCTCTATTTATATACCCATCAACGGTTAAGGAACATCATTACAAAATATCTAGCATCCAAATGAATTTGTACTAATTCCAAGGTAGGTGAGTTGCAGTGAAACAAGACATATATCGTAAGGTGTAAATCTCGAGCAAAATTTAGGAACTCTACCAATTTTTTTCAAGTCATCTCTACACCCGTAACAGCTCTCGTAAAAATACTTCGCTTCTTCATTCAAATGAAGCAATATTTCGTTCTAAATGCCAGGAAAAAGTTATTCACATTTAATGATCTTAGAAGAAAAATGAATATTATACCTTCTTACTTTTTATACTTCCGGGAAACTTCCTTTGGCTAGACTTTGGTTAAGTATACCTCGTTTTAAATTCATGACTAACAGAGTAACGATAGTAATTAGATAAACTAGGTAATTAACTATTAATTGATTCATACTTACTGTCAATAAATACATATATCAACAACAGTTTGATGTAATTAATGATAACCACAAATCATAATGTAAACCGTTTAATAATTGTTTATTGCAACTAAAGTGAAACCACAGCAACTGTTTTGCAGTATTTTTTTAAAAAAACGCCACCCATTTTCCATTATTTAAAATCGCTTCAAGGGTCTGTGATATGATTATTTGACTTTTGTGAACCGAATCTATCTATCTTTAAATCATCCAAGCTGTTTTACATAAGTCGGTTATTCTCAATTTCCTCCAGAATTAGAACGTTCCGTAGATTTAGACACAGATCCAATGAAATTATACGTTTTTTTTGTGAAATCACGCGTAAAGCGAGCGAATCAAATGCGCGTAACGCTATAACATTTCGCGACTAACGTAAAATAAAGCAAAAGAAACCATACAAGTGTGATTAAAAAAATCTGGCTCCGAATAAATTTAGGTCAAATAGTGCTAAATATTACAAATCGGCTACAATAACGAACCAAAAATATTGTTTTTTTTTTTTCGTTTACGTAACCATAACTGACAGATATTTATGATCGATAATATTTATATTTATACATTTGTTTTACTGTTTGTATAGTCTATTCACGCCTATTTTGATTTTCAACAAAACATTAATTCAACAAGCTGGAGTCTGTTTCACTGAGGCTTGTTTGAAATCGAATGATACGGTATATAATCGTATTTTTCGGTATATAATCCTATGTTTCGGTACATAGTCTTATGTTTCGGCACGGTATGTGTTTCTGAATAAATAATATTTTCACGATCAGAGTAACACTTAATTTTTCTATAACCGTTACAGGAATTATTTAAAACTACAAAAATTCAATACCTAATAAATTATTTGTAACCACCTGTTTTTTCATTATTTTATTCTTCCTAAACACATCGCTTTTGCACAGTGTTTGGTTTGATATTGCAGCAAAACTACCAACATTAATAACCATAAAACAAACAGTAGATTTTCCAAATCGTAGCAGCGAACACAGCTCTTATCAAAATTGAATAAATTGCTACCTCGTTAAAATACAATTTGTTAATTCCAACAAAGCGTGGAATGTACCTAATAATAGCTGATAAGCTAAACAATATTTATTTAAGTATTTGATTTAAAAATACTATCCAATTTTTTAAATTCTGCTATCTAGCAAAAAACCTTAAACTCGATAAGAGAGTGTACTTTGCAATTAAGCATGCACTTTTTTTATCTCAAAGTGGTTTTGATTGGAAATTGATAATAAATTTGTATACATGTTTTTTTAATTGGCTGATAACATCGACATCTAACGCCATCTATGCATTATGACAGCAACCATAGGAATTGAAAGTTACATTACTGTGTAAGTAATGTTCATTAGGCCACACAGATGGCGTTAACTTACAAACTGAAACGTAACGACATGCTGACATGTAGAGATAGATGAAAAGAGGGATAAGCAGAGATAGAGGAAATTGTATAAATTGCTTGGTACACAAAATAATGAGGACTCGGTCATTGAACAATTGGATGGAATCTGATGCCAAGTAAGCATATACCATACCTACATCGTTAACAGTAGTTTAGCTCAACCAGCCAGGTAACACGCGCCTGAACGTCAGAATTTTAACGAAGCTACCGGTCATCTGACCTCGGCCAACCGGGCTCGGAACGGTTGTCCGATGAATGGACCAGACACGATGCCCCATCTGAGACTAATCTGATCTCACGTCACTTAACCTTACAGGTCGAACTGTCTGCAATAAAAATGTTTATGTTTTGATGTAATAAACGTAGATATTATATATATATTTGGATGTCCATCCAAACTAATATCATGCAAAATTAACTCTGTCTGTCTGTTACCCTTTTACGCTTTACGGTGGAAGGTTTTGGATAAAACTAGGTAAGTATAGGAGTTGCAGACGTTCATGCAAGCAAAATTCCATAAGAAGAAATTAATAAAAATAAAAAAGCCGCCAAGTGCGAGTCGGACTCGCGCACGAAGGGTTCCGTACCATTATTTATTAAAACGAGCAAAAAAAACACTTCTTTGTATGGGAGCCCCCCTTAAATATTTATTTTACTCAGTTTTTAGTATTTGTTGTTATAGCATCAACAGAAATACATAATCTGTAGAAATTTCAACTGGCTAACTATCACGGTTCATGAGATACAGCCTGGTGACAGACGGACGGACAGCGAAGTTTCAGTAATAGGGTCCCGATTGACCCTTTGGGTACGGAACCCTAAAAACGAAGTATTTATTAAAAGACTGCCACGTTGGTTGAGTTGAGTCGACGGCTAAGCATGAGGTCCCTGATATTTAGTTTTACCATCAGGAATTTCTTGATAGCAGCCACGGAGTCTAGATCTGTTCCCCGTTGAGGGCAATTAGCTCGCTAGCTGACGAAATAATAATAAACAAATAATTTACACGGTTGTGAATAACTGCGGTGCCTGTGGTAAGTAGAACCTGAATTACGTCACCAGGTTTGCACTCAGAAATCATTTTACAATTATCATTGTTAGGTACATTACAGATTGGTTAGCAAATTAAAAGTAAGGAGTAACATCAATTTAATTTAATCTGCGGGTTGTTTGAAAGAGATACCGTGGCCCTGGAACACAAAGGGCTAAGAAGGAACATGGATGGGTTTTAGTCAGTCAAGTCTGACACTCCCTTCCGCTCCGCCCAAAGCGGGAGAAGTCATTTGATGATTTCCGATCCGAAAAAATAAATGTGTAACATCAGAACAAAATAATTTTGAAAATTACTTTCACGGTGTAGGTGTGTGTGCGTGTGCTTGTGCGTGTGTGTTTATGTACATGAGTATGTATATGATGATGTGGGTGTACCATTAGGTACACCTCTGCCTAAATCTTTCGGGGATTACTTTACAGGCGTGACGTTAGATTATGTTATATTAAAGGACCTTCTTCTTGTTACAGCTGGATGACGCGACGCTCCAGGTGTTCAAAGATGGCGACTACGGACCGTACTTGGACTTGGACTCCACGCTTGGCGAGCAAGAAGAAGAACTCGAAGGTCTTCAAGACAGGTACCTACCTATTTTCTTACTTACTTGATTCGTTTTTTTCCTAGATTTGCCAACCAATGGGGGGACTGACTTTCCTACACTACATCCACGCTGACAGTCTTATCGGATGTCGTATTATATTATCCAGTATAAACCACTCCGTTAGATAGGCAGTCGCTTCATGTAAAATACTGATATTCAGCTGCATTCTCGTAGATTGGAAGTCAACCGCGAGTCTTAAGGCAGACATTTTCTCATTCACAGACTTTTACTTTCTTTAGATCGTCATACTCACTTTACCTGCTGACTGAAATTAGAAATAATGCTTTTTGGCCTCGTACTGGACTAATTTAGTTTAATGTTCAAAGTATGTGTTATTTATATATTTTATATATTTATTTGATTGTTTTGTCCCGTGCAAGTCAAATAAAAACTTTTTCTTTCTTTCTTAATTGCTAGTTTTTGCTATAATAATTTTCGGGAATTTTTTTATTGACAAGGAATTGTAAGTTTCATATGCATATTGAATAATTGGTCCATAATATAACATTACTGGAACTGACTTACATTGTGTGACAGGAAATGGGGCATAATCCACATTGCGGTTCCATTGCAAATTAATGGTCGTCTTCAAATGCTCGGTTATAGGAGTTATTGGTTTCCCCTTGCTGTGTTTAGACCGGTGGTGTTTTACAAATTATACTTAGTCAGTGCATTTCAGCCAGTTTCACCAAACATTAAAGTAAATACCCTTGGTTTTGCTGATCTCTATAATAGGCTCTAACTACTTGCCATACATTGCCTATCTTGCCAGGTCAAATAGCAAATGGTCAAATAACTTGAACAGCCAAGCAGTATATTAATATGTGATATAAATGTTTTGGGGTCCAAATGAATAAGCGTCACTAGTCCTTCGCTGCCGCTTATTGCTTGGTTCCGGCACAGCTCCCCTTCGGTTCCCATATGACTTAATGCGGACCAAGCCTAGCATCCACTGGAAAACAATCCTCATAATATTGTGTTCACTTGTCTATATGCTCGGATCATAATGATCGATCCTTTGGCTACGAATCAGAAGCACGATTTGTCTGTCGTAGATTTTGCCCTTACCAAATCTACATAATACTATCTATCTATATGATGCGCATATCAAAATAAACTGAGAAACCCTTTTTGTTTGAGAACGATAGACACAACTATTGAATCTGGTCTGCGCACATCCCCAGGGTCCTCTGGCAAGAATAAGCCAATGACCGCTACACTGAAAAGACAATTATAATAAAATTATTGTTGCTGCCGCAACAAACACAACGTTCTACAATCGGAAATAGGACGTCGCGACAAAGACGCTTCTGGCAGTGCTTCTGTCATGAGCCTCTTCGAACCACAGAGCGAGCACCATCGAACGGCCTAAAATCGCATCAATATTTCAGAATTTTAAGTAGATAAAGGAATATTCAATAGTGTAGTAATAGCCGTAACCTACGGTGCTCGGACCTGCTCACTCACTGAGACTCAGAAGTTCCGCCTTGGAGTTTGCCAAAGGGCAATGGAACGCTGCTTTCTGGGTGTCACAAGACAAGACAGGGTTAGAAACACCACTCTGCATTCCAAAACGGGCATAGTAGACGTTGGGATAAAGACTGCTAGGCTGAAATGGGATTAGGCGGGTCACGTCAACCGCATGCACGAGGACCGCTGGGCAAGGGTCTCCGCACGATAGTTGCCGGAAGACGGAAGGCGCCGCCGAGGCCGGCCCAGAAAGAGGTGGCGAGTCGCGTACCGCGAGGGTTGGTTTGTAGAGGCACGAGAAAAGAGCTCGTTGAAGGAATTGGGGGAAGTCTTTGCCCAGCAGTGGCTTTTAGCTTTGCCCCAGTAATCGATTGAGTGTGGTAGTACCTGGTCAGGGATTAAAAATTAACGCTACCAACCCATGTACAAGTAATTCCACTGGAATCGATGAGTAGTGCAAAGTGTAACTCGAAATATGAACCATTCCACTTTATCCCTCCGGTGGGACAAATTGATGAGGCAAAGTGGATTAATCCAGGAAAAATACAAAAGCAGCAAACACTACATTATGCAAGTTTTTTAATTAAAAAACCCAACAGTTACAGTTAAGCTTGAGTGCAACATTAAATTAATCTGTAAATAATTAAGAAAAAGTAGTACCGAGATTATTTCCTATTCGCAAGCGTGATCCACCTCGGGCCTCATCCACATTAGGCGAGTTGCGGCTAAACGCAAGCATAAAAAACCTGCCAATTTCGAGTCTTACTCGCTCACATAGGGTTCCGTAGCACCAAACAACATAACAACAATATTTTGTCAGGAAGTGGTTCACAGAATACATTTCTACCTACCAATTTTGAACTGTGTAGTCTTAATAGTTTCGGTATAAAGTGGCTGTGATATACGGACGGACAAACAGACATGACGACACATGACACATTGCTATTCGGCTGCGGAACCCTAAAAGTATACTTTCATTTATACTTTTTACCTAAAAACAGCACGTCAGTAATGATTATTTCCTCGACAATATGTAAAAAGACCCCCGAAGGTTTGCATATTAAAATATTTACTCCTTTTGCGAAGGTGACGTCAACCTAAAGATATTCCTAAACTCGTCGGGCTAATAACTTTTATTTCACATTCTTATGATTATGATACTTGGATCGAAAGTTGAAAGGTACGTATGAAACGGCATAAAATTAAAAGAGCATAAAAGTTTATTTTCTGCGAGTGGATTGGGTTCTATATCCTGCATGATAATCATCATGCAGGATGTCAATCCGCGTGTCAATCGATCTGCGGCTGCCATGCCTTATTGCATGATGACAAATGATTTGCAGGAGATGTTTAAAAGGATCACAGCTGGCAATCAACCGAAGGTGCGGTTTCAGTTACGGTATCGGCTAGTTTCGGCCAAAAAATGTTGATTCGGCCTTAGTTTTGGTTTCGGCAAAAAATAGGCTTTAACATTCGGCTGCACTGTAACTCAGTGTTCCTGGTTACACTGTATACAAGGTGTTGTTTTGCAACCTCGTCAAATTCTAGGAGGTAATTATGCTAATGATTCTCTACCCGAATCAATAATAAAATGGGTAGGTAATTTTCTTTTTTTCATTTATTTACTGAAATCGGTAACTGTGAACCACCCGTGTTTTAAACACGGGCCGTCTGATCCCCGCCTTATAACGTCGCTTACACACAAACAAAAAACCTCAAACGTTTTTTCGATAATTTCATAATCCCTAAACCACGTTAAGTGGGTTATTCTGAAATATTGACAAATTTAAACAACAAAAAAAACGCAGTGTTTTGTAATAAGTTACTAGGTACCGTAATTTATATTGATTATTCATGTTTTTTGTGACAACATCCTGAATTTTGACGAGGATGCAAAACAACACTTTGTATTTATACATCCAATACAAAAAAAAAAAAAGTTTTGTTGCACACTTAAATTTTGTTTTCTCTTTTATTTTTATTTAATACCACTTAGCTGCCTTTAAGCTAATAGATGTGTAAAAATACTCTAGAGTAATAAGATTTGGTTTCTATTAGGAGCTTATTGCGCACTAAGTGATAAATAATAACAATATTTTGTCATTTAAGCGGTTCACAGAAAACATCTCTACCCACCAATTTTGAACTGAGTCTTAATAGTTTCGGTATAAAGTGGCTGTGACATACGGACGGACAGACAGACAGACATGACTAAAAGTGGACCACCTAATCCATCTTTACTTAATAAAAACAAAGTCGCTGCCCGCCGTCTATTAGCTTAGATCTTTTAAACTACTCAATGGATTTAGATGCGGTTTCATCAATAGACAGAATGATTTAAGAGGAACTTGTAAACGTATAATGTATCTATGAATAACACGTATTTTATAAAATAAAAACCGAACAAGAATTCTTTTACGGATCATAAAAAGCAATATATTTAGATTTTTTAGGTTTTTTTTATCTTCTTTGTTTCGCCCCCTTTTTGTACTTTTAATATTTTTGTTTCTTGCGTTGTTCCTTTGTTTATAGTTTTATTTTGTTGATTTTGTATGCACGTATTGATGCTTTCATTATCGTCTTTTCTCCTACTTGTAAAAGGTGCAGACACAACCTATAGGCTTGTATCCAATACAAATAAATCGGATGGAGCGCAGTTTTTATTTGATGGAGATAAAAATTCGCATTTCTGTCATTTTTTGCCTATAACAATGTTATAATCCCAGAATTGATGCCTAATCCATTAGCTCTCATGTTCGAAACACTATCATGGAATGACATTAAATGGAATTTAATTGGGTACTAGATATATACACGGGACAGTAGAAACAATGGTAATCCAAGTGCATATGTCGAGTCTGATAGTACGACTTCTTGGCAGCCCCGACTTACGAGCAGTAAGCCGTGGGTTCAAACCCAGGCAGGCGCATTACTTTGTGTCATTTATAACATCACCGCTGCCCACATCGCTGAAAAACATCGAGAGAAAACCGGTATGGTCTGGCTGCTACACATAGCTTTCAAACCTCTGATGAGCAAATACTGATGATTGAGGTTTAGTAGTTTTTCAGATTGTGGGTTTACACAATCAGACATACCACTAAACTTAGACAAACGTCTACGGGACCTTAGCTCCAAAACGAATAGATCGATTTCCTTTTTTACTTATAAGCTCTTGATTCTTATCTATTCGAGGGGTTTTTGTAATTCAATAACTTGCCTGTGATAGGAAAAAACAAACATCATAAATACTAACGTAACTGTGTAGATATATTTTTGTTGTTTTTTAAAAAAAACCTAAAGGAAGATAGGGCCCATCCAGCGACTTCCAAAGGTCGTCGCACTGTTTTCCATGGGACCAAAAATAGATCAGTACCGGATTCGACACATGTAGATTTATTTAGGTTAGTATTACACTAGTAACCGGGTAAACGCGTAGTTTCGCGGTTTTATTTGTACGAGATCGTGGATCTGATCATTTGTTCATTTCACGAAACACGACTTAATTGAACATTGTGGATTATTTTCTCTTTTACTTTGCACTCACCTTTTGTATTCTTCAACTGAAACTTTTACAGAACACGACAATCTTACGCATTTTATTGTTTTGCCCATGTTCGTTTTTTATCATACTACGTTTCTTGTTTATGATACATAGAGTAGGGAGTCATTATAATATAAGATCTCAAAGGTTGATTAATTTCTCGTCAGCGCAACATGTCACTTAATATCGTCATGGTAGAAAGTATGGGTATTAGCAACGAGCGAAACCGACTATGTTTTGTTCAGCTCACTTTTTTCAACTGTGCTTCAATCGCGATGAAGTCGAACGTTAACAAAAACGTAGTCTCCGTTTAAACAATGAACTTACACTGCGAAAACATATACACAGGCTGTGGTAACTTTAGAGGGAGAAAATTAAACTAACTATAACCGCTTTCTGCGTTCTAGGGCTACGAAAGATAGTCAAGATTGTCTTCGCTTTTGTTTAGTATGAACCTATTTTCAGACACTATTGAAAGTCGGTCACTGTTCTACAATGATGTAAATAAAGATCATGTTTTGAAACGAGACACAAAAACAAGAAAACCGACCCACTAAACTAAATGACACAATTCATTCATCGTACACAGGAAGACGGAACTATGTCCTGAAGTGGAACCATGTAGTAATTGAAAATTGCCGGACACTGCGTCCGTGTGTCCCGTGAAGTCTATCCTATGTACGTTACCGGAAAATTATATTATCAACGCTGTACCCTCAGTGCGCATCAGGGAGCGACGGGAGACACAAGTCCCAACATGCTGACCTAAAAAAACTTAATACCGTGATTAAAAATAAATAAGATATCGCGATTTAATTAAAACGAATTCTGTGACCGGTTAAAATATTTATTTTTCAATTCAATTGCTTTTTCAAGAAGTGCCATGACCATCTGTCTACATATTTCATATCGCACATAATCGGAAACTTGGGAAAAGTTGAAGAGTTTGCAACCAAACCGCCTGTATACGATAAATGGGAGAAAAATGGAAGATGACATGCGAAACTTCACACGATCCGACTTTGCCGAGGGAAATGCACTTCCCGAGCGAGCACTACCGAACAGAAAATTCAGACAAGCATCACTAGATTCTGGCATAGCTGATGAAGAAGACGGTCATCTGAAAATCTGGAACTATATTAGCCTGGAATGGATGGACTTTGATATGTCGGAAGGTGAAGACGAAGATGAGGATCTCCTTGATGAAGAATTGTGAGTCGTATACTTTTTATTCTATTACATACACATGTTGAATAAGGAGGATAGTTTTATTTAATTCTTTTGCTTTTTGAACTTTTAATAAATAGTCCGTTTTCCAATTGAATATTGGAAGTTGGTCGCTGCAGTAAAACAAGGTGTATTTTAATTGCAAAAGCTAGATTTCTGGCTGAAGAAAAAACTGTTTAATTTTCTTTAAAAGAAAAGGCTACTGTGTAATTTTTATTTGAAATGCCGTATTTAACCTTTTTGCTCTATATAATAGTTTTAGAAAATGATTAACTGAAGTTTTTAATGGCGATATTTAGTTCATTTATGCTGCACCGACCCCAAATAAATTGGGATAAGGACAGAAGACTGATGAAGATGATTTAGTTCATTTATTTTGGTCGATTTACAAAAGGTTTTTTAAGTAAGGCACATTTTTATTTGCAGTAAGTTTTTGGTATGTAAAGCAGAATTATATAATTTGTATATTTATAATGTTATACTTACTGCATGTTTGAATGAACTCTTTAATATCTAATTTAAAGTATTTTTTGTTATAAACTCTATATTTTATGATTGTTATCCTTAAATATGAAGTTTAAGAAGTGCTAACACCTAAATTGATTTTAACAGAAATGTAATTTAACTGAAAGTAAGGATTCAATCTAATCTATTTAAGTTTCACATAATAATTATTTCAAACATGATTATTCCAATTTTTTTTGCATGTCCTAGTGTTATTAATTTGTATAGTTTTGTGATTGTTACTTGTAAAAGCTACTGGAATTAAAAAGCTTTTTTATTTTACTTATTTTATAAAGCAGAAATGTAAAGTATTTTTCAAAGCAAGTCTGTCACAAACAGGTAGCAATTTATTAAAGTATGCATGTCACATGAAACCTCAGACGCAATCGTTTCAATAGAACCTTTGATTCCTTTGACAACATGAAACTAAGAGCTAATTAATACCGTATCTATGTTTGTCTTGCTGCACGCTTTGGTGCAAACGGTAAGTGCAGTAAGTATTTGTATAAATAAATAAATTTGGAATTTGTCACAAAAGTAAGTAATTATTTAGAATTGAAATCAATATTTTGCTAATTATTTCTTGAAATTGTTTTAAGATTGTGTGGGACGTTCCATTTTTTTCCTATTCAAATGAAAATCAACATCGTCCTACCTTAGCAAACATTGACATTGGATCAGTGCTTTTCACATATTTTTACTACGCCTATGTCATCTCAATGTAAGCTTTGTCACTAGCCATTTTAGGGTCGAAATGACACCGACGCTAAAACTGTTAAAAACAGTTTTTCCACACATTTTGGCTTTTCCCAAACTATCTTGGGATCGGCTTCCAGTCTAACTGGATGCAGCTGAGTACCAGTATTTTACATGAAGCGACTGCCTATTTGACCTCCACAACCCATTAACTGGATAATACGATCCCCTTGGTAAGACTGGGTGTCAGACTTTTGGCTGACTACGCGTAACAACTGTCGAAGATCTCCAAATGACAGCCGGGACCAACGGCTTAACTTAATTATGGTCGCCCATCCACGGACCAACCTCGGCAAACACGGCTTAACCATAAAGATCGACCCGTGCGGCTATTATTATTTAGCCACGAGCTCCACTGTTTTTATGTGTGTGGTTTAAAAAATAAATAAAATAAAATCTTTACATAAATATTCCATTGAATTCCTTTACACGTTTGTTTGAATCGAAAATATAGGAATATGGGAATTGAGTTTCGGGAAAAAGATTTTATTTTCGTTTTTCGTTCTTTTGTTAACACGGATCCATTGTTAACTCTAGGAATATTCTGTGATATTTTTGTTTGTATATTCATTTGTTCTCGTTGTCATGCGTTGTTTGTATAGAATATATTTATAATTTATTTGGTTTGTTACTAACATAGTTTATAAGTAGTGTGTCTTACTAAAATCCTATGGATAAAGGTCTGAAATAAAGTATTTTTTTATAGCATATTCAGCCCATACTTATTGTCCCACTGCTGGGACACAGATCTCTTCTCTAAGAGAGGGAATGGGCTGTAATCCACCCCGTTTCTCAAGCGGTCGCAGTAGCTGCTGCTGACCTCGAGATCTTGGGTTCGATTTTAAAGTCAGGCTAAGCGTTGTTGGGTTTTTATACCAGGAATTTCTCAGCCGCAGCCCGGAGTTTGGTTTCGTCCACAGTTGATGACACTAGGCTCCGCCCCTATTGGCAAAACTTGATTGTTGAGTACTCATGGTACATCTTTGCCTCTTCCGTCGGAGAACAAAGACGAGATGTTTAGTTGACCACTATCGTAATCTTGAATGGCCACACCTTTCTGGATCACGTTGTAGATCAAAGAATTATCGAAGAACAAAAACACAGTAGGGTAATTTTCACAATCGAGTAAGTTAGTCTCGAGTACGGAGCACCATTTTAATCCGCACGTTTTTGTTTCAGCCGCAAGAATGCCTTGGTCCTCCGCACCCAGCTATCAGTGCGGGTACACGCCATCATTGGTAAGTATTCCTTATCAACATCAGTTTTTCTAGACTTTTCTCAACTTCGTCCGACGTAAATATCGGATCGTATTGATCCGACATTGATACTAGGACGCCTTTTAAACATCATCATTGGATAAAATCTTCTCCTTAAGCCACGCAGCTGCAAAAAGCACAAGAAAGTCTACTGTAATTTCGTAGACTTGGAGAAACTCTGGCAGTATGTGGAGGGAACAGCTGTGGTCGATTTTATCCATTTTCGGTGGGGACAGGCGCTTGGTGCGAATCTTACATGGATTCTATTGCTTGTGCTGGGATACATAGAACATAAGATGAATCAGTTGCCTGTCAAATGCCTTCTCTACGCAAATGATCTAGTTCTTCTTGCGACGTCAGCGGAACAGTTGCAGGACATTGTAGCTGCAATGAAAAGGAATGAATTTATGACGATGATTATGATGTTTGAAAGAAAAGAGGATATCATTTGTGTCAAAAATGACAAAGTGTGCGGAGCAAGTTAATGAGTTTGTTTATTTGGGCAGTCTTTTTACAAGAGATGACGCGAAAAACACGGCAAATAAAGTGAATGTTGCCAGACATGCGGTGGAGAGTGTTGTGACCAACCTGTCGATATCCAAATAATCTCGGTGCTTACACATTTTTAGGGATATGAGTGTTGGGTGTAGTAATAACAGTAGAATAAATTTAAAAAAAAACTCCGCTCTCATTAGCGCAACCGTAACAAACGCGGCTTATTTTTTTTCAAAAATCAAATGTCGCTTAAAAGTTTTATCGTAGACGCCTTTTTAACGATAACAATACCTTTATATGTTTAAGACCCTATAATTGTTTGCGTTCCTTGAAAATGAGCGTATCGACCACGGGCAATACTGGGGTGTTGCCATAGTCACTGCTTGACATCCGCATTATAGGAGTAAACGTTGTTATTGACATACAAAACGGCCCCTCATGTTTATAACCGTTGCCAAAAAAGCCGGCAAAGGATTCCAAGTGTCCTAGATTTACCACAAAATTGCTAAATAGTTGTCTTTTTTGATCCCCACAGAGAGATTACTCCACTCTCAAGGCCGTGAGCTTCGCAGGGCGCTATTCACCCTCAAGCAGATCCTACAATCTGACAAGGACCTGGTGCATGAGTTCGTCGCCAACAAAGGTTTGGACTGCCTTATGCAAGTCGGCAATATGGCGGATCACAACTATCTGGATTACATACTTCGGGCTCTTGGACAGGTAACAATACATTTTTAACCCCCAATTTTTCAAACTGTTCTATCATTCATGTATTTGGTGCACAACTCGAGATCTACTGTGGGATGCAGTGACGTGCATACATAGAGGATAAAGTCGTGTTTTTCATTATCAATACTACTTTAACAACTTTTTTTTTGTTAATATCATTTAAATTATTTCAGCATATCTTTACAAAAGTCTTCCTTCGTACTTTTTGATACGCTGGAAGTAGGGTATGTGCTAAATCCAAAGATTGGTCATCCATGAACTTATGTATCCCAAATATGCGTTTAGGCACGATTAAATAACAAACATCCAGAAATAGTTTCGCGTTACCCTAGTAATAATAAAATGCTACGATGATCTGGGTCATGTTTTCCTAAGACTTTGATGATATAGAAAGTATAATGACTGAGTTTACACACTATCGAAAGGCAAAATCCGATTGAATTATAGATTCTTTACTGTAGACTGTAGAATACAGCATAGGTACACTACATTTACTCGATTCTGTCAACCACATCTAGTATTATGCCTAAAACATTTTTATTATTATTGGTTAATGAAGAGTCCTTCGATTCCTACTTTCAGATACTCCTGTACGTCGACGGCATGCACGGAGTGATGGCCCACAAACGCTGCGTCCAGTGGTTGTACTCTCTCATCGCCAGCAAATTCCGCCACGTCGTCAAAACTGCTCTGAAACTACTTCTAGTCTTCGTCGAATACACTGACAAGAACTGTCTTCTTCTCATCGACGCCATTGTCTCTGTCGACGATTCGGTCAATGGCCGGCAGCCTTGGTACAACATAATGAAGATTCTACAAGACTTCGATGCGTCAGATACTGAACTCTTGATATACGCTACTACCCTGATCAATAGATGTCTGAACAATGTCCCCGATATGGACACGTATTACGACCAAGTGGATGCCCTACAAGATCAGGGTATAGATGAAATCATCCAACTGTATATGTCAAAGCAGGGGACGGACTTGGATTTGTTGAGGCAGCTCCAGATCTTCGAAGCAGTTCTGCTGTATGAGGATGGTGATGAGACTGGGACGGCACTGAAGTGAGTTATTACAAACATGAATAACTAGTACCATAATATTCTGTTGCATTTCTATGCCAAAAGCTTTAGTAATATTTTATTGGCAGACTTTAATGCATTTAATAAACATCAACTGAAATGAAACCTTCACCTTTTTAAAACGATTTTTAATATAATTTCAGGCAATTGGATGACTCGGTGATCAATGCAATACGGGTTCGAAGCATGAACCTTAGTACTGACAGGAGAAAGTCCAAAAAACAACAATGTAAGGAGAAAGGTACGTTCAAAAAATGAATTGTGTTTTAAGTCTTCTCAGTGTGCTTTAATTATTTTTACCCATGTAACTATATAGTTCTCTGCATGGTATGGCATTTCATGCCCATAATATATTTAGACATTTTCTACCATATTTAAATTAGTACATTATTCATTAAAATGTTCTTTTTGAACTGGATGTTTTTGTTTGGGAAGTTTTTTTTATGCAACGTTGTTTAAAAAGCACAATTTGATAAACTTCTTTCTAGTTCATTAAATCAAAAGACGGTAAGGTTTTCGACTCTGTCCTTAACATTTGACCAAGAGCTTTTTAAGCAACATTCGTCGTTTAATCCAGGTTTCTTAATTTTGTGCCGTTTTTCGCTAACAACAGCAAAACCAGTCAACACTTATACTGAAACAGACAGCATAACGAACAACCATCGCGGACTCTTACCACCAATGACTGAGCTTAATAAAGAGAACAAAGAACTGAGCTCAGCTTTAAGAAGACGACGAGACAGATACGCGAGGCAGGCTCATCACATCATCCAGCAAAAGGAGATGTTGAACCACTCCAGTGAAATCTACAGTGGGCTGTTCCCCAATCCAAACGGAAGCTTCACGAGCACGAATGGAAGTTTCACAAGTCTCACGAGCACTAATGGAAGTTTCACAAGTCTCACGAGTACAAATGGAAATTTGTCAACGTCCAATGGCAGTTTAAATAATACCAATGGTAGTTTCACAAGCCCTAACGGCAGCTTCTCCAGTCTCAATGGGAGTTTCACAAGCACCAATGGCAGCTTTGCAAGTAACAATGTGAGTTTCCCGAGCATAATTGGAAATTACTCTAATACGAATGGGAGTTTGACTACCACGATTGGGAACTACACCAATGGTACATACACGAATAATAAGAGCTACTCGAGTGCCAATGGCAATGTTATTGTTAATGGCAATGTTAATGGCAATGTTATTAGCAACGTCAAGGGTTCAAGCCAACCGAATGGAGTCAACGGGCATCAGGAGGATGAAGAGAAATTTGTCAATAGGACAACGAAGAATTTTAACTTAGCAGACGTTTTAAAGAATGGTTTGTGCTTTGAACTAACCCACTACTAATTCTTTTGTCACCCGCTTTGTTCTGCTTCTGTTTTGCTCATAATTTTTTAAATATTTAATGTCATGTCATCAACTATTTACCCATTATTAAATGTAATCATTGATTATTGACAGGAAACCAAAGATATACATCAGGTCTGAAACAGAGGATCCAAAACGGAACTCTAGGTCACAGCGTGACTGCTGTTGATGCGATTACCGTGATGCTGCAAAAACAGACTGATCCGCTCCCTGAAGTGAAAGATGATCGGGGTATCCTGCTGAATAGGGAACACAGTATCAAAGATCTTGCACAGAGGCTGACGAGCCCAGTCAGCCCCACCACTGAGGATAAACCATTAAGGGTTTCTGATATGGCAGGAATTGTGTCGAAAGCCAAAGAAGAATTAGCCAAATCTCAATCTAAAGGTAATTAACTTCATTTCCTTATAATCCCTCTCCAATCATAAATTGTTATAATAGACAGAAATCTTGTAAAACGATTTTTTTTTTCCCAGAAATCATAAAGAGCCCAACAATAGAGAAATCACCAAAAGTACATGAAATAAAAGTGTCGGAGAACGACTTGCATTGGGAAGAACTAAGGAAGGGTTGTCTTCACCGAGAATTTCATCTATGTGACTTGGACTTTTCTGAGCTCCGCGAAGACTCTGATGATGATATGTCATCGCCTGCAGTGAACGCTGCCAGCGGTCCACCACCACCGCCCCCCTCCATGTTCCCACCAATAGGACCTCCTCCCTTGCCGGGCTGTTTCCCAATGCTAAATAAAAACAACGTACCTACTCCACCAAAGCCGGCTATGTCTTCGGAGATGTCAAACGATTCTGAAAGTTCCACTATAAAGAAGAATAAGAAGACTGTGAAGCTGTTCTGGCGTGAGATCCAAGAGAACCCAACGCCAGTGGCGATCAGGCCGAAGGTTGGAGGGTTTATATGGGATGAGCTGCCGGATGTGAGCGTGGACACGGCTATGTTGGAGCACCTGTTTGAGTCCAGGACAAATGACTTGATTATCAAAGTAAGTTTTTGTTTATTTTTTAACTTCTAGGTTTACAAGAGTACCTATTGTGTCAGTCATGTTTTATTTTGATAGGATTTGGATCACATCCTTTTTATTTGAAGATCTAATCGAATTTCTTGAAGTATAATTTAGTCTCTACTTCTCAAATATAATAATCATTTCATGACTAGATTGGTTTTTTATTCCAGAAACTTGTAGCATGGTCATATTATGTGTAAAGTGTATTATATCTCTTTACTAATAACATTTTCTTTCTTTTTTTCATGCACTCCTTTGGACATCTTCAGGAAGTAAGTATCACGGTTTTTCGGAACACAAAACCTTCACATAAATCTCAATTTCGTACTAATAATATTTATCCTAGTACAGAATTCTGATTATCTGGTTCTTGTGAATGGTCCAGAAGTGTTAATTTACACATTTTCTATTTACAGAAGCTTATGGAGCCTAAGAGAAACCTTATTTTAGATGCTAAAAGATCTAATGCTATCAATATAGCAATGAAAAAACTACCGACTCCACAGACTATAAAGGCAGCTATTATGAAAATGGACGCTACGGTCATTGGCAGAGAGGGGATTGAAAAACTGTTAACTATGTTGCCGACGGAAGAAGAAAAAGTAAAAATTCAAGAAGCTCAAGTATGTACTGATGACCTGATAAGAATATACTAATGAATCGAGTCCTTGTGAATTTCAGGGAATGATTTCGGTGTATAACTTAATAAATTCAATCTATGTATTTTCAGTACGCTAATCCAGACCTGCCTCTGGGCAGTGCTGAGCAGTTCCTGCTTACCTTGGCTTCTATCAACGAACTCTCATCTAGACTCAAACTTTGGGTATTCAAATTGGATTTTGACAATTTAGAGGTAAGAGCTCCTTCATTCCTAGAAGAGTTCCTTTAATATAAATTTAAGCTAAAAGAATATCAATGTCTGAAATCTGCTTTTTCTAATATTGCAGAAAGAAATCGCCGAACCACTGATGGACCTGAAGCAAGGAATAGAATTGTTGAAGGTGAACAGGACCTTCAAAGTCATCCTGTCAACGTTGAGGACGGTCGGAAACTACCTGAACGGAAACTACGCCAAAGGATTCCGGCTGGAGTACTTGTCGAAAGTCGTAGAAGTCAAGGACACCGTACACAAACATCCTTTGTTGTACCACATCTGCGAAATGATAATAGAGAAGTTTCCGGATAGCTCCGACTTTTTCAGTGAAGTTAGTACACAGTTTGTATGTTGAATGTTTTTACTTGGTGGTGATGGGCTGAAAATTCCTTTTGAGAATTTATGAAACTTTCAAACTGTCTCTAGGCCTATATTATGCAGACAACAACCGAAATACCCCGAAAATATATTCAAAGATTATTACCCAGATTGCCCTCTAAATAACAGTATTAATTATTTTAAGGTTGGTCCCGTCATCCGAGCCTCCAAGGTAGACTTCGATGTCCTCTCAGCTAATCTTCAGAAGCTGGAATCTGACTGCAAGGCATCCTGGGACCACATGAAACGAGTCGCCAAGCACGATGGCTCGCAGATATTCAAGACAAAGATCAACGAGTTCCTCACTGACGCAGCCGAGAGGATCATATTACTCTCAGTCATTAAAAAGAGGGTGATGAGCAGGTAATACGCTTTATTAGTGCAGCAAATCGGTCTTCGATACTTCCAATAATATTCAGGAGAACGCACTTCTGTGGTAACACCTAGAGCTGGAATGAAAAATAAATATTATTCTTAAATAAATTGATTTGTTTCGAAACATATATTACACTGATGCCTATGCGATGGTGATAATATTAAAAATGTACAATGCAATGCGAATAAGCACCTAGCGAATATAGTATCGATGTTTTAAACATGACACAGAGAGAACAACGTGGTTATTGCTTGTTACAGATTCAATAGGTTCTTGCTATTCCTGGGAGTCCCTCCCTGTGACATGCACAAGACCAAGCCTGCAGAATTCTTGAAGGTCATTGCTGAGTTTTCTCTGGAGTACAGGACTACCAGGGAGAGGGTGCTGCAACAACTAGAGAAGAAGGCCAACCATAGAGAGAGAAATAAGACTAGAGGCAAAATGATTATAGACGTAAGTCAACCACCAGAGATCGTACAGTTTTTGAGAGATACTTTACGTCTGACAGCAGCAACCCATTAACAACCTTATTATAATACTCATAAGGATCACAGTCATTTTGACAGTGATGCCCAATTAGGAGTGATTTAACTTTAAGGGTCCTATCTAACTAGGACGCCATGGCGGCGCCACCAGTCCCACCACAAACAAAATGTGTACCTACCTACAGTTGTATGGAGGGTACGTCACCTGGTATCAGCTTGGTTGCGCAAACAATTTCCAAATCACCCGCTGGTGGCGCATCCATTCATTAATATGTATAGAGCTTTTTGGCGCTCACTCCACCTCCAGTTGCGCTACCAAGGACACGAATTTTCCTATACTACGATGTTCATTTCGAAACTGACAATCCGGGCTTTAGTTTTGGTGTTTCTCGCTTTGTAGCTCAAGTCACCACGGTGGCGCGTCCGGTGGCGCAGGGGTCCTAATGAGATAGGGCCGTAAAAGAAAAGTTGTAAATCAAAGAAAGAATAAGGTTGATATTAAGCGAGGCTCTTTTGTTTTAGGTGGGTAACTACTCACACAAGAATGGTGACCACACCGCAGATAATGCTCTGAAGGAACTGTTGAAGACGGATCCTGACACCGATAGCCTCACCGATGGCAGGAGGAAGAGTCAGCCGAACAGCAGAAGAATTCTAGTCAAGTGAGGAAACTGATTTAAGTCATCGAGTGCTTGCATAAAGATACTGGTTCTATTCTCTATGTACGTGCGTATTCATAAAGAACTCGGTGCTGCCCGCCAATTCGTTCGCGCGGGAATTTAGTTTTTTTTTTCAGGGCTGAAAAATTAGCTTATGTCCTTACCCAGGATATCATTTATCTCCTTGCCAAATTTCATAACGATCCAACTATCTGTTAAGCCGCATAAAGTAAAAAAACAGAGTTATTTTCGCATTTCTAATAATAATATGGATAGAACTATTTTACCTGCAATGATCGGTACTGATCTGTGACCACTGCTCCATACTTGCAAATATCTCTTCATGCAAGCACTTTTTACTCATATAAAGTCCAATCTCCCTGCTAACTTTATTGAAACGGACTCTTTGATAATTCGTTTTGCATTTATTTAGATTATGAAAAAAAAAAATGAAAAAGCGTTTATTCGTTGTTACATCCGTACTACAATAGTATATTTCATTGCGAGTGCGGAAAGCCTGTCATTGCAAAGAGTTCCGACAAATGTCTACCCGAGCCGAGGCGCAGCCGAAGACAGTGACAGTCGGAACAAGTTGCAATGACGGTTCCGCACGTGTATTGAACAACTATTTTTAATACAGTTGCGAAAAAATGAAACAATTTAATAAAGAACATTTTTGGAAAATGGCGCCAACAGTAAAAGAATATTAGCAGAGTTTTTTTTTTGTTTTCTTCACTCATTCTGGGTAGGCAAAGGGAACTATGCCCATACAGCCAAGTCTTCAGTAGATTTTTTTTATTGATATGAAATGAAAATGAAATGAAACCTAACCTAACTCATTGAATCAAATCATTAAATCTGATATTGAAACAAATTAGTAGCTTCGTTTTAGAAATATTTGCATGAATAATTAAAACTTCTATGATTTTTTTTTTAGAAAAAACTCCGTAGTTGTTTATTTTTCTTTTTAATAGACATTATTTTGACAGTTGGGAAAGAGTATGTTCTGTATGGTGTCGGACGTTAAGAATAGCACCATCCCATATCTTCCCGTGGGTGTCGTAAGAGGCGACTAAGGGACTTGCCAGAGAATGGGCAGCAGCGTTTTTCTGTGCTTTTTGCAACAACCATACTGCGATCGCCAACCCGTCTGCCAAGCGTGGCGATTATGGCAAAACCCCCCTTATGAGCGCAATGCAGAAATGGCCCCTAGTACCCGGCAGCCCGTCTACCCTCGACTATGGTAGCGGTCGAGGTTACGGCGTGGCAAGGGGTGCGAAGAATCTCCGGAAGGGATCCGGCTGCCTATACCGACGACTTGACCTGGCAACATATAACACGCGGACACTCCGGACCGACGAGAAGATAACGGAACTCGAGGAGGAATTGAGCAGGTTGCGATGGAGTATTGTAGGATTATCTGAAGTCCGAAGAGAGGGGGAGGACACGATGATCCTGAAATCCGGCAACCTACTCTATTTCCGAGAGGGTGACCGGCAGTCCCAGGGTGGTGTTGGGTTTATCGTCCACAAGTACCTTGTGAATAACGTGGTGAAGATCGAGAGTGTGTCGACCAGGGTGGCGTACCTGATACTCAGAATATCCTCAAGATATTCGCTGAAGGTCATACAGGTCTACGCCCCGACCTCGGCACACCCCGACGACGAAGTGGAAACCATGTATGAGGATATCTCCAAAGCCATGCATGGTTCCAAAACTCACTTTACCGTTGTCATGGGGGACTTCAACGCGAAACTGGGCAAGCGAGACGGAGATGAGCTGCAGGTGGGGCAATTTGGGTTTGGATGTCGGAACCACCGGGGACACCAACTGGCTAGTTTTATGGAGAAGGAGGGCCTCTATATGATGAACTCCTTCTTCAGAAAGCGTGAGCACAGGAAGTGGACCTGGCAGAGCCCCGATGGTGCAACTAAAAATGAGATTGACTTCATCATGTCAACCAAGAAGCAAATGTTCAATGATGTCTCTGTGATCAATTCGGTGAAAACTGGGAGCGATCACCGCATGGTAAGAGGCACATTGAACATCAATATTAAGCTAGAAAGGTCTCGACTGATGAAGTCTACGCTCCGACCAGCACAGATCCAGATCCAAAACCCCGAGAGCTTTCAGCTTGAACTCCAGAATCGTTTCGAGTGCCTAGGAAGCTCAGTGGACGAATGCAACGATGGATTCGTGGAAACTGTCCATACGACAGGGTCTAAGTTCTTCAAGACGCGTCGTACACAGAAGAACAAAAAACTCTCTGATCATACTCTCAAGCTCATGAAGGAACGGCGTGAGATGATCCTGCAGTCTTCAGAAGACGCGTGGAAATACCGGCAGCTCAATAGACAGATCTCTAAATCCTTGAAGAGCGACCTCCGCCGCTTTAATACCGAGCGTATTAAAGACGCCATTGAGCGGAATAAAGGCTCAAAGGTATTTGCAAGAGATCTGGCTATTGGGCAGAGCCAGCTCACGAAACTGAAGACCGACGATGGCAGAATTGTATCCGCCAAACCGGAGCTACTGAGGGAGATCGAGAGTTTTTATGGGCAGTTGTACACGTCAACCAGAAAACCCGTTGTAAATCTAGCGAATGACCCAAGAGCTAGACTGACCCGACACTACACCGAAGACATCCCGGACATCAGCCTGTACGAGATTAGGATGGCTCTGAAACAGCTTAAAAACAACAAGGCACCGGGTGATGATGGAATTACGGCCGAACTTCTGAAGGCGGGTGGAAAACCGGTACTTAAGGCCCTTCAGAAGCTTTTTGGTTCCGTCATACTCGAGGGCAAAACGCCTCAGGCATGGTGCAGGGGTGTGGTGGTACTCTTCTTCAAAAAGGGCGACAATGCCCAGTTGAAGAACTATAGGCCCATCTCACTTCTAAGCCATGTCTACAAGTTGTTTTCAAGAGTCATCACGAATCGTCTCGCGCGCAGGTTTGACGATTTTCAGCCTCCCGAACAAGCCGGATTCCGTAAAGGCTTTAGCACCATAGACCACATACATACGCTGCGACAGGTTATACAGAAAACCGAAGAGTACAACCTGCCTCTCTGTTTAGCGTTTGTGGACTATGAGAAAGCCTTCGATTCGATCGAGACTTGGGCTGTACTGCAGTCTCTCCAACGGTGCCAAATTGATTATCGGTACATCGAGGTGCTGAAGTGTTTGTACAAAAACGCCACCATGTCAGTCCGACTTCAGGACCAGACCTCGGAACCTATCCTTCTGCAGCGAGGTGTGAGACAGGGAGACGTCATATCTCCGAAACTGTTCACCGCTGCACTGGAAGATATCTTCAAGGTTCTGGACTGGAGAGGGCTAGGCATCAACATCAATGGCGAGTACATCTCTCACCTTCGATTTGCCGACGATATAGTGGCCATGGCTGAGACCATGGAGGACCTCAGTACAATGCTCGATGACCTCAGTAGAGCTTCCGAAAGAGTGGGTCTTAAAATGAACATGGATAAAACCAAGGTCATGTTGAATGCCCATGCAGTAACACCCACTCCTATCAAGATCGGAGACTCTACTATCGAAGTTGTAGACGATTATGTCTACCTGGGACAAACGGTCCAGTTGGGTAGGTCTAACTTCGAGAAAGAGGTCAATCGTCGAATCCGACTCGGCTGGGCAGCGTTCGGGAAGCTGCGTGGTATCTTCTCGTCCAACTTACCGCAGTGTCTCAAGACGAAAGTCTATGACCAGTGTGTGTTGCCAGTGATTACATACGGGACCGAAACGTGGCCGCTCACAATGGGCCTCATCAGAAGGCTCAAAGTCACCCAGAGGGCAATGGAGAGAGCTATGCTCGGAGTTTCCTTGCGTGATCAAATCAGAAATGAGGACATCCGCAAGAGAACCAAGGTTACCGACGTAGCCCGAAGAATTGCCAGACTTAAGTGGCAGTGGGCAGGGCACATTGCTCGCAGAACAGATGGCCGATGGGGCCGAAAAGTTCTGGAATGGCGACCGCGAACCGGGAGACGATGCGTTGGAAGGCCTCCCACTAGGTGGACCGATGACCTGGTGAAGGTTTCGGGGATCCGCTGGATGCGAGTCGCACGGGACCGATCAATGTGGCGACACTTGGGGGAGGCCTATGTCCAGCAGTGGACGTCTTTCGGCTGAAATGATGATGATGATGATGAAAGAGTACGCACGAGTTCGGGAAAGGTAAAGAAAAAGCTCGAGTGTGTAATAGCCCACATCCCGAACGCTATACGTCCCTGCAATACGCCACTTTTTGAGCAACTGTATTAAAAAATATTTTACTTCTGCCATTATTATTGATTACGTATGTCCGCACGAGGTTATTATTGAATTATCGGTTCATTATTTTTAAACCGCCTTCAAAAAGGAGGAGTTTATCAAGTCGACAGTTTTTTTTTTTGTTTCAAGCCTTATTTTCACCAACTGTAAAGCGATATCGAAGTATTTTTTTTCTGGTAGTGTTTTTTCGCGGTAGTCCCATTGAAATTTCATGAAGATCTGATGTTGATCTTCGGAGATATACAATGAAACTCTTCAATAATAGACGGCAAATCTGTCGTGATTGCTGCAACCGCTTGGATATTTATTGTTTACATAATTTTATAACGTAACATCATGCCTGTATGCTCTGAAGGGGTGCGCAGACATGTACAGTACCCTCATTTCGCCAGTTATTTACAATGTTCAGAGATAACTTTGGCATTTGATAACCATTTTTGATTTTATATTTTTTTAGCGGTGTTTGTTTTTATTTTTAATGATTTTATTTTGGACTTTGACGTGATTTTTCATCGCTGAAAATGGAGCCGGTACATAAATTAAAATAAACTCTAGCATACATTAATTTATGTTCTGTTTTCAGTGGAGACCTATCAGCGGATGATGAGATATTGGAAAGCCTGGTGAGATCAGCCACATCTAAGCGCAAGCCAGTCGCAAGGGAACGCAGAAGGAACAGAATCTCGGATCGAAAGAACTGTAAGTTACTTTAATGGTTTAGCTATACTCGTATTATGCTCGGCAACTAGATCAATGCAATGCTAACGTCTTGTAAACTGATACAACGCAGTTTTGATCAATCCGGTACGAACGAAATGCTAACGTAGCTACGGACAATGACACCTCCATAAATACGACATACGGTAGCTGGTACAAAATTTGTCCAAACCAGTTCAATTGAGGCTTATTGTCACCAATGATACTCCAGACCCGGTGTTCTATTTGTTTTTGTGTCTGAAAATAAATGAATAGCTCAAGTGTTCCATTATTTTGTGTTTGGAATATGTAATCAAGAGTGGTGGAAACATAATTATCTTGCCTTTATTGACTAGGAAGCTTAACTGTGTGACCGGTGTGTCCGTAAATCTGGATCGTACGTCACGCTACAACGGTTTGGCTGCCGCATTCTGGCGTTACTGCATTATCTATCTGAGAATCAAAATGTTGCAACATACCTATTTAGTGTAATGCGAATTTGCTGTGCGATTTTATATGAGTTTTCCAATGCTGTAGAAAGGATGATACGTAAGTTATTGCTTAAAAAACTTGCCGTTCTTTTCAAATCCAGACAGATTGGTTTATATCAAACATTGATACCCAAATAGACGTTGGTTTCGATTCATTCTATTCTTGGTGAACTAAAACCAACGTAAAACTCAGTTTTAAGGAAAACTTAACTGTGTACAGACACCAAAGTAGTAGATTACATCAAATTATTAAGTGATGACATTCCCATTATGTATTCAACACGACTTCGCTTAATCATATAGCAATGATAGCCTGGTGGTGTGACCGTAGGACTGCCAAGTCATAGGTCACGGGTTTGAACTCCGTTTTTTCGGATTCCTAAACGTATTGTTTAATTATCACTGGCTTCGGTGATGGAACAAATCGTTCGAAAACCAAACATGCCTGAGAGATATTTCTCAACGGCATGGAAAGCCAATTCTGATTTTGCCCATCCGTGGCATAAAAACTCTGACACCAGGTCCTAACCTGACTGACTTGACTTTTGTTTATTTAATAAAAAATAACGGTTCATGACTCATTTTTCTGATCAAGTCTCTCTTTACTTTTTATTAAATAAACAAAAGTCAAGTCATTGATCCACCAACCAGCTTAGTGACTGCGTGGTGAATTTTGTCCCATTCCTTGCCACAGAGGCAGAGGCGCGTGGGTCCCAACAGTGGGGAAGATATAGGGCTGTGTAGTTTTTGCAGTAGAAGAGAAGCCACTGCTGTGCTTTCCAGCTAAAGAAATGTATTATCTGATTTTATTCATTTGTACTTCTATTTACAGTGAACAGGACGCTGGATGGAAATCAGTCATGACGAGAACGACTACCAGCGGTACGTTTGTAATTTATGTTTCTAATAGAGTCTACCTTCTTAGGCATAATACCATACCCAATGAGAGTAACTGAGGAGTGACACAACATTTTCGATCAATAATAGATCTATTATTGATCATGAAAATAATGATCATGAAAATTAGAGAAGCACTTTTCCTCTCTCTACTTATTTAAAACTTGCTGTGCCCGATAGGGTCCATAATTGTGTCTATTATTTTTTATTTGACCACCAGTTAAATGTGCATTATAGATGCTATAAAAGATTTAATTTGATTACTCGTAACGTCTGTCAAAGATCTACAAATGACAGCCAGGACCAACAGCTTAACGTGCCATCCGAGGCTCAGAGGAAACTGTATGTAATTCGGTCACCCATCCACGGACCAATCTCAGCAAGCACGGCTTAACCTTAAAGATCGACCCGTGCGGCTGTTAAACCAAATCTACGAACAACGAACTAAATTAACCAGCTCAGTTCAAGTTAGTAATCTCAAACGTTTTGTTTCAGATTGTTGAATAACCAACTTACACAGCAGGAATTACAATTCCAGGCAGTACTAATGATCCTGACATGATGAACCTGACATAAAATTGAATCTCATATATAAAATTCGAGTGTTAGCTGTAGTGTGTTCACGTTTGAAGATGTTTAGAAACAGTGCTAGAATTGTGACAAAAATCTTCTTCGTGCGTATTGTAATCTGCACGTAAATTTTGATACGACTCAATAGCACTGGTGGGTAATATAGACGAAGCCACAGAGATAACCAAAGTTTGGTAGTAAGGTGTATCGAGTACGACACGTCAAAGTGTAGCTAGACCAATTCAAAGTCAAAGAGTTGTCTTTGAATTTGAGTTAGTCTAGCAGAGTTTCAATTTTGATTTGATTACTCGTAACGACTGTCTACAAAGAAAAGATATACAAATGACAGCCGGGACCAACGGCTTAACGTGCTTTCCGAGGCATTGAGGAAATGAGGAATCGAATGTACGAGATCAGCTTATGCAGTTTTTGTTTGCGATGTAGGTGACAAGTCATGGTATTTATACAGGGTGTAGGACACCGACTCTAGAACGGTTATCACTTATCACGTATCCTGTCCATCATTCTGAGCCACATAGAAACTTTTTCGTCAGTTATTATTAAAAAAAAACCGGCCAAGTGCGAGTCGTACTGGCGCACGAATGGTTCCGTACCATTATTTATAAAAACGAGCAAACAATATCACTTTTTTGTATGGGAGCCCCCTTAAATATTAATTTTATTCTGTTTTTAGTATTTGTTGTTATAGCGGCAACAGAAATACATAATCTGTAGAAATTTTAACTGGCTTACTGTCACGGTCCATGAGATACAGCCTGGTGACAGACGGACGGACAGCGAAGTCTCAGTAATAGGGTCCTGTTTGACCCTTCGGAACGCTAAAAATTTGCTGTTTCCTACATAACTGCTATACATAAATATACTATATAGCATAAAAATGTAGATGCATTTGTAGGAACCGCTGTTTTTTTTATTACTGAGGCATTTTTTCTTAATGGTTCAGGTTCAGTATGATGTAAGTACTGAATACATGGTGACAGTTTTAGCGTCGGTGTTCCAACTTGTATTGAAATAGGAATGAAATCAGAAGATAATCAATGAAGACATCTGCCATCACTTTGTGGTATCGTTCTAAAGCGTTTAACCAAATATCTCACGCACTTGTCGAAGTAGAATTCGTAGGTGCTCTCCATGAGTAGGTAATTCTTATTTTAATCAATATTTAAATCACATAGTGCACATTCATTAGTCAGTAACTTACAATGATTTTTCTTTTATTCCAGTAATAAATTAAAGTATCATTTTTATCTCATGGAATTCTTAGAAAGCACCGCGTAAATAAGACAAAAAAAAACATTACAAAATAGTACTCTAATTGATTTGTTCCTAGTTCTTGATGCTAAGAAATGTTTTTCTACGCAAATAGTAGAAAAACACTGCATTTCTACTTCTGCATTTCCTAAATAGGTATGGTGCAATTTTCTGTGTATTTGTAGATGATTAGAGTACCTTCAATAAAAATGAATGTAATAAATATTGGTAAAGTTGACAGCACTTTTCTGTAGTTTAATATGCGTTAGGTACAAGATGACTGTGAAGAAGTCTTTTAATCAAGATTTCACATGAATAAAATCATTATCCGATTTCTATCACTTCAGCATAGGTCGCTACCATCTCATCAATGCATTATGAAATATCAAAGTGAATTATAAATGCCTCTGACTTTTGCCTAACGCAATGCACTGTGGCATAGACAATATCGACTAAGTTAAATCAAATACTCTAAGAATTTAAATATTGGATGATCTCCTATGTATCTTTTTAATGATAAGAGCTTTTCAGATGTTGTGCTGTAATTATTTATGAAAATATCATCACAAAAATCAACATTTACTAACCAACATATTCCAAAAAAAATAAAAAAAATATTAGAAAAAAAAACCATCAATTTTCACTCTTGGTCCTGTAGTTTCTACTCTCTGGTTTATAGTTTAAGGTAAATAAGACTAAGCCGCAGTAGACACCGAGGCCGTAAGCATGATATATTTCCCAACTGAATAAGTAAATGTATTGCATACATGATAAGGTCTAATTTTATTGCGCTCATTGGTCCCTGTGTAAAGCGATCTTCTGTGAAATGTAACGACTGCTGTATGTCCCAATATCGATAGTGTATGTATGTAAATAACTGATGTAAATAGCCTCTAATTAAATAACTGTCTTTTGTGGTTTTTGCGATTTTATGGATCTTAATAGTAACACGATTTCTCAATGTTTAATAGAATGTGACCAGCACTTAAATGTAATTCAAGTTTTACTGATCACGTTTGTTATTATAAAAAGTTACCCGGTAGAGTGCGAGCCAAGTTTTCTAACAAACGGTCACGCGAACACACGGTACACTTTTTATATACAAGCGTTCCTTTCTTTAATATTAATTATCTCAATGTAATAGATACGAGTTTGCAAATAATAACTGATAACTAGACTCCACTTTTTTCTGAACTATTTGTAGCGTGACTTTATGTTTATTTTACTGTAATTATTGTATTGTATTCGTTATAAACTAGTTAATTTCTGATTCACCATCGTAGAAGCAGTAATAAAATATTCACAAATGATGTGTGTTTTTTTTTTAATGTGAGAGTTTCCTGATATCAGAATTATTTATTTATTTAAACTTGTCGAACATAAAAAAGTACAAAGGCACACTTAATGCCTTAGGGTTGCGTTGCGTCGTCCATGCGTCAACGCTGTGTTGACACACAGGGACTTAAAAACACGTTCATAAAGGTTACATAATTATAAGTGTTACATGTTGAATTAGTAACAGAATCAAATATGTAACACTTTTAAATGTGTTTTTAACCGTAACGTATATGTAACAGATATAAAAGTGTTAATAAGTGTAACAGGTAAACGCAGCGTACTAAAGCTATAATTGATTATTTCAGTTACACATATTAGCACTTATTAACACCTATAAAAGGTTACAGTTTGAGTCGGTAACATTATTGTATCTGTTACATTTAAAAGTGTTTTTCTGTTAAAACTGTTTTAAAAAACCGTATTAAAAACACTTATTACGGTTACAGTTTGAGTCCCTGATTTTACATATATTTTATAGTGACATATACATTATATATATATACATTATACGATGCGTCGGCGCACGTGACGTGTCAACGGATCGACGGACGAGAGACGAAGCGGGGGGAGGGTGATGCGCTGTACTGTCGGAGTTCCTACGTCGACGGACATTTATCAATTCAATTCAATCAAGGCAATCAATTAATTAATAGGTATCTTTAGGTATTTAATGAATGCAATCAAGGGAGATATTCAGAATCTTTTATTGTTTCTACGTTCTTTTCGGCAGTCACTTAAAAAGCAACATTATAACACGTTTGTTCAGATCTATTGTCGAATGAAGACTGAAATCCACCCTGAGATGCTGCGCTAGTGCGCTGCGATGTTACGGCGTCGTGCGTTGGCGCAACGCAGCACACTAATGAGTGAGGCCCCATCAGTGTGCCTTAGACATTCTGTCAGTCCACTCACCCATGACTTATGAAAAGCTAAGATGGCAGGTGCTCAAGAATTTTCATGCCAAAAGAGATAACCAGCTCTCGATTTAAATTTCTTTTTCTTCTATAGTACCAGTAGTAGTTTAATCATTCTCTTCTGTAACATGAAGTAGGGTTTCGTGATCACATGGTACGTACCCTATAACCTATTATTATACAGGACGTGAACATACCATTCACGAAGTCGTCAACCAATTATTCTGTACATCAAACCAAACGCTTGAACTTAGCTAAGTAACTCTACACAATAAATAATGCCGGAAATCGTTTTCAGTTAGACAACAAGTTATTCATCTAAGTACAACTCGGTCCTTAACCAAGATGGACATATGGATTCCAATTGTGGGGCGTCTCTGCCTGCGAAGAGTTCAAAATGGCATACTAAGAGCAATAATAAATGCACCTTGGTTTAATAGGAACAACGAAATCCACGACAACCTAAAAATGCCGTCCGTAAACTTTGAAATCGAGCGGTACAAATTTCAACACAAGGCACGCCTAACCATGCACTCTAACCCACTAGTAACTGAACTTTTAAACCCGACAGCGAAAAGGATGAAGAGGATAAATAATAATATATCACATTAAGCACCCACTGTTCCTCCTCTCTCCTACTTCTTTTTCACGATCTTGCATTGCCCGACAGGGTCCATAATTGTGACATACGAGTATAATTATTTCCCTTCCATCTATGTATATACATTATGGTACGCAATAAAGAATTGAGAATTGAGGAACCACCTTCTAAAAGTGGGAGGCGCAGCACTGGCTGCTCCACCACAACGCCATATTATTAGCTAGAACAAATTCGCTTATGGTCTGACGACTGATTGAGAAAAAAAAGTTATCGAATACTTTTTTTTGGGTGACAAACTAGTATTTTCTTGATTGTGTGAAATATGATATGAAAGAAAAAGGAGTAAATGACAGCATGACGAATAACAGAAGAGAATGGAGGAAACAGACGTGTTGCGACCCCAAATAAAATGGGACTAGGCCAGGAAGATGAAGATGAAAAACTAGTATTTTCTTTTAAACCTGTGAAAAAGTTGGAACTTAGACCTCTAATATTTCCAGAAATAGAAGGTCCCACATACGATGCAGAAAAAAATAAACTATGCATTGTGACGGGGACATTAAGTGCCCTTTTGGCTTCGTTACGGGGTAGCTTTAGTCTGTGGACGCTTATGGACACGAAACCAAGAATTCAATCGTTTTTGCAAAAGATCTCGTACAAGTAAGTACCTTAGCAACTTTATTATTCGAAACCAATTAACTAGATTGCTTGTAATCTCATTAATGATCTGTAACGTTTGTCGTGTGTCGTAATGATCATTTGACGACACGGATAATCGATCAACGTGCTCGTTGAGGCATGTATAAGCCTGTACCTATATGTGAAAATGATTGACAGCGGAAACCTGGGTCAATATGTCTTGAAAACAACTGCACAGGCATAAACAGCCTGTTATATTCCCACACAATTGAGTTGGGGCACAAGCCACTTCTCCATGAGAGTGAGTGGGATGTATAACCCACCACAACCCCGTGCGGTTTGGTAGATGTCTCATTTCCTCAAATTTTTGCTTCTAGGTCATGTAGGAAGCACTTCGCCGTTTTGAGAGCATGAGATAACATAACGGCACGCCTGAACCCTAGGAGGGTAAGGCAGAGATGATTGTACCTAAAACACATACGCTTTGCCCGATATGTTTATCTCGCGAAACGTTACTATTACGTATGTACAGGGAAAAAAATTGGACAGATTGTTGTAGCTTGATCTGTTGGCTACAGATCAAGCTACAACAATCTGTCCAATTTTTTTAATAGATTTTCAACCCTGTGGTTAAAGAATACGGTTCAAGGTTCATTGGGAAAATTTGTCAGTTTCGACCTGCTGGCGTCTGTACATGGGACTTAAATACTAGTCGCATGTATTATGGGGCAAGATTACTGCCATTAACCGGGCAATCCAGTCGCTGAAAAACTCAATAACACTTTGCCCAACCAGGGAAACAAATCCTCGTGCTCAGCAGCCGCGCTCACTAGTTCCAAGAGGCAGACAATCCCGATAGACAGGCCTCTTAATGTTTTTTTTTTTTAATATCTTGAAACAAGAATGATGGATTATCAGTCAGACCTTTCGCTCATTCAGAATCCTTCGCATCAGTATTAAATATACCCAAACGCATCAAAATATAAAATTACCTACTTCTGCAAGGCTAACAAAAACAGATTTCTTAAAATTGACCTAACACAAAAAAACTTCGTCTATTTCTAAAGATATTGATGCATTCATTAGGTACGGTATGTCCGGTTTTGTCAATATAAAACTACTTGTATAGTTCAAAGGTGACATAACGAAAGCAAATCTACGTCATAGTCCAGTGTCTAAAAGAAACCTTGTGGTTTTCTGGTAGTGTTCAAAATCGTTTGCATCATTTGTTGAATCAATATTTCTTCATCTTTGCAATTATCAACGGTTTTTACCTATAAGTTATTCCGCAAGTTATTTGGATATTATAATTTTAAGGCTTTAAAATTAGTGTCCAGCAATTTATTGCCCAAACAAAGATAACGAATTGAAAGTGAGAATGGAATATTCAGAATATTTTCCACACTAAATTGTCTCATCATCTGCTTAGGCTTTTCCCAAATATGTTAGGGTCGGCTTCCATGCTAACCGGATGCTGCTGGGTACCTACCAGTATTTTACATGGAGCGGCTGCCCATCTAACCTCCACAGCCCAGTTATATAGTACTGGGCCTTTGTAAGACTGGTAGTCCCGAATCCTTTAGAAATCTGCAATACATTAATTATGCATTTAATGAACAACTGTTCTAGTTAAGCGTACACACATGGATGTAAGGAGCTGTTTTTCTTTGTCGCGATTTCAGTGTAGTAGAAGATGGCGGGACGTGTTGGAAAAGACCAGCCTTGTGGTCCAAACTGGGCTTGGATCGAAACAATTGGAAGTCAGGGGGAGAGGCCTTTGTCCAGCAGTTGGAAGACGCAGGCTAACAGTATCATAATGACATATAACAGGGTTCATAATGATCGCTTTTGTGGTCCAAAATCATCATCTGCCCAGCCAGCTTCGGTTGGGATAGGCTTCCAGTCTAACCGGATGTAGCTGAACTCCTATATTTACATGGAGCGACTGTCTATCTGACCTCTACTACACAGTTAGTACTGGGTAATAAATATACCCTTGGTAAAGTCTTGGCAAAAAACACAAAAACCAGTCGGTTGTCAGACTTTCGGGCCACTGAGTACCTGTAAGGACTGTCAAAGATCTACAAAAAACAGCCGGGACTAACGGCTTAACGTGCTTGCCGTAGCACGGAGGAAGCTTTGTATGTAATGGGCGGTCCCCATCCACAGACCAACCTAGGCAAGTATTAGTATTTAGCCACGAGCTCCTCTGCGAACACACATGTATGGAGCTGTTTTTTCTTTTTCGCGATTTCAATGCTAGTCCCATAATAAAAGTGGTTCATAATGATGATTATAATGACCCCATTTCAAGTCCAACATCATTTTAAGAAGCAGCTGGCTATTTTAATGGGAAAGAAGAGTGAGGGGAATTAAATTAAAGTATTGTCTGAATAGTCTACAACAAAAATATGTGAGAATATTTGGTATAGTAACGAAAAATTTATTTTTGACTGTCCATAAAAATCTGTAAGTTTTATTATTTGATCATTTTGCTACATTTTTGCGGTTAAATTCATTCTTTTGGCTTCGTCATTCTGGCACACATGTGTCATTTTTGTACTACGATTGAACGACACTCAAGCTGAGCAGAATGTTGTTCTTCATAAAGGTCACATTTGTACTAAATTGCTTGCATCAACTCGTTTGTAAGAATGTAAAAGGATGAAAAAGCTAAATATGGGCTAGTTTATTTTTATCGAAGCACATAGCAATAGTGATAAAGATATGGCGGCAGTGGGTCAATGTATTTTTACCCAACACCTTTTGGGCTTCGCCGCAGTACACAGTGTTCAAACACATAAGTGTTTGACCAGTCTGTAATGTTTACTCACTATTTTATTGAGAAATGATGAATGACCTAGTTTTACTAACGTGAGTTTGTTGTGATTTATGGTTTTAAAATAGTAATAATATAAATATCCATTTGTTAGATAGTCATTTGGTAGTTTGTTTGTTAGTTTATTCATAAGTTAATATATTTTTATATTGTATTTTATATTTTTAATCGCATTTACACACTATGTCTGCATCTTTTTTAATATCTCATTTCTCAGGTATACTGGAAGAGATTTCTTTAGAAATAAGCATTACCTTTGTACCTATTTTCTGTTCCTTTCTTCTTCTCTGTACAACATGTCAAGTGTGTACATAAATGATTAAATAAATAAATAGTTTTTAACTCAGAGTGTTTATTTCTTAGACCTTAGATTTTTACACGACGGCGACGTCGAAATAATTGAACTTAGACATCCTGGGGGCTTACTCTAGAAACTAATTTCAATTCCAATCTAAGGCCAATCCGATTCCAATGACAATTTTGCAGTCTCGTGATTCGGTACTCTTGAAAACAATACTGTCACATTGGATTGAAATTTGGATTGCCCCCCGATTTTTTCTTTCACGTGAAGTTAGCTGTGAAACAGGCCGCAATAGTGTTGCCGCAATGCAATTCCGTCATAATAGACAGCTGTCAAAATAAACTCAAGAGTAGCGTTTACAGTACGTCAATCCCGATTCCGATCCCAATTAGTTACCCAAATAGACACGCAATTTTAAACCCAATGTGGCGCTAGTTTCAAATTCAAGAGTACGAAACGTCAAAATTCCAATGCCGATCGATCGGAATTAAAGTCAAGAGTAAGCCTGCTGTAAATACATACTTTTAGCCCTAAACTAACAGTTAGACTAACAGTTAGTTTAGGACAGATTTACTGAAGTGAAAATAAATAGGACAATAATTCTGCAGCACTGTATTACGTAGTACATATCTAGTGATATTTTCATTGGTAATAAATGAAAGCGGTTTCATGACAATTAATTTACAGAATATGTTTTTACGTATTGTGTGAAAGAAAAAGATCGTGTCAAGACTACTGAGTAAAAGGTCCTGGGGTCGATTCTCGGTACGGGCAGTGTTATTTGCTGTTTTCCGTCAGCAATATTTCTTTCAGTGAGTTCAGCAGGCATGGATTCTGGATCTGTGCCCGGTTGATGGCAATAAACTCGCTCCCTATTATATGGGACGTTAACCTAACTCACGCAAAGTGGGTGTACTAAGGTACACCTCTGCCTTACCCTTCGGGGATTATTGGCTTGATGTTTTATTAAGTGTAAAACATGATATATAACTATTAAGTGCACACCAAAAAATAGTGCCTCTGCCTCGAGAATATCTTTAACATGAGCTCAACCTCCTTAATGTTTCGTATCGATGGCTGGCACCCAAGTAATGAACTATGATTGCATGAAGTCATTCCAAAGCAATAAATCTTTTCAAGATAAAAAAGAAACTAAGTATTTAATATTAAGAGGGTTATGGATAGATATATATATATATATATATATATAAATAGATCGGTATCTGTTGGAGAGTTAAGGCTGTAGTCGGCCCTGGTTCAATCCATGGTCCGGAGCGAGAGGGAATGGGAAGCCGTCGCCTCCTTCTGCGAAGCAGTTATGCTAGCGAAGGAGGTGGCGGAACGTGAGAGGGAGAGAACCTCACGTCCCAGCCGCCGCAGGAGACGCCCCGGGCGTCGTCGGGGGGCAACCAGTGGTCCCCGGCTACCGTAGGCGCGGGCCTGTGGACGGTGAGTAATGGGCTATCTCACCGTCCGTCCGTCTAATGACGACAGGCCGTGCCGAGGGCGCGTTTGTGTTCCACGCGCGCCTCAAGGAGATGTCAGCAAATCAGAAGGGCTCCGAGAGGGCCAATGCCTGCCAGGGCTGCGGGTTTTTCGAAAGAGATACCGTGGCCCTGGAACACAAAGGGCTAAGAATGAACATAGATGGGTTTCAGTCAGTCAAGTCTGACACTCCCTTCCGCTCCGCCCAGAGCGGGAGAAGTCATTTGATGATATCCCATCCTAAAAAAAAATGCTGTTAGTATTGGGCAATCAAAATAAATTAAGATATAAGAGATATAATAAGAAATACTGTCAGCACTTGAGAAAGGCTGAAGTTATTTGGTTAGTACAAAATTCAGGGAAAACTCTGTTGGACAACATCTATCGATTCCGCTAAATAAAAACAAAGTTATGAATGATGATAGTATGATAGATTACTTTAATAATCTACGGAAAGACGATAGAAAGAACTTTAAACAGAAGTTTACAGCGCTGTTGTCAAACCTTATCACGAACTTCGATTTATACTTGGTCCACATAACCACAAACGTAAATAGAAAGTGATGTAGATACATACCAAATTACCAAGTGTAGTTATTCGTTTAAAACAGATGACGGAATCTCTATATTCGCTATTGTTTCAAACTTGGAAACAAAGGCGAATGTGGGATTCAATGGAATAAGTGTTTTCCTATACATCAGTTTGGCTATTGCGATTCAAATAAACACCACGCTCTCAACGAATAGATGTTATGTCCATGCACTATTGTTCTCATTTAACAATAATTAGGGGTTATGAAAGGTAATAGTCAACAAGTGTATCATCAATGGGCAAGATTTCGTAATAATGAAAATAAACGAGTATTGGTCTGTTCGCTGCTAAGTCGTCCGCTCGTAAAGTTGTAATATCCGCTATCTTTGCCACTCACGCGCAGTCTTACCTCAAGTGCGGGGAAGGCTTGTGCGAGCGGGGAGGACAGGCAGTGCTGCGACGGACACCATCTTAGGTGCGCGCGAGTGAATCTTAGTGTAGTGATTATATTCATGTTCCACCCAGGTTGGTAGACAAACTCTTTACTTAAAACTTTTTTAAACTCCGCGTTAAGTTCTTTGCTTCGTCAATCATCGAATTAAGTAAAACTGCTTTAAATTACGTTATAACTTAAACCGGTTAAGTAATAAACCACTTTTACGGGCCGACCGAGTTAGTCAACTACTGGATTTAAAGTTCGCTATATTTACTTATGTAGTACATTGTAAGAGCTATTTTTTAATCGGTGTACCGTTTTGTATGTGAAAAATGGTTATATGCTTTTAAAATTGGTGCTTAAGTGTGTGGTGAGGTTCTTAGATTATGTGACGTCATAGTGCAATATTTTTTTTGTGAATGGAACTAGTTTACTGGAGTAGGATAAGTTTTTAAAAGAGGTATAGTATTACTACAAACTAGCTATATGCAGTGTGCAAATATCAGCTAAGTGAAAAGCATAATAAAAATAACCTAAAAGAAACAAGCTTGTTACCCAGCTTCCTTCGCGACCGATGTTATCGGGAACCAGATTCGATGTCGGGATAAAAACACTTAGTGTGCGTGAGAGTCGCATGTGTTCGTATCCTAAAAAAGAGTGTTAAGTCCAGAATTATGATTCATCTCCGTTGCAAGTTTCACCGGAATCTGTTGAGGCGTTTCGGAGTGATTGAGTAATAAACATTTAAACACGCTTTCTGATTTATTAGTCCTAATAAACAAGTAGGTGGTAATAACTGCTTGGCAGAAGTTATGAAATGAATCAGTCATATGGTATTGTGGCAGGTCAACCCGTTATCTAGTCTCAAAAACGGTCGATCTTCAGGTTAAGCCGTGCTTGCCTAGGTTGGCCCGAGGATGGGTCACCACCCATTACATACCGAGTTTTCTCCGTGCCTCGGAAAGCACTTTAAGCCGTTAGGCCCGGCTGTCATTAGTAGATCCTTGCCAGTCGTTGCAGGTGGTGAGTGGCCCTAAAGGCTGACAAACAGTCTTACCAAGAGGTATCTTACTAACCTGTATTAACTGGGTTCGCTTCATGTAAAAGACTGGTATTCAGCTGCTTCTGGTAAGACTGGAAGCAGATCCGAACATAGTTGTGAAAAGGCTAGGCAGATACTGACACAGTCTCGAAAACCTGTAAGTTTTTGCCAACTGGTCCTCGGGAGGTCTTTTTAGTCATTTGGGAGACATTTGGCTAATCTTAGAAGTACCTAATACTTCGGGATAATATAAAAAAGACTCTGTATGGTGTCGGACGTAAAGAATAACACCATCCCATTTCTTCCCGTAGGTGTCGTAAGAGACGACTAAGGGATTTTCCAGAGAATGGGCAGCAGCGTTCTCTGTGCTTTTGTAACAACCGTACTGCGATCGCCAACCCGCCTGTCAAGCGTGGTGATTATGACAAAACCCCCCAAAATGTCAATAAACTTGGGGGAGGCCTATGTCGAGCAGTGGACTTTTTTGGGCTGAAATGATGATGATGATGAATATAAAAAAGGATAGTCTACAAAGTCTATAACAAACTCAAATCGAATATCTCTCTTGCATTTATTTCAAGAAACGACGAATGTGATTTGAAGTATTTCCTCAAAAACTTAGAGAAATTGAGATTATTCACAATTAAATTAAATTAACAATGGCTCTCTAAGGCGTTGCAGTGGGTGGGATTAGCATTATTTTCACTTAAAAGGCATTTAATATGTATTGGTTACAAATGTTAAGGCCAATGCCAACTTTGGCAACACTTCAACCGGAATATGGACTTTAAAAGTTTTGCTCTTAAGACTGTAAATACATGAATATAAACCTAAATTGAACTGGAGCGAACCAAGAGAATCCGGGTAAGAAGATGACAAGAAAACGTGGCCTTCCTTGTAAAAAATAGGGTAAGATGGTCCCGACTTTTATAATGACAATCAATATAAGTTTATAAACTGACATGGTCACTAACACTATTAATAAAACTTGTAACGGGATATTTAACATGTTTATTTATTAACTTCTGTTTATCCGTGATCATAGCGTTTGCAACAGCGCCGAAATATCGGGAACTCGAAAAAAATAATAAACATGGTAAATATCCCGTTACAAGTGTTATTGATAATGACAATCAATCTTATGAGGATCAGTATAACCAAACTGCGTAAAATGTAAGGAATTGGATCAAGCCTAGCTTTGGAATGGAACGGATAGACCAAAAGGGCAATTTTCTAACCTTTTTCTTCGATCCTTTATTTTTTCAAATTCCATTACTACTACTGTGTACAAGATGACTTGATATGATAGACGATATCATGATGACTTGAAACTGTAATTTTCGAACAAAGCCCTATGATGTAAACAAATACTAATTACCTTGGTTCTTACGGAATAAAATATATCAAAAGATTTATTATAAAAGATCGCATTTCGTAAATGTTTATAAAATGAATTATTTGAAATGCAAGAGCCAGCCACATTTATCTAAAGACTAAATATATCAATAAAATAAACACTGCTAATCATATTGAAAGATACTTAGGAATATTTTTAGCTCAATGTTTAGTCCTTGACTATCACCGACATTAAGATCCAATCGAAACACTTTCAAATGATTCAGATCAAAGTAGCAAGAAATCATTGAATCAGTTCTGTTTTTTTTTATCCAACTGAATATTTATTCTAATGGAGATTGTCAGAAAGATATGAGGGCATTGATATTATGTTAAACAGAATAATCTAGATGCTCAGTTCCTTGCAAATATAACTTAAGAAAGTGTCGTCGATAATGCAAACCAAAAGAATGTTTTTTGTTTCCAAACGCTTGCTATACACAAAGTCACATTTCTAATTCACATCCCGAAAAATAATGGCAGTCTGGCAGCCATTGTTTTTCGGTAGTGAAAAGTGTTCAAAATTCGAAATTTTGTTTACTTTTTTGAGGATATTTTTGAGAATATGAGTGTCAGTGAGTGTGTGTGTGTGTGTGTGTGTGTGAGTGAGAGACGTGCTTAACAAGAAAATTTGCATTGTTAAATGTCAAATAAGGTGACCGCCTGCACAAATAAGGTGTATCTTGGGTATTTCATACGTGAATTTAGGCCCTCGCCTAGACAAAGTGACTTTCTATCAGCAAAAATGGTGATAAAATTGACAAAATGGTATTGCATTGACAAAAACTACCAAAATTCTTGTGACAATTCTGATCGTTGTTGAAAATGAAACGCTTTAAATGTGATCACTAGTGGTCTAGGCCCTTAAATCAGAAACGACACATTTAAATGAAGATGACTGCTGATTATGATGTCTTCACCAATGATTTATACAGCCGGATAAATTGGAATATAGGTATCTAAAGCAAGAGAATAAAGAATATACAAATCTATAGCCATAAGCACGGCTTGTTCTGAAATTTTTTGGTAACTAACGCCTACTTCGAAACACCTATACATATACAAATCCAGGACTCTTCGGTTAGTCAGACATAAAACTGATACGATAAATGTATCGCACTAGTAACTGCATACAAACATAGATACAAAAAACATAAGAAGTCGGAAACACCTCCAAGAATTTATAATAGCAAAACATGAAGAAAGATAAACAACCGTTATTGGCTAACAAGTTATACTTAGACGCAGTCTAATACTTTGATACATTCCCGATTAGAAACGTAACTTGCAAGCCTTATTAGACAAACTAACAGAACATGCGACCAAGAACTTGAAAGGTCAAAGACGAAATATTTATCAAGCCGTGAAGGTTTTAATTCACATCCACCAATCTACACAACACTTGAGCCAATTTATCTGTGCAGGCGGGAAAATACAGAACTAAAATAAATGTACCAAGTTTGACATAACGATTCAAATTTTACTGACAAGCAATACCACCTTGAACTGCACACTTATACTGGTAATACTATAGGCCCGGGTGCTGAATTACATTGCTTTTACGGAGAGGAGGCAAGTGTCGTAGAACTGCGAACGTTCTCGGCTAATAGGGCCAAAAAGAATCACCAAAAACAGAGCACTTCAAAACTCAGTAAGTTTGCTTTTGATGAGACAAAAAGTAAGCGATATATTTACCCGCCCCTTGACAGTGAAAAGACGTAAAAACAATAGTGTAACAGTTCACATCGTGTATGAATGGTGATGTTTCACGTTGTAGCTAAGATCCGGTAGTCGATTTGCGTGTGTGGTACGAGGGATTGACGACAGCGGTGGCAGAGAACAAGGAAAAGAAAAAATATAAGCACAAAGATAATAATAGCTAGTTAAGACAGATCAAACAATCAACGCCAGTTAGCACAGGGAGTTGATGATGTGGAATGGAAGCTCTGCTGACAATTTACCAATTTTCCTAACAGCCTTAACGCCGTTAGCCTCTTTTTTATGTCCGTGTTGGAAAATCTTCATGGATGTCCTCCGTTCTGGCGCAAGTGAAAGGTTCTCTAAGACACTAACTGACTTAAAACCACTCCGGTGTTCCCTTCCCACATTTGATATCATGGGAACTATTGCAAAGGCCGGTAGCCTCGATATCATATCTCATTTGTAGACGGCTAAATCAAGGATCTAATTCAAAAGATAGTACTTTCTTTACGACACTGCTCGTATTATCGATAACCTCGCGATACAAAAATATGTGGGAATATGAGTCTTCAGCTCCATCCACTACCGCTTCTACTTAAACCACACAAATGCTGCACACATCAATGCGGTGGAGAGTTGAACAACTGGGTCGGTAGCGCCGCCGGACGCACTAACGCGCGGTTTTCTTTACTTTCATTATGTTTAGCAAAACACCCAAGAAATTTTCTTCCGTCTTAAAGTATTATAATTTGATGATTAAACAGCTGGGGTTACTATCATGCTTAGCTGGCTTTATGTGGAAACTGGTAACAGTGGTTATGATGAGAGTTTCTCTAAAAGTCGAATGACCTGACAAGGGATAAAAACCATCGTCATAGCATAGGCGCATTGTTTCTTTAGACTAAAGTAACAATGCACCGGCTATACTAGCCGATTAACAGAAGATCGTTGGAATAGTATGCCCTAGAACATTTTTAAACCCCGACCAAAAAAGATGGGTGTTATAAGTTTGACGTGTGTCTCTCTGTGGCATCTTAGCTCCTAAACAGATGAGATTTTGTTAAAATTGGTTTCGTTTAAAAGGTGTTTTAATCGAGAGTGTTTTTGGCTATGTTTCGAGAAAATCTGCTCAGCCGTTTGAAGGTCATCACCTCTTTTCTAGTAGAAGGGAAATAAACTAAACTTCCACAGGTCTGGTCGATTCGAAATTTTAAATCTTGTTACTTTTCACCATATATATCGCCGGAGGACAAAGGAACAAAGCGGACATTTTTAATTTAATTTATGGTAAAAATGAAGACTTCAATAATTGTGACATTTCTCAACACACTATAGGCCCTCTCTGGATTGCGGCTGCAGCCTCCTACAAATTCTCTGGTTCGGTATAATTATCTGTAAGCACCTCAATCGTATATGGCTTATTCAACTCTAGAACATCACCCGTAGTTTAGCCTAAGATTGATTAATCTCCGAACTATCTGGTTCTGCAATTGATATTACTCTTTTTACGCACGAGCGGTTCTGCAAAATGCTTATCGGTAAAACTCATTGCGCGTAAAATATTGCGGTACAAAAATACCTTTACCTAATTTACATAAAATTCACGTCCAATAAAACATCATTGTTTTCGAACCAAAATCGTAATGGTTATAAGGTAAGTAGAACTTCGAGCGGTACCATCAAATCAGGCGTAGTACTTAGGAAGCACGCTCAGAATAAAATATTGGGTTTGAAGAACGCAGTAGTATAGTAGCGAAGGTCAGTGCCCTGTCGTCGTACAGTGAGCAATCCGTTACCCTCAGTTGACTTTTATTTGACGAAATTATAGTTTTTTTTTATTGTTGTAGAAAAGAAGCATACCTATTACACTTTTAATAATGCAGCAGTCCTTAGAAAAATGGAGGAAAAAAATGGAATGATGAGTTAAACAGAATTCTAGAATAAACAAGGGTCACTCACAAGCCAAGGGACATGGTGGCAATTATGCAATAGTTAATCAATCTAGCAATAGAAGATATAGTACAAATGTACAAACCCACGCTTTAACTCAAATGTTCATAACACATTGAACAATCCTTCGTTAAGTGAAATAATAGTTGCCACATTGATGACGAAAGAAACGACGAAATAATCAAACGTTCACGTAGACTTTTGTATATGTGAGGATAAACTGTACGTATAGATGAGGGTTAAGAACTCCGAAGAGCAAATACCACTAGTTAAATGTACAAACCCAATCCTTGAAGTAATTTAGGCTGGCAAAAGAATGGTCAACGTCAAAAGTTGCATTTTACGAACAACCGCGTTTTTAAAGCTCTGTTCTGCTCTGGTGTTATATTGCTAAACAATCTTTAGATAATGCTTACTGTACTTCTGCTTGTATATAGAACAGTAGATTTTAAGATAAAGCCAAGTTTAATCTGATCCGTTTATCCAAAGCCATACCTTAAGTGTTACAAATTAGTTACCTCACTTTCACTAAAAGCGATAAGTTATATTGCATTATTGATACATAATATATTACGTAATAACTTCACAATCGTAACTGCCCCGAGATAGGTAACTGTACCATCGTCGCTATCTCCAAGAAATGGCCGCCAGAACTTTATCAAAGTTACCGGTACTTGCAACACTGTGATTTCTATTAATTTAATTGATATATTTATGACTGTACTGTTTATTATCTAACTAATTATTACATTCGTATTGCGTTGCTTGCAACCATGTGCAGTTAATCGTACGTCAGTTACTTTGTTAATGGCTTAGCTGTATTTTTTTTATTAATTGCTTTGTATAGTTTTTTATGTAACCATGCTAGGTGTCAAAATAATAGAGCAGCTATAACGCAAATCAAGCTACTACCAAAGGCAACCCAAACGCTACCTTAAGTCATAGATATCTTGAGGAAGGTGTGGGCGTGTTTTGACTCAGATGATAAGAAAATATCAAAGGAATACAACCAGCAGTCTCACTGGGGCGTAACAATAACACGTAATAATCAAACGCTATTATAACGCTAAAAAACTTTTAAAAGAATAATCATAGCGATAAAATTAAAATTTACACTTGGGTAAAAAATTCGTCACAATTTGTCCAATGACAAAACACAATTTTACATCGAAATGCACACACGTATACAAATATTGTCAGATATAATGTTGGGACGAATTAAACCATAAATGTAGTGGTAACAGAAAGTCAATTTAGTTTATCCTTGAACTCTTTTTCTGTCAAGATCGATTAATTTTAATGATTGAATTTATAGTACAGCAAAATGATAGAATTTTGTACATGCAGATATTTAATGTTATGTTTATCGTATTATTAATGGTTGAAATATTTTTAGACACGCCACAAAGTATCATAGCGAACAAGCATAATGCGAAAATAGCATGCGACATTATTGTTTTAATGTAAGGAAAGCAGCCCACCTGATGGAAAGCATTATTCCGTCACGTATAGACACACCTGCAAAGTAGTAAGTATTAAAACCGAGGATTTCCCAAAAGTTGCCAATCTTAAAACGAAGTCAAATGCCCTTTTGCCGGCACCGTATGCTACTGTTAGGCGTCATACCAACCCGGGCCTGTGGACGGTGAGTAATGGGCTAGCTCACCGTCCATCCGTCTTATGACGACAGGCCGTGCCGACGGCGCGTTCGTGTTCCACGCGCGCCTCAAGGAGATGTCTGCAAATCGGAAGGGGTCCGAGAGGGACGATACCTGCCAGGGCTGCGGGACTGTTCGAAAGAGATGCCGTGGCCCTGGAACACAAATGGCTAAGAAAGAACATGGATGGGTTTTAGTCAGTACAAGTCTGACACTCCCTTCCGCTCCACCCAGAGCGGGGGGTTCATTTGATGATTTCCCATCCGTAAAAAAGGCGGCATTCCAAAACATGGATAAATTATGTTTCAGACACAAAAACTAGACTAATAGTAAGCATGGCGGAAAAAACATGTTGTGCCGACACCTCAGTCCAAATAAATTGGGATATAGACAGGACAATGGTGATTGTGATTATGTTTCAGACACCATGTGTCAAATAAAGTGCAACACGTTTCTTTTTGCGCTTGAATGACATGGCCAGGGGAGTGTGAAATGTATTGAAAAACAAGATTCTACCATATACAGGTTGATTGGTAATTGGATCCATTCCTTGAGAAAACTGTCCCAAAAACAAGGAAAGTTTCAAGAAAATTACAGAACGTGACCTCTACGGTGCTTAATTTCCAAAAGCAAATGTACTTTTTGACAAATTGGTTTTCGAAGGATTCATTCGTTGACGGGCTATCACAAAGTATCAGTTTAACATAGCGAACTGCGTAGATTTCACACAGTCAGCAGTCTTTGGTGGAGAGGTGGAAATTCCAAAAAACTAAATTGATTTGTCTAAAACAACCCAGTTTGGACCCAAATTATCCGGGTCAAAATTAGGTCTACTATCACCCATTTCAACGAATACACCCAAATGACCAATCACGCAAATCAAGTAAAGTCACAAAATAAACATATAAGTAAGTGAAGCCGCAGTCGGAACGAGGTTTAAGACGCAGCCGCTCCGCTGCTCTGCTATTCAGGTCGAAATGTCTGCCATAGAGATGAGCTTAAAAACTTTTCGGTCAATTAAACTCTTGAACGGTACCATGTTGATACTCAATGCATTATATGAGGTTTGATCCGTAATGGTTATATTAGGAACGAGAAATATGTACTGCTGTGTTTATGTAGCTTTAGTTGTCTGACTGTCTCGTTGGTCTAGTGGGTACAAGCGCGACTGCTGAGCATGAAACCCGGGTTCAATTCCCATGTCGGGCGAAGTGTTATTGGGTTTTTCCATCAGGAATTCCTCAGTAGCAGCGACGGAGTCTGGGTTTGTGCCCGGTTGATGGTAATGGGCTCGCCCCTCATCATAATCATCAGCCTATAATGTTCCCACTGTGAAATACAGGCCTAGTCTCTATGAGAGGGAGTGGGCTGTAATCCACCACGCGGGCACAGTGCGGTTTGATCAGCGGTTGCGGCTCGCCCCCTATTACATGGGATGATGGGACTTAAGCATATCTGGAGAAGTGTGGGTGTACTAATAGGTACACCTCTGCCTAACCCTTCGGGGATTACAGCCGTGATGTTGTTATGTTATCTGACTTTTGTTCATACTTAAAATGAAATGAGGTGAAAAGAGGTGTTCAACACGTAAACAAAGTATAGTGAGGAATTCTACGTTTCACTTCTTCGGGACGTGTTTGTTGAACAGCTACTAAACTCAGCTACTAAATTCAGCTATCTATATCTTATTAGAACTGCATTATCTATTGTAAATCTGGCTTTTTATTGGCATGTTCCGGAAATATTCCGTAAATATAGTGTTTGGGCCCAAATACCTTACAGCGTTATTGAACAACAAAAATAGTAACCACTTCAAAAAAAAATTGTATCCCCCTAGTGTCGCGTATTACCGAATACCGCGCATGCGCGTTGCCGCGTGTCCCGTTCGTCCTGGCGACAAGGCAACAACGACGCGTCGTTCCGTCAGGGTAGGTTTATTCCAAGCCCTGAACGGTCGGCTTGGAATAAATCTCCCCGCGCAAAACACTGTCCTATAAAAATAAATACGTATGGAGAAAGTCCTATAAAAAATAAATATGTATGGAAATTTGCAAAGAATATTTTGGAATTGGCTTTTTCTTCATAAATTAATTTATTTTATTTTGGAATCGAACTTGGTACATTTCGGATCACCAATTTAAATTGCATATTTTTTTTGGTACTTTATTGATAGAAAAAAGAGGTTTTATAGAAAAAACTAAAATTTTTATTTAAAATTAGTTTTTTCAATCGAACTTGGCATTTTTCGATTAAGCCACTTGTTTTAAATTTCTATCATTTATTTTAGTACTTTCTTGATTTATTGAAGAGGCTTTAAAATTTTATATATTTTAGGATTGTTTTGTTACGATATATATGTATATACAGGGTGTTTGGTGCATCGTGTGCCAAATTGAAATGGTCGACTGGGGGGGTCACCTGCTATCCTTTCACCCCCCTAAACAATTCTCATGCCCTGTGGATTTATTTTCATCGACTTTTTATTGTTTTATTAAAAAAATACCCAAATTTTACATTCAAATACAAATTAAAAAAAAAGTATAAGTCGTAGACTCTGAATTTTAATTTTATTAAGATTTATATTGTATTCCAGTACTTTTAAATTCAAAATTATTGACATTAGCTACCTAGTTTTTTTTTTTAATTTACTCGCTAAGTTTCGGACTTCAATTAACGCTGTTCATGTTACAGCAATTTACATGGCTATAAAAAAAAAAAACTTAAAGCGACCGGGATTTTCCAACTCCCTCAAAAATTCTCTAGTCTATCCTCTTGCTAGTGATGTGCCACATGCCATAAAAATCTTTTTACAACTTTGTGAATTCGCTAGAATTGTGAATCAAGTCACAAAAAATTAAATTCCAAATTACGTTAAAAAAATATATTTTTGCTTTAATGATACCTGAAAAATTTATTAAATCTGTTATTTCACTCTTATAAGGTAAAATCTGTCTCGTATCTCTCTTTTGGGCGAGAAAGAGGGGATTTAAAAAAAAAAAAAAAAATGCATTTTTTAAATTTATTTAATCATTTTGTTTGACGATGTGTTCCCAAATGCATGGATTGGTCGCGATGGCCCTATTGAAGTAGTACCTCCCTAGTCGGAACCTTAGTGGCGTATACCAGCTCTTTGGCACGTCTCCAGACATAAAAGTCTAGCGGAGTTAGGTCTGGGTAACGTGCCGGCCATGCAATAGGGGAATCGCGACCAATCCACGCATTGGGGAACACGTCGTCACACAAAATTATAATTAAAGTTTAAAACGTTTTTTATTATTTCTAAAACCCCCTTTTCTCCCCCAAAAGAGAGATACGAGACAGATTTTACCTTATAAGAGTGGAATAACAGATTTAATCAGTTTTTCAGGTATCACTTAAGCAAAAATATTTTTTTTAAATCATAATTTGGAATTTAATTTATTTTTTGTGACTTTATTTACAATTCTAGCGAATTCACAAAGTTGAAAAATAAATTATGGCATGTGGCACATCACTAACTAGAGAATTTTTGAGGGAGTTGGAAGATCCCGGTCTCTTTTCGTTTTTAGGGTTCCGTTGCCGAATGGCAAAAAACGGAACCCTTATAGATTCGTCATGTCTGTCTGTCTGTCTGTCTGTCTGTCCGTCTGTATGTCACAGCCACTTATTTCCGAAACTATAAGAACTATACTGTTGAAACTTGGTAAATAGATGTATTCTGTAAACCGCAGTAGGATTTTCACACAAAAATAGAAAAAAAACAATAAATTAAGGGTGTCCCCATACTTAGAACTGAAAACCAAAAATATTTTTTTCATCAAACCTATACGTGTGGGGTTTCTATGGATAGGTCTTCAAAAATGATATTGATGTTTCTAATATCATTTTTTTCTAAACTGAATAGTTTGCGCTAGAGCCACTTCCAAAGTGGTAAAATGTGTGTCCCCCCCCCTCTAATTTCTAAAGTAAGAGGAGGAAAATTCTGAAAATATTTAGGATTGTAGAACGTAAAAAAAACTATCAACGAAAATTGGTTTCAATAAGATATGATGTTTAGTTTTTGAGATATGGGACTTTTTCATCAAACTGCAGCAGTAACTTTGTTTTTCATAAACATACTATGAAAAACAAATTTAGTTTTGCGGTTGTGTGGAAGTTTACTAACTAATACTACTAACTAATGAATGACAGTTCAAAATATTGTTATTATATTGTTTGGAGCTATGGAACCCTGTGTGCGAGTAAGACTCGCACTTGGCCGGTTTTTTTTATTATAGCCATGTAAATAGCTGTAACATGAACAGCGTTAATTGAAGTCCGAAACTTAGCGAGTAAATTAAAAAAAAAAACTAGGTAGCTCATGTCACTAATTTTGAATTTAAAAGTACTGGAATACAATATAAATCTAAATTAAATTAAAATTCAGAGTCTACGACTTATACTTTTTTTTAAATTTGTATTTGAACGTAAAATTTGGGTATTTTTTTAATAAAACAATAAAAAGTCGATGAAAAAAAATCCGCAAGGCATGAGAATTGTTTAGGGGGTGAAAGGATAGCAGGTGACCCCCCCCAGCCGACCATTTCAATTCGGCACACGATGCACCAAACACCCTGTATAATGGATTTTGTTTGGTAGCGATCTTTCTTGTTTTGGAATTATATCCAATTGTTTTGCAATTGCATTATTTATTTAAGTTCTTTTTTAACACAATAGAAACGATTATAAAGTAGCAATACTTTGAATTGGGGAATTAATTTATTTTCCTATCGTTCTTGTTATTTTTGGATAACCTATTCTTTTCCATCATTTATTTAGTACCTTCTAGACAGAAATAATAGTTTTAAATAAAGGGAATATTTTGGAAATAGTTTTTTATCGATCTTGGTTTTTTTTTGGATTAGGTACCTTATTGTTTTGTATTACTACCATTTATATTAGTTTTTTCTTATAATTATGAAGACGTTAAACTAAGAATAAACTAAATTAAAAAGGGGGTTCTGTTGGCCAGTGCTAATAGTCCTTTGTCAATTCTAGGATTTCGTCGGCCTAGTATGGATTAATCACTGTGTTTGTATATGATATTTTTTCGCAATGTTTTCAACACGAGCTTTAAGAACAAAATGACAGATGAAGATTGACTAAATCTTCGACAAAACACGGGAAATTCCAAAATTTTCAATTGGCCTTACCTCTGGTCTCCGGTCTTTGGTACTTGTCGCAATAGTATGAATTGGAGTAGGTACTTGAGTAATGAGTAAGATAGATTTAAATTCCATTCCGGCCAATATCTTTTGTCGCTAGTGCAGAAGAGAATGGTTACATAAGACAGACATCAACGCGCTCGAAAACATAAGATTGCAGTTCTTTCTTTTTTTTATAACTAGTCTTTTTACCGGCCATAGTTTATATCGTGATAGTGACCTTCATGTGACGAATCTTATTTGTTTCTGAAGTTCGTGCCGTTGGAAAGCTTTCATAAAGTAGCTAACAAGCTGTTTCCAGGTCTCTCTGTCGTCTGCTCGTCTTCGAGCAGTGGTAACAGTGAGTCCCGTAAGAGTCTTAATCATGGTCTGACCAATGATTAAGTGAACACCTGCATGGTCTTTTTCCACCCACGTTCCCCACCACAATGAGTTTTTATAAGTTATCTGGCTGTCTCCAGATGTTTTCATGCCTCTCCCCTCCTAAACCGAATGTAGGTTTTGAAGAAGACTGGTTTGCGATATTTCCCATGTATTAAGAAGACGGTAGGCAGGTCTATCACTCGGAAGTTCTAAGGATTTATCGGGGGAAAAAAACACAATTTCTGTTAACTTCCACGATACGTCGTAAAACTAACTCCTAGGGCAACGCGTGGCCACTGATGTAATATTAACTGGAGGCGGTCCTCTCATGCTCGTTTAGTTGTGTCAGAAATCAAGCACCAGGGCCTGTAGATACCGCGACGTTTTAAAGCAGTTAAATTTGAATGTCACTTCAGCATGGACAAGAGATTGAGCTTTGTCTTCTGCCCAGACAGCAGTGAAAATAAATTATGCTGCTATTAAACAGGTAAAAGGTGGTGGTAGACCCCTGTAAGGAGAGCAATTGGTTTTATTTAATACTTATATCGTTACAATCCGTTAACTTCTTTACTCAGCAACATGTGAACATCGCCATCTTACTAGCACCCTTCCTCTTTCTCCATAACTATGATTTACATAAACTTAGAGTGCGTTGGTTCGTTCATGCTTATAGTCAGACTCATAGACATGTAATACCACACCATAACCATAGACAAATAATAATATTTATAGTCTGAACAAATGCCACAATCTTGTTTTCACATTTTCAGAATTGTTCAGCAAACTAGCAATAACTGGTTCTTTTGGAAAAGCAATGTCATTTAAGACCATGACGCTCTATTAACATCATGTTTTTATATTCACTTACATTAAAAACATGTCCCCAACCGTGATCTTACACATTCACATTGCGAAAGTGTTTCATAAAAAGTGTAATCCAATTGAATTATGACGATATTTAAAAATCATTTTCTATTGTAGACACAAACAATAAGCTGCGTTTTCCAATGGAATGAGAGAAACCTGCGGTTACGCTCACGGTTAAGATAACCACTTGGGAGTAGTTGTGTTTTTCGTCAAGTAAACTAAGTAATCGAACGAAAAAAATTTGCAGTTCGAGCGTGTTACATGCAGCAACAATGTTTTGACACGTTGCAAGGCTTACAAAAATGTCTTGTCACGTTGCAAGACTCTCAAAAATGTCTTGACACGTTGCAAGGTTTATAAAATGTCTTGACGCGATGCAAGACTCTCAAAAATGTCTTGACACGTTGCAAGGTTTATAATAAAATGTCTTGATAGGTTGCAAGGCTTACAAAAATGTCTTGACACTATGCAGGCCCACAAAAACTGTGATACAAAAGCAGGCTATTATTTTTTTGTGTTATGTGTTTGTTCTTGACTCTAGTCTTGGTTAGAGATGACAGACACAAAGTCGACGATGGTACAGACAGCAGTAATTCAGTAGTTACCCCCCTGGCGTACTCTGCCGGACTGTAGAGGGGTTAGCACATACTGATGCTGTCTGTACGAGCTTACCCAGAATAAGCCTGTTTACTCTAACTTTGAAGAGATTATTCTTACCGAACGCACTAGAAGTTGTATCCTATGGTTATTTCTAATCAGATACATTGCAGCTGGACGACTGGACACTATTTTTACCACGCTCCAGTTCGTCGGTGTGTCAGTAAACCAGTATCTAGTTCCGTTCAGTTATTATTGCACTTTCTTTGAATTTATCAACCAGGTTATGTCAGTTATGTATGAACTGTGGCACTTTGGTCTAGTGGCCGTAAGCGCGATTGCTGAGCATGAGGTGAGGGTTCGATTCCCAGGTTGGCTTTTTCCACCAGCATTTCTGAGTAGCAATTTTCCAAACGGTCCTTGGATTTCTAAGAGTTAAGATATTTTATGACCAAGACCATAAAGTCCCTTGTATGTTACGATATTTTTGCCATCGCGGCTTGAGCCTAGCACAGGTCACTTTCCTGTCTCCAGCTTGGTGCAAGCAAAGAGAGGCCTATAACAAGCAGCAAGTGGGTAAAGTCGGACTGTGGATGATGACAATGTATAAATGATAAACGCTTCATAAACTTTTATGAACTCCTAGGGACTCGATCCACCATCGAGACCATGTTGCGATCATCAGCAGTATGTCAACTGACAATTTTCTTTGTTTCCTTGGAAGATGGGTAGGCCTTTAGTGTGGGACGCAACATGCGTTGATACTCTTGCGGCATCACATCTTCCACAAGCTCATCGTGCTGCGCTGCCGCTGCTGCTGCGGCACTGCTGCCAGTCTCTTGGGCACATTACCACCTAACAGCGATGAGGAGGAGTTTTTTGACGCCGTTTATAGTTTATTGTTATTTAATTTATTAGTTTGTTAATCGTTGTAATGTATATAGTAAGAATTTAGATAAATAAAAAGTTTATAATAGTAAAAAAAAAACTGACAATATAAAGGTTGAACACCTTTTTCCTGATCTCTGACCATATTTTCTACTAATCCTGCGTATCAATGATACTCATCCTTATTCCTTTACCCATAGTTATCCAATAACGAGGCTGATAGAAGAATGCCCAGGCAATGTCCCACTTGTTGCTGCGTCCCAATGACATGCACTATTGAAGGGCTCGAAGAAACTGCTTACCAGGCACTGCTGAACAGGTTCAACAATGACTATTAAAAAAATACACTACGCGTCTTGTGTCTAACTTTTTGCTCTGTCTACGCACATGTGGCCCATGACCGCAGACATTAGCAGTAGCTTATAGTTCTGTACAAACTTTAAGGTGGCTCGGAAGTTAGCTGCGAGTGGCGGTCTGCGCACTAGACAGTCAAGACGATGTGTCCTCAGCGCCTCACTGATACCTAAAATTGTGTTCTGCGCAGCTTTATGTTAGATGTTCCGAGCCGACATGCAGTTTAAACCGTTACACCTGCGCAGACCGTCACTCGCAGCTAACTTCCGAGCCGCCATAAAATTTGAACAGAACTATACTAGGGCCTAACGCACCGCTTAGCATTCTGTAGGTTGTGTGAAGTTATATTCTATGTACCTCCGTACCGTCCTGTACGAGTATATAAAAAGTTCTGCTGTATGAATGACGTCACTAAACAAAGTTTCCTTTCTCCCCAGGATGACGGATTACGAGCGCATCAAGCAGACGTGCCTGGAAAAGGCGGAACTTTGGGAAGACCCCGACTTCCCTGCCAATCAGTCTTCAGTGTTCTACTACCAGACTCCCCCTTTTCATTTCGAGTGGAAGCGTTCGAAGGTATGAATTGTTTACTTTAATAATCCCTTGACTATTCTTTACATTAGGATTGTCTGGTAGAAATGTCTAGTCAGATTGCAGTCACTCCATGTAAAATACTATTCTCAGCTGGCATCCGGTTAGACCGGAAGCCGACCCCAACATAGTAGGGAAATAGAAGGTAGAAATGCCTAATGTAGGCCATAATCGATAATGGTATGATGATTACTACCTTACACTTCCTTACAGGTATTTTAACCCAGTAGTATCCACAATTGAGCAAGTAATGTCTGGGGGACCATGATTGGCTTTCATTGGCATCAATATTTCATGAAGAAGCAGCAGAAGACTGCTTGAACTTTGTTATTCTTTATTTGAGCATAAAGTTCATAATGTCAAGATATGATTATTATTGTCGAATAAGTATTGAAGTGTTGTATGAAACAATTTGACGGTTTGCACCACACCCTTATAAATGACCACACTTTTCTTCAATACATCTTTTATAAGCATACTGGAGCTGTAAACACAACTAGTCTTTACTACCTAACGTTCTTATATACCTATTACCTTCTACTTTTAGTAGATAGGTATACCTATAAGAACGTTGGGCAACGACTGTGAAACACTTATCCGCGTGGGTGTACCTAAGTATCGTATTGCAAACTGGACACTTTAAACGATTCGATAGCGGTAAATTAACTATTTTTTGTCTTGTGTACATACTTTTAGGATTTTAATTTGTATTATCATCATTTGTCTGCCCATCAGAATTTACTTGAAGTCGGCGCAGCATATCTTCACCTCTTCGGGCACACTTTTCGTATATTTTTTTTGCCGGTAGGGGTTACTATCCTCTCTAGGAATTTCTATTGTATCGTTATATTGTATGCGTGTTAACATGTTTGTAACGCGTTTACAAATATTTTAAGACACAAACACAGACCCGGAACAACTACTAATAGGCCATACAAATATTTGTTCCGTGCGGGGATCGAAACCAAGATAGACAGGGCAGCAGCCAATCACTGCGCCAACAGTGCCATTTATTACCTACTAATTATCGCAGCAGTCACTTCACACACAATCCATTCATAGTTTTTCTGGTCTTACCCTTTTCCTAAAGCCATCACATTCATACTCTAAACTTTCCTCACGACATTTACCTAATATCAACATAATGTTATAAAACATCGCCCCCTGTCTGCCTTGTAAATAGGCAAAGGTATGCAAACGAACTAGTTTTGTAAAACCAGACTTGTTTTGTATAAAATACAATCATAATTACTTGTGCTAAAAATCTCTATAACATAATCATAGTGTAGTCAGCATATTATAATGACCCAACACCTGGGGCAAACGCTTCCTCATTAAGAGAACTAAGATTTATTCTCACCAACGGCCAAGCTGCTGTCGAGCAATCAACTTCTATCGTTCGCCTAACACTATTACAATTTGATTGACAATCTTTAATGACGTCACAAGGCCATATAACCCAAAATCTATCACTAACATAATAGATAAAACGCATGTATTACTTAAAAGTTATACAAAAAAGTGCAATAATCATGACGCCATCAAAAATAGAATCTCGTATTGAAAGCACGCGATTGTAAAGAACCCGTTAGGATTTGTAATGCTGCTAAATTATGTGGTGCGTAGAAACTAAGAGTGGTTCGTTGTGGTCGACCTTTTGATTTGGTAGGATTGTGGCTTTTGAGGTCTAGGCTACAGGCATGTTCATAAGCGAAGCGGGTTATGGTTTTTAACCGGCCGGCAGCTAAAAGGAGGAGATTCTCAATTGGACTGTTTTTTTGTAAGTATGTATGTTCAGCGGTCTTTACCACGTTGACCGATTTTCATTATTATGTTTGATTGGAAACGGGCATTCTTAGGTGTGGGGTTAATCTTTATAAATTTTCACCAACCATGAATATTATAAAAATAAACCCACGAAAATTTATAAAGATAAACCCCACGGTTTATCTTAAATTTTCACCAACCATGAATATTATAGTGAATTTGATTTGGTTCAAATATGTTATCTTTTGAAGTTCAATATTTCAAAGGACTTATCAAAAAAAAAACTGGTTCTAGATTCAGCACCGCTAGCGTGCACTAAAACCATTGAGGCAGTTAAGCATGTGTATGATGACGAATGAGGCCCTGGGTTCGATTCCCGGGTCGTGCAAATAAAGTATTGTTGGGTGTTTTTCCACCAGGAATTTCTCAGTAGGGTTTTCGATCAGGAGTTTTAACTTATAGTTTCAATTTTATTTAAATGATTAATCAGATCATAAATACTTATTCGCCGTTGTGTTTAGGCCAATGTGCAGTTTACCCGGGTTTATTTATTTATTTTAATTATTTATTTATTTAGACACAAGGTATGAAAAATTATAAACTCATTATCTGTCTAGCCTTTTCCTAAACTAACTTGGGGTCGGCTTCCAGTCTAACCAGATGCAGCTGAGTACCAGTATTTTACATGAAGCCACTGCCTGTCTGACCTCCACAACCCACTAATTGGGTAATACGATACCCCTTGCTAAGACTAGATGTCAGACTTTCGGCTTTTGACTACTTGTAACGACTGCTAAAAATCTGCAAATGACAGCCGGGACCAACGGCTTAACGTGCTTTCCGAGGCCCGGAGGAAACTCGGTACCTATTTAAAGATGGTCACCCATCCACGGACCAACCGCGGCAAGCACGGCTTCACCTTAAAGATCGACCCGAGCGGCTGTTATTACTTAGCAATGAGACCCTCAAAAAAAACTAACCAAACTTACGAAAAAATATAAACTAAGCCCCACAAAACCGTATTAATGGTTTGACTGCGGGGTCGGTGAGTCTCTATACACTGATTCTAAAATATTTATTTTTACATATTTAGCCGTTACGTATTCAGCACCTGAAACACGAAAAATAAACATTAACCTTCCAATGAAAATAAAGAAAACAATCATCTGTTTAGCCTTTTCCCAAAGGTTTCCCTTTCCAGTCCTACCGGATACAGCTAAATACCAGTATTTTACATGGAGTGACTGCCTACCTGACCTCCACAACCCAGTCAGTACTGGGTAAAATAAAGAATACAATACACAAATAATAATATTGATTCGATGTTATACGTAGAGAACAATGTTATTCACTTACTTTTAATGTTACATAATCCTTTTTAGTATATTAAAACAAAAGCCTGTTGATTTATTATTGTTACGCACAAAAAAACGTCCGTAATGTCAACATTTTTGAAACCACACAATGGGCATTGTGTCTTTACATTGCCAAAATATAGTAAAAGTCATTTTAATTGTTCTGTGATCTATAGAATAAACATAAATACAATAGCACCTATTAGAAAATATTTACTTGGTTTTAAGAATTTAATGTGATGTAAATTGTATTCAATCAATCATCATCTGCCTAGCCATTTCCAAAACTATCTTGGGGTCGGCTTCCAGTCTAACCGGTTGCAGCTGAGTACCAGTAATTCCATGCTCTGTATGGTGTCGGACGTAAAGAATAGCACCATCCCATATCTTCTCGTGGGTGTCGTAAGAGGCGACTGAGGGACTTGCCAGAGAATGGCCAGCAGCGTTCTCTGTGCTTTTGTAACAACCGTACTGCGATCGCCAACCCGCCTGCCAAGCGTGGCGATTATGGCAAAACCCCCCTTATGTCAATGTGTAGTTGGGGGAGGCCTATGTCCAGCAGTGGACGTCTTTCGGCTGAAATGATGATGATGATGACCAGTAATTCACACGAAGCGACTGCCTATCTGACCTCCACAACCCAGTAACTGGGTAATACGATAGCTCTTGGTAAGACTGGATGTCAGACTTTTGGCTTCTGACTATTCGTAACGACTGTCAAAGATCTACAAATGACAGCCGGTACCAACAACTTAACGTGCTTTCCGGTCACCCATCCACGGACCAACTTTGGCAAGCACGGCTTAACCTTAAAGATCGCCGTGCGGCTGTTATTATTTTGCCACGAGCTGCTATTGTATCCAACCAGTATTTTATGTTTAATAACTTTAATGACTAACTTTTACTTGTCTTTTGCCCAGGATTGGGACAGAGCAGGCTCGAAAAAAAAACTTTTTCACTTCAGTAGCTCAAACATGTGGGTTTTGCTGCCTGAAATCAGTGAGCAAAATGCGATTTTGCTCACTGAGTGAGACAAAGTAACTTTTTAATTATTTTTTTAGAAAGCCGCGAATATCTTATTCAGCCTTGGATTAATCATACAATTCGAAACATTTACACTCTATCTCTTTCCCGCCATTAGAAAGAGAGAGAGAGAGAGAGAGAGAGAGAGAGAGAGAGACAAAGACCAGCCCTTTCGAAGTTCCTATTTTGAATTCGACCTCAAAGACAAACACGTTCGGAATTTCGTTCTAACTAAAGAAATTTTGCAAAATGATAATTATGTCTTTTAATGTAATTTATTGAATTTTTAACTTATTGTTGTATTTAAACGAAAATAAGTTTTTACTGCATATAAAACTAATACTTAGCCTGTAAATATTTATTTCTAGTTCAAATAATGTTACGTAATATATTTTGAATAATAAAATATCATGGGTGCTATTTCGGAACACGCCATAATTTAAATAAAAGAGCAGGAATAAAATTTCGTGGCTGGCGTAAAGAGTTGAATAAGTTAGAAAAATATTAAAATAATCGTAAAATATGAGTGAAACTAGCGACGAGAACAGTACCTCTACCTACAATGTTAATTATTTTGATTCACGATAAATAGTTATTTCAATCTATTCCTGTTTATTATTTTATCTCCTAAAGTGTTCTCGCTGCTGAAGTGAAAAGTTGTATGTGCTACACGAGACCAAAGTTATTTGCATCTCGTGTCTTTGAATCCCTCGCTGCACTCAGGATTCTAAGCTAGAATCTTTGCTCTCTTGTTGCACAAATAACTATTAATAACTTTCAGTGTCACAAGGCCGAAACCGCTAGGTACATTATTTTCAACTTCACAGCAACGTGATATCCGGGTAAAAACTAAGCAAAATAATAAGCTAGACCCTAGCGGTAAAGCTTAACTTCATCATCAGCCTATAATGTTCCCACTGCTGGGACACAGGCCTCCTCTCTATAAGACGGAATGGTCTGTTATCAACACACGGACCTAGTGCGGGTTGGTAGATGTCACATGTCTGCGGAATTTTGTTCTAGGACACGTCGTCGGTTTCCAATACCTACACAAAGTAATGCGCCTGCCTGAGTTCGAACCCACGACTTACTGCTCGTGAGTCGGGGCTGCCACCACTGGGCCACCGCTGCTCTCAATAACTATACACATTTCCTAAAATTGGGCTATACTGTAGACTACACTAATACTTGTTTTCACCAAGCGGCACTTAAACGAATGCCTTTAAACAGGTCGTTATTTAATTCTCAACACTCGGCTCGGCGGCGAAAGCTAAAATTCCAACAATGCCATTATATTTAGAGTTTAATTTCTAAGTAAATGGCTACGTATGTAAATAATATTGACAACTTTGCCCTTGCATCCGGTGATAGCGACAACATTGCGTCGAACATATTATAAAACCAGGTAAAAAACCAGTCTGTCTTGATTTTGAAATGAATATTTAGTAATATTTTCTTGCATAAGAAATAATACCTGCTATTAATAAATATGCGTCATTGTTAGGTATTACAAACGACTGCTTTTAGAAGGCTTATTGGCTTAAGTCGATAGGCTAGCTTCCTTTTACATGGGACTCACTTGCGAAATGTGGGTGTACCTATACACCTCTGCTTAAACTCTTTAGGGATTACAGGCGTAATGTTTTTGTATGCTTATTCTTATATTTCTTACTACAATTAGTCAAGTGTCGTGCTTTGGGCAAGCTTATAAAATCATGTAACTTAAGCCCAGTCTAAAAAGAATCGTTGCTCTTAATCTTGGCACCATTTTGAAAAAATAAAAGAAAATAAAAATATGTGTATTTTTTAAAGATGGGTAGGTTATTATTCAAATATTCAACTCAAAAAATCAACCTGTAACATCCCTCTGGGGACAGGGACAGGGTTTCTCTGTATGAGAGTGAACCACACAACTCACCACGGGGGCCCATGGCGGGTTTCGTAGTTTACCTACCAAGGTTTCCTCACGATGTTTTGAGAGCTATGTTAATCAAATAAATTAAAAAAGTAAAGTGTCCCAGCACTTTACTTTTTTTTACCTAAAACATGTCAGCAAGGTGTGGTCGAAAATGTGTTTATAAAAACCTATTTGCAAATTAAACATAGTTCAGAGAGCCTTTTATTAATTCAGTTAAATCTGTGTTTACTATCCAAAATTATTACAATTAGTTCGGAAAATGGTACAAATTGTATTTTGGGTTCCTTATCGGCAAAGCTACTCTCTGTTGAAATTTAAAAATGTTTGCTAGCCCTCCAACCTACCCACTATAGTTAAAAGAGAAATCTAATATATAATATTCTCGTATCGCGGTGTTTGTTAACAAACTTCTCCGAAACGCTGAACCGATTTGTATGAAATTTTGTCTGCATATCGGGTAGGTCTGAGAATCGGCCAACATCTATTTTTCATTCCACGCGAACGAAGTCACGGGTAGCAGCTAGTTATAGAATAGAAATAGGTATTACAGGTGGAACTGCTTCCATGAAATTCACCATGTATTGGAAAACATGGTGAATTTAATGGAAGCAGTTTGATTTTAAGTCATCTGCCTAGCCTTTTCCCAAATATGTTAGATCGGCTTACAGTCTAACCGGATATAGCTGAATGCCAGTATTTTACACGGAGCCTACTACCTATCTGACCTCCACAACCTAGTTAGCACTAGGTAATACGATACCCCTTGGTAAGACTGGTTGTCAGACTTTCGGGCCACTGACTCCCTGTAACAACTGTCAAAGATCTACAAATTACAGCCGCGCGTGCTTTCCGAGGCACGGAGGAAACTCGTTATGTATAGGGTGGTCACCCATCCACGGACCAACCTAGGCATGCCCGGCTTAACCTGAATATAGATCCGTATGATTTAGCCACGAGCTCCTTAGGCTTTCAACAATTAATAATAATTGTAATTAACAACAATTAATTTCGCCAGCTTGTCCTCCAAGTCTCTTAGTCATCATGTTATCGACCGGTGAGCCGATTGAGCGTGTTTTTAGGAAACTTGCTTCTCTATATTAAGTAATACTTCATTAACTTCAATAGTTAATTAGTTGATTGACCAAATATTTCTCAAAGCTGTAACATGAGATGTGGCTAAGGAAACACAAGTCTATCATTCTCAAACTTATATGTTTTGGGTAAGAAGGTGGTAAGAAGGTGTCTGATGAGATGACGAATAATAGTAAAGTAAGACATGCTGCGTCTTCCCCAGGACAAACAACAATATCATATTTTAATAATGGCACACACCATTTTCCATGAGAAAGAAAGAGTTATAAATGTCTTGGGCTAAAAAAACGTAAATATTATATTAATAAAGCCCACCATTTGTCTTCAAAATTAACTGAAAATATAGTTTCAGTTCTCAAAAATAGACTAACGTTTTTAAGTGCAATTTTAGCAGTGGAATTTAATTCTCCATAATGATGATGATGATCTTAAAATTTCCGGTATTTAAAAGTTTTCTTAAAATCTTCTAAAATTCCCAAAAAAAGACAGCCTCCCTGGCGGGGGATCGAACCCCGGTCTCCCGCGTGACAGGCGGGGATACTAACCACTATACTACCAAGGATTGTGAAGGAGAATCTGAAATAGGGCTTTACTTGATTCAAATAAAGCTCAAAATGACGAATTTCTCTGCATTAGAGGCATTTTAGAAACAATTTTAAGTTACATAAGCGCTGTGGGAGCATTACACGTGTTATAGATAAAATTGTTTATTTACCTTGCTGTATTCTAGCTGAAAGTCCAAATTTTCAGTGATTTTCTGACTACAGCGCCACTAGCGGGACCTAAGCACATCGCAAAGCGCAAAGTCAGCCGCAACCCTTAAAAGTTTCACAATTGCACGCTAGATCGTGCACTAGCACATGATTTACTCAAAACTGTACGTTGTTGCTTGGAGTCAGGTTTAAAAATTGAATGGCAAGCCTGTTTTACTGGTTTGAAAGCCATACATAGATGTCAGGGTGTCTAATTTTAAAGCCTAGATTATTGCATATGCTATTTTAATGTTTGCTTACAACAGACAAATATAATGGTGCTTGTTTAATGCTATTTTTACCATTAACTGAAAGCTTTGCGGTCATATTCTATTACTAATTTGGTTGTTATTCTAATCCATTTTTGAATAGCTGTAGATTTCTACATTTCCTTCAATGAGTGAAAAAGAAAAGACAAAAAATTACATAAGAATGACCAGTTTTAATCAAATACATTAAAAAAGTAGTTTTCATCATTAATTTTGTACTTTGCAATTTTTTCACTGAAATAGGAGTTCTTATTCGGACGAGAAAAACAATATTTAAACTGACTTACTTATTGGTCTAGTGGTGGTCGGGAAAGTTTTATAGGATTTTTCCATCAGGAATTTCTGAGTAGCAGCTACTGATTCTGGATTGGCCGGTTGATGGCAATGGCAATGGCTCGCCTTCACGTAGGACTTAAAACATAACTCGCGAAATGTGGGTGTACTATTAGGTACACCTTTGCCTAACTCTTCGGAGTTTGCAGGCGTGATGATACTAGTCCCGTCAGTGCAGGAGTATAATGAAGATTGAGAAGTTGCAGACGTTTATGTTGAATGGTTTGGGCAATTGTTTTGTAGGTCATACGTTTCATGCAATGAGTTCAGTCACTTAAGGGGGAAGCGGCAGAGCTGCCGGCGAAATTCAAATTTTGTTACGTTTTTTGCATTTAGCAGAGGTGACTACCCTGGTGCTTCACCGTTATACAATGAAATGGAATACGCGAAATTAAAGATTGGTTTGTAATTATGTAGTGTGACTTAAAAGCTTTTCAACTTTAATGTCAACAAGATAATGATTAAAATAGCTTAACAAAACGATATTTATTACCGGTAGCTCCGACAATGTTGGGTGGGTTTACCTTAACGTTACGTGTTAAAAATTAAATTTGCGTGTCTGTATTGTTATTGTATTTGTTCGTCGAGTCCTCTAGCACGTGTCTGATAAGCTCAAATAAATTGAATAAACCTTAATGTTACAGACAGAGAGTCCAAATACGTTTGTTTTTAGGGTGGGTCAGATAATGTTGACAACAGACTGTACTCAGGCATGTATATGACATAACTTATCAGGTCGTTCAAACTCCTGGGACATATGCCTCAACTCTGTAGGAGGGAGACAACAAATCACATCAAAACAATGAAATAATAGATTCTGTCCTAAAATAGATACATAGGTATAACTAGAGTCAAAAGACGTTTAACGAGGCCGAAGTCACTTGTTTTCCTAGTCAATGCGAGCATTGTTTGTACTGGACCTTATGGAGATATTGAAGGTCAAAGATAGAACTTTTTCCCACATCTATTTAAGAATCATCATCATCATCATCATCATCATCATCATTATCAGCCTATAATGTACCTACTGCTGGGACACAGGCCTCCTCTCTATGAAAGGGAGTGCGCTTTAATCTACCACGGGTCCAGTGCGGTTTGGTAGATGTCACATATCTTCGAATTTTTAGTTCTAAGACATGCCGGTTTCCTCACGATGTTTATCTTCACCGTTTTGAGAGCATCGATGATGAAATAAATTACACAAAGTAATGCGCCGGCCTGGGTTCGAACTTACTACTTACTGCTTGTAAGTCGGGGCTGCCACCAGTGGGCCACCGCTGCAGAAAATGTTAAGTTAGTTTAGTCAGTTAAGAAAAAGTTTTTAAGAATACAAATTGTTAATTTAATAGTTATATTTAAATAACCCTTCACTGTTTCATACACACAATATGTTGAGTGCCTGTATTCCCGTTGCCCCCGTAGGCATTTCCCCGTTAAAGCGGACAAAGGGAATTTAATAAAATGATTAAAATTACTTCCCGTTGTCCCCGTACGCTGTCCCCGTTATTTTCTTGTAATATATGCTTTTCAAATTATGCCCGTTGTCCCCATTGACTTAAAATTTGAAGTGCGTGTGCCATAATAGAGAGAATATTGTACACAAATGAAATGGAACTAATAACTACATATTAAATTTAAAAAAACACGTATTATCTAAATTGTGTCACATTGCGCGCTATCGTAAACAGATTTTTCACACCAAAAATAGAAGTAATTTCTCAGAAAGATTTTATGGTCAATGTTACTAGTTATGATGTACAGAATCATTAGATAACGGGAATTCTTAGAGGTCTTGAATCTTATTACACCCTGTATGTTAGAAAAGAAATGACGTGTAATGTTGCAACTCGCTGCCTCTTATGGAACAGTGTTAATTTTGTAATCCGCCCAATAGTTGCGTGGTATCAATGAACTGCCATGATGAGCAATTGAGCGCCTTGTCTGCAGGTGGGCAGCAAGGTCGACTCCCACCTACAACACACCTCTTACTTTTCATACATTCCTTTTGTGACACATTATTAGGTTATTAACAGGTTTAGCATGTGCTAAGATCGGTACTGACGGGGAAAGTCTTGCTATGAATTGACTTATTGGCGGTTTCGGAATTTAGAAGCTAATTGAAGTTTTGGACTTCGTTTTACATTTATGCTAATGCAGTAGCCTTTAGGTCATTTGTAGATCTTTGACAGTCGCTGCGAGTAGTAAGAAGCCAAAAGTCTGAGATCCTGTCTTACCAATGGGGTATCGTACCCAGTTACTTGGTTTTGGAGGTCAGATAGACAGTAAAATACTGGTACTCAACTGCATCCGGTTAGACTGAAAGCCGACCCCAAGATAGTTTAGGAAAAGGCTAAGCAGATGATGATGATGCAGTAGCCTTTAGGTGAGAATGGAAGAATGAACGTGTTGCGCCGACCCCAAATAACATGGGACAAGGGCAGGAAGATGATGAACATGACATTAGCCTTTAGGTACCGCCAGAACGCAGATCCACGACTACAGGCTTTTTTTGTTATGGTTTTAGTTATGTAGTTCTATATTCAATCACTCAAATCAGAAGGTGGGCATAAATCACTAAACTTTTTATCGTAGCTTTTTTAAAGTTACGATAAAAAGTTTACTTCGCGAGACATATGGGTTTTTACCATTGCGAGGGCTAAGCATTGTCAATTGCCATACAACGTGGCAATGCCGCCACATTACCAGTCCATAGCGACGTGGAGAAATGTCCGACGTATACAAAATACGTATACTTGGCTACCTAGTTAGTTAATTAAGTTTAGTGTAAATTTAATCCTTATTGTAACATTCGATAACAATAAGAATAGATTCCCCGTTAAGTCGTTGGTCCCGGCTGTCATTTATAGATCTTTGACAGTCGTTCCAGGTAACCAGTGACCCGAAAGTCTGGCAACCAGTCTTACCAAGGGGTATCGATAACCCAATACTAACTGGGTTGTGGAGGTCCATCAGATAGGCAAACGCTTCATGTAAAATACTGGTACTCAATTGCATCCGGTCAGACTGGAAGCCGACTCCAACATAGTTGGGAAAAGTCTAGGTAGACAATGGTGATACCAATAAGAATAAAACTTGTATAAAGTCTTAAACTTCTATACAAATATTAACAGGGGTGGTCTAGTTCTAACAGGTGCAATATAACGAGTTGTAGTTATTGTAGGTGCTGGAGTCGAACTTTGAAAGCAGGTTTACTTTCCGATCCACAGCCCGAATTCACCCACTGCTGGGTACAGGCCTCCTTTTTTTGTGCCATTCTCTATGGTTCTGCGCCAGTCATATCCAGGTTTTCCCTCCGAAGTCAACTCCCATCTCGCCGCCGGACGAGGCACATTTATTTTGCCTGTTCTTTGGTGCACTTAGTGAAATTTACGTCGTCAAAAAGTCAAGACTCTAGTCCTCGTGCTGTCAAAACGATGAAAAAATTTCTACAAATCCATCTGGCGACACACTAATTACTAAGGCGTTGCCGTGGCTAACCACGTCAGCGAAGAATGGTCACCGGCAGAATTATGCTTATTGATGCTGCTGGCTTTATGTTAAAACCTTCTCTTTTTTGTTTACAGGAAATATACCCGAATCCGTCTTTCATACACGACAGAAACGAGGTATTTGATGTAATACCCGGCAAATTAGGTAAGTAAAATAAAGCTACGCGGAAAATAATGGTGAAGGGATTGAGTACTAGGATAGCCTAACAAAGAGAAATATATGATATGTGTGCTGACTGCGATTTCATCTTAATGGAGTATGTTTTATTATTAAGTATCAGTAATTTTTAGAGATGTACAAAAAACGTACCTACTCAATTTAGAAAATGTCATAAGAAATCCGCCCCTAAGACGACCCACTGACCAAAATATTTTCTATCGCTGTCAAAGTGCTCAACTATTGCCCGGCTACGTGTAAATAAATAAATTGCGATACAAACTTGCAAATGCGAATACTTAAACTAATGTAACTTCTCCTGAACTGGTTTAAATAATTACGATAATATGTCAGGATTTCTTCCGTTAGACTCGGTCATCATGTGGGCAAAACATGGGTTTCGTGCAATGAAAACACACACTACACGCAGTACTCTGCTTTTATCGAACTAACAAAGAACTAACAAATTACCTTAAATTACAATCCATCACAATAACACTAGGAACCACCACCCACCACCACCACCAACCCCACCCCACCCACCATGAATCGGGTTACAGTTCCGGAATGTCTTTAGTCCGCCGCGATCAGACACTCCACTGTCGTCCTTGCTGCGAGCTCGAAACATCAAGTCTCTGTAGAAGCGCGCTTAGGTGTGGGTAGACTGCCAAGCAGGTCGTATATGGTGCCACCTTTGGCGCGCTTGCCGATTCATTTTCTGTCCATACTAATGACCGGATCCGACATACTTATAATTACCTAGTTACCCACATGAGACAATTTCACGCAACTTGTGCTCTTTTTTGGGTCCAATACCAAAAAAATGCTAAATGTGACTTCATAGTAGAGATGAGATATACCTGCCATTCTCCATACCCGGCCTTTAAGGTATGGGTATCACTAAATACCGGGTACAAATACCAGGTATCAAAATACTTCTAAGTATTTGGGTGTGGTAGGATTTCGATAAGTAAACGTATGCGATAAGTATGGTATGCCTCCAATATAATGTAGGTACGATGTTTCAAGTACCTATACGTAATTATGCATTATGAGATATGAAATCTTTCCTTCCTACTTTACCAGGCTTAGGACTGTCGGCTAAGAGTATGACGATGGTTATTAATTAATTCTAGTTATTTCTATATATAACTAAATTAAATCAACCGAATGTTCATAAAGCACGAATGACGTTTCGGGTCCCTTCAGCGTACCGAACTACCGATAAAACTGGGCGCTACCTTGTGGTAGCGGTTCGTATCGTACTATGCGTCTGACGTCATACCTTCAAGGTATTTACCCAGTATTTCGGTCCGTACCCGGTCTATGTACTGGGAAGCACATACTTGGTATATATACCTCTACCAGTATATACGTCTCATCTCTACTTCATAGCTCTTTGTCGGTTTCTTAGAATATTAAGTGACTATGGTCCTAAGAAGAAGTTAGAAGTTACCTAAACTAGTACCTACTAAAATACATACATAGTTCACTCATAGAAGCTTTTATTTAACTTGCCTTTAGTTAGCTAGTATGTATTGGTCAAATCATGCAACTGAATTTTAAACCTGCCAAGAAGAGCGGGGTAAGGGCTAAGGCCCTTGTCCACAAGGCTTCTAGGCAGTGGCGTAGCTACCTTGGGTGTCACCCGGTGCGAAAGTTGGTATTGTCACTCCATCGAAAGTTAAAAGTAATAAATTGGGTATGATAAACGTCGTGGATCATATCATCATCCTCAGCCTTTTGTCTTCCACTGCTGGGACACAGGCCTCCTCTCAATGAGGGAGTGGGCTTTAATCCACCACGCGGGTCCACTGCGGGTCACTATGTCTTCGAGTTCTAGGTCATGCCGGTTTCCTCATGATGTTTTTCTTCACCGTTTTGAGAGCAGCGGTGATGAAATAAATTACAAAAAGTAATGCGCCTGCCTGGGTTCGAACCTACGACTTACTGCTCGTAAGTCGCGGCTGACACCACTTGGCCACCGTTGCTCTGATCATTTGATATTTATATTTAAAATATTGAAGAAAACACAATAAAAACTAAGACGTATTCTTTTTTATCTTACAATTCATATCTCTTCTTTCTAACTTTGACAGCTGCAAACTCGGAAATACCTTTTTCAAAATTTATATTATATATTGCCTCGTGTCCTATGACTATGACTAATAATAATACAGGGTGTAAGGTACAGCCCTCCGCAAACTGACAGGGTGCATTCAGCTTCTAATTTTGAATCATATTCGTGGTTGCGTTTTATAATACTGGGTAAAGATGTAGCTTTCTAATAGTAAAAGTTTTTTATAATCGGTCGAGTTGTTTTTCAGTTAAATCGTAACAAATAAAAAATCTCTCTAAGGTGTCTCTGTATGGTGTCGGACGTTAAGAATAGCACCATCCCATATCTTCCCGTGGGTGTCGTAAGAGGCGACTAAGGGACTTGCCAGAGAATGGGCAGCAGCATTCTCTGTGCTTTTGTAACAACCGTACTGCGATCGCCAACCCGCCTGCCAAGCGTGGCGATTATGGCAAAACCCCCCAAAATGTCAATTCGGTGACACTTGGGGGAGGCCTATGTCCAGTAGTGGACGTCTTTTGGGCTGAAATGATGATGATGATGATGAAATAAAAAATCAAATCTTTGCTTTTTATAATATTTGTTTAGAGTTATGTCCCAGTCCGTCCATAGTCAATCAACTGATCACAGACCATTCGTCCGCGGCTTCGCTCGTGGCCTAAGATCCCGGTATACAACGACCTTCACCGAGCTGGTTAATGGATGAAACTTATTTTATATTAAATTTATACCTGCCTACCCGAGAGCTGTGACGGGAAAAGAAAAGACAACCTAACGTTTAGCTTTTATATTTTATAGACATTAGAAGAAACGGAACTGCCTTGTTTTAACAAAGTACTTAAAATATGTATTAATAACTAAGTTAAATTATATGAAAACGACCTTTAATTCACGATTTAAGTATTTAATAATTTTGTCTCCCTAACTTTTCCCTAAATTGATCACTGTGCGCCGGTGGCGCGGCATCGCGTCGGCGCGGCGGCGGCGCATGCTTTGAATGGCTCTCCGATCTAGGCTGCAAGTTACATATCAAACGATATCTGCTTAACGGTATTAGTTTATTAGGTCAGTAGGAACATACGTACACTGTAATGCAATGCAATGCAATAATTATCGTAAAATGTGAGATTTATGTTTATTTTTCACTGCTGCTTGCCATAACCACATTTGTTTTGCGACTTTTTGTGTGACTAAAAGGTGAATATTTTCTTATTATAACTACTTTTCACCATGATACCTACCTAAGTTGTGTTGACGACAGATTTTGGTTGCAGGTGACAAATGGATGGTTTCCTGCCTTGGTGTCCTATACCTCACAAAAGGCCTCTTCTACCGAGTAGTGCCTGCAGACCAAAGGGTTGACGAAGCGTATGCTGGTGTGTTCAGGTACCAGTCGAAGTTATATTTTTTGGAAAATTATTTAAAGTTCTATACCTCTTGTGTTGTAGAATAAGCTTCACCTTCAACTTTTTAAATGACGGTGATATTGAACATATCGACTCATCATCTTCCTGCTTAGGGTTGATGTAACACGTCTTATTCATCCGTTTTCGTTCACTCCCTTTTCTATCATATCCTTACACATTATTCGTATCTATCGTATCTTAGGTCTAAGGTGGCCCCCTGACCAATGTATGTGCAGTAACGAAACTTTCTGCGTTAAAATTTGAACTTTACTGGGGTGAGCACAGGACAGATTTTATTTTTAAGCTTAGTTCAATAAGTTCAAACATACTAGTCTCATGAAAATCCAACCACTATAAACTTCGTTCCATCTTTCTAACACTTTTTATCTAATGGCACTCGACTAAAAACAGTTACTAACGTTCATCGGAATAGGACCTTAATATCATTATATTGTTTTCGCAGATTTCGGCTATGGTGGTGTGGACAATGGCTAGAGGTGCTCGTGGACGACCGCTTGCCAACTGTGAATGGCAAGCTGGCATTCCTCCAGAGCAACCACACAGAACAGATGTGGCCAGCACTACTGGAAAAGGCTTATGCAAAGTGAGTGTTGATATCTTTTTACCTACTACAGTAAAGCCCATCCCCCGGGCTACGGTGGCCAGATATTGTTGTACGCGCTCCGGTGCCTGATGTGTTTAAGGAGAGAGGTTGTATCTTCCCGATTCCTTTCGACCGCCTTTTTTGCGACCATCACCTCCTTGCAAAAGGAGTCGACGGCATCCCACCGCGGATTGAACCTCTACTGGAAGCAAGAGGTTACAAGTACCCGCAGCACCGACCGTACTGGGTACTCCTCCAGTGTGCTCTGCCGTGTGTGGCGTCAGCTACCGACCTATGGGCACAGGTAATTTCCGAAGCACCCATGCCTGGAGAGTACCTGTGTTAGCCGGAAAATGAGGACGCTATGCAGTGGCGCCAGCCACTCCTTCACGGTTCTTACCGCCGCATTTTTTACTTTAACACTAAAAGAGCTTCGTTCACATAGAAATTCCATTTTAAAACAACAGCTGAGTTAGCTACTGGGACTCTCGTGTGGGACTGTTTCTGGGCACAGTCCCACACGAGAGTCCCAGTAGCTCGGGTTTGTCTAATAATAAAATGTCGTTACCGATTACTTATTTATTAAGGATTACCAACGAGTTCCATTACAATAGATCTTGTAGGCGACGCTCTAAACAACTAGGGTTTCAGATCAAGGAAGGTAGAGAAGAACAAGATATTCGTGTCGTGTTACGGACCTCTTCCTGCAAAAATGCAGGAGCCTTCGTTTAAAAGTAACAATACAATAAAAGTTTATCTTTAAGTGAGTGTGTCTTTCTTATATGTGATCACGGTGAATCCAATTGAAACTGAATTTATTCAACAGATTAATTAACAAAATTCAATGAAAAAAAGTACTAGTGTTTTTTTCAATAATTGTTATGTATGGCACATGGTACGGTTCAAAAGTCTGCGGCAAACACATAAAATTAATAAGAGATACAAAACTATCATGTCACTAACCAACTGAAGTTTTCTCTAGTTAGCCACAGTAACTAAATATATATTTTTTTGTTCAATATAGACTCCATTTATTTGAATCGATCTTTATTTGGATATTAATCTTTAATTTTGTAGTTGAAACCGGAAACTTTTGGACCTTACTGATGGACCTACCGAGATTTCCTGCAAATTATGAACGGTAAATAAATAAATTATCGTACATTCTAAAACTAGACAATAACTGGTTTTACCTGTAAGAGAAATGAAATGATGGAATACCAATTTGCTAAAAACCATGTATAATTTGCCATACTTAATTGTAAACGCTTCTGTAAAAAACTCCCTCTCACAGTAGCATATCGAAGTTACATCACTGAACTCAGATGACCTCCAATAAATAACATTGTAGAACATAATTCAACCATAATACTGTAATGTTACAAGTCTAAATTGAACCAAGATAAAAATAAAAGTATTTAGGAACAAAATCGCGGCAAGTTCAAGTACTTAAATCCTTTTGCAAACTTCACTTTAATTATTCTTAATGTTTGACATCTTACATTTAACTATTTTCAGACTGCACGGGTCCTACGAAGCTCTAAAGTATGGGAGCTTACTTGATGGGCTTGCAGACCTCACAGGGGGCATTACCGAGTCACTGCAGATGGCAGAACTGGTTGATGCCGAAACGCTGAGGAACTTGCTTAAGAATACAAGCCTTGTTACCGCCCATCATGTGGCTGCTGTAAGTTATATACATGAAGTTAGTCTACCTAAGAGAGTAGCGAATCTCTTCCAATGTAACCCCAACAAAGGTAATCAACCACTTCCTTAGCAGGCGTATGGTGTGCAAATGCGAATGCTAAATATTCAACTTGTTCATGGATATATTTTGAATTATTGGTTGTGAACCACATGACTTCTGTTATAATTCATTTTGATGTGATATATGAGGTAGAGCTAATGATTCCGCTCCAGAAAAAACATCTATAAACCAGATATGATTGTTCAAGGTCTGTTTAAGTATTTAAAAGTACAGTAAAACCATTTTCGACAAAATTGGTTTAGCTTTTTTTTTCACAATAAGAGGCACACAGGGTTTTATCATTTCTTAAGTGAAGGTATGAATAAGATATAAATGCTGAACTTTACAGCAAAACTCAATCATCAAATTGCTTTTTCAGGCACCTGAAGATAAAATTCCTGAACTTCAAACTGAAATGAATTATGTCGTCTTGAATGTGGAACAGGTAATGTAAACATTGAATACTAGCTGTACCCGGCATGCGTTGCAATGCTCTTTTTACTACCTACCCTACCAACCTACCTACCTACCCTACCAACCTACCGACCTACCTACCTACCTACCCTACCCTACCTACCGTACACTACCTACCTACCCTACCCTACCTATCTACCTTACGTACCTACCTACCCTACCTACCTACCTACCTACCCTAACTACCTACCCTACCCTACCTTTCTCACCTTTTAAACCTTCCCGGGACTACGACAAACATTTCAAAACCAAAATCAGCCAAATCGGCCTAGCCGTTCTTGACTTTTAGCGAGACCCACGTACCACAATTGATTTTTATATATATAGATTTAAACTTATCTATCACTTACGGGATATCTTCCGTGATTATAGACTGTTATGAGTTCCAGATATTTCGACGCTTTGCAAGCGCCATGATCGCGGAATCACTCATTGATCATGGCGCTTGCAGTGTGGCTCAGTTAAAAAACAGTCATTGAAAATTTATTGCTAGAATAGCAAAAATATCCCTAAGTTATGAACGTCCTATCAAAAGGCCGCGAAGAAAGTGGACACCGCGAATCACCTAAGGTGGTCTAAATTTGCTCGTAGCCGGCCAGGCGGCGTGTGCAACAGTCGCTCAGTCTCTGGTTTTCAATGGAACGTATCACACAGAAGCACATATAGCAGATGCTGTAGCTCACGTTCCACAGAGAGCGACTATATTTGCTGGTAGTTACGAACATTCTTTTGAAGCGTCATGTTCCCGATATAACCCATCAAAGTTACAATGGTTGCTATCGTCACAACTTTGATAGACAAAATATTTCGGATATATGACGCTTTAGAAAATGTGTCCTATTCAATACTTGTTAGCAATTTAAAAAAAAATACAAACATCCGAATGGGGATGGTCACTATTTCTTTTTTCATTGTCTGTCGTGTCGATTATTGAAAAGAATTGGACACGTATTTTTTCTTTTTTCACGTGGTCATAAAATTAGATATATGTATATTGAGTTGAAATGGCGCATGACGTCACGTGTAGGTAATTTTTATACCTACTTGTGACGTAGTGAGCCCCCACTCTCCAACTTTAATGAGTTTTAACTAAGTAATTTTTTGATATTTTGATACTTAAAACAAAAAATACGTGTCTAATAATGGGCATAGGTCTTTACCTATGAAATTGCCGTATTGCAGTACAGACTTTAACAAACAAAAAAAAATTTTGATTGGCTATGAGTTCTAAATTCAAATTAATTTTGTTTTAAAAATATGACATTCTATTTACAAAATCAGTCTTTTGTTTATTGATTAGCGTTGTATTTTCATTACATTTCAACATTTTTCCTCATAATGGATACTTTGAAATTTCGTGTAATTATGGAATATGAGTTCCGTCGTGGCACCAACGCGGCACAAACGACCCGTAACATCAACGACGTTTACGGAGAGAACTGTACAAACGAACGCACAACCCGTTATTGGTTTGCTCGGTTCCGTTCTGGGAATTTTGACTTGAAAAATGAACCTCGTGGTCGTCCGGAAACTTTGGTCAACAATGATGAATTAAAGGTGATTGTTGAAGCTGATGAAACTCAATCTACAGCTGAGCTGGCAGCAGCTTTTGATGTTAGCATTAAAACAATATTGGTCCATTTGCGACAGATTGGCAAGATAAAAAAGCTTGATAGATGGGTGCCCCACGAACTTAACGATCGCCAGCGCAACGTACGCGTCGAGACTTGCCTTGCGCTGCTTAACAGGCACAGAAATGAAGGAATTTTAAACCGAATTGTTACGTGCGACGAAAAATGGATTCTTTTTGACAATCGAAAGCGCTCAGCAAGTTGGTTAGATCCTGGTTCGGTACCAAAGCAAAGTGCAAAACGAAAAATGACCCCTAGAAAGGTGATGGTCACAGTTTGGTGGTCTAGTGCTGGTGTGATTCATCATAGCTTTTTACAAAACGGCGAGAGCATTACTGCAGATGTGTACATTGAAGAACTGACCACAATGATGGCGAAACTCGCACGTCTGCAACCAGCTTTGGTCAATCGGTCGTCTCCACTGCTACTTCACGACAACGCGCGGCCCCATACTGCACAACAGACCGTCTCTAAGCTGCATGAGTTGGGTTTGGAAGCTCTCCCTCATCCGCCATACTCACCAGATCTTGCGCCTTCCGACTATTACTTTTTCCAAACTTTGGACAACTTTTTAGCGGGAAAAAAATTCAATTCCCGAGAGGCAGTACAAAACGCCTTTGAAGAGTTTGTTGTCTCCCGTCCAGCTGATTTTTTCAAGAAGGGCATCCATAAACTGCCACAGCGTTGGCAAAGATGCATTGATTGCAGGGGTGATTACTTTGAATAAAAAAATAAATAAGTTCGAAAAAAAAAAATACTTTAACTTTTTTCAAACAAAACGGCAATTTCATAGGTAAAGACCTAATATTTTTGTATTACCTGTCTGACGGACAAAATAGAATTTCGTTTTCTTTACCCAGTATTATCCCCTATTGAGAACCTTTTTTAGAAGTCGGTTAAAAATGGTGGAAGTTATAGGCAGGCTAAATAATTCAAAGCCCCTTCTTTGTTAAAGGTTTTCCTTATATTCATTTTATCCTTATCATCATCAGCCTATAATGTTCCCACTGCTGGGACACAGGCCTCCTCTCTAAGAGAGGGAGTGGGCTGTAATCCACCACGCGGGCCCAGTGCGGGTTGGTAGTGGTTTTCCTTATACCTCATCTAAAATTGTAGAACAACAGTATAATTTGTGGAAACTTAGATTATGAACATATTCACTTGCACTGCTAAATTAGTTATAATATGTTCTGCTTCTCAACATTACAGGTAGAAAGCACAAAAGGTCCCGTACACGTCGTGCGGTTGCGTCGGCCACTTGGCATCGGAGAAGTTCCTGTACCCTATATCGTTTTAAATCCAGAATCGTAAGTTGCCATATATAAGAATATATATATCTCAATTTTATTTTAATGGACACATATAAACTAATAAACTATAAACTAATATTATAAAGAGGAAAGATTTGATTGTTTGTTTGTATGTTTGTTTGTTTGCATTGAATAGGCTCCGAAAGTACTGGTGCGATTTGAAAAATTATTTCAGTGTTAGGTAGCCCATTTATCGAGGGAGGCTATATGTATATCATCACGCTACCACGAATGGGAGTGGAACAGCAATGAAAAATGTTGCGAAAACGGGGAAAATGTGACACAAACGAAGTTGCGCCGGTTAGCTAGTAATAAATACACATATAAATTATTACAAAAGACTTGTTTTAGACAATCCAATTTCTTGACTAACTTTAAGCCCGTAACCACCTGCAGTTTCTGAAGACAGCAGTACTGTAGCATACATAACTTGTGTGCGCTTTTGGAAACTGACAGTTTCTGTAGTGCTTCTGTTTATAGGGCGAAAACGGCGACGCACGTGTTTTGTAAGGAAGATGTCGACAATGCCGCCTATAACAGCGCAAAGTGTCTCTGTACTCTATGTAGAAATACCATGATATAATACTAAAAAAAAACCCTTATAATTCTCAACAGCTGGCACACAATCCCGCAACAAGAACGCGACCGCTTCATCTCAACGCCCAAAGGCATCTGGATGCTTTTCACCGAGTTCCAACGCGTTTTCACCCGCATTGAAGTAGTTCACTTGGACTCAGAGACCTGTAGAGCAGAACCCTTCTTAGCTGATAAGCTGAAATGGCAGATGAAGATGCACCAGTCTGGCTGGAAGAGAGGAGTGTCAGCTGGCGGATGCCGGAACTACGTGCGTAAGTACTTTATCAAATAGGAAACACAATGTATGAGTGACAGTCATCATCTCCCAAACCTATTTGGTTAACTTTTTCTCAGTATTATCCCGGCTTCTAAATTTGTGCCCGGTTGATGGCAAAAGGCCCGCCTCCTATTACATAAACTTAAATATCACTGGCGAAATATGGGTGTATTTAGTACACCTCTGCCCAACCATTCGAGAAAGCAAGCGTAATGTTCTGTTATGTTAAGTATATATTTTTATTTCTTCCTTGACAGATTTCTTCCACACGAATCCACAAATACAAATAGTATTGACCGAACCGGACACCGTAATCATATCTTTAAACCAACACTGCATCATGGAACCCAAAGTCATCGGCTTCAGCATTTATAAGATACCTTCGCCATTGAACGAGACTGCGAAAGCCGTGTTCTTTAGGAAAGTGAAGAGTACCATTAATTCACAATACACAAATAGTCGGCAAGTTACTCACAGGTATGTTTGAAAAAGTTCATGTTTACTGTCAGCTATTTTTATGGTATCCTATACATTAATCGGGTCGTCAAGACTCAGCACAGCCTTGCGGCTAAAACGAATATTTATGATCTCGAAAATCTCACTGGACCTAACTCAAATTGTGCTGAGCCTACCCGGAGATGATTCAGCGAGGATCATGCATGTTTGCCTAACAGCACGACCCGCATGAGAGTCGAATCGAAGTCGAGTCATGAAGTCGAAGTGTTGTGTAGTAATTTCTTCGGGAGGCTTTGTTGTGAAACAAATACTGCCGAATAGGGTATTCTGACCCGAACAAGAACAACTTGCCGAAATGCATATTCTAAAAGAGTCATCATGATCCTGCATTTACAGCATGTTTCAGAAAGGTGTCCACACCTTTTGGGTAGCCGCTGTATTTTATTACTAGAGAATAATTTTCCGATTGAAATAAAGACGTTATTTCAATCGGAAGTGAAGCAGAAGTTTTGAAAATCATGACCTTAACGGGGTCTTCAATCGCCCTTTCTACAACTGTAGCTAGTCAAACGATTGATTTGATGTTCAGAAAACTTGCTGCCCTTGATAATACAAGAAAACATCAAAATCTCAATTATGGCATCTAATTTGGGTCGGTAATTTCCTAATTCACTAGTCACTGTCTCTCTCGCTAAGTATATCATTTTGCACACCGTCCATCCATTGGTCTTGCCCTACTCTTATAACCATCCACATTCACACTCTAGACTATCCTCATGACATTTCTGTAGATACAACCCTCTGCTAAAATATCTTCCTGCATTTTTTCAGATCACCACTAGAAGCGAGCGCCTTCATCATAATGCCTACAACATTCGAGCCACGAGACGAAGCCAACTTCACACTAAGAATATTCTCGAACAAACCGATCAAAATGAAAGTATTAGACAATCCACCGAAGATGACAAAGACTGCATTAGTAAAGGCGCCTCCGGTGGTAGAAGTGAATAGCTTTGCGCAGTACGAAGCAGTGTTTCTACAACTAGCCGACGAACATAAGACCATAGACCCATTTGAACTGCAAGAGTTACTCGACGCGTGCCTTCCGAATGATTACATCAAGAGCTGTGCCTCAATAGATACGTGCAGACAGATCGTTTTGTCTTTAGATGTATCCTTTTCAATTATTGATAAACATAACTAAGATATATGACATCCATACACCCAAGTGATTTATAACGACCCGATGCCTCAAGCTTAAGCAGGCAGGGCGAACATTAAAGGCTGATTGTGGCTTCCTGTCTGGTGATATCCACTGCCTTCATTATACCAAATGGAGTGTGTAGTCTTTCGTAGGTAATTAGATTGGTGAAAGCAGTATGAGTCCATTAATTGACTGGCGGATACTGATATTATAATCAAACGGAAAATTGGGAACCAAAATATATTATTCTTGTTAGTAGTCCTATACAATGAGGAGCTCGTGGCTAAATTATAACACCGGCGCGGGTCGATCTTTAAGGTTAAGCCATACTTGCCGAGGTTCGTCCATGGATGGGTGACCATAATTACATACCGAGTTTCCTCCGTGCCTCGGAAAGCAAGTTAAGCCGTTGGTCCCGGCTGTCATTTGTAGATCTTTATTGACAGTCGTTACGAGTAGTCAGAATTAAGCCAAAAGTGTCATCCAGTCTTACCAAGGGGTATAGTATTACCCAGTTACTGGGTTGGGACGTCAGACGTAGGCAATCGTTTCAAGTTAAATACTGGTACTCAGCTGCATCTGGTTAGACTGGAAGCCGACCCCAAAATAGTTTGGGAAAAAGGCTAGGCATATGATGGTGCAGTAGTCCTATACAAATCGATTAATATGTATGTAGTCTTCAGCTGTTACAAACTCGTCAACTTATAGAGTATATATTTTGTAATAATGAGTTACCCGTGAATTCAAATCACTGTCTCAAAATTCTCAACTTTCCTTAACTTTAACCACAGAAAAAAGGTACAGGTCGCATATCATTATCAGACTTCAAAGACCTCATGTGCAGCTTAAAACACTGGCAGCTTGTATTCAGGACTCATGCCAGAGAAAAGATGGGCGTCCTCAGAGCCGAGAGGTTCCGCGACGCCCTACGTGACGTCGGCTTTATAGTTCCAGAGAAAGTAATGAACCTCCTTGTTCTAAGGTATATGAGGAAAGATGGCATGCTCAGGTTCGGCGACTTCGTTTCTGCTGTCATGCATCTGCATCGGGCTTTTGGTAAGCTTTTTGCATAATAGAAAATATGAACTGCAATTAAGAGCGTTTACGCCTTACGACATTTTATACAAACTTTCCAAGTCCTTATATTCCGAAATGACTGAGCCGATTTTAATGAAACTTCATCAACTTCACAACATTATATCACGCCTGTAATCTCCGAAGGGAGGTAAACACCCACATTTCGCCAGCTATTTTATGTTATGTAATAGGGGGCGAGCCTATTGCCATCAACCGGGCCAGATCCAGACTCCGTGGCTACTACTGAGAAATTCCCGATTACTACCCCCTTCCATCACCGAATTGAAAGGTGGAAGACCGTGCTGGACCACCACCATCACGGTTTTCCACCTTTATTTCAAATTACTCAACAACAAAGAAGAGTTTATTTTATTCAGTATGGAATTTAAATCAGTTTTTCTAAACTTAAATGACGGATGCTTTCTAATTTCAGAAATCTTCCACAAAAGCAACAGCCTTCGAACGGAAGCTGTTCAAATGAATCTAACAGAGGTAAGCCCTTTTAGAAATGCTATATCAGGCTTTGGTTAGATTACAAGGCAAATAAATTAAAGATACGCGAGAAAAATTTGTAAATGATAGCTTGGCGAATGACAGACGAGAATAAAAGAAAAGAACGTGATTTGCCGACCCCAAGGAACATGGGAAAAGACGAGGAAGATGATGACGGTTAGATTTCAAGGCGACATCCCTGCAATTAATGAATACCAGTGCAAAAATACCTCATCTTACAGAACGAGGTATTTTTACACTGACATTTTTGTTTTTCCTTGAGTAGACACATTTTAATAACAGTTGTCGGCGAAATTAAACGACGCTTTTAGATTTCACTTGTATATCTCTGATTGGCTTTTTATTAGTTTATATCAGTAGAATATAACTCACTCAGGTACTACCCAGATGAGTGGTAACCAATCTGGGTAGTTATCCAGATATACTTACGAGCAGTCCTGCACTTCCCATTTTTTAAATTTCTTTCACAGGCATGTTACTAATCTAATAATATTTTGTTTGCAGTGGCTGAAGAATGTATTCATGTGCTAATAATTCAAGACTAGCAGTGTTGTGGATAATTTCTACTAAGTAGGACCTACACCCCAAAAGGGTTTGAGCTCAGAAAAACTGAATGGTTAAAGTATGAGTGAATGATGAATTTTTCATCGAAATAGTGTCTAAGATCAATTTTCGAGTGTATTTAAATAACCAGTGTTGAGGCAATTTTGCCAAATAACTCTTAGTTTGTACTATTACGTACCAGCAGTCGATTGATGCATAGATTATGCATGTTTATATAATATGGATCAATAATGACTAGCTCGCTTCACGGTTGTGATACAATTTTGAGAATATTAATTGTAAAAGATTTTTGTTAGTCATTTACAAGTCGTGAGACTTCTAAAATGTGGTTAATTTGTTTAAATTATATATTTTGTTAATTTTATTGACTTATTTCGACCCAGTGCAATGTATATATTGAGGAAATAATGTTAACATATCACAACAAACTATATTTTCTTTATACAACAATAGGCATTATGTTTTCTCAATAGGCTGTTATTAATAGTTTACTCTAGACCTAGCTTCAATTTGTCATAATAGTGAGTTTATCTCAACAATATAAATACTCAGTGCATTTAATTGTTATGCTAGTTAAATATTAGTTTTAAAAACTTTGTGTTCCGTAGTCGGTTGGTTAAAAATACAATTGTTAATGACTATACTATTTTCATTATCATGAATTGATTGTATTTTCGATGCCGTCTTTTAGTTATAAACAAAACACAGTGTGTTACTATGTGGTCAGTACATGTTATGGTCTGGAAAGTGATGGGGGTCTTGTATGTCACAATTTTGGATTTATGTTTGAGGAACAACAAATCATTTATTTCAAATAGGCCAGTTACAGACACTTTTGAATGGTCGCACAACAATAAAAATGTAGCTACAGTCCCAGTCACAAGACAATAATAACTGTGAAAGTACTTTAGTTGCCATTCCAAAGCGTAGATCTCTATGGAGAAGAATGGGCAAGAAATTCCATGGACACTCTTTTAAATCAGAATCTTGTTACAAAAACCTTGGTTACATCAACTACTGAAAATTGGCTCATTGAACTTCTAATCTTTGAGTGTGCAACGAACCACCATCCTGTATTTTCTTATTGGATCAATTTATATATGGTGCTTTGGGTGCTTAACATGCACTAAAGTATACATAATATGTAAGGAGCACTGTTTGGGCCCACTGGGGATTATGGCATACAACATAACTCACTCTGCTGTTGGAACATGAGTCTACCAAGTCTGTATCCCAACATAAGACCGAGCCTATTTCTTCCTCACAATCCATTTTTTCCAGTCCATAGCTTTGTCGGACAACAGCATGCTTTTAATGGACACAAATATTACTGCAACGATCTCGCTTGACTCAAAATAATAATTATTATAATAATCTTTTTTATGTTTAGTTGTAAATAATAGAATCGTAAATCCACCGAGTCGGTACTTACATTAGTATATTTGAATCACAAAAATTTGTATGTTATAAATCTCATAGTTTGTTATTGTATTATTTGAAATATATCTTGGTTGACGAATAAAAATGATTGATTTGAAACCTATTCTGTAGTTTATTTACTGAACTATAATGATGCAGTCATTATCGTATCCAAGCGTTTTCCCAAGTGATATGTTGGTGCTGGCTTCCAGTCTCACTGGATGCAGCTGGACCAATGGTTTAATGTGCTTTCTGAGGCACGGATAATTCCCTGTGTGTAATTGATGGTCACTGAGCCACAAACCATCTTTGGCAAGAAACAAGTGCTGCTGTTATTATTGAGCCACAACCTATATATGTATAAAGAGGTAATGTTACAACATTACCTCTTTATAATATTAGTATATATTAGTAAGGGGTAATATTCGGAACTACTGATCCGATCCTGAAAATTCTTTCACTCACGGGCAGATACATTATCCCCGAGTGTATAGGCTACATTTAAAACGTTTCCGTGGGATAATTTCCGTAAATTACAGGAGCGAAGCCGCGTACAAAGGTAGTGAGTAATAAATATCTATCATCATTTCAGCCGAAAGACGTCCACTACTGGACATAGGCCTCCCCCAAGTGACACCGGTCCCGTACGCCTCGCATCCAGCGGATCCCCGCAACTTAAGTGGCAATGGGCAGGGCACATTGCTCGCAGAACGGATGGCCGATGGGGCCAAAAAGTTCTGGAATGGCGACCGCGAACCGGAAGACGTTGCGTTGGAAGGCCTCCCACTAGGTGGACCGATGACCTGGTGAAATATCTATGGATCGCAGAAAATTATAATATAAATAATAGACTTCATATTTTTAAATTGTTCTATTGTCATTTTTACATATTCTCTACTTAGAAATAATACAAATTCTATGCTATTATAATAATACTATTTACATCAAATTAAATTATTAATCAACAAGCAAATCACAGAAAATACGCCAAACTGTACAAACTATAAGTAACAAAGATGTAGTTATTTGTTTACAATAAACGTGGGATGAACAAAATTTCAATTTTTTAGGGTTTAATTTAATTATTAGTAAATATATTATGAATATATTATGGCCTGTTTGGTTTGGACTAAGCAATGGTAATCCTTGTTTTATTGCATGTTCCATGGCGCAACAATTGTGTTAACCCTTTAGTTGGTGAGCTTTAGCATGGCGGTGGCTGTTGTCCTAATACTTATAAGTACTAGTACAGTATTTCCTTTATTTGTCTCAAGGAATCGAATCCTATATATCTTTTTAAGTTGTTCTTTTGTGTAGTCTAATATCAAAACCCAGTATGTCTAAGTGAGAAGTAGGAAACTAACAAATATTGTTTGGCTATAGTTTTTTTTTATTATTAAGTTTTATTGTGAACAGCCACTATATAGTGTATTTGTATATCTATATAAATAAAAATGAATGTTAGTAGCGCATAACTCAAGAATGGCTGGACCAATTCGGCAATTATTTATTTTTTGAATGTTCCTTAATGTCCACGGTTTTAATACCAAAAAATTGAATTTGACCATTATTTTTACAAAGTTGGTAATATATAACTATTTACTTTTACAGTATTTTACATTAAATTAGGCGCCATTAACAGTAAGGTTCTAGTAAGGGTGTGTCTTACTGGGATTTGACATTTAACTACACATTCATTATTTTTAAACAAAGAATGCTCCGTCAATCTGGCTAAAGTGAACCCACCATTGTTCCACAGATACTCACAATAAAAACAGGCTGACACTTTTTACAGTTTGATATAGTAGGTATACATTTTTGAAATTTAGCTCAACCCAAGATACTTACGATTATTATGACAATCACTTCTTATTTTCAGTCACATTGATATCGTCATCGGTGGATTCTGTGGCAGCTTTGTGTAGTTCGTATAACTGGACTATCTGTTCATCAGTCATGTGATCCAACAGTTGCGGGTCTAAGTATTCCCCAACTTTCTTCTTCTTCACTTGTTGTAATGGTTTCATCTGCTTTGCCATTGTTATTGCATAATCCTGGAATAATAATGGTATTTTATGAATTTGAGATGTAATCTACATATTTGACCATAGTGTATATATAATTATATATTTTTTTCAAAACATTTAAGGTTATTCATCATTAAATATATGTATATCATTAAATAGGTACAAGTTTTCTTAAATCTATAGTCCGGGGCTTTTAGATTTGAACCCTGCATTAAATATAAACAGCAATTTTTTTCTTGAATCGTGTACTTGACCTTAGCTCTTCAAATAATAAAAAAAAATTAAACATTTTCCGAGACCGGATCAAGCTGAAAAAGACGAAAACACGTTTTTGTGAATAAAAACATGGGAAAAAAAGTTAACAGGACAAATTTAGTTACTTTAGGTAAAGAATTGGTGACAGTAATATATTTTTTCAGAATTAAACATTTTCGTCCACGGAAATTACGGTAAAAAAACATTTACGAAATTTTTGGATTGTACTTAAGGCAAAAATATAAACAGCGGTTTTTTTACATAAAATAACTTAAATTAATATATTACACCGCCAATAAACAAAATTAAACAAATTTTACTACCGGAAGTTATTATTACCAGTTTTTTTACAATAGCGGTTGAGGCAAAAAGGTAACAGGGTTTAATTTAGTTTAACTTTCATCTAAAGGCTATTTCTAACCTATTTACACGAAAATTAAACACTTTAAAGCAAATCGTGAAAAAAAAATCAATTAATGTTTACGTAAAATACGTCTGCAAGCTTAATTCTTGTATTTGGCGCAGCACTTTCATAGGAATTTGATCTTTCCGAAATAGAAATAAGGTGTACAATTGCGTAACTCAATAAAACACCGACTCTCAATCAACAACAGTCATTCGCACACAATGAACGCAGCGCTTATCTTGTTTACGCACACTAGCACACGCCGTACGCCGCACGCTGCTTAGCGCTGACACCGTGCATCGTAATTAAATTTTTACTTTGACAATATTAATTAACGCTCTAATCTGTTTAATTTTGGGGGATTAAGGTTTGGATTTATATATTTCTCATTATTAAATGAATTTAAATCCTGTTACATTTTTGCCGTAAGTAGTATTTAAGATTTTGTGATTTCCTTGATTTTCTGTGAAATCCGGAGCAGAATTTGTTTAATTTTCATAATAATAGTTAGACATGGTGATATAAATCATTTTAGCGCTATTTTTGTCCTGTTAATATTTTTGCCTTAAGTACGAAGTCAAATTATAAGATTTTTTTAAAAAAACGAGTGTTCCGTGGACGAAAATGTTTAATTTTCTGACCTACTTGTAGTACTCAATCTGTTCTACAAAAACTCCAAATAAACATACCTGTTTATATTTTTTTCCACCAAGTTATATACATATTAGACGTTTTCTTAAAAAAAACATACACGCGGAGGTGAACTTTTCGCGGGATACAGCTTAATATACTCTCCTGTCCATACCCTACACATTCAATGAAAAAAATCGCTGTTTTTAATTAATGCAAAGTTAGCCTAATATTCGGCGTAAATTCCCCGGACTACTATGTCATTTTCACTCATGGTTTGTGCCTGAACTAGGTAATCCTGTGTTTCAGGCGATTGGAGGTAACATTAATTGATTAAGTAATCCCATATCATATTAATCTTATTCGTACATGTGTAAAAAGGTGTATCTAAATTATAATATCTTAACTTACTAACTAATTGCATAAACCAAAATATCAAAAATATGAACAATATTTACTTTAGCACAAGTAATAACTTCTCTGGATCTTCATAGGACATAGCTTGAAGTTTCCCTAAGGAATTTATTGCAGTTACTATAATTTAGGGAGTACATGTTCCCATTTTCATTTAGCCTGTTATGAGTAGCGGTCCAAGGTACATATAAAATTTTGCTGTGAAAGCATGTTTTGTACTTTTTTGAGGGCAAACTATATCTTTCTGTCTCCTTTTAGTAAATTCAGTGCTGTATGGAAGTGCTGCGTGTTGTTTTAGTACAGTGCTCATTATAAATAACTGTCGAACTGTTAGCACTTCACAGGATTTAAACAGGAGGTTTGTGAGGAAAAGCAAAGGCCGGCAAGTAGCCACCTTGAGAATAGCTCTTTGAGCTCTTTCGATGGCCAATAGCAAAGTCTTACTCGCCCCACCCCATGAAGTGATGCAGTAAGTCAAAATTGACTTACTGCACTTCTACATGCAAAGCATACTTGCCTAATTATCTTTGGATCTGCGATAAATCGTAGTATATAGCTTACGAATTCTATTATTTAGAGCTTCTTCGTGGCGGATTATCAGCAGGCTGAGTAGGCTGGAGCCTAGGGCGGCAGATTTTTGGGGCGGCAAATTTGGGGACCGAATATCTTTTTATTTTTTGCTACTTTTTTGAAATCAAAAACATATAGCATGGCGGTTTTCTGATGTTTGTACATGATTGAGCTTTGATTACCTCAAAAATAAAACCAAAAATTATTTTAACAAATTTCAACAAACTTGTTGGATTGTAAAAATAATCTAGGACAAGGGTGGCAAAAACTTTACAGCCTATACCTTGAAAGTTTGTAAATCCGCAACTGGAGCTTCCATATGCTGTTTGAAGAAAAGGGTTTCATCTAATATAATTCCCAATGTGTCTAGTGGATAGGAAGAAACTGCACATAATTATTTTTTATTATTGTTAGCCATTTGTGTCCCACTGCAGGGCCAAGGCCAAAGAGATTCTGTAGCAAGGGTTGAATTTTGCCATCTCCTTCTGGGCCTGTCACTGTTCGTTTGGGACGCATGGTATAGTCACTTAAGCCCATAAATCCTCTGCCTTGAGACAGATGTGACCAGCTCAGCTGTATTCGGCCACTGGCTGGTACTCTTCACGTGCAGTGTTTATATTTATTTCAGTTTCTTTGGCCACATCTAGTTTTTCTTTTACCTGTCACAAGCGAGTATGGTTCAGAAAAGCTATAAATACACATACGCTGCAGTGCGGTTCTCGTCTTTGTTATTGAGCTTGGCAGCTATGTAACCTACATTGGTAATTTGAGTTTTAGAATGCAGTATCGAGTCACTTATACAATCAATAAGTTTAACTCCAAGTATAGTATGCTCCATTGCTCGCTGACAGACCCACATAATTATAAAAGGAGAAAATAAAGTACAGCTTTGAGTAAAGTGTATGGTCTGAATGCATGGTTTGGTCTGCTTTTTTAAAGCATTCTTAATGTTGAAATACTCTGTCGAAGTCGCTATTGAGAAACAGAAGAATGGGTTTCGGTTATTGTATTACAATAGAATTAACAATCGAGACTACTTACCGTCCACTCGTTGAGAAATATTTTAGCTTCCTCAGGGTTGCATTTCTTGTGTCTTTTGAACTCGTCTCTTGCATAGTTGTCACCCATTATCCGAAGTTCTGGCGGGAGAGCACGGTGCACTCGGAATATGAGCTTGTAGAGCCTTCGGACCCGAGAAAGATGTTCTAACGAGGACATTCTGTAAAATAGTGGCAGTAGCTATTAAATTCATCTAATTTTGATGCAGAAAGAGATCTTTATTTTTGAAACTATATTCCTACAAAAAAATCCTGCTCTGTATGGTGTCGGACGTAAAGAATAGCACCATCCCATATCTTCCCGTGGGTGTCGTAAGGGATTTGCCAGAGAATGGGCAGCAGCGTTCTCTGTGCGTTTGTAACAACCGTACTGCGATCGCCAACCCGCCTGCCAAGCGTGGCGATTATGGCAAAACCCCCCAAAATGTCAATGTGGCGACACTTGGGGGAGGCCTATGTCCAACAGTCGACATCTTTTGGGCTGAAGTGATGAGTAATGATTCCTACAAATAGTTAAAGAAACCACCACCTTTAGACCATTTAAAACAATAAAAACGGTAAATGGATAGCAAAGAGTAGTAATATCTCTCTGTTTAATGTTAATTAAAATACTTAGGAATCAAAACATTACATACATAACCTATAAATTTAATTTATTGTTTTATATAAACGGAGTACTTACTTGACAAACTGGTATGTAGGTTTTACATCTAAATAACAAAATGTGAATAATACTTTTAATATTTGATAAAGGCGCAGGCTAGATTATTCTACAAAAACAAAATAACCTAATTTTTTTGACAGTTTCCTATCAGTACTTTTAGTTTATGGTATAGAACAAAGAGTAGACTAAAACTAATAAAATACTTACCAACGCTTGAAAAAACTAAAAGCCAGATTTTAGAAGACCATTCTTGATGCTTGCCAATATTCGCAGTCGCCCACAATGGATTGGCCCCGGGTGGCAATCGGGAATAAAATTCCCTGTTGCTCCCGAGTGGCGACTGGGAAGTTATTGCCCTGCCCCCACTTAAAATCGCTGTACATTGGGGCGTGGATCGCCAACATCGCTGTCTGTCTTACGGCCGCAATGGGGATGGAAACTGCGGAACTAATGGCGCCAGCATAGCTGGTTCCATGCATCGTCATTGGTTGAAAATCCGGTAATGTCATTTTATATTTCAAATTCGCTCGACCTCATTGGTCAGATTGAGACCCAGCTATAGTCGTGCCATCTACAATTAGCTTTTAACGGGCTTCCCCATTGTTTGTTGGCGGTGTGACTTTTCCAATGATACTAGTAGGGACAAACAAATAAAATTTTCTTCATCGCAGTTCAAATCACTTTCAGAGATCGAAATAGGTAGAGTATATTTACCTGAACTCGAGGAAGAAACTAAGATTTAAATCAGTAAATCCTGATGCTTGTGTAAGAGTAAGTTTTGTAGTGGCGGGAAAATATGTAGCTTTTTTCTGATTACTAGTTGATATTAGTTGAGCATAACTTTGTTGCTTCTATCCCACAATTTAATATCAAAATGGTTGGGTTAGATACATCCCTGTTGAATGGCCTGAGGGTGAAATTATTGAAAACATCAGTTCCAGAAGGATGTGGTCCTGTTAAGCAGGCCACGCTTCATACAAAAATCTGCCAACCCCTTTCTGGTGGAACAACATAATAGCATTTTGCCGACCTGGATATCGACTCAAGTCTAGGGTTGCGCTTGCGACCACCTGATCAACGGAGCAGACATTACCTGTAGCACTAATGATTTTAAAATCAACTTGAATTAGGTTCCTACACTCGCATAGAAATAACATCAATTGAACCAAAGTTTAATATTGCTGTAGCTCTGCTGCTTTAGGTTGGTACCTATTAGGAACTAAATAACATTGATTTACTTAGAATATTTATTCAACTCAAAATCACTTACAGACACTAATAAGACAGTATGCCTATTATTAAGTATTCATAATTCCTTATTTAACTTTTAACCTGATGACATTTATTACTGATAATTATTTGAGATCAGTTATGGTGCCACTGCTGTGGCAGTGGCACCATAACTGATCTCAAATAATTATACAGCTAAGCTTGTGAGCTTAGCTGTTCATTTGCCACAATAATTCATCTTCTGACAGTTCTGAGTCACTCCAATTGCTTTCACTGCAAAGACATTAGATTCAATATTACAATAGGAAAAGGGTTTCTGTTCCAAATTCTACAAAATACAATAACTTTCATTGAGAGCAGTGGTGGCAGCCCCGACTTACGAACAGTAAGCCGTGGTTTCCGATTCAAACCCAGACAGGCGCATTACTTTGTGTAATTTCACACCATTTCATCACCGCTGCTCTCAAAACGAGGAGAAAACCTATGACCTAGACTAAAAATTAGAAGACATGTGCCATCTACCAAACCGCGTTGGGCTCGCGTCATGGATTACAGCCAGTCAGAGGCCAGTGTCCCAGCAGTGGGAACATTATAGGCTATGCTATGCACTGATGTCAAAATACTAAATTAATATAATCTCTCTAACAGGAAAAGGTTGTGATAATATCAAGCATTAAACCAACGCGGGATCTGCAAGCCGAACTCGCTCCACCACACCATCGCATCGCCGCACCCGAAGCGAAGAAGATCACTCAGTTGAAGGACCTTCTCGAGCGCATGCTCATGCTAGACCCCGCCAAGAGGGCCTCTGTGAACCATTGTCTCGCACATCCATTCATACAAGATAGAATATAACGGTACCCACGACCTCCCCCGGTTATCCGGGGCAGGTCAAACAAACATAAGAGACACGTGTAGAATATTCATATTCCACCTAAATATTTAGAACGCAGACAAGATAGGTATAATATGACAAAAAGTGTGAGTGAGGCATGCTTGCGTTTTAAATTCCGTGAACGATATGATAATTATAATTTATACATGATCGTTATGATATTTTAATAACTGTTATAGCAAAATTTTGACCATGTAAACAGAAAAATCCTTGACAATGACTTCAAATAGATCATGCAGATGAATTAGAAATATTTGGGGATAAGGGTGACAGAAGTAAGGTGTGTTTGTATGCGTTTCAAGTTCCATGCACGATATGGTAGCGTAATTTATCCAGTTTTTTTTGAGTGTATAATCGAAAAAAAAGGGAAGATACAAACCCTTGAGAATGACATTGAATAGCTAACAAGCAAAATTGCAGATGAATTTGAAATATTTGGGGATAAGGGTGAACCGAAGTCGTGTTGTAAGCTTTTTAATTCCATGGACAATATCATATATTATTAATACAATTTTCAAACAAATGTGATGTAGCCGAGTGCAATTAGCCTATAGTGGAACGAAGTTTATTGTATTTGTTGGCTTGCTAGAGGCAAAAAAGAATTGATGAGTTTTTTACTTTCCGGACACCTATTATGATGTAACCAGTATGTAATCATTCACCACCTGTTTGGTGTGACTGTTTGTCAATTATTTTATAAAAAATGCAACAACTTCAGTCCAGTTTTTGAGCATTTTTATCGATTGCACTGGTAAACGGTAACTGTGTAGTGTAATAAATGTTATAGGTCAAACACGATATGAAATTTTTAAATCGTGTTCATATTTGTTATTATCTCAATAGTTGCAATGAAGAGTTACAATAAATTGTAGTACTTAATCAGTTAACATTGTCATACAAGAACATTTAACTTGCTGAAAAAGCGGTATTACTTAATCATATCTTTGCATGTGCAATTCTACCCAAACTCACTGGCAATACGTCACTTTACTGGGTAAATTTCTCAAGTGGATGGAGGGCTAAATCTGGAATTAAGAAGAATAGCGAAAAATGTTCAAAGTAGTCTCGAACCTGATTTTGATGATACGATAAGTCTCAAATTCTGCAAAGTAATTAGTATAGGATCCCGCTATATAACGACCTTCACCGAGCTGGTTATTGGATGAAACTTATTTTATATTAAATTTAATATGTCAATAAATATATTGCATATGGGTTGCCTAAAAAATTTCAGTCAGGACATTTTTTTTTTTTTAAATCTTTTCACCGGTTTGGTTAATAGACAAATTCCATACCAATCGAAAGTATAAAGCCCATAGAATATGCAAACGTTAAGTTGCCTTTTCTTTTTCCGTCACAACTCTCGGGTAGGCAGGTATAAACAGGTAAATCAATACTAGTAACTTGCACCGGTCTGGTTAATGAATTAAAAACCGGCCAAGTGCGAGTCTTACTCGCACACAGGGTTCCATAGCTCCAAACAATATAATAAAAATATTTTGAACTGTCATTCATTAGTTAGTAGTATTAGTTAGTAGTATTAGCTTAGCTGTATAATTATTTGAGATCAGTTATGGTGCCACTGCTGTGGCAGTGGCACCATAACCACCACAACTGATCTCAAATAATTATACAGCTAAGCTTGTGAGCTTAGCTGTTCATTTGCCACAATAATTCATCTTCTGACAGTTCTGAGTCACTCCAATTGCTTTCACTGCAAAGACATTAGATTCAATGACGGGACAAGACAAAGAACATTGCTATCCAATCAGGGCCATCTTTTCTACCGGGCACACTGGGCAAGTGCTCAGGATCCAAAGGGGGCCCCAAGTTCCTGTAACTGTCAAAGCTAGATGCTGTCAAACGCAGGCAGGACGGAGCATGCTAAAATTTTCGCTCTGCTTTTGAATCCAGGGTTTCAACATAAGCCAATAGTTACATATTATTAGTATTATTACACAGGATGTATTTTAGAGAGGGAGAACTTTAAAGTGTAACAAAACAGAAAACTTTTGGCGAAGCCGCGTACATCGCGTCCTCGCTGAACGCGAGACACGCGGCCGTCAAGATACAGTGCGTGCTCGACCTACTTCCAGACTGGCTATCGAAATGGAGGTTGTCGGTGAACGTGGGCAAGACGCAGGCGCTAGTCGCTGGCGGCGCCCGCCAGCGACTAGCGCCTTCGTCTTGGCCACGTTCACCGACAACCTCCATTCCGACTAGTGCCTGCGGCGCGGTTCTGCAGCCGCCTAGCGTCCAACATGTTCGCGGGTGCGGACGCCTCTGCCTGGCCCCAACTAGCGCCATTGCACAGGTCGTCACCCGCTGGGCCTCCACCGGGTAGCCGGTGGTCTCACCTGGCGGTGACAGACCGCAGAGGTGGCGTGAAGAAAGCGGCGCTCGCTACGGTAACGTTTCACCGTACTTAAGCGCCAAGCGCTAGCGCCGCTGGCGCCTCCTACCGGACAAATAGACAACTACACATTGACGAGCTGCGCGTTGCGCGCTCGCTCGGAGATATGCAAAGCTACACGCCAATCACGTATAACCTAAACAATTACCGAGACATCTCAGCTCTTTCATCTGCTCATCCGTTTCCCCTGAATGATGATGATGAAGACATGTCCTCTCTACTTTTATCGTCTCCGCATCGATGGCGTCCGGCCCTTATGCCCCCTAATGCAGCAAATGCCAAGAAAATCATCCTTTGCGGAACCACATCAGAGTCCATAGATCTAGTACATACTTTTATCTTAGTGACAACAGTACAAAACTACCATTTTGAGCTCTTCAACTCATGAGACGTTCAGGATATAGCAAACAATTAAACACATTTTCACAGTTAAGTATTTATTTACTTCAACTGTACAAAGTTAACAATTTATCCAGTAGATAAAAGGAGAAATAAAAATAACAATAAAATTGTTACCTAAATAATTTATTCAACATACTATGTAAGTTTAACAAACTTGCAGCGAAGTACTAGAACAGTGAGAGTAAGTACATACACTTCTTGTACAAGATTACAATAATGGCTTGCGCCACTTCACCCGCCCCGTTTTATTTCCCGAAACGATAAAACTACTCAGCAGTGTATAAAATCAATAAGATTTACTTTAACAGATAAAAATATTGTAGGTATAACTATGGGTATAATTATTTACAAAATAAACTAGTGGGGATGCTTCAGACATTATCGCTAGGTGGCGTTACTTAGTAAGGGTAAAATTGACCAATATTTCCATAACTTAAACAGTTCATCTAAACTTAGGAAAAGTTATCGTCTAGGAAAAAATAACAAATAAAACCACAATCTCCAGTGGTGCCACCTAGCACCTTAATTGGAAGTTGTTGATACATGGTTATACAGAGTGAATTTTTCAAATTGATCTGGATGGACAGTTCCGAAACTATCGAGGAATAGTCAAAAATACTGTATTCATAACCAGGAATCGAACCCATTGATTTTGAAAAAAGAAACATATACTGTATTATTACACCATTCGATAACGTCGTTCTTAAGGATTAAATTCTGGAAAGTAAGTTCTTTTAGTTTGCCGAATGTCATTTGGCCTAAGATCCCGCCATACAAGGACCTTCACCGAGCTGGTTATTGGATGAAACTTATTTTATATTAAATTTAATATGTCAATAAATATATTGCATATGGGTTGTCTAAAAAAATTCAGTCCGGTATATGATTAAAAAAAATGTTTTGAACAAAAATTTTTGAAACATTTCACTGGTTTGGTTAATTAACAAATTCCATATAAATCGAAAGTGTAAAGCCCATAAAATATGCAAACGTTAGGTTGCCTTTTTAGGGTTCCGTAGCCGAATGGCAAAAAACGGAACCCTTATAGATTCGTCATGTCTGTCTGTCTGTCTGTCTGTCTGTCTGTCTGTCTGTCCGTCTGTATGTCTGTCTGTCCGTCTGTATGTCACAGCCACTTATTTCCGAAACTATTAGAACTATACTGTTGAAACTTGGTAAGTAGATGTATTCTGTAAACCGCATTAGGATTTTCACACAAAAATAGAAAAAAGACAATAAATTTTGGGGGTCCCCATACATAGAACTGAAAACCAAAAAAAAAAAATTCATCAAACACATACGTGTGGGGTATCTATGGATAGGTCTTCAAAAATGATATTGAGGTTTCTAATATCATTTTTTTCTAAACTGTATAGTTTGCGGTAGAGCTACTTCCAAAGTGGTAAAATGTGTGTCCCCCCCCCTCTAATTTCTAAAGTAAGAGGAGGAAAATTCTGAAAATATTTAGGATTGTAGAACGTAAAAAAAACTATCAACGAAAATTGGTATCAATAACATATGATGTTAAGTTTTTGAGATATGGGACTTTTTCATCAAACTGCAGCAGTAACTTTGTTTTTCATTAACATACTATGAAAAACAAATTTAGTTTTGCGGTTACGTGGAAGTTTACTAACTAATACTACTAACTAATGAATGACAGTTCAAAATATTTTTATTATATTGTTTGGAGCTATGGAACCCTGTGTGCGAGTAAGACTCGCACTTGGCCGGTTTTTAATTCATTAACCAGACCGGTGCAAGTTACTAGTATTGATTTACCTGTTTATACCTGCCTACCCGAGAGTTGTGACGGAAAAAGAAAAGGCAACTTAACGTTTGCATATTCTATGGGCTTTATACTTTCGATTGGTATGGAATTTGTCTATTAACCAAACCGGTGAAAAGATTTAAAAAAAAAAAAATGTCCTGACTGAAATTTTTTAGGCAACCCATATGCAATATATTTATTGACATATTAAATTTAATATAAAATAAGTTTCATCCAATAACCAGCTCGGTGAAGGTCGTTATATAGCGGGATCCTATACTAATTACTTTGCAGAATTTGAGACTTATCGTATCATCAAAATCAGGTTCGAGACTACTTTGAACATTTTTCGCTATTCTTCTTAATTCCAGATTTAGCCCTCCATCCACTTGAGAAATTTACCCAGTAAAGTGACGTATTGCCAGTGAGTTTGGGTAGAATTGCACATGCAAAGATATGATTAAGTAATACCGCTTTTTCAGCAAGTTAAATGTTCTTGTATGACAATGTTAACTGATTAAGTACTACAATTTATTGTAACTCTTCATTGCAACTATTGAGATAATAACAAATATGAACACGATTTAAAAATTTCATATCGTGTTTGACCTATAACATTTATTACACTACACAGTTACCGTTTACCAGTGCAATCGATAAAAATGCTCAAAAACTGGACTGAAGTTGTTGCATTTTTTATAAAATAATTGACAAACAGTCACACCAAACAGGTGGTGAATGATTACATACTGGTTACATCATAATAGGTGTCCGGAAAGTAAAAAACTCATCAATTCTTTTTTGCCTCTAGCAAGCCAACAAATACAATAAACTTCGTTCCACTATAGGCTAATTGCACTCGGCTACATCACATTTGTTTGAAAATTGTATTAATAATATATGATATTGTCCATGGAATTAAAAAGCTTACAACACGACTTCGGTTCACCCTTATCCCCAAATATTTCAAATTCATCTGCAATTTTGCTTGTTAGCTATTCAATGTCATTCTCAAGGGTTTGTATCTTCCCTTTTTTTTCGATTATACACTCAAAAAAAACTGGATAAATTACACTACCATATCGTGCATGGAACTTGAAACGCATACAAACACACCTTACTTCTGTCACCCTTATCCCCAAATATTTCTAATTCATCTGCATGATCTATTTGAAGTCATTGTCAAGGATTTTTCTGTTTACATGGTCAAAATTTTGCTATAACAGTTATTAAAATATCATAACGATCATGTATAAATTATAATTATCATATCGTTCACGGAATTTAAAACGCAAGCATGCCTCACTCACACTTTTTGTCATATTATACCTATCTTGTCTGCGTTCTAAATATTTAGGTGGAATATGAATATTCTACACGTGTCTCTTATGTTTGTTTGACCTACCCCGGATAACCGGGGGAGGTCGTGGGTACCGTTATATTCTATCTTGTATGAATGGATGTGCGAGACAATGGTTCACAGAGGCCCTCTTGGCGGGGTCTAGCATGAGCATGCGCTCGAGAAGGTCCTTCAACTGAGTGATCTTCTTCGCTTCGGGCGCGGCGATGCGATGGTGTGGTGGCGCGAGTTCGGCTTGCAGATCCCGCGTTGGTTTAATGCTTGATATTATCACAACCTTTTCCTGTTAGAGAGATTATATTAATTTAGTATTTTGACATCAGTGCATAGCATAGCCTATAATGTTCCCACTGCTGGGACACTGGCTTCCTCTCGATGAGACGGAATGGGCTGTAATCCATGACGCGAGCCCAACGCGGTTTGGTAGATGGCACATGTCTTCTAATTTTTAGTCTAGGACATAGGTTTTCTCCTCGTTTTGAGAGCAGCGGTGATGAAATGGTGTGAAATTACACAAAGTAATGCGCCTGTCTGGGTTTGAATCGGAACCACGGCTTACTGTTCGTAAGTCGGGGCTGCCACCACTGCTCTCAATGAAAGTTATTGTATTTTGTAGAATTTGGAACAGAAACCCTTTTCCTCTGATCGTAAGTTACAGGGTGCAGTGGCAGCAAGAACTTTGACCAGTCACGGGTTAATAATGTCGGATATTATTGATTGAGTCCTTTTAAAATTTACTAATAGCTATCTACAACATTTACGGTAATATAACTACCAACTAAAGCTAATGAAAACTCACCCTTTCAGTAATCTTATCCAGTTCATGATACATAAAGTTGCAATTTGCATCAAAATGCTGCTCCTTAAAAAAGCCTTTCTTGATAATTTTATTCGGTAGCTTCCCCTTTAGATCCATAAAATATTTTAGCATTTCATTGTTTGATTTCCCACTAAACATGATTTTTCCTGTGGACAGCTCGAATATGGTGCATGCAGTTGACCACATGTCTATACCATGGTCGTAAGGGACTCCTAGAATGATTTCTGGAGATCGGTAGAACCTTGATACGAGGTACGGAGTGATTTCGTTATCACTCACGTGACCCGCCGCGCCAAAGTCGCAGAGTTTCAGCATCAATTTGTTTTCATTTACGAGGATGTTGTCAGGCTTTATGTCTGGAAAGATGATAGTTGTGTTTAGTTATTTGAAGGCAAAGAGGCAGCCCACGGACCACCATGGTAAGTGGTGACCGCCGTTTATGGCTCTGCAAGACCAGAGACATCGCAAATACGTTGCCATTTCAGAGATAATGTGGGCCCTTTCACTTTTGCCCGCTCATCATCTGCCTGGCCTTTTCCTAACTAAGTTGGGGTCGGCTTCCAGTCTAACCGGATGCAGCTGAATACCAGTATTTTAAATGAGTAAGTATATTTAACCACGACCTACTCAGTTGCCTGCTGCTTAGTAGAATAAATAGGTATGGCAGAACAAGCTCTTTCACAAAGAGTTCATAGATTACTGATTAAAAATATATTTTGTCGGTTCCCTTACCTGCATGCAAAATCCCAGTCTTCTTCAACAGTTTGAGAGCTAAAAGCATCTGCTGCATATAACTTCTGACAGCTTTGATGTGAATTCCACTATTCTTGCCGTACTTCTTGAGAACTTCCCTGAGGTTCATGGAAAGAGGTTCCATGACCATACACAAGTGTCTCTTGTGGAAGAAATGGCGAAAGAGACGGAGACAATGGAACTTGTCTTCTGGATCCGCGTCGTTCAGGCGTTTGAGGATCTCCAGCTCGCGAAGACCTGTCTTGTGCCTGTGGAAAGAGGGGTCGAGTTATTTGCCTGTATGTAGCTTGCAGCTGTATCTGGGTTTTCGTACAATCTTAAGAGACCTTGAACTTTTTAAACTGCACTATCGAATATGCATTGCGCAATGCCACTGCACAACGCAAAAACCAAAGCGTAGCCCGATCGGCCTAACGACTAGCTGCAGCCAAAACTGTAGACATTATTGTTTAGGCAAGCGTAGACGAGAAGACACGTGAGCGGTGTGTGCAGGGTGTATGTTGATTAAAGAATGATTACAAGGACTATTTCCCGAAAAAGTCATTCAATAGGAATAATTAATGAACTTAAAGGGTTGTTTTGATGATTTTAATGATTATAATTCTATAAATACATACTTACGTGATAAGTTTGTGAATCATCTTTTGTTCAACATACAACCTAGCCTGAAATCAACCAGCAAATTGCAAAAAACGTGAGAAAATTTGCATTTCATCATCTTAAATAAGAATTTTACCCCATGCCCATATCTTCCCGTAGGTGTCGTAAGAGGCGACTAAGGGATTTTCCAGAGAATGGGCAGCAGCGTTCTCTGTGCTTTTGTAACAAACGTACTGCGATCGCCAACCCGCCTGCCAAGCGTGGCGATTATGGCAAAACCCCCCCAAATATCAATGTGGCGACACTTGGGGGAGGCCTTTGTACAGCAGTGGACGTCTTTTGGGCTGAAATGATGATGATGATGAAATATGAATAAACTATGATTGATGTTGAATAATAACGGTCAGTATGCAGTGTCTTTTGCAGGTGTGACTAAGATTTTCTTAAGTTTAGGTTTTCCCTCTGTTCTTTCTAGACTTATACCATTCACTACTCGGGAAATATTGAGGATATCAATGATTTATTTAAGGAGTGACACTTCACCGACGCAGAATCGGCTTAAGATGGTCAGAAAGAGTGATAAAAGCGACATAGACGTCATTCGCTTCGTTTTGGACTATTGGCTCACCGACTCCTTCCGACCTTTTGGTAATCGTTTGGTCGCTATTTTAGTCACAAGGAAAAACAAAAACCTGTCTTTCATTTCGAGTGTAATAGGATGAATCCACCACTGCTTTTATATTTTTATTTAACTTTCTTTTGAGGGAACAGCAATAGAACTTTTAACTGTTCGACGTCCATTTTGAAACTGACAATCCTGGTGTTTGTTCTGGTGTTTCTCGCATGGTAGCTCAACACAACATGGTGGCACGACCGGTGGCGCCGCCATAGCGTCCTACTGAGACGGCCCTAAAAGTAGTAGTAGTATAATGTACTCACATGATATCATTATTCCTAATGATCTTGACCGCTACGTCGCTGTTGTTGCGAGCTTGGTCTCTGGCTCGCACCACGTTCGAGAACACACCCTGTCCCGTATACCCGTACACTGTGTACCGATTGTCTAACATTTCGCCGATACGTACTCTGTGAAAAGAGGTTTTATATTAACACTTGAAACTATTTTCAAAATATAAAACCGGCCAAACGTTAGTCGGACCCGCTCGTTATTACGCATTACTTTTGTGTAGCGAATTATGGAAGACACCAGCTGGTCTACCATGACCTCTTAAATCAGTATTGTTTTACTCCTATTCCAGTGTGGGAAAGAGACGGAGCTATACAAGATGTCTAGCGCCATCTCTTTCCCACACTGGAAAAGGAGTAAAACAATAATGTTTTAAGACGTCATAGTAGGCCACCTGGTCTCCTAATTTAAACTGTGTGGTGTCTCGGAGTAAAATAGCTGTGACATACAGACGGACAGGACGAACCTATAAAGGATCTGATTTAAAATAAGGTCTACTTTCCTAAATGTTTACTAGAATTGTGAACGAGTAACTTTGTTACACTGCTATAAAAAAAATAGGTTAGGTTAGGTAACACTATCGTGTGAACTGTATCTGTTGGCTGGATTGAGTTTGTATTCAATACATGGCGCTGTATAAGAGCGGAGCAGCAATGAAAAATATTGCGAAAGCGGGGAAAATGTGACGCAGACGAAGTTGCGCGGGACAGCTAGTCTACATATATACAGGGTGTAACGGAAAGGGTATATACTTACATAGTTAAGGGTGTGCTACAGACCATCAAACTGAACATGTTACCATCGGACAAACATCGTAATAGCGAAAAAAATATCAGCTGCCCTATACATTTAGGTCGAATAGGTATTCGTAGTCCAGGGAAGGTTTAAAAGATGAGAAAGGTAGGGTAGGGAGGTAGGTAGGGTAGGAAGGTAGGGTAGGGTAGCGTACGGTAGGGTAGGTAGGTGGTAGATAGGTAGGGTAGGGTAGGTAGCTAGAGTAGGGGATAGGGGCCGATTTGGCTGATTTTGGTTTTGAAATGTTTGTCGTAGTCCAGTGAATGTTTAAAAGGTGAGAAAGATAGGGTAGGGTAGGTAGGTAGGTAGGGTAGGGTACGGTAGGTAGGTAGGGTAGGTAGGTAGGTAGGGTAGGGTAGGGTAGGTAGGTAGGGTAGGGTAGGGTAGGTAGGTAGGGTAGGGTAGGTAGGTAGGGTAGGGTAGGGTAGGTAGGAAAAGTGCATTGCATTAAATTTTTGGCAGAAAGTCTGTCCGGGCAGCTAGTATAACTATAATTATTTACCTATAATATCCTTCTGCGTCATCCCAATTGTCAGTCAATGAGGGATTGTCTATAGCATTCTTACTCCTCGGTTTTCCAGCAGTAGGCGTCTGTAAAAAAGTAAAGACATACGTTAGTAGAATTCCGGATTCACGAGGTGAAGCTAAGATATTTTTCTCAAATCTTTTAGTTTATATCAAAATTACATTTAATAACAGTCGTATAGAAAAGGAAGAAGTTATGAATGTATTCGCCCGGCAATTTTTTTTCAGTAATAAGCACTAGACTCTAAGAGCTTATAATATTGATATAACATCATGACTTTAAAACTCCGAAGGATTAGGATTAGTTTAAACCCATGTAAAGGGGGGGCGAGCCAACCGGGCATAATTCCAGATTCCGTGTCTGCTCCTGATGGAAAAAATCCAATAACACTTCCCCCAACCTGGGCATCGAACTCAAGAATTTATGCTCAGCAGTCGCGCTTTCGAGCACTAGACCAATAAGGCAGTCAGTCTGCACGGACATCAATAATTGAAGGAATACTCACGTCTACACTGCCAAAGTCCTGATCAGCGAACATATCCCATTCCCCGCTCTTGATAGACTTTTCAAACTTGAGTTCTGTCTTTGACTCATTTTGGATTTTTGTAACGAGATCAGCAGAAGCTTTATCCGACTTAGTGTCAACAGGTTTTTCCGACTTATGAGTCTTAGTATCTTTGGAGCTCTTCTTCTCTTTGTTGTCACTATGGTCAGGATCTGGAAGTGAATCTTTACTACTGCATACTCGGACCTCTGGAGTATCGGAACCAATTTTGTTGGTTCTAGCCTCAAATTTCACATCTAATCTTGGTAGGGGTGACTTTATTTGGTTATCGTCGACTTTAGTAGGAGGTTTCTCGCTGCCAAGCCGCTGTAAAGAAAAAATATAAAAACATTTTAAAAAAGGAAGTTGCTTTTATGTCATTCGCTAATTGTCGGTTCTGTCGAACTTAAATGATAAAACGTTTGAACGTTGTCAAACTAGGCATACGGTGAAATTATTTTATTTATTTGACAAAACCAACAGATACAATGTGCAACCCACAACGCTTTAGAAATATAAGCAATTACGTTAAAAAAATATACATTTCTTAATTTAATGAAATAAAATGCTGTCATGTTAAATAATGTCAAGTAATTCCATACAAAACTACTACTATTCGGACGAAAATCTGGTTGTCAAGCATATTTTTTCTGATCTTACACTGGTAAAGGAGTCGATTCGTAGAAGGCTGCAATCGTAAACCGCAGGCGGCTACGCCAAATTGCAACGACAGACAGCAGCGCCACGACAGGTTTTTAAATAAATTTATGAAATGACGATTAAATGAACGATTGCATTTTCGCCTGATGCTGTGGTCGAGCGACGACGCCAATTGTGTCTGCGAAACAAGAGCTAGGGGAAATTATTTATTTTTCGTTACCAAAATTGTCTCGTCGCTCTGTCAGCATTTATCGTCATCGACTTTTTGAAAACTGAAAAAGAGAAATGCCGCTGCTGTTGGAGTTGCGACGCCACGTGCGGAATTAAAATGGAGCGGCATGTGAGTTCTGTCATTGTGACTGGACGGGGTTGATCCTACGGTTTGCGTTCCCAGTCGCTTTAGAAGAGCATCTTAAAGTAAACTGCTTGTAAAGAGACGCATAGGTAAGGCAAACCTTAATTTGCAGGACTAATGCTGACATATAGGTCGTGCATGCACCCAACGTCCCTAAACAAAAATGTTCTAGAGACTATATAAAACAACTCTAACAAATATCCATAATAGTCATACGGTCAGTAATTCATTTCGAATTTTCCTTAGTTGCTCACTGGAAACCTCATGCAAACTAGGATTGCAATGATCGCACACAACCTCCTCGTCTGGGTTTTCAATCATATTTTCTTTACTTAATGTTCGGATCTCCGCCGTACAAGAACTGGAACTTATGCAACTGGCTTTAGGGTCCAGTATAGCATCTGGTATTGGTGGAGTAGACATACATGTCTCGTCGACTGTAGTAGGAGCATTATCGCAGCACTGTCGCTTTGAAACGAAAAGAACAATGACTTTAAAAAGAGTATGACTACAAACTTGATGCTACAGTTGTGTGTGTGTTGTCATATTACCTATCGCTCTTCAAAGGTCATATATCCCACTGTTTTCATGAAACGCACGTTTTAAGAAATTCAGTACCTGCCTACTTGCTACTTAAAAAGGATTTTTTTTTTATTTTACCCTTTTTAGTTCAGACACAAATTCTTGTCATATATTAAATTTACTTCGTAACGAACCGTAAACGGTTACAAAAAAGGATTCTGATAGAAAGGAGGGGGGTTATCTCCTCCTTTTTTAGAAGTCGGTGAAAAACTACAACTATTCACTTGGATTTCTGAATATGTTAAGCAACATGTTTCTGTCTTACAATTAGTAAAGAAATTGGTTATGAGGCGACGCCGACATAAGCTCACCATTATACGACTACTAATAATACGACGAATAATACAGCGAATAATACGACTTATTATCACAACATATAATCTTGTTCTTCTCAGCGTGTCGATGACAACACATAATTACAAATGTATAGATACTCAATGAAATGATAATAACACAGATCACATAATGTTTCTAATAGGTACCTCTTAATTACAAAGTGAGCAAGTGATTATATATTTTTAGATATTTTACAATTAATAGATCTATTTACGGCTCGAAGTAAGTTTACATATTCAGGTATAAGTATCTATGTATGTAAGTCTAATTGATTATTAAGTACAGACGCCAGCATATAACCTTATAAAAGGAGATGTGTAGATTACAAATATGATTATTTATTGTCTGTTTATATATTTATGTCAAACTAGGTCATGTTACCAACCCGCACTGGGCCCGCGTAGTGGATTAAAGCCCACTTCCTCTCATTGAGAGGAGGCTTGTGTCCCAGCAGTGGGAACATTATAGGCTACTGATGATGATGATGCGGCTTCGCCGGTGCGAATTGAAATGCTGTTACGCAACTTAAAATGTTATTAGCATTACGTAATAGTTAGCCGTTGTGTAAAATATGTGTTTAGTTGTAGGTAAAAGTATCCTTGTTATTGATGGAAAAGTACTAACAAGTAGATATTTTGTAACACGGTAGTAACCACGAAAGAAAAAAGAAATTATGGATTTGCAACCTTATCGTCAAAGAATTTGGTTCAAGGTTGATTGGGAAAATTTTACAGTATCGGGTAGCTAGATGCGCTGGTGTCTGTACAATTGATATCTGTGGATGTGTCAACTATACCTAATACATCACTAAAACAAACAGGTTTGGAATCGGAAATCCTACGTTTTCCTGGGCACAATACCACCCTGAGAACTCTCAAAATATTGCTTTACTTATGGAACGGTAATACGACGATTACAAAACCTTACTTTATGTGCAGTCTCTACCAGAATACTTACAATTGGGCTTCCACACTGGCACTCCATTTTCTAGTTGGGAACGAATTATTTATACATAGAGAAATATCCATTAGTTAATATAATGTTAAAGGAAAGGGCGGTCCCTAAAATGCTACATCATCATCTGCCTAGCCATACCCCAACTACGTTGGGGTCGGCTTCCAGTCTAACCGGATGCAGCTGAATAAAACGCTACTATAAAACGAAACTATCACCATCACATTTAGTCGAAAGACGTTTATTGCTAGACATAGGTAACGGGTGTTTTTTTTTAACGCAGAAAAATGATTTTAATTTCCATGAAATTGGCTTTATTTGGCTGATAATTTTCTGGCATTTATGTTGGAATATAATTTCTGGCATGTAGCCACCGCGGCTGGCACATGCATAACCTGGCGGTCCAGTTTACTTATTTTTAAATAATTAGGCTGTATTTCGGCAATAGGGAGTGCATAAAACCGTTTTTCTGTGTTTTATTTCAATTTAAATTTCTCCGCCTATAAAAAACATCCTTTATTATCGAGCCACGCCCCAACTGCAAGTTCCATCTTCCTGATTTCTGCGACCTCCACAATGTATCATATAAGTGACTAAGGTGGTGACCCCCAAAAAGCCTAATTCTATTTTTGGGAACAAACTACTCCCAACCACCGTGTAACTACTGAAGGCCAGAACAACAGTGTTTACAACCAAAAACTACACATCACAAGGTCATGTTAGAGAGTTATAGCGTGGGTAGGCCTCTCAAAAGAAAGAGATTATAATATTGAATAAGGTAAACGGGCTCAGGTGGCCCGCAAACTCAAATCTTCTTACGTGTTATGCAACTGCAATTCAGTATCTAAGTATTTCATTAAAATATGATTCGCGCCAGTTAGGGAAAAGTATTTACAAAATAAGAGGGGTCACACACAAAGCGGAATCGGCTTTAGCTGGACATAAAGCTCTTTCTGACCGGCTTAAGCCGTTTTCGCGTCGACCGTTATTAATATTACTATACTCCGCGCCACGAGAACATATAAATTTTGTAAACACATTGAGGAGTTCGCAACCTTTGGATCGAATGATAATTTTATTCGCGAAAACAAACTGAAACGCATTCGAAATTCCAATGGCGGCTGGAACGCGTTTGACTTCTGGAACATAAACATTTGGTTTACGTTCCAGTAAGTCAAACGCGTTCCAATACCACAAAATATTAGACGACAGAGCTTTATATCGCCAAAATATAACCCGACCAACAGAAAATGCTCGTTAGTTTCGCACCACAAGTATGTTACTTTGAGTTAATTGGATTTGTTGTTTTTGATTGAATTGTCGCTACGTAGCTCTGTATGGTGTCGGGCTGTGTATGGTGTCGGACGTAAAGAATAGCACCATCCCATATCTTCCCGTGGGTGTCGTAAGAGGCGACTAAGGGACTTGCCAGAGAATGGACAGCAGCGTTATTTGTGCTTTTATAACAACTGTACTGCGATCGCCAACCCGCCTGCCAAGCGTGGCGATTATGGCAAAACCCCCCAAAATGTTAATATGGCAACACAGTTTGGGGGTGGCCTTTGTCCAGCAGTGGACGGCTTTTGGCCTGAAATGATGATGATGATGAACTTAGTAGAACTTCTCTGTTTATACAAATTATATGTTCTCGTGACGGGAAGTAGAGGTAAAACTACTCAAATTCAGATTGTTCGAAAATATGCATAAATACCTTCACAAGCTGTTCTCTTTGTTTCCGCCGCCTTTCAATGATCTGCTCCTCAGATTCCTCGTCATCGTCAGTATTAATGGATATGTTAAGTTCCTCATCGCTCGAGCTTGGTACTATTTGTGGGATCTCGTTTATCAGATTCTGAAAAAATAAATAATGAATAACATTTAATATTCGAACTTTGGATGTTATAAACTAAAGAACTAAACGGTTTTCTAATTATTTTCTTTGAATAAATAAATTTATATTGAGACAGAAAACTCTCCTGCTTCGTCGTAAAATTAGGATTACTTTTCGGAAAGTAAGTAATAAGTAAATTGAATATCTTTGTTTAGCTTCCAGATTTAAACTATTGGTTTTCTATTCTTTACCTTGGCGCCCCGGTAATCAGCCCGCGAGAATTTGTCCCGCCTGTCCATTTGACGGTCGCGGGATCTTCGTTCTCGGTCCCCGAGTCTGTGATCGCGTCGCGTCTGTTGAGGCGACCGCTCTCTCGATCTACGAGTGATTCTCAAGAGTTCTCTATCCCCGCCTCTTCTCCTCATTTCTATCGATCGGCGTTCCTTATCCCTGTCGCGTTCCTTATCTCTGTCTCGTTCCCTATCCCGGTCTCTGATCTCCCTATCTCGCTCCCGTCTCTTGTCTCGCTCCTTTTCTTCCGCCTTTCGACGCTCCTTTTCCTTTTTATCTCGACTCTCCCTGTCTTCTAACCGACGTTCCATTTCTTTTCTGCTTTCCCTATTGATGATCTCCCTCAAGTCCTCTTCTTGTCTCTTCGGCTTATATTTGTCTCTTTCCGTTGAGCGGTCTTTACTCACTGAATGCTTAATGCTTCTTTTAAGGTCGTGATCCTTATCTTTTTTCCGTTTCTTTAGAATCGGAGAATTAGTATCGTCGTTAATACATATAACTTCAATAATTTTCTCTTCTTTCGTTTCGTCATCGCTCTTTTCGGAGTTGTAGGCGTGTAGACGAGCTTGAAGTAGTTCTTTTTGCTTCATTAGGTCCTCCAGGTTCAAATCGTCATCTTCTATTAGCGTCAGTTCAGGGCTCGCACAGTCTTCTTGGTAGTTTTCAGTCTCGGAGTTAGAAGATATAATCTCTAAGGTTTCTGGTCTTTCAACTGTCCTTATAAAAGTAGTCTTAGTATGACTCTTAGATGGCGCATCCCCATTTTTACCCGACTGCAGGTGGGTAATATGTTTGGATTTGGGCATTACGACTGGCAGTCGTTTGACCTCCACGGGCACGGGTCGCTGCCGTCCCGACTTCTTTATCAGTTCCTCTACGTCAGATAAAGATGTCTCACTTTCTTGTATGGGACTCCTATGTTTTTCTTTCTTAACTTTTTTCTTTTTTTTACATATCTTTTCGACACTTTCCTCTACAACACGTTTGTGTTTCTTGTGTTTCTTGCTCTTCTTTTTCTTCTTGGATTCGTCGTCAACACTATCACCATTTGCAGATTTCTCAACTTCTATTTTCTTTCTGTAAATGTAAAAAAAACTGGTATATACTTACTACTACACTCTCCTTAGCTTCCAAGTTTTTTCCATTTACAAAATATCGAACAACTCTGCAATATTAGATTAAATCATCAGCTAGGTTCAGCAAGGTCTTCAGCAACTTATGTTTTCAAGTTAAACTTAACTGTTGGTTACGATGCAACGACTAATATTTCACCGTAAACAGAACTCTGGATCAATAGTTGACGTCTATCTCTATTGCTAAAATAGCCAGCGGCCATCAATATTAAATGTAATATTGATTTTACTGGCGAAAGCTGGCTTTTAGGCTGGCCATAGAATCTTAGCTACGATTCCATGGCCTTATAAGGACCGGGTAGATCGGCTTGACTATGAAACATATATTTACACGCTGATATTATTTAACTACTTTGAGTTTCATGTAATATCTTAAGCATTTCACAGTTAGAATAACACTTCTAATTTAACAAGACAACGTTTTTTTTAGTTTTATATTTATCGAGTTGCTCGTTGCAGTTGCCTATCATCCCAGTGCTGGGCAAAGGTCTTCCCCATGACTTCCAGTTCTTTCGATCGTTGCTCGTAACCAACAAAAAGTTCAACCTTGGTTTTCCACGAGGGGAATCATCGAATTCAATAGAAATATTTATATTGATTGCCGATTGCATTGCGAGCAGACGATTTGTGTAAATCACGACATGTTTAAATTTTTTTGTACTGTTTCTTTTTATACAAATCAATTCATATTTATTTACAATTTCATTTAGTGTCTAATGACATTGTTTGTCAATAATTCAGAAGACAGAAGATAAACATGAATATATACCAAATATTAAAAAGTTTTTACTTCTAAAAAACTTACAAAAGGGTGTATAAAGTAATGAACACAAGAACTGAATCCATGGTCTCAAGACCCAAAAACTAACCCAAAAGTCTTGGAATAACTACGTAGTTTCTTTTAAAAGCTAAACAATCATCATCTAAATAAAAAAAAAGTATCTGAAAGTTTCACGTACTCTTTTCCCATTTTCGCGGAAGTTGCTGGTACCTAGTCTTCAGGCACTATCTGTAAAACAGAGAGAAAAATATATGAATATCTTTTACGATTTATTTATTTTTATTTTATGACTATTCTTAATATATATCAGTTTTAGCCACGAAAATCGGAGAGGTACTTACGGTCGACCCGGTACCGAATACTGGTCAGTGTCCGCAAAACGTTTTGAGGATGTGCAACCTACCTCGCTTCACAGGAAACGTGACTTATTAGGTATTGTAATTATTAGGTAAGTATGTACAGAAAATGGGGAAAACATAATTTTTCAGTAAAGGATTTTATTCCTGAACTGGGTAGTGCCCACCACCCGTTTTTGCGGACCATTGTTCTCCTTTTAAACCCTTTGTTTTTGTTCGGTGGGTGAATCGAACACGCGGCTCATACGTAGTGCAGAAGTCCATCGTTTAGCCAATGCGAGACAAGAACGACGAAATACATGGTAAATAATATCATGCAAATGCTGATGAATTACAAATTGCTTTGGCTTTCAAACAACATCTGCCTAGCCTTTTAAAACTATGTTTGGATAGGCTTGCAGTCAAACCGGATGCTCTACGTTGTTTTCCGTATAAAATATTCGCATTGCGAATATTCGTTACATCACTTATCCAAGCACATTGCACATACTAATGGATTTATTTAGGCCGTGGGTGACTTCAAGCTTATAAAATTAACAAATATAGCCCACGATATAAAAAATTAACAAAGTTTAAATAAACTGGCAAATTTTTCGTTATCAGCTACATTTTCATGGTTTTCGAGGCTGCTGGTGACCTTGAAAACCTCAAAAACGACCACCATGACGAAAAATTCGCTAATTATCGCATCAACTAATTACAAATATTCTAATACCGCTTATCATATTTCAAAACCTTTAAGCAACCGTGAAAACACTAATTTATGTTTCCCCATTATCAAGTTTAAAATAACTAACTATTAAGCCTTTAAAACATAATTGGATGACAACAGACATAAAATATGTTGTATAAACAAACGGCGTCTATATCTAAAATATCGTCTCACAACAGCAAATAAAAAACGTCATTGAAACACCTACTGTAAATATACTGCTATCCTAAAAATATGCACGTTTCAGGCTCAAAAAGGCGAAAACACGCGTTATCTGTCTCAATCCAGCAACAAATGCAAGGCTGCCAATTCATATTAGTCGTATTATTAATATATCATTTAAGCAAGGTTTATTCTCTTCACGGTTAAAATTCCCAATTAATTCCCAAACTTATCCACAAGAAAGGTGATAGAAGTGATATGAATAATTACCACCCTGTAACACTCATACCAATACTACCAAAAATCTTTGAAAAGGCCATGCATAAAAAACTCTCCGGTTTTTATCCAAATACAACATTTTTAGTGAAGATCAATTTGGTTTCAGAAAAAATTAATCGACCACAACAGCTTGTTTTGCCCTTTTAAAATTAATAACGAAAAGCCTTAATGATAAACTACCAATTGTCTGCATTTTTCTAGATATGTCCAAGGATTTTGATTTCGTGAACCAAACATTGTTAATTTATAAATTAGACCGATATTATTATGGTATAAGGGGTAACTCGATGAAATGGTTTGAAAGTTACCCTACACATCGACAGCAATGTGTTGATATTTCGGGATAACCAGGAAATCAGAAGCTCACGTATACGTTTCAGTATAGTGAAAATAATTCCCGAAGGGGCCATACTGGAGCCATACTAGGGCCACCTTTATTTTTGCTTTATGTTAATGACTTGCCCAAAGTAACTTCCCACAATTGCATACTATACGCTGACGAAACGACCCTTAGTATTATAAATGAAAATGACGACATTTTTGAGTACCAAAATGAAATAAACATGACATGGCTTGAACACAATATCATTAATATAAACAAAACAAAAATGCTACAATTCCAGACATTTATCAGTACGCGTCCACGGCTTACAATACAGTATGGAAATGAGACAATAGAACAGGTCGAATACGCAAAATTCTTGGGGATAATAATTGACAAAAACTGTAACAGGAAATCTCATATTGATGATCCATGTACGAAGATAGATAGATTTGTATACGTATTATATAGATTAACACGTGTAGCTAGTGTTAATGCATCACTATGTGCATACCATGGCTATGTATCATACATTTTGCGCTATGGCATTATAATATGGGTAATTCGGTTAAACTTAAAGAGTGTTGCGAGCTCAAAAATGCGTGCGCTTAATTTGTGGAGCGCACCCATTGGACAGGTGTGTTCTACTATTTTAAAAAATATTTCCACTTCCAGTACTGTACATATTTGAAATTTGTATTTTTGTTCACCAAAACAGACATGATTTTGACTTGTTTAATGATATTGTATGAATGGTATTGTATCTAGACCCAGCCGCAAAGTGCATATGCTTAATGTTCCTAGGCATACAATTAAATTATTTTTTAATAATTAATGTATACTGCATGTCCATTACTGTCTACAACAAATGACCTGATGGCTTCAAATCTCTCAGCCTCAGAAGATTTAAATGTGAATTATTAACTTTCTTTTAAACAAATATTACTACTTGACTAAACTTGTGCACTGGAATGAAAAATTTACCTAAATATGTGATATTATTGCCTATAAATCATATTTTATCTCCTTGACTACATTGATTTTTTTCTTATATAATTAATCTCTTATACTTACAAATATTGTTCAATTTATTTAAATTAATTTTTAATTTTAATTCGAATTATTAATAACTCAATTGTAATGTAATGATGAACCATAATTTTACAAACCATATTTGTACGCCGGAAACGGCAGAATATTTTGATCGTAATACATAATACACCTAACAGCTTTGTTCAATATTCTGAAAAATAAATGCATTCTATTCTATTCCGCCTACCCTTAATTTTGACACTAAGTCCGGTTACAGTGCAACAATACTGTGCAATTTGTTTTTTATAACACAAGCAACCTTATGAAAACAGCACTGATGGCAAAATTTGTGTCAATTGTTTATTTTAGTCTTATGTATTTTTTAGTCTTATGTATTTTTAAGTCTTTTTATAATATTTTGTTTTTAATAGATTCTTTTTTATTTACTGAATGTTTGTGAATGTGTGGACATTTTAAGCCATGTAAATTTCTAGACGCGTCTTTGTTTTTGCTTTGTCTTGTTCTACTTTTTGTAGTAAGCAACGACATATTGTCAGGCCTACGCTGTCCTAATACGTACTTACGTACTAATGATGTAACATTCAAATATTGTAAAACCAAATGATTTTAAAAGAGTAACAATGGAGCCATGGAGTCTCTTGCCGGTTCTTCTCCATAGGAAACGACCAACCCGAACCGAGCAATTTTTGTGCGTTTTTTAAGTGCCCATGTAGACCTATGTAAAATAAATTATTTTAATTTCTTTCATTATAATAAGTACACATAAAAAGTCCTGTAGTGAACGATGACTTTATTCATTTATTAGCAGCTCTTTGCTATTTACCTACACACATATTCGTTACTTATTGATGAATTAATTATAATTAATTCTTAGATTATATTAATGACTTACCATATTATTTGAAGGGTTTTTGTGACGTTGTACTATTTGCAGATGATACCTCTCTTATCTTTAAAGTAGATAGAAATAGACACGATTTCGGAGACGTAAACAGCGCTCTATCAATGGTCACGGATTGGTTCACAACAAATAACCTTGTTCTTAATGCCAAAAAAACTAAAAGTATTAAATTCGCTTTACCTAATGTTAAAAATCTAGGTCCCAACATTGTTCTCGGCAATGAGGAGCTTAAAGCTGTTGACTCAGCTGTGTTTCTGGGTATAACAGTAGATTCAAAATTACAATGGGGTCTACACATATCAAGCCTAGCTGGGAGGCTTAGTTCGGCCTCATACGCCGTCAGAAAAGTCAGACAGTACACTGACGTTGATACAGCACGGCTAGTCATGGCTATTCTGCTGTGGGGCAAAGCCGCTGATATCCAAAATATATTCGCTCTTCAAAAACGAGCGGTTCGTGCAATTTACCAGCTGGGGTGCACGAGTATCTCTGAGAGATTTTTTAAAGAGATTGGTATTCTCACGGTGGCTTCACAATTCATCTTCGCTAACCTTTTATATATAAGACAAAATATCCATTTGTACAGTAAAACAGTGATATTCACAACATAAACACTCGAAATAAGCATAAACTACGTGCTCCCTTTCACCGGCTTCATAAAGTTCATAATTCATTCGTAGGGCTTGGTATAACCTTTTACAACAAGCTACCATCTTCCTTTTTAGACTTGCCATTTAATGCGTTTAAAGCTAAAGTAAAATCTAACCTTTGTTCAAAGGCCTACTATTCCATTAACGACTATTTAAACGATAAGAATAGTTGGTCGCTGGGTTGAACTCAAGACAATGTTTATGTTCTTTCTTCAAACTAGCTTACTGATTGTTATATAACTTCATGCATAGGTTTTCTACTTCATCTTTTTTTAATTTTTTTATTTTACTTTATTTTTATTTATTATTTTTCGTCTGTATGCACGTGTAAGCGGGCACGCCCATGCTTTAAAAATTCTTGTTTTTTTTTTAATATTTTATTATTGGTGTGTGCTAGCTGACATGTGACATTAATTAGATTCTTTGTTTATATGAACTTGAACACTATTGTGTAGAATCTGGTTCTTCTAACCGACAGATATGTTGCTGGGGAGTTTCGTTCCGCCACTTCTTCTTCCCAGCTAAAACACTAGGAAGTGGCGAAGGCCGGGCCGTTTTGGGGGACTGTCTCTTGTAATTTTGACGTTCAAAAAGTGCTGATTATCAGCCTAGTTTGAATAAATGACTTTTGATTTTGATTTTGAATTGTCTTTATAGAGGTCAGATATGCAGTCACTCTATGTTAAATACAGGTATGCATCCGGTTAAGGTTGGATGCCGACCCCAACATAGTTGGAAAAAGGCTAGACAGATGATGTTGATGATTGATGAATATTAACTTTACTTTATTTTTAGTCTAAGTGCTTACAAAAGTATGATTTTTACTGTCATTTTCGTGTGTTGTCGTTGTCATTTGTCATATTCGCAAACCACACGTGATTAATAGACGGACCCGAAGTGGAACAAAAGTTTATTTAGTACTTAATGTGGTCGGATTTTCATTGAACTTTTTTATTTGAGTTCATATAGGTGTGGAAAAAGTAACTTTTCAAATTTTCAATTATATATTTATAGCGTCATCAGTTACATCTATGAGAAGTCTTGAAAAATCCACAAAAAATAAAACTCTAAATTAAAGGTTTCTTAATAATTATGATTTCGAATGTATTCCAGCCGTAAGAGTCAAACAGGGACAATTACAACAAAACAAATAGGTTAGCTAACAACCGCTAAATCAAACCACTCAATGTTAAAGAGGTTGAGACAACTAAACTTAAATAGAATACTCTACAACTAACAATTAGGATAACAGCAGCAGACCTAAAAGTGGGTTTATTTGAACCGTAATAGATTAAGTATGTGAAAATGAGACTGAAATAGCACCAAAGTTTAGGAGACATTGATTGAGTGTTGTCGCCGTCAACAATAGCATCTTCTTGATTGTGTGTCTACATGGTATGGGCAAGTGGAATAAAGAAGGTTTTGATTATGTGAATGGCTATTGAAACAAGGGATGGCCGTTGTGAAGGAATCTTAATGCTTTTTTAGGATATTGGCGTGCCCAGTATATTATAGCCTTTTTAAATTCCAAGTTAGTTGCTCTAAGATAATTAAAATTCTTAGATTAAAATAAAAGTTTAGCTTTTGAATAATATGTGTGATTCCGATCAGCTTCAGGTTATGCTAACTTAGTATGTATTCATTCAAATAAACAGTAATATTTAATTGTTCTTAGTTCCATGCTTCCCATTCTTTTAATTTAAGTTATTAGTTCTATTTACATTAAATTTAAAAAAAAAAAATGTCGGGCAATTTTAGTTAAACTCTAGAAGGT